>JAJHSJ010000003.1:72943523-73057154 GCA_021015155.1 Magnolia officinalis
ATCCTCCATGATGGGGCCTATAGAGGGGAAACCCCATGCATGGACATGCATGCATCAAAAAGGCCATTTGACCACAACTAAGGGATGATGTAGGATCTCCACCATGGATTGGTGGGCCCTACACTTCCCACACAAAAAAAGGAGATCTAAGAATATGAAAATAGAAATCCTAAGTCCTAGGAATATACCCACCTTAGATTGCTCCAAACTTGGACCTCCTAGCTCCTAGTGCACCGGGATCCATATCAATGGGTGAGATTGGATTTGGATGGTTGGATTTGGAAGATTACAGGGGAAATGGGGCTGGAGAAGAGAGGAGATGGGAGAGGAAGTTGCTGGAGAAGAAGAGAAGAGAGAGAGAAATGAGAGGGAAATCTTTTTAAAGGAAGTAATAATAACCTATGGTGACAATAACAATGTTGCTAGGGTAGGCTAGGTATGGGTAGTATTTAGGTTGGGTAGTGTTTTCTTCATGCAATAGTGTAGTGTGTGTGTGTGTGGTGTGCATGGGAAATTGTGCCATGGAGGTGGTCCACATGTTTTTGTACAAAAAGTGGGCCACAAGATGAAATGCTCATAACTTTTGATCCATAGGTCGGATTGAACACAAGACGCGTCGTTGGACCGCAACGACGATACGAACGAGATGGCATAGGTCTTGGGTCGATCCGAGTCAGGTCTACGTGACCGGACTCAAGGTGACCATAAACACAATTCGAAGGTCGCGGGTCGCCGGAATTCGACCGGTAGGACCGCGAGACCATGATGAACAAGATGCATACTCATACACATACATGCAAACATGGGAACTAGGGTCGGGTCTCACACCTCGTCCATCCATTTTTACATATCATTTTATATCATAGCCTCAAAAATAACGAAGATCCAAGGCTCAAATAGACCATAAAGTGACGATTTATATCAGTTTTGGATCAAGATGATATTTGCTTTTTTCTCTTCATACGTGTGACTACATCAACAGGTTGAATGGAAAATAAACAACATGGTGGACCCTAAAAAGGTTTCAACTATGGACATCCTTAGGACCACTGCTTCTTTTGTTGTGGTCCACTTGAGACTTAGATCTGCCTTATTTTTGGTTCGGTACGCTAATATGATATGGAAAAGTGGATAGAATGTCAGGTGGCGTGTCCCATCTAAGCTTCAGGATCTACTGGGGCATCCGCACCCTTATCTTCTGAAATGGATTGGATGGCATAAAAAATACCCGGTGGGCCCCACACACAAACTGGAAGGTTTTTAAAGTGGGCATCCCATCCGTAATGTGGGGTCTGCCTTAAAACAATTCTTACATTAGACTAATTTCAAATCCAACTAAATAAATAGTAGAAAGAGGCCATAAACATCTTCAACAATCAGAACCATCCATTGCACTCATCAGACCTTCGCGACCACCACACTGCATGAAATTTTGCAACCTCGGTGACCATCATGGAGTGGGCCACCAAAAGAATGTACCACTAACTAAGAAACTCCAATCATCATCCAATTTCAAGTTCACTGAACCGATGAAAATCTATTTCTCACTTTTCAAGCCTCTTGTCGGAGAGGTCAAGGCCTGTATATTCTTCTGATTGGATTACATATAATGATGGGATCCACCACTTCATTGGCTTCTATGAAACCATGAGCCGATGATGTCAAATTCCCTGCGTATGTTCTTGATTTAGATGCATGCTCTTTGAAATCTTGAATATAGTGTTGACTTGAAGCTTACATGTGCAATTAAACTAAACAGTAGAAGCGATTCTGTGGGAAATTTTAAATGAGACTGCAAAGATGATATCATCTAGGATAGTCTTGGAGTCAGCCAGATTTTATGTTTTGATTCAAATGTGCCATTTTTGCTTGGGCAGTAAGAGCTTTCATAGCGGAGCAGGAACATAAAGGAAGGATGAGGTAGGAGGGCAACTCATCCCAAAGAACTTGTAGCTTGGTAATGTAGAATGGTTGATGATGTCGCGTTAGACACAGTAAAACTCGTGCAGCATTACCTTGTGAACACCGTTCATAAATGTCGGTACAAACAACAGCTACAATGTCTGAGTAGATAGGTAGGGAAGATCCTTGGTTATGGCATTAAGTAGCCAAGTACAACAAGAAGTCTATTACCGGCGCTTTTAAGCGCTGCCGAATCCCTTAAAAGCGCCGGAAAGTGTACTTTTAGCGGCGCTTAACTTTTAAAAGCGCCGCCAAAATTGCGCCGCTAAATTGACTGTTTCTGAACTATTTATTCACGGAAAAGGCTTATTATATGTAATTCAATTGGAAAAACCTGCATGTTTTTAATATTTGAAACAAAAAAACAAGAAGTCTATTACCGGCGCTTTTAAGCGCTGCCGAATCCCTTAAAAGCGCCGGAAAGTTGACTTTTAGCGGCGCTTAACTTTTAAAAGCGCCGCCAAAATTGCGCCGCTAAATTGACTGTTTCTGAACTATTTATTCACGGAAAAGCGCTTATTATATGTAATTCAATTGAAAAACCTGCATGTTTTTTAATATTTGAAAAAAAAAAAAAAAAAAAAAGATGCAATACAATTAAAACTGAATATTAAACAAAATTTATATTAATTCACAATAAAAAAAATATATAATATTTATTACAAAAAATTAAAAATGGTCTCGAATAAATAAATAAAAACAAATGATCCTTTATATGGTCCACTGGTATCGTCAAAAGGCTGAAGTGCTTGTAGGACTAAATTCAGGAACAATTGATTAAAATCCTGTACACAAGAAAAATAAATAAATAAATAAATAAAAATCAAAAAGTAGCATTCAACAAAGTGATGCATGGAAAATAATCAATCCTTTGAACCTATCCTTAAAAAGTCAAAACTATCAAGGCAATAAATGTTGTAACTTGAATTCCAATACATTTATTAAAATCCTGAACACAAGAAAAAAAAAAAAAAAAGAGTTAAAGGGATGCTCAAGCAGCATGCTTGTTGATGGCCTCTCCGCCAGATTCCTCTGTAGGTAGAACTACATGAGATTCTTACCCTCAGGGGCCAATGTATCTGGTATAGGAGGGGATTCATTCTTCGTAACCTTGAACATGGCAGTAGCCTGCACCAACATAGCAGAGAATTCTAACCATTTTAATTCATAGGAACAAAAAATATAAGATGTGCATAAAAGAAAAACACAAAAACATGAACAAAATAGCAAAGGAACTTAATGCAACATGACAGAATCTGATCATTAAATACATGGTAGGAAGGTAGATTATGAAATAAATGCAATCATTTGAACTTGGAAACATGTTAGAATTGGAGTCAGCTAGAAATAACAATTGTAATTTATCTCCTATGTAGAAATTCACCGAATTACTGCAATGGTTGGGACACAAAGTCAAGATCTTGCTTACAAGCCTCTGAAACATTAGCAAGTATTCCTACCCAACACAGAGGAAAAACAGAATCAGTGTCCATAACCAACTATTTATGGGTTCCTAAACATCATCCATTGCTTTTTCCGCATTTCAAGAAGTTGGAGAGAGAGAGTAGAACCAAACTAAAAGCATACCATTCTCCACAAAGGCCTATATCTGGTGGTGTGTCCAACCTCATTTTTAGGACGCCACACATATAAAGGCCTTGCATTGCCAGCCTCATTTTTAGGGCGCCACACAATTCGACAGATTTTGAAATCTAATTCTATTTGCTAAATCTTAGTAGCTTAGAACACCAACAATTTTCTTTCTTTGATTACAGCCCCAGCCCATGCCATCTACATTCATCAAGTTATCATAGGCATGTCATTGTCATACCTGCCTGCAATGCACTTGAGACTGGTCACACACACACACATGGCCAGCCACTTGGCAGCTACAATGTACATCAAATTCAATCAAACATGGCTCTTGCCTGGTTAGTGAACAAGGATTAACAACAACAGTCTATCGACCAAAGGCATACTTACTACCAACTAAATATGTCTAAAAAAATATAGAAGAAGAGAATTATGAATTGAAGAGACTCACAACCAGCCATTCCGCAAGATTAAAATCTTCATTGAGGTTCTGTTTTAGGAGAACTCCTTGTGAGTATTTACATACCAATAAGTCCAGCCGGATCACTCAGCGAGTGAGAATGAGAAAACTCAAAATCAGGTGATCCAATCATCAGGTGAGTCACCTTTTGAATTTGATGTTTTTGGAGGTTATTCATTGTTTCTATGGTGTGGCCCATATGATGCTTGGATTGGCTTGATTTTTGTGTTGCCCCATGTTCATGGTAGGTGAACCTGTTGGATGATTGGATTCCATACAAATAGTATGGTGGGCCCCATATGTAGCTAGTTGTGAGAAATTGTTTATGATTGTTGTAGAGGAACCTGCCTCCAGACTTTGATGGAACATAATAGGCTACTTCCTCACTTGAATGCTAGTAAACATCAATAATCTTCATTCTTACTCCTGATTAGATGGGACACATCGAGTTTGCAATTCAGTTAATTTGTGCATTTAGATAGATCATTTCAGACTGTAAAGGATCTCTATTCTAATCCGTTTGAGAGACAAACACAACCAGACATCATTTAAGGTCCATTTGGGAGACCCAAAATTTAATTCTAGTTCTTTTTTATTTTTTCCAGCACAACCAATCCACCTTGTAAGTAGAATCTAAATCACAACAAAGGAAAGAAAGGAAAGGAGCCCTTGTTGTCTTGCCAAGGATTTGAGTGTGCTGAGTTTACTTGAAAATTTTCACTAAGTAAATAGGATTTCAAATCTCTACAGATGCCCCACCTAAGTCTCAATGAGTTGAAAGCTGAAATTTCAAATAGTAGAAATCATCAAGAGCTTAAAAC
This sequence comes from Magnolia officinalis, assembly GCA_021015155.1. Classification (NCBI taxonomy): domain Eukaryota; kingdom Viridiplantae; phylum Streptophyta; class Magnoliopsida; order Magnoliales; family Magnoliaceae; genus Magnolia; species Magnolia officinalis. The sequence continues at coordinate 72,948,360 of JAJHSJ010000003.1, forward strand.
TATTACTAAAAAAAAGAAAAGAAAAGAAAAACAAACAATGCCCAACAATATATATATATAATATATATATATATATATATTATATATATATATATATATATATATATATATATATATATATATATATATATATATCGTTCTTTTTATATATATATCGTTCTTTTCATACTGTCGAGTTCTGATTTAAATAGTGAATTCCCCAACACTAATTAAGAAAATCCAACATCTTCACCCACTTACCTTGATAGCCTTGGGAAGAATTGGGTTAATCAAATTCTGCAAAAAAACACACAAATCCAAGCTTATTTTATAAACTATTAGACAAATGTCACGGATGCAACTAGTTTAAGATGAGAATTTCATGCGGTCACCTGTTTGTGGTCCCTTTATGGCTGTCTACCAGGGTTGTCCAATCATCAAAATGGGACAACCCAAAAAAAGGCAATGCCCTATAAAAAACAAAACAAAAGACCAATAAAAATAAAGCAAAGTCTCCTTGTCTGATGGCTTTTTGATGAATAATTTTCATTGGGATGTAGGAGTTCCTTGTCCGATTGGAAATAAAGAAATCAGATTTTCAGATGGTCGTCCATCGATGTTTCTTATTTAGAGATGCAGATGGTTTTATCTTTTACATGGGTTGCATGCAAATACAGATATGCAATGCTACCCATGTTTTTCTTTTGTTGTTTCATTGTGAATTATGGCAAATCGAAATAAGTGTATGTGCATGTGAATGCCTTCAAAAAATCATAGTAATCCCAATAATAAGCTCTGTTTACAAAGTATCCACAAATTGACATTTGGTTGAGAGCTTTGCTACAGCCATGCATGTGCAATGAAGCTCATGAACATGCCACATATGTGGCAGCATTGCACTATAGGTCGTGGTTGTCATGGGTTGTAGTTGCCAAGTTATATGGGTCGTGATTGTCATGGGTTGTAGTTGTCAAGTTATATGGGTCGTGGTTGTCATGTTATATGGGTCGTGGTTGTCATGGGTCTAGTTGCTAACCACGGGTCGTAGTTGCCAAGTTATACGGGTCGTAGTTGTATTATATGGGTCGTGATTTTCATAGTCTTGGGAATCTGGACTCCTTGGGAATCTGGACTCCTCGAAGACTCTAACAGCTACACGTAAGTCAAGTAACTTCTAATCCGCATCAGAAGCGAAAGCCGATTGGCTAGTGTACCACCATGAATATATGTGGTCTATCCATGCCGTCCAACCGTTTTTCCATCTTATTTTTCCATCTTTTGGATCAAGTTAATATTTGTTTTTTCCCTTCATTTGAGTCTGTATGACATAATCAAGACTGGATGTCAAATAAACAATAGAGTGGGCCTTGGGAGGATTTTAATGGTGGATATCCAATTAATATTGTTTTCCTGTGGTGTGGTCCACTTGAGACTTATATCCCCTTATTTTTGATATCAAGCACTAAAATGACCTATAAAAATGGATGAACGGCATGGATGAAACACACACATCAAGCTGGGGCCCATGGAACACCGACCACCAGCCACTGGCCAGCCAATCCGTTTTCCCCGGCGTACGTACGCTGATTTCCTGTCAAAGCCTTTGGCAGAAGTTCCTGCGCAAGGATTCTGGATGGGGCTCACTGTGATGTTTTTTAGAAATCCAACCCGTCCATCCGGTTTTTGAGCTCATTTTAGGATATGAGACTGTAAATGATTAGGATCCAAAACTCAAGTGGGCCATACTAGGTGAAACAGTGGGGAAGGGAATTCCTACTGTTGAAACCTTCCCAGCGTCTTTGCTGGAGATGGAAGCGGATTGCGTACTGAGTAACTCAGTACGCGTAGCCGTATTAAGTAAACTGCATGGGGCCCGCGATTATTTATACATTTTATCCAATCTATCCATCCATTTTACTGGTTAATTTTAGGTGATTATCCCAAAAATGAAGCATATGCAAATATCAAGTGACCACACCGAATGGAAACAGTGGGAATTTAATGTCTATCATTGAAAAGTTTTAGGGGGCCACAGAAGTTATAGATCAAGCTGATATTTATTTTTTCCCTTCATCCATGTTTTTTAATATCTTAGTAATAGATTGAACGACAAATAAACATAACTGGAGGCCTTGGAAAGGTTTCAATGGTGGAAATCAATACTTCCACTGCTTACTGTGGTATGGTCCATTTGAGTTTTGGATATGCTTCAATTTTGGGCTCAACCCCTAAAATGATTTGAAAAAATGGATGGACGGTGTGGATAAACCAAATGCATTCACGGTGGGCCCAACAGAGTTTACTCAGTACGATAAGAGGTTACTGAGTAACTTGGTACGCAATCCGATTTCGCTGGAGAAGGATTGACTACTGCCCTTGACACCGGCCAATGGCTGGTGGTCAGTGCTTTGTGGGGCCTACCATGATGTATGTGTTTCATCCATGCCGTCCATCTATTTTTATACATCATTTTTATATCATGAACGAAAAAATGAGGTATATCGAAATCTCAAGTGCAACATATTAGAGGAAACAGTGTTGAATGAACGGTGACCATTAAAAACGTTTTGGGACCATAAAAGTTTTATATCAAGCTGATATTTATTTTTTTCCTTCATCTGGGTCTTTATGATCCAATAAATAGATTGGATGTCAAATAAAAAGTACAGTGGGCCTTAGAAAGATTTTAATGTCGGATATCCAATCATTATTGTTTTCCTGTGGTGTGGTCTAACTGAGACTTATATATCTCTTATTTTTGGTATCAAGTACTAAAATGATATTTAAAAATGGATGAACGGCATGGATGAAACAAATACATCATAGTGGGGCCCACAGAGACCGACCACCACGTTAAGTATGGGGGAGTAGCCAAATCCATCCCTACTTACTGCTGTAGAGACGTGTCGTGCGAGGACGACACTGACGTAGTGATGTTCCTCGAGCTCTGAGTTGTACGAACGGTTCAAAGTAGATCAAAGCTACGTGGCCCCACATTGATGTATTTATTATATCTACCCCCTTCATCTATTTTTAGAGATAATTTTAGATCATTATCTAAAAAATGAATTATATCCAAAGATCATATGTACCACACCATAAATATCAGTAGAGATAATGATTTTCACCAATAAACAATTCGTAGGGCCAACCATGACATTTATTTTCAATCCAATCTACTCATAAGGTCAAAAATACCTAATAAAGAGGAAAAACAAATTTCATATTGATCTAAGACTTCTGTGACCCCAAAAAGGTTCCTATGGTAGACGTTTAATCTCTTACTGCTTTTTGCAGTGTGGTCCACTTGATAATTAAATATTTCTTATTTTTTGTCCAAATTCTTAAAACGAGCTCGCCAAATGAATGGACGGTTTGGATATAACACATACCTCATGATGGGATCCACAGACCAATGCCAATACAGTAGCTATATAGCCGGTGTGAGGTACACAAGCCAACTCGCTTCCATCCAAGAATAGATAACCATGCCGTATATTTTTATGACCTAATTAACCAATTGGATGTCAAGTAAACAATATAGTGGGCCTTAGGAATAGATGGTGGGTGTTATGTTGTAAGGGTTGAGGTTGTCATGTTATATGAGTCGTGTTTGTCAAGTTCCATGGGTCGTGGTTGTTGTGTTATATAGGTCGTAGTTATCATGGATCGTAGTTGTCATGTTATATGGGTCGTGGTTGTCATGTTATATAGGTCGTGGTTGTAATATGGTAAGGGTCATGGTTATCATGTCATATGGGTCGTGGTTATCATGTTACATGGGTCGTGGTTCTCATGTAATATAGGTCGCGGTTGTTATATGTTCACTTCCTTTACTACCAAACGAAAGAATAACCATTGTTATCATAGCCTAAGGCCCATAATAGGGTGATCTGTTCCGTCCACCTTGTCGGTCGACATAGGCCTAACAAGTCCTGACTTGGGTGCCACTGTCACCATTATTTTCTATTATGTGGCACACACGAGCATTGGATCAAGTTGATATTTGGGCCCTAGACCTAAAATAACATGGCAAAAAGGATGGACGGCATGGATTATACGCATACATCAATGTGGGCCTCGATGTATGGTCAAAAGTTGTGATAGATCGTGGTTGTCATGTTATATGGGTCGCGGTTGTCATGGGTCGTAGTTGTCGTGGGTCATAGTTATCATGTTATATGAGTCATGGTTGTCATGTTATATGGGTCGTGGTTGTCGTGGGTCGTAGTTGTCGTGGGTCGTAGTTATCATGTTATATGGGTCGTGGTTCTCATGTTATATGGGTTGCGGTTGTTACATGTTACTTCCTTTACTATCAAATGAAAGGATAGTCATTGGTACAATAGCCTAAGGCCAACATGACAACCACGACCCATATATCAATTTGCACAATGTTATATATGGCCCAAGTCAGGACTTTTTGAAAATAATGGTGACTGTTGAAACATCAATAATGGTGACTTGGGCATTGTCCACTTCTAAGAAACATCAATGTGGGCCCAGGTCAGGACTTTTTGGGCCCACGGCAAGCTGATCAACAAGGTAGATGGATCAGATGATCACCCCATTGTGGGCCATATATAACATGATAACCACGACCCATGACGACCACGACCCATATAACAGGATAACTGCGACCCTGCGACCGCGACCCATATAACAGGATAACTGCGACCCATTTAACAGGACAACTGCAATCCATGCAACTAAAACCCATATAACAAGACAACTAAGATCCATATAATAGGACAACTGCGACCACAACCCATAACAGGATAACTGCGACCCAAATAACAGAAAAATTGCGACCGCGACCCATATAATAAGATAACTGTGACCTATATAATAGAACAACTGCGATTCATACAACTGAGACCCATATAACAGGATAACTGCGACCGCAACCCATAAAATAAGATAATTGTGATGCATATAACAGGACAACTGCGATCATACAACTACGATCCTTCGAATGGAGGGTCGTGGTTCACATGCACAATGGATCGAAGTTTTCATCCACAAAGGGTCGTGGTTGATATCTGACCCTACCCCTAAAATGACACAACAAAAAGGATAGGCGGCATGGATTATTCACATACATCAATGTGAGCCCATTTTGGTCATGGTTTGCATGGGTCGTAGTTGCCATGTTATATGGGTTGTGGTTGTTATGTTGCATGGTTCGTGGTTTGCAACGTGTTCACTTCCTTTTCTACCAAACCATTGGTACCATAACTTAAGGCCCACAATGGGGTGATTCGATCCATCCACCTTGTCCGCCAGCTCGGCGTGGGCCCAAAAAGTCCTAACTTAGGCAATGTCCATATATAACAAACATCACAGTGAGCCTGAAAACTTTCTACAGTCACAATTTTTTTCTATTTTGTGGGTCATAAAAGCACTGAATTAGGTTGATATTTGGACCCTAGCCCTAAAATGACATGACAAAAAGGATGGGCGGAATGGATTATACACATACATCAGCGTGGGCCCATTTGGGTCGTGGTTTGCATAGGTCGTAGTTGCTATGTTATATGGGACATGGTTGTCATATTGTATGAATTGTGGTTTTGAACGTGTTCACGTCCTTTTCTACCAAACCGTTGGTACCATAACTTCAGGCCCACAATGGAGTGATCCATTCCATCCACCTTATCGGCCTCCGCGTGGTTCTAAAAAGGTCTTGACTTGGGCAGTGTCCACTTCTAACAAACATCACAGTGAGCCTGAAAAGTTTCAACAGTGGGTTCCATTGTCACCATTATTTTCTATTATGTGACCCACACAAGCTTTGGATCAGGCTAATATCTGGGCTCTAGCCCTAAAATGACACGACAAAAAGGATGGGTGGCATGGATTATACACATACATCAATGTGGGCCCCACGAGCTTGGTCCTTGCCTGCACGCAAAAAGGGTTCCGTACACATCACTTTCTTGGCATTAAATACGACGTAACTTTTTCTCAGGGAAACCGTACAACTACTGAAACAAGGATAAAGGCATTTTGGTCTAAGTATTTTTTCAAAAGCTATCAGAGGGAATATATAAAGTGTCGTAGCGTTCGAGGTAATTTGCCCAAACTTCGAGGCGAGTATGGTCAATTTCTTTTTTTTTTTTTTTTTTTTTTTTTTTTTTTTAAATTGGTGGGACTTTAAGAATCATTTATAAAAGATAAATTGTTTTATCTGTTCTTTATAAGAGATTAAATTATATATATCGTCTTCATTGTTAAATCATGAAACTTTTTTTATATGATTTCTTACTTCGTAGCTAGTCAACTTGATGTATGACTTATTTGGAATGTTTTTATGAATGGTTACAATCATATGTTGAGTTACACATTTTGTGGAATGATGCTTAGCAATCAAAATATCTTTTTTTTTTTTTTTGTTGGTGTACAGGATCAAATGCTGCTTTTCCAATGTGATTCTACATTCAAGAAAGGTAACAAGAATATAAATTATCGAAGGAACTTTCTTGAAAGACAAAAAAAAAATAAGAAAAAAAAAGAGAAGGAAAGATAAGAATTCTGTAACACTGTCATGACATGGTATTGCTCGGTGAAATATTAATGGCAAAGGATAATTAATGAGTTGTAAATTTTTATCTACTTGTTTATAATTTTCATTTTTTTCAATTTTTAAGAAATTTACAAAAAACCTTAAAATTTGCTATTCGATACAATTCAATCCCTATATAATTTGCCACACTATCATGATTTTGACAACATTGCCGACTAGTATTGATTATTAGAAGTAACATCCTATAAGATGATGATGAGATGATGATGATGATGAGGTCAGTCAACCCCAAGCTGTTCAGATAGAGGCTAAGATGATGACGATGCAAGGCTTGCGCGTAAAGTTTCAACAATACCATTCAGGTTTCAGTCATACAAGTGGGGCCCATGATTCAGTGATCCAAACCATTGATATGATAGGCCTCATCATGATCCATGCACCAAAAATCCTCAAGAGTACAAGATCCTAATTATAGAATATTTGGCCCCTTTTTGGTTGACTGTGAACCTTTGACGTATTTTCTTTCTCAACGGCACATTTGTTGACCACCTATCGAATGGTTAGGAATATTCCACTCTGGGGGAATGTTGGCACATGGCCCATCCACAATGAGACCCATTACATCAAATTTTGGATCACCGAAGCATGGGCCCACATGCACAAACTGGAAAACTAAACAGTAGTGGAAATATTTTCCGAACTAACATTGCATGATACCTCTTGATATTACCTCAAGTAAAAAAAGAAAAAAAAAAGGCCCAGAATGGAATCATGGCCATGAGAGACATTAGAATGAGAATAGATTCATGCATACCTTCTCAATGGCAGCATCATCGGGTATAACTACATGACATTGCATCCATAAGAAGGAGCCACCGTAGCAAGGCTAATGGCAGTGCTTCCAGTGCTCCCCTCAGTCACTACACTACCTCGAACAAGATGACCAGACTGCAAAGCCTATATAGAGTAACGTGCTGGAAAGCTAAGAAAACCAAGAACAACATATGAACATAGGGTCTCCACCATGCCACTTCAATTGTGCAGCATGTAAGCTTCTTCAACATCTTGTACATGCAAAACATTTACCTTCCATGATAAAATACGTGAAAGTGATATGCACAACGGCTGAAAAACAATAATTCGACCGCTGAAATGGAAGACAAAAGGGACTCATTCAGTGTGAAATGTGATGATTAAGCAATCTGAATCTACCTGTCCCCTCATGTGGCAACACATGCTAGCAAGATCCAGGTCGTTTACATCATAGGCCCCACCATCTATCAGCTCTTGCCTGAAAATCAGCAAGTCCAATCGTTAGGTGGGCCATCTAAAAAAAATGGATGGTTAAAAAATTGACCAACTTGTTCCAAAGTTTGGTTTTGGATAGATCGGTGGTAGGGGAAGGTCATATCCTTGTGATTCTTATGAGGAAGGGGGAGCTAACATCAAGGACCTCCTTATGGTTAATGAAGCCCTGTTGGGCAAATGGGTTTGGAGGTTTGGGAATAAAGAAGATAGCCCGTGGCATTAAATTATGGGAAATTGCCCGTATTGGCCTCGAAGTATGGGCAATTACCTCGATCGGATCGCCATGACACTCTATATATTCTCTAAAGGCCTTCTGACAGCTTTTGGAGATTGTTTCGGACGAAAATGCCCCTGACTTTCGTTCAGTAGTAGCACGGTTTTTTAGGAACTAAGAAGTTATGTTGTATTTAATGCTAGTAAAGTGATGTGTACGGAACCCTTTTTGCGAGTGGAAAAGGACTAAACTCGTGGGGCCTATATTGATGTATGTGTATAATCCATGTCGTCCATCCTTAATTTTTACTATGTCATTTTAGGGCCAGGGTCTAAATATCAGCCTGATCTAGAGCTCGTGTGGGTCACATAATAGAAAATAATGGTGACAATGGAACCCGTTGTTGAAACTTTCCAGGCTCACCGTGATGTTTGTTAGAAGTGGACACTGCCCAAGTCAGGACTTTTTGGGCCCACGCCGAGCTGGCCGACAAGATGGACGGAACGGATCTCCTCATTGTTGGCCTCAGACTATTGTACCAAGGGTTATCCTTTCATTTGGTAGTAAAAGAAGTGAACATGTAACAACCGCGACTTGGGAAAACTACGACCCATGACAACCACGACTCATATAACATGAGAACTACGACCCTTACTACATTACAATCATGACCCTTACCACATTACAACCATAACCCAGGTATGGGTCATGGTTGCCATGTTATATGGGTCATGGTTTTCATGAGAAAAGAGTTGTGGTTGTCATGAGGTAGGAGTGTGGTTGGCCCGTTTTTCTTTCTTTTCTAGTGTAAGTTGCGTGCGAGAGAGGAAATCGAATCGAGCACTTGGTTGGACCCACCTTAAATGTATGTGGTCCATCCACGCCATCCATCCATTTTTTAAATCTAATTTAAGGGGTTGAGCCCAAAATTGAAGCATATCCAAAGATTAATTGGAGTATACCACGACCTTAATCTGTAGCCTTCGATCCATTTACATTACCAAAAATGGATCGTGGTTGTCATGGGTCGTAGTTGTCATGTTATATGGGTTGTGGTTGTTATGTTATATAGGTCGTAGTTATCATGGGTCGTGCACTACCAAAAAAAGGGACAAAGGCTACGGATAAAATCCGTAGCCTTAGACCTATGGCTACGGTTTTAGTCCATAGCACGTCCGTAGTCGTAGGTGCAGTAACAATAGTTCTGGAACCTATAGCTACGGATTTAATCCGTAGCTATAGGTCACAACCGCTACGGATTAAATCCGTAGCAATTATTTCCGCAGCTATAGGTTACAACCGCTATGGATATATTCACTACAGCTACGGATCAAATCCGTAGCTATATCTGACAATAGCTACGGATACAATCCGTAGCAATTATATCCGTAGCTGTAGATTACAACAGCTGCGGATTTAATCACAACAGCTACGGATTGAATCCGTAGCTAGATCTGGCAATAGCTACGGATATAATCCGTAGCAATTATATCCGTAGCTGTAGATTACAACAGCTACGGATTTAATGACAACAACTACGGATTGAATCCGTAGCTATATCTGGTAATCGCTTCGGATATAATCCGTAGCAATGATATCTGTAGCTGTAAATTACAACAGCTACGGATTTAATCACAACAGCTACGGATTGAATCCGTAGCTATAGGTTACAACGCTACTTATCACCTATATAATCATTCAATTACCACCTGTATAATCATCCTGTATAATCATTCAATTACCACTGTATAATCATTCAATTACCACCTGTATAATCATTCAGTCATTCCATTACAATCAATTACAATCATTCATTCATTTAATTACAATAAATTACAATCCTTCATTCAGACAATTACAATCCTTCATTCAATCAATTACAATTACAATCCTTCATTCAATGAATTACAATTACAAATACAATAATGCTGAAAATACAAATCTTTGGCTTCATTAGGAAAATTTGCTCGACTTCACCCTGAAATTTCAAAGATAAAGAATTGAAAAAATAAACATCATTCATTCAATGAATTACAATTACAATCCTTCATTCAATGAATTACAATTATAATAATGCTGAAAATACAAATCTTTGGTTTAGGTTAGGTTATAGGTTAAGGTTTAGGTTTAGGAAACCGGTTTCAGGTTCAGGATCGGATTTAAGTTTGGGTTTTCAAGTTTAGGTTTAGGTTTAGGTTAGGGAGTTGAGATTCTGATTAGGTGTAGGTTTAGGTTAAGGGATTTGAGAATAGGTTAAGGTGTAGGTTTAAGAAATCGGGTTCGGGTTCGGGATCGGGTTTAAGCTTGGGTTTTCAAGTTTAGGTTTAGGATTAGGTTAGGTAGTTAGGTTTAGGTTAGGTTGTAGGTTAAGGTTTTGGGAATTGAGAATAGGTTAAGGTTTAGGTTTGGAAAACCGGGTTCGGGTTCGGGATCGAGTTTAATTTTGGGTTTTCAAGTTTAGGTTTAGGTTTAGGTTAGGGAGTTAGGTTTAGGTTACGTTGTAGGTTAAGCTTTAGGGAATTGAGAATAGGTTAAGGTTTAGGTTTAGGAAACCAGGTTCGGGTTCGGGATCGGGTTTAAGTTTGGGTTTTCAAGTTTAGGTTTAGGTTTAGGTTATTAGGGAGTTAGGTTTAGGTTTAGGTTGTAGATTAAGGTTTAGGGAATTGAGAATAGGTTAAGGTTTAGGTTGAGGAAACTGGGTTCGGGTTCGAGATGGGGTTTAAGTTTGGATTTTCAAGTTTAGGTTTAGGTTTAGGTTAGGGAGTTAAGTTTAGGTTAGGTTTTAGGTTAAGCTTTGGGGAATTGAGAATAGGTTAAGGTTTAGGTTGAGAAAATTGGGTTCGGGTTCGGCATCGGGTTTAAGTTTTGGTTTTCAAGTTTAGGTTTATGTTTAGGTTAGGGAGTTAGGTTAAGGTTAGGTTATAGGTTAAGGTTTAGGGAATTGAAAATAGGTTAAGGTTTAGGTTGAGGAAACCGGGTTCAGGTTCGGGTTCGGGTTTAAGTTTGGGTTTTCAAGTTTAGGTTTAGGTTTAGGTTAGTTTGTAGGTTAAGGTTTAGGTCTAGGAAACCGGTTTCGGGTTCGGGATCGGGTTTAAGTTTGGGTTTTCAAGTTTAGGTTTAGGTTTAGGTTAGGTTGTAGGTTAAGGTTTAGGGAATTGAGGTTAAGGTTTAGGTTGAGGAAATTGGGTTCGGGTTCGGCATCGGGTTTAAGTTTGGGTTTTCAAGTTTAGGTTTAGGTTTAGGTTAGGGAGTTGAGATTTAGGATTAGGTGTAGGTTTTGGTTTAGGGATTTGAGAATAGGTTGAGGTTTAGGTTTAGGAAATTGGGTTTGGGTTCGGGATTGGATTTAAGTTTGGGTTTTCAAGTTTAGGTTTAGGTTTAGGTTAGGTAGTTAGGTTGAGGTTAGGTTGTAGGTTAAGGTTTAGGGAATAGAGAATAAGTTAAGGTTTAAGTTTAGGAAACCGGGTTCGGGTTCGGGATCTGGTTTAACTTTGAGTTTTCAAGTTTAAGTTTAGGTTTAGGTTAGGGAATTAGGTCTAGGTTCGGTTGTAGGTAAAGGTTTAGGGAATTGAGAATTGGTTAAGGTTTAGGTTGAGGAAACTGGGTTTGGGTTCAGGACCAGGTTTAAGTTTGGGTTTTCAAGTTTAGGTTTAGGTTTCGGTTAGGGAGTTAGGTTTAGGTTATGTTGTAGGTTAAGGTTTAGGGAATTGAGAATGGGTTAAGGTTTAGGTTGAGAAAAGTGGGTTCGGGTTCGGCATCGGGTTTAAGTTTGGGTTTTCAAGTTTAGGTTTAGGTTTAGGTTTGGGAGTTGAGATTCAGATTTGGTGTAGGTTTAGGTTAAGGGATTTGAGAATAGGTTAAGGTTTAGGTTTAAGAAATCGGGTTCGGGTTCGGGATCGGGTTTAAGTTTGGGTTTTCAAGTATAGGTTTAGGTTTAGGCTAGGTAGTTTGGTTTAGGTTAGGTTGTAGGTCATGGTTTTGGGAATTGAGAATAGGTTAAGGTTTAGGTTTAGGAAACCGGCTTTGGGTTTGGGATCGGGTTTAAGTTTCGGTTTTCAAGTTTAGGTTTAGGTTTAGGTTTAGGTTAGGAAGTTAGGTTTAGGTTAGGTTGTAGGTTTAGGGAATTGAGAATACGTTAAGGTATAGGTTTAGGAAACCGGGTTCGGGTTCGGGATCGGGTTTAAGTTTGGGTTTTCAAGTTTAGGTTTAGGTTTAGGTTAGGGAGTTAGGTTTAGGTTAGGTTGTAGGTTAAGGTTTAGGGAATTGAGAATAGGTTAAGGTTTAGGTTGAGGAAACTGGGTTCGGGTTCGAGACGAGGTTTAAGTTTGGGTTTTCAAGTTTAGGTTTAGCTTTAGGTTAGGAAGTTAGGTTTTGGTTAGGTTGTAGGTTAAGCTTTAGGGAATTGAGAATAGGTTAAGGTTTAGGTTGAGGAAATTGGGTTCGGGTTCGGGACCGGGTTGAAATTTGGGTTTAGGCTATAGGTTTTGGTTAAGGTTTAGGTTATAGGTTTTGGGATTTGAGAATGGGCTCGGGTTTAGGTTACAGGTTTTGGTTAGGTTTAGGTTAAGGTTTAGGTTTAGGTTTAGGTTATAGGTTTTTGGGATTTGAGAATGGGTTATAGTTTAGGTTTAGGAATCGGGTTCATGTTCGGGATTGCGTTTAAGTCTTGGTTTTCAAATTTAGGTTTAGGTTTAGGTTAGAGAGTTGAGATTAGGATTAGGTGTAGGTTTAGCTCTAGGGAATTGAGTTTAGGTTATAGGTTTAGGGAAATGTTACGTTTAAGTTATAGGTTTTGGGATTTGGGAATAGTTTTAGGTTATAAGTATAGGTTTAGGTTAGGTTATAGGTTTTGGCTTTGGTTTAGGTTATAGGTTATGGGATTTGAGAATGGGTTCGGGTTTAGGGATTTGAGTTTAGGTTATAGGTTAAGGTTTTAGGGATTTGAGTTTAGGTTATAGGTTTTGGTTTAGGTTATTGGTTTTAGTTTAGTTTAAGGCTTAGGTTATTGGATTTGAGAATGGGTTCGGGTTTAGGTTATAGGTTTTGGTTAAGGTTTAGATTTTTGGATTTGAGAATGTGTTCGGGTAGAGGTTATAGGTTTTGGTTTTAGTTTAGGTTTAGGTTATAGATTTTTGGATTTGAGAATGGGTTATGGTTTAGGTTTAGGAAATCGGGTTCAGGTTCAAGATTGGGTTTAAGTTTGGATTTTCAAGTTAAGGTTTAGGTTTAGGTTAGGGAGTTGAGATTAGGATTAGGTGTAAGTTTAGCTTTAGGGAATTGAGTTTAGGTTATAGGTTTAGGTTTTGGTTTAGGTTAGGGGTTTTGATTTAGGTTATAGGTTATAGGATTTGAGAATGGGTTCGAGTGTGGTCCCTGCATATACAAATATAAACACGGCCTGTCCGAATGCCCAGGCCCTTCCAATGCCGTCCATAGGAAATGGACAGCTTCATCATGGTCATAACAGCGGTTCCCACCTTCCAGGGACCCCCGCTCTTCCAGATAGCTCCGACGCACATCCGGGTCTGCTCTATTAATCTCGAGTAAATATATAAACACGGTATGTCCAAATGGTCAGGCCCCTCCAATGCCGTCCATAGGAAATGAACAGCTTCATCATGGTCATAACAACGGTTCCCACCTTCCAGGGACCCCCGCTCTTCCGGATAGCTCCGACGCACATCCGGGTCTGCTCCATTAATCTTGAGCAAATACATAAACACGGCCTGTCCAAATGGCCAGGCCCCTCCAATGCCATCCATAGGAAATGGACAGCTTCATCATGGTCATAACAGCGGTTCCCACCTTCCAGGGACCCCCGCTCATCCGGATAGCTCCGACGCACATCCAGATATGCTCCATCAATTTTGAGCAAATACATAAATACGGCCTGTCCAAATGGCCAGGCCACTTCAATCATGTGCATTCTTGACAAGAGACGTACCAGATGCTTAAATCTGAAATATGCAGCTCCAATCCTCCTACATGCAACATCCACCTGAAAGAATGCGCATAACTGTCATGCTTGAGTAATCAATACAGGAATGTACAAGTAAAACCATAAATGGCACAACGTGAACATAGTCCGGGATAGAGTACTGCACACTCAAAATTCGCCGCATATTAAGAAGAACATGATTGATTGATTGAATAAATAAAAACTAGTATATGTGCGGTAGTAATGACAAGCCAAGTACTAACCTGTATATGCGGCAGAATTTCTGTAATTTTCTAAAATATGATTTCAGATTTGATTATGCATAAATCTCTTTTATGTTTTTTCTATCCATCTTCTATTTTCTTCTTAACAAGAAAATCCATATTTACTAATATTCCCATTTTTCTAATTTTCAAAAGAATGAGTTCGGATTCCGAAAGCATCGGCTCCAGCACTCATACTTTCAGCCCAAACCCTAACCTAAACCTAAACCCGATCCCGAACCCGAACCCGAACCATAGATGGTAGTGGTAAACAATACCATAACTCTCATGTTTTTACTGATTGGTGAAACAAGATTGGGTGTAAATATTAGTTCCCTTGATAGGAGGAAAAATCTCACATGATCCCTACCCTACAATAAGGCTATTTGGTAGACCCTAGTACAACATGACATGTGTACAGTTAAATCATTCATATGGATGGCCATTAGGATAGCCCCACTACTCATGGTCTATCATAACAACCCTAAGGTGACCACAAGATTCTAACCTTCAAAATCCAAGTCTCTCTTTTTGTAGCTGTTGGTTTGCCAGTTGTAGTATTCTAGGTGAACTCTAGACCTTTGAACTATACAATTCATCGATCTTTTATGGCATTGATTGGATGGAAAGAATAATTCATAGTGGCCCTTGAAAAATGGGTCACACATGAGAACCATGTAAGTCGATAATTTGATTGCCCACATATTTAAAAAGTATAATAAAGTAAAGAGCTGCCCCATTGCTCTCCTAGGAGCATCAACTAATTAATTACAGTTGGATGTAAACTACCATTAAGTATAGAACACATTAAAGATTTACCGTGAAAAAATCAAACTGATCTGATGATCAAATCCATGCTAACTTTGCCTTCTTACTTATAAACATCCCTTTTCTAACCCATTAATTGGATGGTTAGAATTGCCCCACAACATTGACTCATTTACTTTAAAGTGGACATCAATAACTTTCAAGCTTGTCATGGATCCCAAAAATATCACCCATTTTGACTTGCCCCCGCTATCAGTCCATTACAAACCTGTTTACAGCCATTACAGGCTCATTACAAGCCTTTTTTATTTTTAGATCAAGCATTACAGCCCTGTTATTGCGTAATGAGGTCCCACTGTTACTTTTACATAACCATTTTCTTATTCCTAGCTTCAAATGAGGGATTTTCGAGAGAAATCCAGTTTATTCTATTTTTCTTTGATTCGATGCAGTCAATTTTTATTACTTGGTAGCAGATGTTACGAACCTTAGCAATATTATTCACAAAAAATTCAGATATTTCCAATTTCTAATCAAGCAACATAGTAATTTTTTCCCTATTTTAATCATATACAAGAAGTCATGAATGAGAAAGATGTTAGTGATGAAAGTGGAAGCAGGAAACGGAAGACAACAAAAAAATGCAAGTTAAAGCAATTAATCTCCTCTATTGTGATTTTCCATGTAATTCTTAGTGTAATATTTTCTGGTAAAGTATACAATCAGGCAATTGCAGCATATGCTAAATCTACTAGCCATGTAGAAAAGGCTTCAACCCTTCTGTCATTCTTCTAAGCTTTGAATGAAGGAAATAGGTGAAAAGGTGGGAAATTTTTAAGAAAAAATCACAAAACAGGGTTTTGTATGCCTTACTAGCCAATACAACTATTCAATATTTAGTATGCCAATTTGACTCCCTTTCTCATATTGGCCATGGTGTATATGGATACAATACAGTTGTATAGCCATGGCCCATTTGAGTTCCACCAATTGGATAGCTAGAGTTGCACAGTTAGTGTCAGTTAGTGTGATTTTTGAGTTATGCTGAATCATAATAGAAGCATTAGATAGGATGGATTGCCATACATGTTAGCATGAGTCCAATGGATGAATCACCATCAACTTAAAAATGGTGGTGAACTATTACCATATACTTTCCATAATTCATAGCTTCATCCCCCATTTTTTGAAGATTGTTTGCCTAGATGAAGACAATATTGGAGCTGAAATGAAATACCTGGCTGGCTTGAGACTACTGTAGAACATTTTTCAACTGCCCCTGTGCCATCCGAACATACCCAATCACTCTCCCTTCCATTCTAGCTATGATTGGTAGATCCTTGGGCCCTGAAAAAAAAAAAAAAAGGTCCAACTTAGAAAGATCCTTATAATCAGAAATTTCATTTCCCTTTGGAAATCTGAAAAAAAGATTTCATGAACAACATTAAGCTTAGCGGAAGTTGATGAAAAAAAAAATACAAAATTCTTAATATAACTAGGCTTTATTGCTCACAATTATCATTTTTATACAAAATCAAACTCGCTTTGACAGAAGTGGAAATTGGTTTACACAATTCAATCTTAATCTTTAATAGAATATTTGTGAAATGAGCATGCCATATGCCCGTGGAACTTCCAAGTACAATAAAACAAAAACAGTCTCATATTAGTCATCTCAAACCAGCTAATCAAAACCTTCCTGAAAAATTTAGTTACTACAGTTGCACGAAGCGTAAAGTGAAATGTCAACAAATTCAGGTGTGGGAGCAGGAAAGCATCAGTTTCAAAATGTTAACAAGTATAAATAACTAGGAAGTGGGAGAGGAAGTGCAATTACAGAAGCAGCATCTGGTTAGAAGGATCATGCAACTGAGAATTTAACATAAAGATTGAAAACCAATCTCAATGCACCAAGCTAAAAGTGCATGCTTCAATCAATAGAAGGGGTTCTTCAAATACACCTTATTCCCCTGTCTTTTACAACATAGTAAATTGTTCAACATAAACTCCTTAAAGAAATATGTAATATCCATCAGATAGATTTTCTGTCTATTCTGTATGCCAAATGATATAAAGTCTAGCTATTCATGAAAAAAACTTCAAATTAATTAAGAACTTTGTCTTCTACCCAACTACAATCAGTCTACCTTCCAAGTTATAAACCTTACCACTTGCCTTATGCTTGGTATGAAATCCTCACTTGGCACAATGCTTTCTTTCATTCAAGAGGAAATTAACCTCTCATGTATTGTATTTCTTGACGGAACAAATTTCTTTGCCTTTAACCCATTTCTTGTCATCAATTGTATCTATCTTAAGTTACCAGATCACAATTAACAAACTAGACAAAAATTCACCAACTGTTGATAAGAAACATCACTAGCATTAGGAACCACAAAGTTCTACAGACCATGTCATCATAACACGTTTCCATCCACAACATGGCTCAGTAGACCAACAAATTGGTTTATTTTTTCCAAATGATTCAATAAACTGGATCACCACACCATCAATACAAAATTCATGGAATTCAGATCCTCCAAAAACTATACATTTCCTTAGGATCAGTACCTTATATCTACTCCCAACAGATAGAATCACATCTCATAACCCTTCCAAGAGCAATTAAGAGGAAGAAGATAACCACCAATAAGCAGCACCTACAACTGCAAAAACATGTGGTAATCGGGTTCAAACAAAGTGTAGAGAGCTAGGTTTTGCAAAGCATGCTAAGCAGTGTGCAAACAAAGTGTATGATTAAATATGTGATGTTCAATGTATTACGTAGTGCACTGGCTCTCCAAGGGGTGCAATAGATGCACTTAAATGTTATCCAAGTTTGTCAGATGCTTATAATTGTTCTAGAGGGTATAGCATGTGCAACACATGTGGTGAGAGGAGGGAGAGGGAGAGAGATGAGAGAGGATGCAGTCTATACAAAGGAAGGGATGCATGCACACTTTGGATGCCAAATTTCACAAAGGGCTAAGTATCTTGATTAGCGAGTGCAAACGAAATGTTTAGCCCTGCTGATAGACCACTAATTAGCCTAAAAACAGGACATAAAGACCGAGGAATATGAATATCAGACTCCCCTTTTACCCAGTGACTGAGACATTCAATGATGATTTCCTGCTGCTGGAATTGCTCGGGGATCAGCCTAACAGCCTCCCTGATAGCAAAAGCAGCCTCCTTGTCTGTACTTTCAACCTTTGCTGGGTCCAAGAAAACCAAAATCATCTGCATGCCATTGCCACCATTGGAAACATTTGAGTTGCAGTTGGTGGGCTAATGCATGTCTTCACTGTTTTCTGTTTCAATTATAGATTTTCAGATAACGGCTCATGCTTCATGTTCTATTTAGATCTAGACCCTTCCACTTCAATGTCTGTGTCTGTTTCAATTTATTTCCATCTGCGTTTCTGAGATGGTTTCTCTAATTTAACTTGTTAGAGATGAACTTTTAGATAGATCGGGGCAGTGCCCACAAAGAGATTCTTCGACGGGTTAGTGATGTGTTTGCCTTCTTGTCAGGGGTCAAGGCAATTGTACACGAGGCATCTGCGCCCATTCCTCACAAGGCATCAGGCTCGACTTGATCAAGTAGTGGGTTCTGCTTCCAGTGAAATAATAAGCTTCTTGAACATGTCCATGATTTGTTTCCAGTTACTAAATGGTAGGAAAATGAGGTTTGCAACAATCTATTATCTGCCCAAGGTACCAAAAAAACATTGGTTTTTCCCTTCTTGACCTATCTCAAGTTTAAACTATGTCCAACCCGTATCTATTTCTTTCTAGTTCTTCCACTTATCATTCTCACTGGCCATATTTAATCAATCGGGAATTGAGTTTAGGTTATAGGTTTTGGTTTAGGTTATTGGTTTTGGTTTAGGTTAAGGTTTAGGTTATTGGATTTGAGAATAGGTTCGGGTTTAGGTTGTAGGTTTTGGTTTTGGTTTTGGTTTAGGTTATAGGTTTTGGTTTAGGTTATAGGTTATAGGTTTTGGGATTTGAGAATGGGTTCGGGTTTAGGCTATAGGTTTTGGTTAAGGTTTAGGTTATAGGTTTTGGGATTTGAGAATGGCTCGGGTTTAGGTTACAGGTTTTGGTTAAGGTTTAGGTTAAGGTTTAGGTTTAGGTTTAGGTTATAGGTTTTTTGGGATTTGAGAATGGGTTATAGTTTAGGTTTAGGTTAGGTTATAGGTTTTGGCTTTGGTTTAGGTTATAGGTTATGGGATTTGAGAATGGGTTCGGGTTTAGGGATTTGAGTTTAGGTTATAGGTTAAGGTTTTAGGGATTTGAGTTTAGGTTATAGGTTTTGGTTTAGGTTATAGGTTTTGGTTAAGGTTTAGATTTTTGGATTTGAGAATGTGTTCGGGTAGAGGTTATAGTTTTTTGGTTTTAGTTTAGGTTTAGGTTATAGATTTTTGGATTTGAGAATGGGTTATGGTTTAGGTTTAGGAAATCGGGTTCAGGTTCAAGATTGGGTTTAAGTTTGGGTTTTCAAGTTAAGGTTTAGGTTTAGGTTACGGATTGAGATTAGGATTAGGTGTAGGTTTAGCTTTAGGGAATTGAGTTTAGGTTATAGGTTTAGGTTTTGGTTTAGGTTAGGGGTTTTGATTTAGGTTATAGGTTATAGGTTTCGGTTATAGGTTATAGGATTTGAGAATGGGTTCGGGTGTGGTCGCTGCAAATACAAATATAATACAAATATAAACACGGCCTGTCCGAATGGCCAGGCCCTTCCAATACCGTCCATAGGAAATGGACAGCTTCATCATGGTCATAACATTTATGTTTTTTCAATCCATCTTCCATTTTCTTCTTAATAAGAAAATTCATATTTACTAATATTCTAATTTTTCTATTTTTCAGAAGAATGAGTTCAGACTCAGAAAGCGTCGGCTCCAACAATCGTACTTTCAGCCCAAACCCTAACCAAGGACTCCAAAATTACTAAATGCCACTGTGTGGGAACCCTAATTTTATAATATGTGAATTGATTACCAACCATACGTAACAATTCATTTTCAATTTATTCCTGGCAATGACCACCAGGATATATAAGACACAATATTCAGAGTATACTAGGAAACACTAGCTGATAAAGTATTTTACAAACCTTCAAAAGATTTCCATACTCTGAACGAGCACACCCTCGTCATCCCATTGCATATCCTTAGCTTTGGAATGTGGGTCCTTTCCAATTAATTGAAGAGGCAAGTCTAGCTGCAGAGGTTTAATGTGATGGGAGTTAGAAAAATTTGAGCATATTTCATATTTGAGCATCACACTTGAAAGTAGAGCCTTTTAAGCTTCCTCAGTAGTTAGAAAAATTAGGGAGTTAAGCCTCCTATCAAGTTCTGGATAACTGGGCACATAGACAGGCTATGTATTAGTCAATATGCTTGCAAAAGAAGGGGGTTGCACATTCTTCATTGTTTGTGGGGTTTTCCTACCAATTGCTAAGACGAATCATAGTTATAGATTAAAAAACAGCCAAATACTTGACATTATTACAAGTCTGACCACCTCAAGGAAATTGTGCTATTTGCCATTATCGTAATTACAACAAAGTTTTAAATTTAAATGAATCTCAACAATACTAACAATCAAGATTCATAAAAGAGTAAGAATTTTTACTTGGCACTAAAGGTGAACTTCTGCCAATGATTAAGCAGCCCCTTATGCAAGCGGTTTCCCTAAAACTAACATCACCACCACTTCAAATATAAATAGAAGAGTCATAGACAATGTGAAGATAGAAATGTGGAAATGCAAATAAGACTTCAATAACCAAATATATACCAAACATAAAAAGTGGGAGAATTAAGAGATGAATAAACTGTTCAAGTAAGAGTTGCTGCCATAAGATGCTTCAATAGCATGCAAGAGAAAACATAAAGTGTACAGGGAAGTCGGTGTTTACCAATCCAAGGCAGGCCATTTGATAATAGACACTGATATAGTATATGCGTATGAACGCAGGTGTTAAATTTGTTCTATCAAAGCAAAATGCAATGTAAGTTATATACTTTGACCTTTTTTTTTTTCCTAACAGAACTAAGATTTGATATATGATATATATATATATATATATATATATATATATATATATATATATATATATATATATATATATATATCTACCAGAGATGTGCATACATGCTAAAGTACAAAAATATTGCACATGTATACATAAATGGATCAATTATGAAAATGTTCTTGTACTAGATTAAGTCCTATCAATAGCATCCTAGATATTCATAGTTTGCAAGAGATCCAAATGAAATAAATTACTGTACCGGTTCAGTAAGGAAAGCTAGTTTAATTTGACTTTCTAGAGCAGTGAACGCAGCATCAAGTACTCGGGAGAGGTATGCAACAACTCTGACAAAAGGGGTTAATAATCAGCAATCTCTTGGTTGTACATGAATGCACACGCATTCAAAATGTAAGATTTCATACTGTACAGTTGAATGAACCTTGTGCATGCATGACTTTTGGAAAGGGGGTTGCGTCAGTTTGGCAGCTGGCATCAAAATTATGCCATGACTGTTGGAACAGGATTCATGTAGCTGACCCCAATTAATTGGGATATGGCTAAGATGATGATGATGATGATGATTTTCCATGTTATCTTTTACATATAATAGAGACAACATGGGTGAATTTTGGCACACACTAACAAGTCCTAAGCCCAGGTAAATTTGGACAGTTGGTGTCAGATGGGCAGCTCAGCATTCTTGTGAAGCTGACCCGAAATAGCACTGCATGAATAATGTTGTGTTCAGTTCATTGCTATCTGAATCTGGGTTCCGGTTTTCATGAAACCAAAAATGGCAAAAAACAAAAAAGAAAAGAAAAGAAGAAACTGATTTACAACCCCAAACAAATCATTTTTCCAAAATTGAAAAGCATGCACACATGGGATATATGTTTCAATTAAAAAGAAGCCAAATGTCTTTAGCCCTTTGATCAGCATTGAAACGAACTAAGTAAAGATCTTTCATTTTCACTGCATGCATGCCTCACATCTAATATATAGATATGACACTTTTTCAACAGATCATGTCAGGAATTAAGGGACCGGATTACAGACAATTTGTGCCCCTGTTAAAATGCCCACAAGGTACATCCCATTCCAGTGGGGCTGAATACTCGGATTTAAAGTCTAGTTTTTAATGCCAAAAACACAATCCATAGTTACCAAAATTTTAAAAATAAATAAATAAGCAATTTGAAAATTAGAACAAACAGGTGGAACATAAAACCTGGAAAAAAAAAAGGGCAGAAATTTCACCTGAAGTTCTCATTGACATGAATTGCCTTCCTGTGCTCATAAAGAACAAAAGGGTTTCAGGACAAATAACAATTAGAGTAAGTCAGCTAAAACAGAAAGGGAAAAAAATAAAAATCATACACAAGAAACCCATGCAACCAATGCCATGTTTATTTTGAGTTCCATGTTTTAGTTTCCGACGCACATAAATCTTCTTCATCAGTGTTGTTTATCTTGCATTCTGACTAGTGGACTCTGAGATTCTCATATAGTCTTAAACAAGGCTGATGCAGACATAACAGTGTCTACTGGATTCCACCATGATGTCTGCTGAAATCTACTCCATTCATCATTTTGGCTGAATCAAGTTAGTACAAAAAATAAAAAATAAGACATTCAATGCTTAAATGGGCCACAAAATAGGAAACAGTGTGAAACACGGGCATGGTTTAACTACTAGTACTGTTTCTGTAGTGAGATTTATGTGTTGTATCTGTTGGGTCCATTTATTTGGTGAGATCATTCTAGTGGATGAGCCCAAAAATAAAACAAATCCAAAGCTCGAGTGAACTCCATTGCAAAAAATAGGAGGGACAGTGACACCCACTGCTGAAACTTTCCTAGGGCCCACCATGATGTTTATATGAGATCTAACCTGTTCATAAGTTAATATATGGAAGCCATTGATTTGACAACCCTCCTCACATTTACTGTCTTCCCATAAAAACTCTCCCAAATCACTGATGCAAGCCATTGAATCTTTGGTCTTTTCTCTATTGAATCTAAAAGGTTAGAATTAGGTGAAGGTTTGGAATTTCTACAAACTTGTCTTTGAACTTCTTTCCATCACTCCATTTGACCTGTAAAAGTAATATGTTAAATATCAAGCTTCAAGAGGAGATATAATGGTAAGTAATTAATAACTACACCAAAGATACCAAGCTGGGTGGAAGAAATGGAGATGTTGCCCATACAATTTAAGCTCGGTGGAAGAAATAGAGGCCTCGGGAGTTTTATGTGATCGCCATGTACCACTCAAACTGAAAGGGAAATTTTATAGGATAAATATAAGACCAGCCATGCTTTAAGGACAGAATGTTAGGCAGTTAAGGAACAATATGTTCATAGGACAAGTTAAGGATGTTGAGATGGATGAGTGGAAAGACAAGGATAGAATCGTGGAAATAGAAATGAATGCATTCGAGGGAACTTGGGGGTAGCACCAATAGGTAATAAGATGAGGGAAAGTAGGCTGGTTTGGTCATGTGCAACGAAGACCAAGAACCGCACCAGTTAGGAGTGGGTACAGGTTGAAGGCTCTAAAAGGGCGAGGGGAAGGTCCAAAAGGACAAGGATGGAAGTAGTCAAAAAAGACTTGATGATCTATAGCCAAACTAAAGGTCTGGTCCTTGATCGATTGGAATGGTGGAACAAGGCTTAGATGACGACGACAACAATGATGATAACGTACTCACAATAGGGGATATTTATGGGAGACAACCTTTTGGATGGATTGGATTTGTACACAACTGATATGTTGCTATTTATGCACTGGCAAGGTGATAAAATTATTGTCCAACTAGCTTTGTGTGAGACACCGACAATTATTCTTATTTCTGCTGCTGCTGCAGTTACTACTGCGAGTGTTATTAACACAAGTGGCAGAATTTTCAAGGCCAAGAGCATCATAGTTATAATTTTGTTCTCTCTTTTTTTTTTTTGGAAATTAATTGAGTATGAATATATCAAAACAAAGTGAAACAAACTACAAAGAGTTTAAAGGGATTGATGATGCGATATTGTCTCTCCCTTGGAAAAGTTGTAAATTTATAGTTCATTAATGCAAGACCATGAAATTTCAGACTGTGTGCTGCGTGGTGGGTAGTACTCATCATTTTAAACATCATTCAGTATAGAGTCAAATTGATACTAGTGGAATTGACAGTTTGGTAGGTCCACTAAATGGTCTATTCCAATGACAAACACAGAAAGGAGATGGGAGTGTGGTTTGTCATTTGTCATTGGCATTGAAATAATGGCCCTAACTTTCAATAGAAAGGAGAAGATGGAGGATTTGAGAATAGGTTAAGGTTTAGGGTATTGAGAATAGGTTAACGTTTAGTTTAGGAAACCGGGTTTGGGTTCGGGATCGGGTTTAAGTTTGGGTTTTCAAGTTTAGGTTCAGGTTTAGGTTAGGGAGTTAAGATTAGGATTAGTTGTAGGTTTAGGTTTGGGGATTTGAGAATAGGTTAAGGTTTAGGTTTAGGAAATCGGGTTCGGGTTCGGGATCGGGTTTAGCTTTGGGTTTTCAAGTTTAGGTTTCGGTTTAGGTTAGGGAATTGAGATTAGGATTAGGTGTAGGTTTAGGTTTAGGGATTTGAGAATAGGTTAAGGTTTAGGTTTAGGAAATCGGGTTCGGGTTCGATCTTTTTTGCCCAAATCCATGTCAATGCATGAGAATCATGCATAAACATAGATTTTAAGCAAAATGCATGAGGGGAATTACAACATAGATATCATGCACACGATATCACATAATGTATTGTTTGATTAACTACACATGTGCAATATTCTTGACAAGAGACGTACCATATGCTTGAATCTGAAATATGCAGCTCCAATCCTCCCACATGCAACATCCACCTGAAAGAATGCGCATAACCGTCATGCTTGAGTAATCAATATAGGAATGTACAAGTAAAACCATAAAACCAGTGATACTCACTGCATTTTCAGGATCTCCTCCATAGTTGACGATCTCATTCTAAAGCCCTTCTCCCTCCTCCTTTATCCGGGCTTGGGACCGGCAATGCAAGGAGTTGCATTGGCGGAGTTAAAAAAGGGCTTAGGCTCCATTTGGTTTTTTTAAAAAAAATGCTTTCATAAACACTAATGTGATGACCAAATGGAGCCTAAGACTATAAATACATTCAAATATAGAGTACAAAATTCATTCAATATTTCAAAAAAAAAAAAAAAACAAGTGCCAAGTTAGTTCTAAATTAGTTCAAAATGCACACTACATGTTCAAAATTAGTTCAAAATGCACACTACACATGTTCAATTATAGAGTACCAAATTTGTTCAAATTATTGAATTCTCAAAGCCTCTTTCCCCCATTGCACAAATGATCCCAGACCGACCTCTCCAAGTGTAGATGCGAACCCATCTTCTTTCCACAAAGGAGCGTGAGGTTGTACAACCTCAGTCAAGATAACAACAAAAGCTCCATCCTCCAACGGTTCGCAATGGACAGTTGCATTTGGATTAACTTCGTGTACTTCACCACGAGCAACTACACCACGTTTTCCAAAACCAAGCAAGTCGCATCTCTTACCGATATATATAATATCCGGCTACATTTACACAAAATGGCATTGGTATTGTTAGCGCTTATAATATAATTGTAAGCTCAATACAGTAAAAAAAATATTTATACTTGCATACCGACGATGCCTGAGTAGATTTAACGACTGTTGGTGATGAGAGATTTTGAGAAGACTCTCTCCCTTTCTGCATATCCACCAATGTTTTCTTCATCTCAACTATATCTTGAGTCACATCATCTAATTTTTTCTTCACCTGAGTTAACTCTTGAACTACGCCCTCTTTTTCTTTTGTCACATTCTCTACCTTTGAACGAGCAGGGGCTGACTTCTTCAGTCCTACCTTGCTTATTGAGCAACCTAGACCCCGCATTCGCCCTCTTTTGTCAGAACCAACCAACTGTAAAACATTGTAAATCAAGTTATTAAAATATTCATAATTACCATAAAACTTAAGTAATTTTTAAATTTTATTATTACCTCTGTAAGGGCATCATCCATGCCGGTCATCCTAGAAGCAGGATTGCTACTAGAGAGCTCCTCTAGTTTTTCCTGTGAAAAAATACAAATGAATGCAATATAATTCAAAGTTATACATAGGCTTTTCATAAGGGTACTAGTTAGTGGTACGAGGGATGCACTTACAGCAAGGTCAGGATACTGGACAACTTTGTCCTTTCTTGTATGGGCTCTTAAGAAGACTTCACATCTACTTATCTCGGCATCAGACGTAAGATTCTTCTCCTTCGCCTTTAGGACATTACATATCATTGAAATACATATCATTAATAAATTTAGATGAATGATAATTCAAATTTAAATTCAATTTTAAACTATAATATCTATTTTTAAATACATACCATCTTATGGCGAGTAACAGCCATGCTGTGCCTCCCAAGACACGCAGGTCCTTTTAGCTTGGCCCGATTGATTTTATTCCTTACGCTTACCCTCTTGAATTCCTCGGTGGTGCGTTGATCCACGAAGACCCTCCAATCCTCCATAGGGATACCTGGGGGGGCAGGACCATCTCTCACAGCAATAGGATCCTTGTCTTTAATATATTTTGCAGTCAATCTTCTCTTGTAATTCCTCCACGCTTCATTGATGCGTTTTATAACGTACTCAAGACTTGCATCCCAACTTTGACCCTCAAACTCATAAAACTGTGACAGTCTTTCTGTGACCATACGAATTTGTTCATGAGGCACCCGGCGAAAGTCCTGGTATATGATTGGGATATGAGAACGGGTGAGGACACCGACATGCGATGCAAAGTCTCTATGATCGGAACAATCCTCATTCGGTTGCCCGAATTCATTTGTCTTTAGGACTTTTTTCCTATCAGGTTGCACAAGTAAAGAGACCCCCCTAGTAATGCCTCTCTTTCTAGATGAAGAAGAAGCTGACACAATTACATAAAAAGAATAATAGTTATATATACACATAATTGATTAACGCCAATATATAAGAAAAAGGAAATTTACAAATATAATTAAGGAGAAGTATCTTATTACGTTTGGTGTTGCTTGAATTTGTACTCTCAGGCACCTGCGCACCCAATAGTTCTGGTTGTGAATCCATGTGCCTATTTCTTCGCTAATATGAAAAGAAAAGAAAAAAAAAGCTAATGGTTAAGAAATAATTTAGATCACAGATAAAGTACAAAAAATTCACATATATTATCCAAACCTTGATTAGATTTCCTCCAATAAATATCATTTTGTTACATGCTTAGAAAATACAAACAAATCAGTAAATTCTCTTTGATCGTTTTCTTTTCTTTGTTTTCTCGACCACAACACTAACGTCTTCAGATTCATCGAATATCAACTCATCAACCATTGCTAATGAGGTAAGATCAGGTCCTGCATCGGCATTGCTTACAGCCTCTAATCGTTCCGATAGAACGCATGTCTCTTCTTCGACAAAAAATTTTTTGGGAACCTCCAAGACGACATGCCAGTCAGCATTTTTTGGATCTCTGGAGTAGAAAACTTGCGTGGCATGCTCTGCAAGAATGAAGGGCTCGTCACCGACTTTGTCTGAACTGTAAAGACTAGACAAATTTACTAATCTCAAATTCGCTTCGACATCAAAAGAAACACCATGATGTGTCACTTTCACCCAATCACACTTAAATAGGACGGGCTTGTACCCTGTTCGGTATTCCAATTGGATAATTCTACGAAGGACTCCATAGTAAGGTTGATTTTCATCCACTGTATTGATATCCTTAGCACTTGATCGGAAGGTTGTCATACCCTCTGTCCTAACCCCACTGTTTTGGTTCGTTTTATTCTCCTCATAGTCCTTAGTGACAAATAGGAAACCATTAATACAATACTTATTGTATTCAATAGAAAAAGCTAGAGGTCCTCTCACTACATCTTTAAATTCATTATCGTCAGATTCAATGAACTCTGGTTCCCTCTTCAACCAAGATATGAATTCGTCCTCGCTAGGCACCCTGTTGGTCCTCTTATAGCATCGCTGCAAGAAATCTTTGTGCTTCCTGCGCGATATTCAATAACATTGTTATATTGAAATCGCATAAAGTAAGGAAGATATATATATATATATATATATATATATATATATATATATATATATATATATATACACACACATACACGAGCTTATTGTACATACCCTTCCCACTTGTCGTAGCTGGGATGACTCTTCAGTACCCATGTACGAGCTTGTTCGTATTCAATACCTGCTAGGATAACACTTTGAGCCGAACCTACTGGACCAACGTCGTCATCATTAGGGTCATCATCAACGATATCTTCCAACTTACGTAGTCCTGGAATGAATCCGTTAAACCGTTTTTCCAGCCTTTCCAATAGGCATGTTTTCTGTTTTCCTTTATATTGGTTGCAGAATATAACCGTCTCCTCTTGGATGTACTGCTCTGCAATACAACCCTCAGGTCGTGTCTTGTTACGGACATAGGCCTTGAATGTCTTCATGAACCTGACAAAGTTAATAAGACATTATATATACATGCAAATGTAGATGTTAAGCCGATTTATTCTTACTAAGCTCACAGCGTACCTTTCGAATGGATACATCCATCGATAGTATACAGGACCACATATGCGAGCCTCGTAAGCCAAATGGATCGACAAATGCATCATAATGACAAATATCGATGGCGGGCATATAGTTTCAAGCTGACATAGCGTCCTAGCCATGCCCCTCTCGAGAGTAAGGAGTGTTTGAAGGTCTACGGTTGTCGAGCACAAGGCATTAAAAAATGTGCAAAAGCTTGTAATTATAGGACGAATGACCTTCCTATCCCTGAATGCATGCTGGATGAGAACTGGGAGCAGATGTTGCATCAACACATGATACGAATGAGACTTCATTCCCTTTAAATCCAAGCAATCTTCCTTTACGATGGTCCTCCAATTCGCACTAAAACCGATAGGAACACGCAGCTCATGCAAAGTCTGGATGAAAAGTTTTTTCTCTTCTTTTCTTAGACAGAAAGGACCTTGTTTCTGAATCACCTTACCATTGTTCTTTTTCAGCCATAGACGCTTCTTAATTCCCAATTGTTTCAGATCCCTGCGTGCATTAGCATCATCCTTGGTTTTGCCAGGCGTGTTCAACATCAAGGCAACTAGGATTTCACATATATTTTTCTCAATATGCATGACATCAAGGTTGTGACGCACGGGAATATCTTTCCAATACTCCAGATCAAATAATATAGACCGTTTGAAGAACCACGGTGATTCAACATCATCCGCCAGCTCTTGTCGACCTCCTTCAATACCCCTTATATTACTCTTCCCAGTCTTCCCCCACTGCATATTCAAGTTCGCGGTTTGTCTTTTGACCTCAATCCCATCCAGACGGATCGGTTGACGTCGTATCTCCACCTTCTTGTTGAACGTGCCAGCACTTGTGTCCTTCCTAGCCTGTTCTGACATTGGCAACCATCGTCTGTGGCCCATATAAACATGTTTCTTTCCATATTGGAGTCGCAGAGAATCTGTGTTAGGACCACATACGGGACAACCATATTTACCCTTTGTCCTACAACCAGAAACGTTACCATATGCTGGAAAGTCATGGATTGTCCAAAGCAGAACGGCACGCATGTTGAATTTGTTTTCATGGTATGCATCGAACGTCGTGACCCCTTCTCGCCATAACTTTTGCAGTTCATCAATCAATGGCTGTAAATAAACGTCAATATCCTTTCCCGGTTGTCGCGGTCCCTCAATGAGCAAAGTCAACATAGTAAACTGAGGTTTCATGCAAAGCTTTGGTGGAAGGTTGTACGTCACACACATAACGGGCCATGAACTATGTGACATACTGAAAGTGCCAAATGGGTTAAACCCATCTGTAGCCAAACCCAATCGAACATTGCGAGGCTCAGCTGAAAAATCTGTATACTTGTCATCAAGATTCTTCCATGCAATAGAATCAGCCGGATGCTCCATCTTTCCATGTTGAAATTTCCTGGTTGAGTGCCAAGACATTTCTTTCGCCAACCATTGCACACTGAACATTCTTTGTAGCCTTGGTGTTAATGGAAAATACCTTAACACCTTCCTAGGTATTCGAGATTGTTTTTTCTCAGAATCCATTTCAGTCTTGTACCTAGAAGTTTTACAATTTGGACAAATGGTTTTCATCTCGTTCTCTCTCCAGTATAAGATGCAGTCATTTGGACAAGCATGGATTTTCACATAATCAAGACCCAACTTTGTAATGATCTTCTTCGCTTGGTAGGTATTAGTTGGGGCCTTGTTACCGTAAGGTAACACCTTCTTCAGTAGTTGAAGGAGCTCTGTAAAGCTTTTTTCACTCCATCCATGATTCACCTTTAATTTGAAAAGCTGTACAATGAAAGTCAGCACGGTGAAATCTTGGGCCCCAGGGTATAGCTCAGTCATTGCGTCTCGCAGATTTGCTTCAAACTCATTAGTTTCATTTTCTCCAAAGACGCCTTCAACTATAGGGGTCACATTGGGCTCATCCTGTACAACTTCATCTAGGTTATTACCACCAAGTTCTTGAACGATCGCGTTGTGAACCTCGTTTAAGTTCGGGACACTATGGTATTGTTGGAACTTGATTCACGTACAGTACAGTTAGGTGATACATGCTCCCCATGCATGTTCCAAACCCTATAGCTTGGGTCGAATCCATTTTTCATTAGATGTATTTCCATATCATCATAAGAAACCGGAAAACGTGCACATCTGCAAGTGGTGCATGGACAAGGAACGGATTCTCTACCAGGAAGGTTTTCTTGTGCAAACTTTGAAAAACTTCTGATTCCAGAAAGAAAACGTGGGTCTGGGAAACTTAGTGTCATCCACTCCCTATTCATTACAGCCGGATCTCGATTAAACAAGGGGTCCATTTTCAACCTGCACCTAGAAGAAAATTAAAGTTGGAAATACCTATCTCATGCACTAAAAACCTCAAAAGTTAGGGATTCGAGAAGTGCTATCAGATGATTGAACCCATACAGATATTATCTACCAAATACAATGTATTAAGAAGTTTGCAATCATTGTATTTTTACAACAAATTAATAATGTTGCTAACATTTTGCTCTACCCAATGTGGTTTCTGTGAAACCACTACAATGAGATATTTCATAAAAAGTTTCAGAAGAAAGATACTTTCAGTTTTAAGATGGTTAAGAAAACAAATACTACAACAGTACACATTCAACTAGAAAGAGGCTAAAGATTGGATGGTTTGGATCATCCAATCCCTTGAGGATTTTTTTAAAATATGCAAGTGTTCCATACAAAATGTGGTCCACTAAATCAAGGGCTGCATTAGTAAACCATGGGCCGGGACTTGAGGTTGGTCTCGACCTGGATTTTGACTGTTTTGGGCCCGGCCGCAGGCCGTTTCTATTTAAAATTCTGATTTTCCAGGCCCATTGACACTCCTAGCATAGTTACACAAGTGTAGGTGGAGGTGTTGTTATATATATATATATATATATATATATATATATATATATATATATATATATATATATATAACATCCACTATCTTGTGTACTACGCTAGGAGTGTCAATGGGCTAGAAATCAGAATTTTAAATAGAAACGGCCTGCGGCCGGGCCCAAAACAGTCAAAATCCAGGTCGAGACCAACCTCGAGTCCCGGCCCACCCAAGCCGTGGCCCCTTTTCCATGCCAAAATGAAATTAGCATGCGGTGGGAAGCATTACTTGCATCAATTAAGAGGGACTTGTTTCATTAAATGCATTGCTGTTGGACGAAAATGCAATGTCCAACTAGTTGTGTTTGAGCACTGCTCATATATATATATATATATATATATATATATATATATATATATATATGAGCAGTGCTCACACACAACTAGTTGGACATTGCATTTTCGTCCAACTAGCAATGCATTTAATGAAACAAGTCCCATCAAAGGTTCAACCCTCACTTTTGCATGTTACACCAACTAGTGGGTATCCAATCCTACTTCACATGAAATAAGTGATTATGTAGTTAAAAGACTGACACCTCCAGAATTTTGGCACGGACCTTTAGTAGCATGTAGAAGATGCTCTCGAATCATCACTACATTCTGGTCACAGCAGCAGATTCTGGTCATAGCTGATGGCTAGCTAAATGTCCAAAAACATACCAGCCAAGCATATACCAATATATTAGACAAGATGCTTATCTTGATTGGCCATTAGTGTGGTCATCTATCAGGGAAAAAAAGAGCAATAAATGGTTGAAAGACATACATTAATCACAGAATATAGTGGTGTATTTTTTAGGATGTGACCAGTTAGCCCCGCTATTTGAGTGGTTGAGATTTGAGGACTGAGAAATGGACACAGGAGGTAAAACCTAATCCAACTGTTCTCTCTAGGGAAAACCCCCAACATTTCAAAGCTTTTATACAAGGCTAAGGTAACTAAATCATTTTTTTTCCATATCAAGCTTGACATCTACATGGGTGAAAACAGGCCCTTTGAATGCACTAGCCTGCATATGAAAAAAAGATGTGCCTTAGGAATTTTGTTTCCAATTGGACCCTGGCACAAAATGCTTGTAAAAGTGGATTGTGTGTTAGGTAAACTACAGCTAGTTGTAGGCCACCAGTTCCCTTTTCAATGACCAACTAAATAAAAGCAATCAATCATCGTGAAAAAATAGAAAGAAAATGTAAATGGAATGATTACATTGGATTATGCAATTGGAATTAAAAACCTAAAAATCCAAAACAAACCCAAATCAATTTCCTAGTGATTTTGGTATATTCTGCTTGGATAAAGCTTTTGTAGTGGCAATAATCCATTTGCAACCTAAAAATCAAAAGACGAGTATGGACTCAAATCTACAGTATGAATTGATTCATCCTACAATGAATATCATCATACAGAAAAGTTAGGCCCCAAAATTGAAGAACTAAAAATATAGAAAAGGATAAGGATGAGATGTCATAAAAAAAAAAAAAAAAAATAGAGACAATACTTCAAGAGCACACGCTCATCTACTCAATTATAAACTCTAAAAAACTAAGAAAAATATGCATCATCTAAAAACCAAATAAACATCCAACAATTCATGGGAGTGAATGCTTCCCCATACTTTTGTTCAAATATTAATCTTCCCATCTCTTTCTTTAGATCCATAGGTGCCTCAACTTGTTGGACAGTCATGGCCTGAACAAAATCGGCAATACATAGCCTCCAAAATAGATAGTATTCAATTATCAACTTTCTTTCAGAAAGTTTTAAATCTCAAGTTTGTAACACTAGAGTAACATGCGAAATATCGCATGGACATTTCAAACCCGAGAATTATCTTCAAATTACCCCACATTGTGATCCTAACCATTGAATGAGTGGGCCTTTCTAAAACTTGCTGTCCAACTATTTTTGGACACTCAGACACATCCAATCAGTAAGATATTACAATCTAGTATCTTAAAATAGCAAACCTGGCATTATTGATGATGAGATGAAGCCTCAAATCTCATCACATAAGTGCCCCTGTTTACCACCAGATACAACTTAAAAAATTCACTACATTGGAAATACATTCAAAGCTGTATTCTATTTTCTTACAAGAACTGCACACCAATAAGAACTGCAACATGTGCAACCAAAGCCCATAGAAATCAATCCCTATTCATTCATCTAATTACAAGATATGAATGTCTCGGACAACCTAATTATTAAATACCAACTCAAGATCAACCATCATAATTCAACTTTCAAGAGCATAAGAATTCAAATTTTTTTACTTGGGATGAAGAAACCTGAAGAAACATTTCATGGCATCAACTCTATGAAGAATCATAGTCCACCAAAATTCAGTTATGAAACAACAAACCACAGATAAATAAAGAGGTATTAATGTAATGCTAGGGCTGACATTCTGGAGAATAGACTAGGTTTCCATTTTGTACAAGTGGGACCCACGGCTTGAGTGATCCAAACAATTGATATGGTGGGTCCATCCATTGATGGCTCATGCACTAAAAATCTCTTGGACTGCAAGATTATACATAGTTAACATACAACATTTTCTTGCTTGAATACAAATTGTTGCAGCATATTCTTACTTAAAATATTATCCCATGGCCACTATTCACAAGCTAGATTGACAAAGCCCTAAATCCAAAAAGCCCTAAATAAAATTAGCCAAAATCGAAAAAATTAGGGAATCGACACTGCAAATCCACAATTAGGGAATGACACTACAAATCCACAAGGCCCTAAACCCAAAAAGACCTCTGATACATGACTGTCTTCTCTTAGACAACACCTCTACACTAATCCACAATTAGGGAATCGATACTACAAATCCCTAATTAGGGATTCGAAACTCAAATATTCCCAATACACAAATCATTGGACAATGTTACTTGAAGGATTAGAAAATGCCAAAAAAAAATGCCCGAATTGATATGAATAGATAAGGAGAGAGAGAGATACCTGATTGCAGCAGAATGCTCCTTGATGTGCGGTAGATCGAGTGGAGAGGGAGATACCTGATGTTGCAGCAGGGCCGAGGAGATAGAAAGAGAGAGAGAGAGAGAGAGAGAGAGGAGTAGGTTTTGAGAGAGAGAGAGATAGGGATAGAGAGAGTGAGAGTGAGAGGGAGAGGGAGAGGGAGAGGGAGAGGCAGAGAAAGGGAGGGAGAGGGCCGGAGACAGAGATGAAGAAGGAGAGGCAGAGAGAGGGAGCAGCAGAGAGAGAAGTGGGGAGAAGATAGAAAGGAACGAGAGAGAGAGAGAGAGAGAGAGAGAGAGAGAGAGAGGTGGGGGCGCGAGATGAAAATTGCAGTGGGCGGGGGCCTTTTTTTTGTGCACGCGGCCGCCGAATGGAGATGAACGGTGATGTTAGGGGCTCCATGTGGCCCACCATGATGTATATCATTCATCTGTGCCTTCCATTCAATTCAAAGATTTATTTAGGAATTTATTCGAAAAAAATTAGGCAAATAGAAGACTCACATGGACCACACCACAAATCAACAAAAGACACTTAATCTCCATTGTTTCCTATGGTGTGGTCCACTTGAACTTTAACTTTATCTAATTTTTGAGCCAACACATTA
Organism: Magnolia officinalis; assembly: GCA_021015155.1. Taxonomy (NCBI): domain Eukaryota; kingdom Viridiplantae; phylum Streptophyta; class Magnoliopsida; order Magnoliales; family Magnoliaceae; genus Magnolia; species Magnolia officinalis. Next base: position 72,983,553 of record JAJHSJ010000003.1, read on the forward strand.
AAATTATCTGTCAAAATGGATGGACGGCTTAGATTGAACACAAAAATTGTGGTGGGCCCCCCATAGAACTTGTATGAGACCATCAATTAGAGCAAAAGCTATGGATGATTGGAGTCTTTAGCTACGGATTTAAACCGTAGCTAAATAGCTACGGTTTAAATCCATAGCTAAAGACTCCAATCATCCGTAACCTTTGCTCGTTTTTTTTGTAGTGGAGACTGCATGGCATTCTAGTCTCTATCGTTTCTGACCGAGACCCAAGGTTCACGTCTTAGTTTCGGGGGAGCTTTCAGAGAGCAATGGGGACTATTTTATAGCTCAGCACCACGTACCATCCGCAAACTAATGGCCAGACCGAGAGGGTCAACCAGATCCTTGAGGATATGCTTCAGGCCTATGTGAGCTGCAATCTCTTCGAGTTGTTGGACCGAGGTCGCATACAACAACAGTTATCAGGTGACCATTGGCATGGATCCTTTTGAGGCATTATATAGCAGACTATGTGGATCTCTGAGTTGTTGGACCGAGGTCGGAGAGCAGCGTCTCCTAGGTCTTGAGCTTGTGCAGTAGACATCAAAGGCTATTGGTATCATCAGGCAGAGGATACGCACAGCTCAGAGCTGGCAAAAGAATTTACTGATCGCCGACGTCATCCCTTGGAGTTCGCTGTTGGGGACAAAGTGTATCTCAAGGTCTCGCCCATGCAGGGCGTAGTTCGATTTGGAGCGAAGGGCAAGCTTGCCCCGAGATTCATAGGACCTTTCGAGATCACTGGGCGTGTTGGCACCATGGCCTATCAGCTTGCCTTGCCATCTCAGTTGTCTAGCGTCCACAACGTTTTCCATGTCTCTATGCTGAGGAAGTGTGGGTCAGACATTGTTCCTGTTATCGATTGACAGCCACTGGAGGTTCGTGAGGACGCTTCTTATATTGAGCAGCCAGTTCGTATCCTCGATCAGAAGAAGCAGGTCCTCCAGACCAAGGTCATCCCCTTGGTGAAGGTTCAGTGGGTCACTATTCTGTTGATGAAGCATCAAAGGAGCACGAGGCCGAGATTCGAGAGCGCTATCCCCATCTCTTTGATGATTGATTATATGTTGTCTCTTATTTTATATGATGATGTTATGTTTCCTCTTCCTTATGAGTTATGCCTGGTTACGATAATTGTGTAAATTTCGAAGATGAAATTTTTATTAGAAGGGGAGAGTTGTAAGGCCCGTATCATAGTCTGTATCGTTTCGTAAGCTTTCGCGGTCCTCCCGGTCGAATTCTAGCTACCCTTAACCTGTATCCGACGTTTGCGCACGGTCCTAAGTCGAGTCCTACATACTGAAGTCGGCTCAACCCGAAACTTATACCCTAGCGACCATGTCGTCGCCGCGGTTCCAACACCGCATCTCACGTGCTAATGCGATACCCAGGCCAGGAGATGTGAGCCTACGTTCATTCCAAAGAAACACTGCGTGTTGCGAATTCCAAGAGAATCTCTACAACATGTCCCATCAATCAAGTCAAGTACACCCTCCATACCTAATACCGCCTAACCCTATCACAAGTACAAGCAACCATTACCTCTTTTTCCTAAAGTCAACTCTCTCTCTCCCCACCCATTCCACCTTTACACAAATTTCAACCCAACCCATGTTTTCCCATTCCCATCCCTTACAACAACCACTCCATCCATCATTTCTCTCTCTCTCTCTCTCTCTCTCTCTCTCTCTCTCTCTCTCTCTCTCTCTCTCATTTCTATCTTCACTTTTAACCCCAAGAGCAAACACCCAACATCTAAGCTCTCCCAAATCCAAGTGCGGCCCATTTCCTACCCTCTCATGTCCCATCTCAACCATTCATTCATCATTAACCTCCATCAAGATTGAAGATAAGGAGCCTAGGAGTCCAAGGTGCTAAAGAAGGAGGCCTAATGTGGGTGATCCACCATTAATTTCTAACTTTAAGGCCCACTTGTTATAGGACCCACTTGATGTATACATTGTAAAAGAGAGGGCCCATAGTGGCGGGGTCCCTCCCCTCTTCTTGTCTCTCTCTCTCTCTCTAACTCTCTCTTCCCTATTTTTGCGGCCCACCATGAGGAATGCATTTTATCCATGCCGGCCACCAAGTGAGCCCATGTGGCAGTCCTTTTGGATAGGCATGATTGAAGGAGAGCACAAATATCAGCTTGATCAGGGGTGTGGCCCACTGGTGTGGACCCCACCATATATATGTGTTGCACATGTACCATCCAGGCAAAACACAAATATCAACAATCTAAATTTCTAATGGGCCACACCACGTGGACCCACCCTTCCAAACATGAAGACCCAGCCAGCGTCTAGACTCTCTGGATGCTAGGAGCTTCTAGATTTTAATATATTATTATAATATAATATATTATATTAGGATGTATTTGGGTGGGCCACACCCACGTGATGACTCCACCAAATGCATCCAGCGGTCCATTATTGGACGTTGGATGTTAGGTGGTCATATTATAATAATATATAATAGTAAGATATATAATAAAAATATAATTATAATAATATATTTAATTTTATATGATTTGTGGTTGCCCCATGTGGGACCCACCTGTGGCGTCTGAGGATCATACAACAGCTATATAGCTGCTGTATTGATGTCAGCAGGGTCTGTGGGACCACCTGCTGAGTGGTTTGCACAACCCCAGCCGTCCATGTGGATGGGGCCCACCGTATATACCCAAACCGTCCATCATTTGTAATCCACACCGTCCGTCCGATGGATGGTGGGCCTGCAGCCACAACTGCTGCATCTCGGCAGCAAGCTTCATGGGTCCCTCTAATGTATATGTTACATCCTAACCGTCCATCCATTTGGCTAGCTCGCCTCAAGGCTTGAGACTAAAAATAAGACAGATCCAGTTATCAGATGGACCACACTACAGAGAACAGTGGATTTGAACGTCTACCATGGAAACCCCCTTGGGTTACAGAGTTTTGGACCAATATGATATTTTTTTCCTCTAAATTCAGGTCTTTGTGACCTTATGAACAGACAGGATGAGAAATAAACCCTATGGTGGGGCCTATTGGAATCGTAACTGTGGGACCCTATACCAACACTGTTAAGTGTGGTATGGTCCAAACGATCCTTTGGATATGATTCAATTTTTTTTTAATAATGCTCTAGGTGATCTCTAACAATAGATGAATGGTGTGTTGGTTTGGCCCATTTGATCGGCCCATTTGATTCGACCCATTTGATTCGGCCCATTTGAATCGACCCATTTGATTCACCCATTTAATCGGCCCATTTGATTCTGCTCATTTGATGTATTTGGGGCCCATTCGAGTGAGGCCCAATATGATGTGTATATGCCCCATAAGTGAGGCCCATGATGATGTATATTAGGCCTTGTGTGAGGCCGTGGGCCCACTGTATGTTCGGCCCTATGTGGGCCACTCCTTGGGAGCATGTCAGTTGAATGTCCACATTGACAGGCAGTGTTGGTTAAATGTCCACATTGTGACCTTCCCTTAGGCCTTATTAGGCCCATTCTCATCATTCACTAGTGGGTTAACCCAAAAGCTTGGGCCTCATTGATTTTAATTGATCCATCATCGGCCACCCATCTATGGACCCCGCCTTGCGTCAAGGTTGATTATCATGCCGATTATCAGTGTTGATTGCCGATACCAGCTACCGTTACCGATTATGAGTTTATGACAACATAGCATCATGATGTATGCCCATACGTATCATCTTTATGTTTGTTATGAGATGTGATTGGCCATTGCATATGCCATAGTGCGGGTGATTTATGGGACTCCCTAATAGGCGGAGTTATCCCACATGAGTGCACGATATGCGCAGGATTGATTCATGATTAGACTGCATGACTCATTCACTTTACATTTGTGTGATTGTGATTACTGTATGCCCTAGTGACATTAGGGTCATAGCCTCCACAGACACATCGTGGGTGGCCGAATTAGATACCAAAAATATTGTTTCTAGCATCGGGGCGTCATAGATGTCCCTAGGTGAAAATTCCTAAACCTGATGGTACCAGAGGATGACTCCAACGTCGAGACCGAGTGGATACATGAGCGCACGAATGTCGAATACCAGGAGGCTGCGTCTCCCACTATGTCGTGGTCGGTTGTAAAGGGGTGTGGCCTTACCCGCCCTAGGGTAGGGGCATTGCTTGGCTGAATTTGACCAGCTCGTGAATAGGTCCACTATCGACGTGTCGGATAGGTATTGGCAAACTATTGGCCAGGCAGATAGTGAGGTTTCTTACGCTCACTTGGACTGTGCACCTGGGAAAGGGGCAGTGTCATTTGGAGTGTACTAAACCCTGGTGATTATCCAGAATGAGAACTATACTGATATTTGATGCTCTAGTGATGACCTGCATTGATATGTGGATTTGGATGAGGATTGGCATGCTTGAGTTGCATCTCGCATCTCATGGTCTTGATATAGCCGATAGCATTCATATCTTACACCGCATAACCATGGTACGGCTGATTGCATTCATGTACTCATCAGCATGATTCCGTATTACTCCGATATTACATTCCGAGCACATTCATATTACGCACACACTTACACCACCCTCTAAGCTTTCTATAAGCTTATGCATGATTGATGCGTGCAGGTGACGCCAGGACGCAGTCGTAGCTTCGCCGCAGTAGGAGCGTGCAATCGAACTTAAGGAGTTTTCATTATTATTATCTTGTATTTTCCTTTATACAAATTGTACTTTAAAGTTTTTTATCGTAGTGAATTTTGTGATAGTGTTCTTATGGTTATTGTTCGTGGGTTATACTTATGGTTATGCTTATTACGAATTAAAATCATGTTTAAAATCCTCCTTGTAGAATCCCAGAATTGAAACCTGGTGTATGGGTGCCGGGAACCGATAATGGGGTACTATGGAGGCTATCGGCGTTGGATTTGGTGATCGGGAATTTTGTGAGCCTGGTTTCCGAGTTTAGGGCATGACATTAACTATTTCAGCTGAGAAGGCTCCTTGGTCTCAACAGCCGCAGCGGTGTCTTTAGGAGCATCATTATCCAGGCAATGCAAGTCTAGGTCCGAATATCTATGTCAAACGTCATCCTAGCACCGCTGGAAGCTAAGGTTAAAGATCTCCTCCAGCTCGACCATGCGTTTGTTGAAAGCCTTGAACGCTTCCACAGTTGTTGCTTCCATCACCGGGATCGAGGCCTCGACCCTCACCAGCCTAGCTTCCGCATCAAATTCTCGACCCTTTACCTCAATAAGGCAAGACTCCACTTCCACCACTCGGGCCACCAGCTTATCCTTCTCCCGCTACTCCACAACCAGCAGAGCATTGTTGGTGGCCTTGTCCTCTTTGGCGACCCTTATGGCCTCACGCAAGGCCTCGACCTCGACATGGGACGCTGCCCTGGCCTTCGCAGCCATTGTCAGCACTACAGACTTGGCCTGGAGCTCGGCCCTACCAGACTCAAGCCTCCGAGCTGCCTTCTCGAAGGAGTCGATCAGCTCGAGGAAAGCATGGTGGGAGGCGAGAACCCCGATGGCGCCCTATGAATAAAAAAAGATGACAATAGAAGTCATCCAACAAAAAAGAGAGAACATATATAAAAAGAAAAGGGATCGACGTCATTACCTTGATCAACATCGACGCCACCCCGCCTCGTAGGGATTTGGGGTGCATGGAGAGCATTGAGCCGACTCCTCCACAGTCACGTGATAGTTGTTCTAATGAGCCAACATCACCATGTGATAAGGGGGGGTGTAGGAGCTGTTGACCCTGACATCACAGCAGCCTCTCCCTGTTCCTCCTCAGCGCAGCCCAAGACAACTCAAGTTTAACAACCTCCCTCAAAGCCGAATTCGAAGGAGGAGCACCCCATGTTAAACCATCTGAGGTAGCTCCTTGGAGCACCCCAGTTTCTCCTTCTTTGGATGCCTCCACTGACTCCATCTGCTCGGCCGAGGGAAGAACCTCAAGAGCAGGCTCCAACATGCCAGTGCCGATCTCTGAAGCCTCGACCCTAGGAGCCTGTTGGATTGAGGATGAGGGAGTATCTTTCCTAACAGCCCTCCTTAGCTGCTCTAGCTTGTTGTTAAGTGAAGCTTCAACCTCTTCGACCGAGGGAGATCTACCATCCCTACAAAAATGATAAGTATAATGGTCAGAAAATAAAAAGAAACTGATAAACTTTAAACAATCCACATAAACCAGCATACTTGCCAATTTAACTGCTGATAAGCCAACCTACTCCAAGAGCGTTGGAGTGATTAGCATCCTCTAATCCCTCTAACCCAAGCTACGATCCCAGGAGATCCTAACTTGGCTGAGTTGGATTAGAGTAAGTTGTGGTTGATGTCGAATCTGAGCTACAAGAAGACATAACCAGGTCATCTAAAAAGTTAACGAAAAGGGTAGAATGAACTACAAACGACCAAAAGCTACAACTCGAGTTATAATCTGGGGTGACAAACTTGGTGGAGACCCGAAACTGTAACCTGCCTAGCTCCACCATTGGGGCCTCCCACTCTCCAAAAGTTATAATAATAATAATAATAATAATAATAATAATACCTATTCTTCCAACCCTTATTAGAGGAGGGATTATTGGTACTAAGGGCCTGACCTTTGCCCAGCCACGAAGAAAAATAGTACCAACCAAGAGAACCCGAACTACTCTTAGCCTGATATGAGTGCAAGAGATCGTCTACAGTCAGCTTAGTATGATAAAGCTGGTGCCTCAAAACATAACACCCAAAGACAACTCACCACATGTTAAGGTTAAGCTGTCCTAGGGCAAGCCTCAGGTGGTGCACTAGCTCCCTCACAAATGGGTAGAGAGGCAATCATAAGATGCAGGAAAAAAGATAATATGGTAAAGGGCTACCTCCCCCTTGGGAGGATGGCCCAGAAGTTCCATAGTCTCATCGAGTCAAGAATTTGGAATTCTGACCAAAAGGCAACCAAATCCCCCAACCGGAGCTTCAAGGTGAAGAGACTTAATGATGAAGCCGGTCCCTAAGAAGAAGAAGTTGTCTCTATCTGAGGTGGCAGAACTTCCTCATCTTAAGTTGTCATCACCGGAGATGGTTTGCTCGACGATGTGTTTAGCCAGGAATCCATGCTATCATGAATGGACTCCCTGTGGAAGGCTATTGAGGGTCAAATATTGCATGTTAGACCCAATTATTACTTGGTTTTATGAACATGATAATGCTTAACATTCTATTTTAATCATGTTTTTATTGTAAGGTGAATTTAAGAGCTTGGATTGAAAAAGGGTGTTAAAGGCATGGATTTGATGCTCAAGAATCCCAAGGCAAGGGATGGATCTTAGGGGACCGAGATTAAAGAATTCACACGCCAAAGATCTAAGAAAAATCAGCGATTGAAGATAAAGAGGCCTGAAAATCGTCCTGAATGAAAGATCATAGGTTCCCACCATCCGTTTGGCTTGAAACTTTATATCTGGCTTGAAGATCATAAAGTAATCATACACATAAAATTTTAGTCATTAAATCTTTGTGAAAGTGGCCCAATAGAAAGATCAGCCACAAAACCACCAATTTGAGGCCCACTGTTGAGGGTCAAATATTGCATATAAGACCTCATTATTGCCTGGATTTATGAGCATGGTACCGTTTAACAACCTGTTTTTAATCGTGTTTGTGATACAGGACGTAATTGCAAGCTTGGACCGAAAAGGATACTAAAAACATAGATTTAAAGCTCTGATGATGCCAAGGCAAGGGACGGACTCCAGGGGGCCAAGATCAACGGATTCACATGCCAGGGATCCGAGGAAATCAAGCTGTTCACGTTAAAAATGGCCCGAAACTGGTCTAGAATGCAAGATCATACAGTTTCTATCATCTGATCGGCTCGAAACTTCATATAGGGCCTGAGGACCTTAAATTAACCATACACGTCAAAATTGAGCCCCTAGATCCATGTGAAAGTGGCCCAACGACTTGAACAGCCTAGGAATCATTAAACCGGGGTCTACCAGCTATCTGGATATGCTTCAATGTTGGTATCAACACATTATATTAGCTGAGGAAACGGATGGACGGAGCAGATGACTCATAGCCATCACAGTGGGTCCCATATGGAGGAGCGTGTGCACAAAATTCCTATACGCTCGAAATACGCTGAATTTAAGGAAGTCGGTCAGCACGTTCTGTTTTTAAAATAAAAAATGAAAACTTCCGTTTTAATCAACGTTTGCAACCGACCATCTGTTCACAGTTGTGGGCCCCACCCATTGTATAGATAGATAATCCAAACCATCCATCAGATTCGAAAAAGCCTACTCGCCAAGGCCTACGTGACAGATTCCCAGAAGCCATCGATTGATGATTTCCAAACGTCCGAACATCGGACGGACGGCGACGAGAAAGTCCTGTAGACCACACCGAAACAGACTCAAAAGTAGCCATGTCCGACCGGTTTTGTAAGGGGAAGCCAGTGGTCGGATTAGATTCTCCATATAACACTGATCTGGGGCCCACTGACCTCAACAGCATAAGACGTTACGCAGCCTTGCAGTGCGGACGTCCGAAAATTTCGGGCGATTGTGGGCCATTATCTTTGGCCTAATCAGCAATCCGGACCGTTCAAGCACGAGAGAAACGAGCCTTCAACCCCACCATAAAGACAGTTTTGAACGATCTGGACAGATAGCTGAGCAATCTCAATTAAACGTAAGACGTTCTTGCGTTGTTGGCTGCGTAAAACAGAGTTGCACGGCCTTTGTTGATTTGGAGTAGCTTTGCGCAAGGAGAGTCGGTTCTCCGACTCCAGCAAGGCCTACACATAGCAACCGACTCCACCGTTTTCCTGTGGCTATAAGAAGAGAGAGAGAGAGTTGTGAAGGGGGGATCGGCGGCTGAGACGTGGAGCAGAGACAGATAGAGTTTCTTTTTTTATTTTTATTTTTAATTTTGTTTTGTTTAAAGAGTAGCCGCATCATGGCGGGCTAACCTCTTAGCTAGGGCTAAGAAGTGAAGCTGGTAGCGTGATTAGGATGGTTGCTTGTTTTGATTCATGTCTTGTTGAACCTGATGGATTCTAATTGGATTATTAAGGTATGCTTTTAGTTTTTAATGGTTCATTGTGACTTAAATTACAATGGATCTGTGATAGCTTTAAGTATGTTCTTTTCATTATTGAGATTGTGAACTAGGAAACCCTATTGTTCACCATTGTCTCCTGGGCATGGTTGGGTGATGAAACCTTTCCTAACTTTCACAATTTTCTCCCGAGTGGCTGTGAGATTGGTAAATTGTTGTTGTTTGTCATAGTCTCCTGGGCATGGCTAGGTGATAGAAACACTTCCAAATCTCCACCATTCTTATCTATTGAGGATTAGATTCATGAAAAGTTCAGAGATCTGACAAATCTCTTCGTACCAATTGGATAGGATAGGACTCTGATTCCAATTGTGTCCTTGAATCACTGCAAGGTAGCTTCCCAATTGCTACAAGTGGATCCTTGACACCCTAGTTCCCACCTTTATTTTTACAAGTTTTAGATCAATATTTTACTATTATTCCCTCAAATTCATTTGATTTAGATTTCATTTTAGTCTAGTTCTAGTTCTAGTTAGGTTCAGATAACGTACAGGTATCAGTCCCTTGGAATTCGACCTCGGTCTCACCGAGTTATTACTACATCACAACCCTACACTTGGGGAGTGAACACCCACCTAATCTCCGGATATGCTTCAAACTTGGGCTCAAGCCCTTAAATTGGATGGAAGGACGGATGGACTGAGCATATTGCTCCAAAACATCAAGGTGGGACCCACTTTACGTGGTTGGAGTACACCAAAGTTGTGCACTCGCTGTGCACTGAATCATCCAGACCGGTCAAAGACCGCTGACCCGACCCCTCTCGGATTCAAAAATCTGATCCTGCCTGTGAAAGCCAATAGTGACTTGCAGACGGATTCGCGTGGGCCACTATCATCATACAATTCAATGATCCACACCATTTATTAAATTCAGGGGGTCAAACCGACCGTACCCTTATCTGCGGCCCGATTTTCTTAAACGTTGCATGTACATGAAGTCTCAAACATAGGATGGACGGCAGAATAGAAACTTCATGGGCCAAACCGAATCCAATCCAAAACCATCCATCTCCGACTAGTTTTTTGATGTGAATCCATTGGACGGAGTGGATTTCCTTGCCAGAGCTAATTAGGGGACCACCGATCATTACATCGCAGGTTCTTGCATAAGGTGTGCGTCCGAGAAAGCCAGACGATCCGAGCTGTTGTACGATTAAGATCGGGACCAAGATGATGATCCAGACCGTCCAAACTCTTGCAATGGGGGTCCTGACTCTGTCCAAGAAGTCATTTTTGAAAGATCTGGACGGTCAGCCATGCAAACTCACTTCAAACTGTTTCTGCGTTTTTGCTGTGTAGGAGCAGGGGCGGTTCCGCAAGCTCTAGCCGAGCAGCCCTATAAAGAGGAGAACAGAGAGAAAAGAAAAGAAAAAAAAAAGGAGGGAATCAGAGGACGTGAGGCAGGGAGAGAGAGATATCACGTGGAGTACGGCCGATTAAAGGAGTTTTTCTTCTTCCCTTTTCTTAATTTCTATTTATGTTTTTTTTCTAAGAGATTTTTAGTTTAATCATGTTTATGATTAGCTAAACCTCTTAGATAGGGCTAAGAGGTGAAGCTTGTAGTGTGATGGGATACTTTCTAAAACTTTATTCATGTTTATTGAACTCTTCTTGATTTTAGTTTTATTATAAGAAATACTTTTAGTTTTTAATGGTTTGTTGTGACTTAAATTACAATAGCTCTGCGATAGCTTTGAGTATGTTCTTTCCATTATAGGGATTGTGAACTTGGGAACCCTGTTATTCACCATCGTCTCATGGACATGGTTGGATGATGGAATCCTTCCTAATGTTCATGATTTTCTCAGATTGGTTGTGGATTAGTATGTTTTGTTGTTTGCTTTGTCTCATGGGCATGGTGTAGTGATGGAGCACTTCTAGTTCCCATACTTATCATTCATTAAAAAGTAGATCAAAGGAAGTTCGGATTTGATTTTTAAAGAGATATCTTCTAATTGGATGAAGATGGGACTCTGATTCCAGTTGTATTCTTGAATCAAGCATAGATCTCCCTGATCTCTACAAGTGGATCCTTGGAAACCTTAGTTTTCCCACCTTTGAATTTTATAAGTTTTAGTTTAATAATTACAATTATTCTCTTAAATTCTCCCTATTTAGATTACATCTTCTTCTAGTTCTAGTTCTGGTTACTTTCAAAATACGTACAAGGTTCAGTCCCTGTGGATTCGACCTCTGTCTTACCAAGATTATTACTACATCGTGACCCTACACGTGGGGTTGTTAACAAGTTTTTGGCACCGTTGCCAGGGACTAATGATTGCATTTTTCTGAGATTAACTAGTTTTAAAATTATGTTAAGATTAGGGTATTCTAATTTTAGGTTTAGGCTTTTCTGTTTGATTTTTAGAAACTAACCTAACTTTCCTATTTTGTAGGATCCCAATATAGACTTTCTAAATTGGACTTAATTTAGGAACTTCTAATTTGGTAACTTCTTTTCAACTCTTCTCTCTTTCTATTTCCTTTCTTTCTTTTAAGTTTAGGTTAGAATCTGAAATTGAGGGCTGAGAGTCTTTCATGCCCAAGTGGGTCCGTGACAACACTCGACGTTTTTTGAGTGAATGAGGATTGGTTGAGGGGTTATCTATCCATCACAAGATTAGACACCACTCAAGATCCTCAGAGTTAATTGAAGTGATGGCTATAAATCAACTGGGAAGACAATCTCAACCTCGAGTCGAGGAAGTCCAGGATGAGAATGAGGTGCAACATGCACCCCCGCCTCGTACTTTGCGAGATTATTTACAGCCAGCGAAGATGAGCACGCCCTCATGCATAGTTTTTCCAAAAAATATAGGACACATGGATATTAAGCCAGGGGTGATCTAACTCCTTCTAAATTTTCATGGACTTGAATCTAAAAGTTCATATTTGCACTTGAAAGAGTTTGATGAGATCATAGCCACTTTATATTTTCCAAACGTGTTTGAGGACACGGTCAGACTGAAACTCTTTTCGTTTTCTTTGAAAGAGAAAGATAAGACGTGGTTGCATTCACTACGTCCCAGATATATTGGTACATGGAATGACATGATAAGGGAGTTCATAAAGAAATTTTTTCCACATCATAAAACCAACACCCTTAGAAAGTCAATCATGAACTTCGCCCAAAAGGAGGATGAAACATTCTTCTAATGTTGGGAAAGGTTCAAGGATCTTGTCAGTTCATGCCCACAACACGGTTCTGAAACGTGATTCATTACACACTTTTTCTATGATGGTCTGACATCCTCCATGCACCAATTGGTTAAGATAATGTGCAATGGGGAATTCATGAATAAAAATGTTGATGATGTGTGGGACTACTTGGATAAACTTGATGAAAATGCACAATCATGGAACACTTACCCAAAATCAAGCACCACTTCTAGGCCACTCAATCAAAGGAGAGGGGCGAATTTGTAACACCTCGTACCTCTAGTACACGGGTGTTAGCCTTTTAAAACCTGCATCAACCCGAATCAGAACAGGCTAATCAAATAGCTTGAACTCAACTTATGCATGACGGGACCTCCAAGTACCATTAAGGGCCACCCATCAAAGACCCTAGAAGCTGGAATGCACCCCATGTCACTCTAGAAGGTAACTTTGTCTAGATACCTCAAGTTAGAATAGTTCCAGCCCAACTAACTATAGCAATATACTATGGATCAACCTTCGAGGGCTAGTAAAAAGCCAACCGAACGCCCATTACACTCTAAGTCCACAATGAGTCGTTGAAGTTTAATATCAAACCGATCCAACCCTCAGATCAGCAGTCATGGGGCTAAATGGAGCCTGGGACGTGTGGTACGACCCACCTAGGCCTCGGGTCTGCCCTAAAAATGGGCCAGTACCCCCTTATGGCTACTTACAAGATGTTTGGATGGGTCAGATTCGTCGCAACCATCCCAGTGGACCCCACACAGTGTGCATGTGCATCCCATGCACTTGTGCACGAAGTGCACTAGAATTATTGGCTCTGTCAAATGAGCTTTGACCGAGCTCTTTCCGAAAAGTGAGGATCAAACGCCCTCCCGCCAAAACAGAGTTCGAAACTAGCAGTCTTTAAGCTCCTAGGTGGCCTACCCTGGCTACTTTTTGAACCATCGGAACCGTCCAACTTCTTCATGGGACCCTTGTGATCAAAACCATATAGGCTTTTGAGCCCTTGTAAACAGACGAAGGAGATGGGTTACAACCGTCCAACACACCACATGTGGAAGGCATCCAGGAGGTGGGACCAATCTGGGATCAGTTGGATGGCTCACGATCGGTCCAATCGTGCAATCACATCCATCCGTTTGCCAAAATAAGGCGTGCTCTCCCTTTGCCAAGAATATCCAGGCAAGGCATGTAAATGGAGAAAGTGAAAGAAGACCTTCCTCTCTGGAGAAAAAAAAAAAAACAGGGGCGGCAATGAAAGTGCACTGGTTTGTCAATTAGCATGAGTGTTGAGTCAGCTAGACTGCAGAGCCTCATAGGAAGATCAATTCAAAGCGTCTGCCTCAACTGGATGTGTGCAAGCTCGCCACAGGTAAATCTAAGCCTCACATCCCATGTCCCAAAACACCAGGTAAATAAAACCCTTAAAACAAGTTAGAACATCATAGGGTTTTTAAGAAGTTAAGAAAACCTTTTCAAAATCAGAAAATCTCTAAGTTTTCTTGCTTTGTCGATTTTATCGATACACAGCTCGATATGATCGACCTGCACTATCGATGTCCTCAAGGATAAATCGATTCCATCAGAATGAGGACGAAAGTGTCCAGCAACCACATGTATGTTTAGATGGATTTATTGATGTATCGATATACCTAACGATATCATCGATATTTGAATATCGAGTCCATCGAAGGTGACTCGATAATATCAACAGGCAGATTTCGGTGCCCCTGTTTTAACTTAAGAATATCATATGTGCATCGATATATCGAAGCCCTCTCGATACCATCGAAGTTCAAATCTCAATGATATTGGAAGGCTCTCGATGATATCGGTCATGGGCACGAAGTTTTCCAGCAAAATATTTCAGGATAGTTTATCTATGATCGAGGGTCACTCGATAGAATCGATATTCAAATATCAATGATATCGGTACGGTTTCGATGGCATCGAACAGGGACAAAAACTGTCCAACAAACTTAAACAAAAATCCCTTAGATTTATCGATGTCTCGACACAGTTATCGATATCATCAACATTCAAATTCCGATGATCTCGAAGGTCCCTTGATCGTTCTTGTAAACCTGAAATATTTCAAGTCAAGTCTCTCTCATTTTCAAATGCCGAGGAATCGAACCTCGTATCGATAAAATCGGAGTTCGAAATCCGATGACATCAATACTTGTTTCGATTCCATCGACCAGCTAGCAAACGGTTTCAAAAGAGTATGACATTTCAGTTTGTGTCAGCGAGCAGACCATCAATGCTATCAAGAGTATACGCTCGATGATATCGATCCCGCTAGATGATATCGAACTCTATCATAAATGTGACCGTTTTATATCCGTTGGAACCTTTTACCTATATAAAGAGAACTTGTCTGTTGTTGTTGGTAGAGAAAGAAGAGAGTACTTTTGAGTGTTTTACCTTAGATCATATACCCAAAGCCCTTTCTCTCAGGGAAGTTCATCCTCCAATCCACCGTCATCATTAATATTCAATAGAGTGGATTGGGGAATGAACTTTCACATTCAAGGATCCTCCAGCTACCACCTTAATGGCAAATCATTAAGCTGGGATGCCTTAAATGCATAGATGATCAAAATCACTCTATCTTCCTTATAGGAAAACATTTTGTAGAGTAGGATTCCGTCTTAACCTTGACCCAACCCGAAGCCGTGTATTGGTACATCATCAGAGTTGCGGATCAAGGAAGCAGAAGATTCTTCATCAACAAAGAGGAGATCTTCGTCAACATGCTGAATGGGACTCATCTACTTATTTGTAAGTTATTAGAGTCCAGAGGACACTTGTAATCATTCATTTTTAGGATTGGGTCTAAGGTATTTATCACCCTTTGAAGCCCTCATAGGAGGCCTCCGGCGGGAGTGTATGTGGTGGGTGCGTTGTGTTGACCCTTGATCTGTGGAGAGCATAAATAGTTAGGGTCTTGTGGAAGAACTTTGGCTAGTGTGCCTAAAAGTGGGTGCGTTGTGTTGACCCTTACTCGTGAGAGCATAAACAGTGAGGTTTCTTATGTGGATCCTTGGCCAGTGTGACTAAAACTGGGTGTTATGTGTTGACCCTTGCTCAGGGAGTATAAACAGTCAGCCTAGGTGTAGGTTGTAAAGGTTGAAGGTGAACCTGATTTAAAACCTTAGGTTTGAGGTGAACAACTGTGAAACCTCCTTAGTGAAATCCGGTACACTCAAGGGTTGAGTGCGGTTACCGGGAGTGGAGTAGACAAGTAGTCGAACCACTATAAAAATGACTATGTTTCAGATTGTTATTCTTTTGCTTATGTGATTTACTTTAATATTTCCATATCTGAATATCTGATATCACACCTCACACACATACACAGTCATATCCATCATAAACTAGTTTGCATATTGCTTATCTCTCAAATAGTTTGTGATTGGATCCTCTACTAGGCTTGGAAGCTAGTAGAGTTACTCTTGAGTAATCCTAATATAGGTTTGGTGTTAGGATTAGTGTAATAGGATTTTAAATTATCATAAAAATATGAAAAGTCCTATTCACCCCTCTCTAGGACATATTGGCATATTCCTACTTCAACTAAAGCGGTCTTCACCGTTATTTTAAGCACGATCTTGGCCATCCTTTGTCCGCATTAGGATTCGACCATTGGGAGCTCTCTCCCCATCTCGATAAATGAAGGTCTTGTAGACCTCGGGATTCACACCTAAGTGAGAGAGAAAGGAAAGAGAGAGGTGCGGCCAGCTCCTCCTATTGCAGCTTAAGAGAAGAATCCACACAGCTCAGGTGACCGTCTCTCCCATCTCCCTATGGTTTTTAGCTAGGAGGAGGTTTCCCTTGCTTGGACCAAAACCAGGTCAAGAAATGGCTGGGATTCAGTCCACCAACAGCAACGTTTGGGGCCGGAGTCGAGCCAAGCAATGGCTCCACTTTGGGCTGCAACACGGTTAAGTAGGGGCACTATTTCATGTCTCGGTTAGGCCCTGTTTTGAGCTCTCAATAGAGCTTTGAAACTGGCTCAGGGACCAAGCCAAAACAATGGTTATACCAGGCTGGAAATAGGCCAAACGATGGCCGAGTTCAGGCAAACAACAGGCCTAAACAGTGGTCGTAATTCAGGTTGGAAACCAACCAAATGATGGCTATAATCTGGCCCCAGAACAAGGTTAGAGAACAACTCCAGGACCAAGCCAATCAATGGTTGTGGGACAAACTGGTTTGGGTCTCTATTTTGGACTGGAGCCGAGCTAATCAATGGCCCTATTCCAGGCTGAAATCCGACCCAACTATAGCATTTTTGAGCTAGGAACTGGCCAAGCAATGGTCGTGTTTCAAGACTTGCAGCAGGCCTAACAAAAGCTCGATTCTGGGCTGAACCCAGGCTTTCATCAGGCTCCCATCCGGACCTTAAACAAGTCTAAAATTGTGATGGAAACGGCCTGCAATCTGGGCCGAGATCAAACCCAGATATAGCCTCAATGAGTGGCCTCCTGGTTGAACTAAGGACCTGGTCATTTTTAGGCCATGTTCTGGGATCAGATGGGGCCTCCAAAGGGACCGAAGTTCAGAGCCTCCGCGATGAGCCAAGGTGAGCTCTCGGCTGAGCTTTGAAATAAGCTCCAGATGGGCTGGAAGCAGGGATGCGGACAGTGGACTACACACTGGCTACAGATGGGCTCCACTGGCTAATGCAGGGGGCCACACCGTCTTCAAACAGCGGGCCACACCATGCAATAGTAGCATGATAGAAGGAAGCCCTTCATCGGACCTTGATTTGAACTGAAGATAAGTCCCAGTTGGGCCTTGAATCTAGCCAAAAACAAGCTGGAAGTTGAGCTAGAAACAGGGCCTTTGTAAAGGCTGAAAACTAAGTGAGAACAGTGCCATTAGTTGGGCCCGGAACTGGGCCGAGACCAGCCTAAGTCCTGGGCAGTAGAATGGGCCAGGTGCGGCCCTGCATTTGGGCGTAAAAGCTAGACCAAGCCCAGCCACAAACATGGGCCACGCCCAATCCGCACCCTAAGAATCTAGTGGGCCACACCATGCAGAGCAGTGGGCCGCACCAAGTATGAAGCTCAAATAGGCCACGCCACCTAGCTCAATGAGTCCTACCCTAAGCCATAATGGGTCGTCCCAGATGGACAGGTCGGCCACACGATAACATCAGGAGGCCCTCACCACTCAAGGCAGTGGGCCACACCTGTGTTTGCAGAACTGTGGGCTGCACCACGATGGAAATGGAAGGGCCGCACCCTGTTTGAAAACAGGTGGGCCACACCGTATATAACAGTGGGCCACACACTAATAACTGTGGGCCTCACCTTGGTTAAAAGAAATTCAGGTGGACTGCATCCATGCCGCTGTGGACTGCCGAGTTAGGGCCAAAAGCAGGGCCCATTATGGCCCAGTCTTTGGGTCATTCATGGCCAGCAGATGTGGGCCCCGATCAGGCCCAATTTGGACTACGAACGGGCAGTCAGGATGGGCTAAGGGAAGGCCCAGTTTAGGCCTTGATTGATGGGCCAAGCCCGGCCCGAAGTTATATGCAGGAAGGCCTTTATCAACTTGCTCAAATGACCCACTTATTAACACAACTCTTGTTTGGAAATGATCTTAGGGAGTCCCTCGTACAGTGTTGGACCATCGGCTAACCTTAGAAAGCAAAATTAGGAAGGGAGTTACTACGACTTGTCTGGTGATGATTTTCCTCCCCTTAAGCTTTCCATCCCAAACTAAGCTAGAAATAGTTGGTTTCGTGAATTAATGATTTGTTACACGAATGGTAAATCCTGTGTGGAAATGGACTGCATTTTCTTGACATGTTTATTTAGCATAATGACTTCCATGCTTATTATCGTTTAAACCCTTGGATATATATCTTGAACTGCCTAGGTAATTAATCTAACTATTCATTTCATGTATCTTATATTAGCTCAGTTAGTACGTATTGGTAAAAATATGTGTTGTTCCTTATTCATGATAAGATCCATGTTGTTGTTATACTGTTATAACACACACAATGATGAAATCTCTCCACGGAAAGTTCTAGCAAAGGAGAGTCTGTCCTTGGAATGTAATTGGACTAGCTATGATGTGAGTAGGCCCCTGACATGGAGGTTTAGTCATTGGCATTTGACTATGGGGTTTGCCATCCATGTGTGGTTTCACCTAACTGACTTGGGATGAACTTCACAACCTTTCTAATATCGTTGTTTATTCATCTTTGAACCATTCATACCGTCATGCTTTGATCGTAATGTTTAGTGATCACCAACTGTTAAACAACAGCCACACAAAAAGCTACTCCACTCCTAATATCCTCACACAGGGGATATTAGCGTTCACTAACAAAATAGGTTTTCCCAGGTTCACCAAAAACCTTTACAATTGTGTCTTTGTTTGTGGGCTTACACAATAAAAAAAAAAACCCCTTTTTGAGTTTTCCTGGCTCTCCTCAGATAACCAATACACCAAGATTTTTCTGGCAAATCTTGAAAGAAACCAAAACAAAAGGGAATTTACAATTAAACGTAAAATACCTGATTATCTCTTTCGTTGTAGCAGCCCAGTAGAACCAAATCAGAGTAGATGATTGAATGTCCAAGTTCAATGTCCAGTACTCACTTACTATGGTTCTAATTCTAATAGATTTTAAATTAAACCAAGTATGGCTTTGTCTTAATTGATTTTGATTCCAAAGAAGGGGAATAATAATTCCTCTTATCAAATTAGATTGGAATAGCAGAAACAAAATCAATTAAATAAAGCTAAGGAAAGAGAATATTAAATGAGCACACTTAGCTTAAAAGGAGCACAGAATTATCCCTCAGAAGTTCGACGAAGATTGGCTTGAATGGATTAATTAATTCAATGATTTCTTCTGAAATTCGTGCTCTATTTATAGGTGAGCAGATCGCATCTTCGACTGGTCTAAGGAGCTCTTCGACTAGTTGAAGAAATAACAGATTTGAAAAAAATCGGGCGCGATAAGCTTTGACCATTCTACGACTGGTCGAAGGTCTCCTTCGACTAGTCGTAGGTCACCTTCGACTGGTCGAAGGTCTCCTACGACTGGTCGAAGACCTTGTAAATTATCGCTGGACTTTGTGTCGAAGATTTACGACCGGTCGAACAACCAGTCGACACTGTTCCTTCGACTGGTCGAAGGGATCCCTGGACTAGTTGAAGCCTAACAGAAATTATCCGATTTTTGTAGCAAACTTACGACTGATCGAGGAATTTCTTAGACTGGTCGAAGCAACTCTAGGACTAGTCGAAGAACAGACCAAACTTATGTAAAATAAACATTCGATTTATGTATCCAAAGTGACCTACTTCTAAGGTCAACCTAAGGTCAGTCAAACCTCAACCATGAAGTAAGGACATTGAAACATTAGGAACTAGTGACCTTGAAGTATGAGCCTTGAAGTCTTGATGTAACTCAATCTTGAAAGAGTCTTGAACATCCTTGTACTCTTCTTGAAATCTTGCAGCTTGAGTCATGTCTTGTAAGTAGTTCTTGCATTCAAGTTTGATCTTTGTACTTGTGAGCTTTACTTGTTGTTGTGAGCTTAGCTTGTTGTGAGTTTAGCTTGCTCTTGAATGTTGATCTTTGAGAGAGCTTCACTTATGCAGGATAGTGATTTAGGCATCACAAATTTGGCAACAAACAGGGATATAAAATATAGCACTTACAATCTCCCCCTTTGTCAAATTAGTGACAAAACACATAACTAAGATAAAAACAAACATAAAATAAATATCAACTGGCTTACCTGCAACTCACTATTCAATATTCAATATTCAATATTCAACACAATATTCAACATTCAAACTCTTCAAACTCCCCCTAAGTAACATAACCAATACTACTCCTCTCATAATCACATCGTTAAGAACAAACCATTCTCCCCCTTTTTGTCACAATATGACAAAGGAAACAACAATAAAGGAGAACTAAATAAAGAGATAGATGAGAGTAAACATTTGGAGTTATGAGATTATAGCAAACCAGAGATAGAGAAACTCAACATAGCATCACAAAAAAAAAAAAAAAAATCTAGCATAAACATAGATAATATCCAACTGAAAATCAGTCAACCATGTGCTTAGTTATAAGGTTATTATAGACCAGAAAATCCCATATAGACTAGTCAGAATTAGAACTAGAAGATGGAGCAGGAATAGAGGGATCAAGTTGGTGCATGCCTTTGTTTAATCGCCGAAGATATTTCCGCATGTATTTAAATTGAGAATCATGAGTAACAGACATGTTTTCTATCTTTTCATTCAAATTTTCAACTTTACCCTCCAATGTACTCAGACGTGCATCAAAATCAGATGGTACAAAATCTGGATCATTTGTTGAATCAGAATCCAGTTCCTCAAAGATATCATCCATATTAATGTCATCCCCTGCTTCTTCATGACCAGTACCACCACCATTACCACCTTGTCCAGGAAGTAATTCCAGCTTTATCTTATTGAGATTAGAGTTGTTGAAAATCAGATGATGATAGGTGCTTCATTAGCTGGCATATCGACCAACATATGTGTGGCTAATACAGTCATTAAATAACCAAAAGGGATGTCACTATGACCAGGATGGAGTCTAAACTGAAGAAGGAAATGACAAATTAAGGATGGCCGACAAATCTGAGTACCACTGGAAATAGCATGAATAATACGTAGCATAAAGGAAGTCAAGTCAGTTTTATTACCTGACCGTGGATACAGATTAGACACAAAGATTCTGTGGAACACTCTGTATTTGGGTAACAAAAACCTTGCGCGAAGCGCATTCCCTTTTCGTGTCCATTAAACATCCATGTTGCACAAATCTCTAGTGAGCATGCGTTTTTCAAAAATTGAGGGTTTATCAGTTAGGTTATGGATAGGAATACCCTCATCATTCACAGGAATTTCCACAAGGGCTGAAATTAAATGTCGATCAATTTCAAATGGCCCTTCACTAGTAGATATTTTAAAAGTTAAACTATCCAGTGAGAAGTCACTTATGCATGTAAACATAGATTGAGCAATGGACCGGTATGCAGGCCCACCCCAATGTAGTAAGTTAGCCCAACCTACAGCTTCAAGCAAAGGTAGGATCTCAAAAGGTGCAATATGGTTAATATCAACAGGATGTTCAACAATAACATTACGAGCTCTAAGGTCTATAACATAAGAAGGATCATTAGTAGGCTCAAGAAGATGACGTTTGGTCAATCTAGAGGAAGAAGAAGGACCACGGGAAGTAGATTTTCTACCTCTAGAAGCCATTTGCAACAAGGATATCAAGGAAATAAGAAGTTACAAAGGATTGAGAAGTGGGTTTCTTCAAAACAGATTTTTCAAAAATCAAACCCCAAATCTCAATGAAATCCAAAATAGAAAGCTTCAAGTTAGAAAAGAGCAATCTAGACACTGATTTGCAAGAAAAACGTAAATGAAACACTAACCTTGAAGAACAAGGATGATGGGTTCGACAAGTCGAAGCTCGGCTCCTTAGATAGGAAAAACGAAATGAGGAAGAAAGCAAAAATCCTCAATTTTTAAGTGATTCCCAATATCTACGACTGGTCGTAGATATCTACGACCGGTCGTAGGTCGACAGGTCGAGTACACTCACGACAGGTCGAAGGAAGTGCAGAAAAGCATATTTCTTGCAATTTTTAAAGAAAATGAAATTAAACCTAGCAAATATATACACTATGATACATGTAGGCATAAATAATCATTTTGAAATACACATGCCAAGATCAAATTTCATTTTATTAAACCTAATTTTATCAAGAGGTTTTATGAAAATATCAGCTCTCTGATCTTCAGTAGGAATATATTCCAGAGATATAACTTTTTCTTCTACTAATTCCCGAATATAATGAAATCTAATGTCAATGTGCTTAGTACGAGAATGCTGAATAGGATTTTTTGAAATATTTATTGCACTGGAATTATCACAATGTAATAACATAGAATCCTGTTTAATTCCATAATCGTTTAGCATTCGTTGCATCCAAACAAGCTGTGTACATGCATTACCAGCTGCGATATACTCAGCTTCAGCTGTTGATAGTGATATAGAATTTTGTTTCTTACTAAACCAGGAAACTAGACAATTTCCAATGTAAAAGCAACCACCACTGGTTGATTTTCTATCATCTAGATTACCAGCCCAGTTAGCATCCGAGTACCCAGCAAGTTGGACACTAGTCTCATAAGGATACCAGAGACTAAGATTTATAGTACTTGCAACATATCTAATAATCCGCTTAACAGCAATCAAGTGAGATTCTTTTAAATCAGATTGAAATCTTGCACAAATATCAACACTAAAAGAAATAACAGGTCTACTAGCAGTTAAATATAGCAAACTACCAATCATACTCTGATAAAGTTTTGAGTCAACATTTTTACCATTAGAGTCTTTTGAGAGTTTCAAGGTAGTACTCATAGGAGTATCAAAATTCTTACCATTCTCAAATCCAAATCTTTTAATTAGATTCAAGGCATACTTAGATTGAGATATGAATATTCCTTCAGGTTGCTGCTTAACTTGCAAACCAAGAAAATAAGTTAATTCCCCAACCATGCTCATTTCAAACTGTGATTTCATTAAATCTGCAAACTCAGTAGTCAAGTTAATACAAGTTGATCCATAGATGATATCATCAACATAAATTTGTACTATTAAGATATGATCATTATGTTTTTTAACAAATAGAGTTTTATCAACAGATCCCATTTGAAAATTGTGACTTAAAAGAAATTTTGTTAGTTTCTCATACCATGCCCTAGGTGCTTGTTTTAATCCATAAAGTGCCTTTTTAAGCCGATACACATAATCAGTATTTTTGGGATCTTCAAAACCTAATGGTTGTTCAACATATACTTCTTCATGTAAATCTCCATTTAGAAAAGCACTTTTTACATCCATCTGATAGATCTTTATCTTTCTAAAACATGCAATGAATATAAATAGTCTGATAGATTCAAGACGTGCTACTGGTGCAAAAGTTTCATCGAAATCAATTCCTTCAATTTGAGTATAACCTTGTACCACTAGTCTAGCCTTGTTTCTAACTATATTTCCACATTCGTCAGACTTATTTTTGAAAATCCATTTTGTTCCAATGATGTGTTTGTCTTTAGGTCTTGGTACGAGATACCAAACATCATTTCTTACGAATTGGTTAAGTTCTTCTTGCATCGCAACAATCCAGTTCTCATCAGCAAGTGCTTCTTTTACATTGGATGGTTCTATTTGGGATGTAAAACATACATAATTACATAAATCCTCAAGTTGTCTATGGGTGCGAACACCAGTGAGAGGGTTTCCAAGAATTTGTGTGGTTGGATGATCTTTAACAGTCCTTAATTCAGATTCAGTCTGATTTAATGAAGTATCGGGTTTATCAATGATTAGAACTTCATCATTATCTGAATTAGAGATAGGCTTATTTAAGTGATCATCAATGACAACATTGATGGATTATTGAATCACACCAGTTATTTTGTTCAGAACCCTATAAGTACCACTGTTTAAGGAATATCCTAGAAAAATCCCTTCATCACTCTTTGTATCGAATTTTTCCAAATTTTCACGATCACATAAAATATAGCATTTGCTGCCAAAAACTTGAAAGTATTTAACAGTAGGCTTTTTATTGAACCATAATTCGTAAGCCGTTTTATTATTATCTTTGCTAGTGTAGACTCGGTTAATAATATAGCAAGCTGTGTTGACTGCTTCAGCCCAAAGATTTTTAGAGAGCTTCATGCTATTCAACATGACATTAGCCATTTCTTGAAGTACTCTATTCTTTCTTTCTACAATTCCATTTTGTTGTGGAGTTTTGGGAGCAGAGAATTCATGTAATATTCCTTGGTTGGAACAGAACTTCTCAAAATTGCTATTCTCAAATTCAGATTCATGATCACTACGAATCTTACTGATTTGAGAACATTTTTCAGTTTGAATCCTTCTGAGAACTTTTCTTACTTCTTCAAGGTTTCAGATTTATCCCTTAAGAAGATTACCCATGTAAATCTGGTAAAGTCATCAACTATTACCAGGATATACTTTTTCCCACCACGACTTTCCGTTCTGGTTGGTCCTATCAGATCCATGTGGAGGAGTTCGAGTGGTCTAGATGTGGTATTTGAATTCACCTTTTTGTGTGAGTTCCTTGTTTGTTTGCCTATCTGGCACTCACCACATATTTTATCTAATTTCTGAAGTTTGGGTAAACCTCTTATGAGTTCTCGTTTACTCAATCTATATAAATTTCGATAATGTACATGTCTAAGACGTTTGTGCCATAAATCAGTCTCGTCTGTATGGACCATGTGACATGTTTGATTAGATGAGCTGGATTCGCTAATAATATAGCAATTTTCAGATGTTCTACGTCCAGTTAATATTACAGAACCCTTATTGTTTAGTATCTCACAGCTTTGATTAGAAAACCGAACACTATGGTTATTATCACATATTTGAGATATACTAAGCAAGTTATGTTTTAATCCTTCACAATATAAAACATTTTTAAACACAAGAAGATTAAAAAGTTGAACCGTACCTTGGCCTATAATTTTACAGTTGCTACCATCACCAAATGTGACTGAACCATCAGTCATATCTCTCAGATCTGTGAATAAAGCTTTGTCACCTGTCATATGCCTGGAGCATCCACTGTCTAGGTACCACTTTGAATGACTTGTCGCTTTAAAAGCAATGTGAGCAACCAAGCAGGTGACTTTTGGAACCCATTTCATAACTGTTTTGGGTTTAGGAACATAGTTGATCTTCTTTTGTTTATAGTTGTAAGAATGACCTATAGAGTTAGATTTTAAGAGCTCCTTGAGTAAATCAACTATCTTTTCAGCTAGTGGATTTCCTTTCTGATTAAAGTTGACATGGCTGCCTCTAGATTTTTGAAAAGTTTTTGAATTTCTAGAAAAATCTTGATAAGTACTTTTCCCTTTGAGTTTGAGGACTCTCCTTTAACAAACATAGGAGGAGTATACTTTTGTTTAGAAGTTAGATTTTTGTCATAGCCCAACCCGGATAGATCGCCACATTTTCTTGATCCGGATAAAAGTTTCTCTAACTTTGGATCACCTTGGGCGTATTTCCATGTGTCCTATTGACTCAGAAGAGAAGATACTTCCATTTTAAGTTTTTCAATTTCAGATTTCAAATCAATAATTAGAGAGTTTTTGAATTCCAAATCGCATTTTGATTTTTCAAAACAATTTGAAATTTGTGATTTTTCTAAGACAAGTGATTCAAAACATTCTTTGAGTTTAGAAAATTTTTCTTTTTGAAGTTTAAGTTTGACAGCAATTTTACAACTTTCCTTATATATGGCATTATAAGCGTCTTGAAGATCATCTTCATTTTCACATTCACTACTCAAATTTTCTTCACTTGTTGAGTCATTATCTGAAAATGTGAATTTGGCTAGAGTCATAAGAGCTTTAACCTCATTATCCAACTTAGTTTCAGAATCTTCTGATTTAGAAGAAGCTTCAGAATCAGATGATTCATCCCATGTAGCCAACATACCCTTCTTCTTGGGTTTGTCCTTTTTAGGACATCTATTTGCTAAGTGCCCATATTCTTGACAGTTGTAACATTGACTATCTTTCAAAGATTTTCGAGATTTGGGTCTAAACTTCTTTTTATCATTCGATTTTTGAAAATCAACCTTTTTCTTGCTTTTGAAAATCTTGTAAAATTTTTTAGCTAAAAGAGCCATATCATCTTCTGAATCAGAATTTTCTTCTGAATTATATTTAGAAGATTTTAGAGCGATAGATTTACCTTTAGGAGCTTTAAAGTTTAACTTGTAGGTTTGTAGAGAACCAACTAGTTCTTCTACCCTCATATTATCCGTATCACGAAGTTCCTGGATCGCGGTTACTTTAGAATTGAACCGTTCAGGAAGTGAGCGTAATATCTTTGCACACACTTTACTTTCGGGGATTTTATCGCCAAGACCCCACATTGAGTTTACAATGTCATTCAATCTAGTGTAAAAGTCCATAAACATTTCATTCTCCTCCATATGAATTTCTTCAAATCTGGTAGTGAGGAGTTGGACTTTAGATTTTTTTACAATTGTAGTACCCTCGTGTGTCATTTCTAATATATCCCAAGCTTGCTTTACAGTATCATAGGAAATGATTCTTTTGAACTCATCCGGTGATAGTGCGCAAGTTATTGCATTTAATGCTTTAGCATTTGCACTACTCTCACTTTTCTGAAGTGTGGTCCACTGGTAATATGGTGTGACTTTCATAGATTTTGAACCATCAACCCCAGTAACTTCCATGACAGGAGGTTTCCATTCAGTCACTATGGCTTGCCACACATTTTCATCCATTGACTTGAGGAAGATCCTCATTTTGGCTTTCCAATAGGCATAATTGGAGCCATCAAATGGTGGAGGCCTCGTGATTGAAAGGCTATCAAAATTTGACATCTTTTTAAATAGCTTAGATCGTTAGCTCAGGAAATAAATCCAAATAAATAGCAATAAGAACGAGCTGTTAGGCTTTGATACCACTTGAAAAGGCCTAGCTATATCTCCTAGAGGGGGGTGAATAGGACAATGCCAAATAAAACTTATAACAGCGGAATTTAAAATTAATATGATAGCCAAAGTAAATCACAATGCAGGAAAGTGAAACAACCTCAAAATTATATCTTGAGAGGTTGATACAAATGTTGTTCTAAGGACAACCTTTCACCAAAAACCAGAGTTTATGGTAGGACAACCTTATTTCTAGAAAGATCTTTGTATCAAATCTCAAACCAAAGAGGAATAAAGAAATTAATACAAACTGAATTGAAATAAATTGTAATCACAAATGTATTGTTCTAGGGACAGCCATACACCATAAAAATGGCACGGCAACCTTGCTGGAACAACTTTTAAAATAAACTAAATATCAAGTTGATAAAGGAATAGCAGAAAATAAATTCTAAACTATTACAAAATTCTCACAATGCTTGAATTAAATGATTACAACATTCACCACCATACAGACATCCCACAAAAGAATAATTAAAGATTAGAAGTTTAAATCATTCAACCACAACACAGGGGATTATAGTGGTTCGCCTGTGTGTTCACCAACTGTTAAACAACAGCCACACAAAAAGCTACTCCACTCCTAATATCCTCACACAGGGGATATTAGCGTTCACTAACAAAATAGGTTTTCCCAGGTTCACCAAAAACCTTTACAATTGTGTCTTTGTTTGTGGGCATACACAATAAAAAAAATCCCTTTCTGAGTTTTCCTGGCTCTCCTCAGATAACCAATACACCAAGATTTTTCTGGCAAATCTTGAAAGAAACCAAAACAAAAAGGAATTTACAATTAAACGTAAAATACCTGATTATCTCTTTCGTTGTAGCAGCCCAGTAGAACCAAATCAGAGTAGATGATTGAATGTCCAAGTTCAATGTCCAGTACTCAATTACTATGGTTCTAATTCTAATAGATTTTAAATTAAACCAAGTAGGGCTTTGCCTTAATTGATTTTGATTCCAAAGAAGGGGAATAATAATTCCTCTTATCAAATTAGATTGGAATAGCAGAAACAAAATCAATTAAATAAAGCTAAGGAAAGAGAATATTAAATGAGCACACTTAGCTTAAAAGGAGCACAGAATTATCCCTCAGAAGTTCGACGAAGATTGGCTTGAATGGATTAATTAATTCAATGATTTCTTCTGAAATTCGTGCTCTATTTATAAGTGTGCAAATCGCATCTTCGACTGGTCTAAGGAGCTCTTCGACTAGTCGAAGATATAACAGATTTGAAAAAAATCGGGCGCGATAAGCTTTGACCATTCTACGACTGGTCGAAGGTCTCCTTCGACTGGTCGTAGGTCACCTTTGACTGGTCGAAGGTCTCCTTCAACTGGTCGAAGACTTTGTGAATTATCGCTGGACTTTGTGTCGAAGATTTACGACCGGTCGAACAATCAGTCGACACTGTTCCTTCGACTGGTCGAAGGGATCCCTGGACTAGTCGAAGCCTAACAGAAATTATCCGATTTTTATAACAAACTTACGACTGATCGAAGAATTTATTAGACTGGTCGAAGCAACTCTAGGACTGGTCGAAGAAGGCCTAGGACTAGTCGAAGAACAGACCAAACTTATGTAAAATAAACATTCGATTTATGTATCCAAAGTGACCTACTTCTAAGGTCAACCTAAGGTCAGTCAAACCTCAACCATGAAGTAAGGACATTGAAACATTAGGAACTAGTGACCTTGAAGTATGAACCTTGAAGTCTTGATGTAGCTCAATCTTGAAAGAGTCTTGAACATCCTTGTACTCTTCTTGAAATCTTGCAGCTTGAGTCATGTCTTGTAAGTAGTTCTTGCATTCAAGTTTGATCTTTGTACTTGTGAGCTTTGCTTGTTGTTGTGAGCTTAGCTTGCTCTTGAATGTTGATCTTTGAAAGAGCTTCACTTATGCAGGATAGTGATTTGGCATCACAAATTTGACAACAAACAGGGATATAAAATATAGCACTTACAGAGGCGACCGCCTATTTTGGGCTAAACCAGTAGTTAGCCCTTTATTATTATTTCAATACATTTAGAAGCTTGCGAAACTCGAGGTTATGTAATTGGCCCCCAGCTGAGTGGGCTAGAATATTGTTTTCATTTTTGGATCATATCTATACTATGTTTCATTCCCGCTATCTGCACTTTGATTTACTTATCCATTACCACTAATAGTAGTTAACTCCTGGGTTTCTGGAATGCGAGGCATATACTCGGGTTCTAAAAACTGAGGCGTTATAGGATTATACCTTCTGAAAGAGGATGATGATATCAATACTAAAGTGTCTAATCTCATAAGGAAATTCGAGGCCATGGAATTAAAGAAGGATAAGGTTAAGAAAACTGTTACAGTATTTGTGCTTGCAACGTTTACTCAACTGAAAATTGTCCAACAATACTTGCCTTTCAAGAGGTGTTGAATGAGCAATCCAATGCCGTGAATAATTACCAAAGACCTTCCAATGGACTACCTCCAATACATACAATCCCAGTTAGAGAAATCATCCAAATTTTAGTTGGAGGAATGGATAAACTGATACCCCTTAAGGTTTCTTTAATCAAATTCCAAATTAAGTGAAACCTCAAGAGGATTCGGTTCTAAAACATATTCAAGACCAAGAGCTACTAAATCAGAATTTGGCACAAGCATTCCAGGATATCATATCAATATTAGGAACGCTTGCGTCATCTATTCAAAGGATAGAGTTGCGCTTAACAATTTGGAGAAAGGGGATGCTTCCTACTTAACCTCTCCCCAATCCTAAACCGCAATATGAGATAAGTGATCCAAGCTCTTCAAATCAAATGGAGCAAGCTAAATCTATCACCACTCTTAGGAGTGGGAAGACCATTGACAAAACTATTCTGGTTACGGCTGAAAAGCCTAAGGACCCAGAAGAGAACAACGATGATAAACTTGGCACTACCCCATGAGAATTGGAACCGAAACTTCAAGGCAAACCAATTGCCCCATTCCCCCAACGGTTGGTTACACCAAAACCTCTCTCTAACTCTCAGGACATTCTAGAGGTGTTGAAACAAGTGAAGGTCAATATTCCTCTACTGGATGCGATTAAACAAATACCTTCATATGTCAAATTTCTGAAAGACTTGTGTATGACCAAAAGACATCAAAATATTCAAAAGAAAATCCTCTTAAATAAGAAAGTGAGTGTCATCCTAAAGAAAGATGTGCCACAGAAATTCAAAGATCCTAGTAGCCCAACCATACCTTGTGTAATCGGGAACTACCGAATTAAGCACATACTTCCTAACTTAGAGCGAGCGTAAATCTGATTCTCTACTCGGTGTATAAACAATTAGGTTTGGGTGAATTAAAATTCACCCTAACTACATTAGAACTTCTTATCACTCAGTTCGTATACCGAGAGGGATAATTGAGGATGTGTTGGTCCAAGTTTACAGATTTTACTACCCAGTAGATTTTATCGTCCGGGATACGGAACCCATTAGTAACATGAGCACTTAGATTCCTGTCATTCTTGGTCGCCCATTCCTTGCCACTTCCAACGCAATCATTAATTGCAAGAATGGAATCATGAGTATGTCTTTCGAGAATATGACATTGGAGTTAAATATCTTTTTCAACACAGGCAGACGGTTAGAGGATGATTACGATTTCCACGACATTAACATAATTAACTCTTTCGTGGAAGATAGAACTCTGATGACCTTATTCTCTAACCCTCTAGAGACGTGCTTGGCCCACTCCCATGATTTAGATGATGATATGATTAGGGAGATGGGTGTCATGCTTGATACTGCACCGCTACTTGAAGTTAACCAGTGAAGGCCACAATTTGAAAAATTACCCGAAACCGATGTAGTGCCTCAACCTTCTAACCTCAAGGCACCGAAGCTTGACCTAAAAACTTTTCCCTCTGAGTTGAAATATGTCTATTTAGGTCAAGATAAGACATACTCAGTGGTAATTTCTTCCCACCTTGAGCAAGAGCAGGAGAGTATGTTCATATCTACTCTCATTAAGGATAAGGCAACCCTTGGATGGTCGATTGCGGACCTCAAGGGAATTAACCCTTCGATTTGTACTCACCACATCTATCTTGAGGATAATGCGAAAAGCTCTTGGCAATCATAAAGTAGACTAAATCTAAACATGAAGGAAGTGGTTAAGGCTAAGGTTCTTAAGCTTTTGGATGTGGGTATCATATACCCTATATCTAATAGCCAATGGGTGAGTCCAACTCAGGTGGTTCCTAAGAAGTCCGGAATCACCATCGTAGCCAATGCCAATAATGAACTCGTGCCAACTAGAGTTACTAGAGGAAATTGAATACCATTACGAGGAAGGACCACTTCCCTTTGCCCTTCATTGATCAAATCTTGAAAAGGCTAACTGGTCACTCATACTATTGTTTCCTTAAATGGATATTCGGGCTACAACCAGATAGAGATAGCCCTTGAAGATCAGGAAAAAACCACGTTCACATGTCCTTTTGGCACCTTTGCTTACTGAAGGATGACATTTGGGATGTGTAATGCTCCCACCACCTTTCAGCAATGTATGATGAGTATTTTTTCTGACATGGAGGGATAATACCTAGAGGTCTTCATGGACTACTTCTCTGTCTTTGGTCCATCTTTCAACGACTGCTTAAAGAATCTTAAATGTGTGCTAAAAAGATGTGAAGAAAAGAATTTGGCACTCAATTGGGAGAAGTGTCATTTCATGGTTCGTAAGGAAATTGTCCTTTGACATATCATCTCGTCTAAAGGAATCGAGGTAGATAAGGCAAAAATTGATCTTATCTCTAACTTACCTCCACCCAAGAACATACGAGATGTGTAATCCTTCTTAGGACATGCTAATTTTTACATAAGATTCATAAAGGACTTTAGTCTCCTCTCTCGTCCTTTATGTAATCTACTTCAAAAGGATGCACCATACGAGTGGACTGAGCAATGCCAAGAAGCTTTTACTAAGCTTAAGGGCATATTAACCACTACACCTATCATGCAGCCACCCAATTGGAGCCTTCCTTTTGAATTTATGTGCGACGCGTCTGACTATGCTCTTAGGACGATTTTAGGCAAAAAAAAAAACCCTACGTTATTCATTACGTAAGTAGAACTCTAAATCATGCCCAAGTGAACTACTCGACTACGGAGAAGGAACTCTTAGCCGTAGTGTTCGCTTTGGACAAATTTAGGTCCTACTTAATCGGATCCAAGATCGTCGTTTACACGGATCATACGGCGCTCAAGTATCTTCTTTTTAAGAACAATGTTAAGCCCCTCCTGATTAGATGGATCCTCCTACTCCAAGAATTTGATTTAGAAATAAAAGATAAAAATGGAGTAGAGAATGTAGTGGTTGACCATCTTTCCTACTTAATCTCTCTGATTCCCTTGAGATGACTCATATAAATGACATGTTCTCTGACGAACAATTGTTCAAAGTCTCTCATTCACCTTGGTTTGCTGATATTGCTAATTATCTTGCCACAGGTTTCACACTGACACATTGGACTGCGCAAGATAAGAATAAAAATTTTCACTGAGGTGCCTAAATTCTTCTGAGATGAGCCATATTTGTTTAAATATTACCCAGACTAAATCTTAAGGAGTTTTATGCCAGACGATGAACATCAAAGTGTCATGTCCTTATGTCACTCTTAGGCCTGTGGTGGTCACTTTTCTGCTAAAAAGACCACGACCAAGATTCTGCAGTGTGGCTTTTACTAGCCCACTATATTCGAGGACACTCATGAGTTTTGCAAGGCTTGTGAACGTTGTCAGAAATTGAGAGCATTGTCTCGTCAAAATATGATGCCCTTTAACCTCATCCTTATCATAGAAGCATTTGATTGTTGGGGCATCGATTTCATGGGACTATTCCCCCAATCCTTTGGAAATCTATATATTTTGCTCATCGTAGACTATGTCACTAAATGGGTCGAAGCGATTCCGTGCCGGAACAATGACCATCGAACGGTCAGTAAGTTTTTAAAAGAGAGCATCCTTTCTTGGTTCGGAACGCCTCGAGCCATCATTAGTGATGGAGGTTCACATTTTTGTAATAGGTCATTCGCGAATTTAATGAAAAAATATGGCATCTCTCATAAGGTGAGCACTCCATACCACCTACAAATAAGTGGGCAAGCTGAGATTTTCACTAGAAAAATTAAACACATTTTAGAAAAGACGGTTAACCCTGACCATAAGGATTGGTCAATTCAATTGACCGATGCTTTATGGGCTTACCGTACTGCATTTAAAACCCCTATTAGAATGTCTCCCTTTAGACTTGTCTATGGAAAAGCTTGCCACTTGCCTGTAGAGTTGGAACATAGAGCCTACTGGGCGACCAAAAATCTGAATTTCAATTTGGACAACGCTGGCTCGCTAAGCAAACTCAGTTGAATGAACTCGATGAAATCTGGAATGATGCGTACGAGAACTCAAGAATTTACAAGGACAGGATGAAGGCGTTTCATGACCAACACATTCTTCGAAAATTATTCACGCCAAGTCAAAAGGCCCTCTTGTATAATTCTCGGTTACATCTCTTTCTAGGTAAACTTCGATCTCGTTGGACCAGCCCTTTCACTGTTATCAATGTTTATACTCATGGGGCTGTCGAGATTCAAAATCCAAACAATGGCAATGAGTTTAAAGTAAATGGACATCGATTAAATCCATTTATTAAGAAATTTGATTCAGAGGACATGTCCATACCTCTGACTGATCCTGTGTACTAGGATTGATCTCCTAGTCTGATGGAGGTATAGGTGGGTTTACTGCTTTCATAGGACTAGGATAGTTTGTTTTATGTCATTCTAGGGTAGTCGGCTTTATGTTGTTAGGATAGGTTGCTTTTTGTTTGTTTTAGGATAGTTTGTTTTTTGTTGGTTTTAACTCTTGTGCTAACCCACCTTCACACTGATATCTTTTGGAAAAGCCTCTTGATTCCTTCCTCATGTACTACATTTCCATCACTTCCCCTTTACTTTCATTGTCTCATGTGCATTGTATGCTTATATCTTTTATATTGAGGACAATGTAGATTTTAGGTTGGGGATGGGAGATTAAGTTACCTAATCAGTGTTTTCTTAGTCTTGAGCAAAAATTGTGAAAAAATTTTAAATTTTTTCTGAAAATTTTGTGAATTCGAGTGATTTTGAAGGATATTCTTGATTTAAGAAGTATAAGATACGAAATGTTGGTGATTTATGACTCTTGGATTCAGTTACCTGTTAAACTTCACAATTAAGTTTGGATTATTACTCCATGATTAGAAGTTTTAAACATTAATCGAGTCATGATTTCACATGTCACATCTAGCTTACACATTAAGGTTTCAGTTTGATATTGAAGGATAACCTGGTAATCACTAAGCATGGAAGGAACCAACCTGGGGAATTTGTCCATCATGTTTAATGAAAAAAAAAGTTGTATTCTTAAATCAAGCATAGATCTCCCTAATCTCTACAAGTGGATTCTTGGAAACCCTTGTTTTCCCACCTTTGAATTTTACAAGTTTTAGTTTAATAATTCACAATTATTCTCTTAAATTCTCCTGATTTAGATTACGTCTTCTTCTAGTTCTAGTTCTCGTTACTTTCAGATTACGTATAAGGTTCAGTCCCTGTGGATTCGACCTCGGTCTTACCGAGATTATTACTACATCACGACCCTACACTTGGGGTTGTGAACAAAGACCCCTAACACAAAAATCCCCCCTAAAACCCTCCGAAGACATTGTAGTAAAGGAAAAAGAAGATGAAGGAAAGAAAGAAGCACAACAGGGAACGTACCGGTAAAAGCTACGTGACCGGACTACCCACTCAGCAAATGGAGAAGAAGAAAAAGAGAAAAGAGGTCGGCACAACTCGGACTCTGCAGAACCAGTGAGCGACAAAATGAGGGAAAACCCTTATTTATAAGAATCCCAGAAGAAAGACATTTAATGTTAGCACTAATTGTGAAGACATGCAAAGATGTCTCAACGCACCATCTCCTCCACATGGCAATACAGGGTTCACTCAGGACCCGCATTAATGAAGCAAGGGCAAGGGTCCTGCTACGAGTCATTAGAAGGCGAAATGGCAATCGTCACTCTATGTACATCTCCTCATATAGAACCACTATCATAATATCCTACTCAATCATCGCAGCATGTGTCGTCTCTTTCCAATTCCCGCATTAACTACCAGTTGATAAAATCAAGGAAAACTCATGGGATGAACCAACCATCTCCAGTTAGGAGATCAGAACTTCTCGCCATATATCAATTCAAATCTGCTTACTTCCCGAGCTCATGGGCATGAAGTTCGGAAGCAAGGGGCAACTGTTATGGGTAAAATGGAATTGACCTAACGTATGAGACACATGGCAAAAAGACAATCAAAACAGACTCTTTGAACTACCAAGAGGCTAGAGAAGATGAGTTGAGCAAGAAGACCAAGTGATCGAGCTGAAACAGTTAAACCGATTTGGAAGCAAGACTCATCGATATACCTAAATCTCGACTACAATCACCAACCTCGACCTTGACTTTGGATGATGATCTCGACCTTAGACGACGATCTTGAACTCAGATGCTGACCTCAAGCTCCGAACCAAAAACATCCAGAAAGCATCCTACATCATATATGGGTGAAATTGCCCATCGAAATCTCAACTGAAGATCACACCAACTGAGGCATAATCGGAGAAAAACTCGAGAATAGATTCTGATTCCAATATGGGCCCCTCTAATATATCTTACAGATCTACTTAAATATGGAAGTTGCCTATAAGGATGCCTATAAATATATCGCCCTCTTCAAAGACAAGGCACACACAACTATCCCGATTCTATTACACCTAATGTGCATCCATATACTTGACTTAGGCATTGGAGGGTCCCCAACCATAACTGGCGCGCCCAGAGTCCCCTTGTTCTCCATTAATCTACAAGTTCCTAGTGGCTCGTAGGAGGTAAAACAAGATTGACCAAATTTGAGAGACAACAATATATAAGTGGGTCCAAGAAGATTGAGACATATGGGTAAGCACTCATGTACATACTCATGCGTATAAATTTTCATAATATTACACAAGAAGACTGAGACAAATTCGTCGACTTGAGATTAATGCATGACTCTCAAGAGAAGAGTGTGAAGTTGAAGAAACTCCGCAACATGATGAAAACCCCAAACACCACAGGAGGAAGGGTGTAGTGATTATAGCAGAGAGTTGGAAAAAATTTAACCAACATTAGTTATTAATTTTTTTTTTATATACTTGATTAAAAAAAAATTATGCTTATATGTTTGTTTTTTATTATACAAAAAAACGCAAGACAGATGGTAGTCTGATCACTAAGACTGAACTATACATCAACAGCCATACTAGGCCAGACGGTCACTCTTTGACACCCGAGGCGAATGCAATCATTGTGAGTGGTCATAAATTTATTTAATTTAAATCCTTATATAGTTGTCAAACTTTTTCATTTTTAATAAGTTTTTCAAGCACAAATAAAAGACATCATTATGGATGATCTCACGTTTGGACAAAGGCATTTAGAGCATGATATCGTTACAGTGGTTTTAGGAAAGTTTTGGAAAGGATGGGTAAGGGGTATGGGAGAGGGTATGACAATGACTAGATTGTGTCATACAGTTTCTCTATGAGGTCGACTAGAAATGGTAGAGATTCAATTATTCAATGTGACT
Source organism: Magnolia officinalis (assembly GCA_021015155.1). NCBI lineage: Eukaryota > Viridiplantae > Streptophyta > Magnoliopsida > Magnoliales > Magnoliaceae > Magnolia > Magnolia officinalis. The sequence continues at coordinate 73,020,160 of JAJHSJ010000003.1, forward strand.
CAACAAGTGTAGAAGATAGCAATGGAAATGGTTTCAATGAGGCAGTCGTCCTCAAAGTTTTCTACTACGCCGACCACGGGATCTTCTTGAGTATGAATTTTAATTAGTTATATATTTCTGCGTATTAATAGTTGAAATACTCACATTTTTACTAGTGGGAGTGAATTTTAATTTCATTAATTGCTAATAGGTAAGAACCGAAAAATCTATTCCTGATAGGTGAGCAAGCAAAGTAATAGCATCCCCCTCCAAGAGAACCAAGTAATAACTGCTTATTAATTTTTTTGGTACTCTAAGACTTCTACTATTGGAACACCAGTTCATGCTAAGGACCCTTATCTAACTTACTATCGCGTCTGCATCAATGAGATCTTCAACCGCAGTACTGAGCTACAAGACAAGATTTAACCTTATGAATAACACTTGTAGATGTTAATGTAGGAGAAGTTATTAGGTGGCCTTGGGCTATGACTAAAGTGTTGAGGGGTTGATATTTTTTTTAACTTGCCTTTTAATGCTTGTTAGTTGATGTTTGTATATGTATATATCATTTTTTTTACATTGTAAATTGGGAATGAATACTTGAATTTGAATGGATTTATGAATTTTTTGTGAATGGATTTATGAATTTGTGATTGGATATGTTTGGATTTATGCTTTTACTTTTACCAAACGTGCCTTAGGGATTTTCGGCTGTTGATTCAAAACTGATTACAATTAAGCACGAAGTTGATGGTGATGGTGGATATGCGGTAGATGATGTTGATCATCTTTCGCTAAAGAAATGGATATGGTGCTTGTTGGTGGGCCATCTAGTTCATTGTTGGACATTAATTCAAGCGGAAGAGTTCCCAATGTTGATATTTGGATCTTCTATTAAAGTCTTCCACTCGATTCAATGCCCAACGATGAACTGGACAACCCACCAACAAGCAGTGCTCTCATCCGTTCCTTCGGTGGAAGATGATCGACATCTTCCACCATAGATCTACCTTCGCCATCCACTTCCCCCTTGACTATAAATAACTTTGAATCGGCAACTAAAAACCCTAGAGGCATGTCTAGGAAAAGAGAGATGAACTATAGTAACCTGATCTTATCAAGATGATAAGTATGTAGGCAACTCTTTCATTGTTTATAAAGAGTTTGGTTTAAAGAAAAAAAATAATAATAATAATATAAACTAGTATACCCTCATGCTAGGTATTTTCCCTACTATCTTAAGAGTACAGGTGCTACTCTTAACAATATACACTGCGGTGGCACCATCTTGTAATGTAAATGAAAAGAAGAAAACTCCTTTCTTTAATGGGTTCTTAAGTGGTTCAAATACAAGTGACTTTCTTTCCTTTTTTAAGAAACTATAAATATCTTGTATACTTTATATAATTGATATAAACAATTAATCCGTTGTGAAATTTATCATGTTTTATTTTATACTGCGAGCTATTTATAACTACCTAAAAACTTCTTAGGCATTAGTTGTGTTAAAAAGCTACTTATATTCAATGGCCTTGGCCTGCCAAATTTTGGAATGAGTCCTAGAAAATTGATAACCTTGGGACCGTTGATTGTATTTCTCGTCAACCCTAAGCCACTGAAATTGAGTTCTTTAATGATGACTCGAGGCTGTTGAATATTTATTTAACCAATTGGCACCATCAAATTCTATCCCCACTACCACCATTTTCAACATCCTCATTCGATGGCCCAAGGCTATCAAAATTTTAAATGAATCCCAGGTAATCAAGGGCCTTGCACCCAAGGCCATCAAACCGAGATGCAAAATGACAGCCCAGGGCCATCGAATATTTATTCAACTAGCTAAGACCACCGAATTCTATACTCGCTAACATCATTTTCGACATCCTCATTCGACAGCCCAAGCCTGTTGAATTTTGAAATGAATCCCAGAAAATCGACAGCCTTGGACAACCAATTGTATTTCTCGTCGACCTCAAGCCACCGAAATTGGGCTCCAAAATGATGATCCAGGGCCGTCGAATTGGATTTTTAACTTTCAAATTTTAAGGGTCATTTTCACAGCTTATTTCTGATGAATTTTTAAATTTTTGATAGTTTTAGGCCTTCAAATTGAGAAATTTACCACTGTAGACAATACCTTTTATCCAGCGGTTATTATGAAGGAATACAAACTTAAGTTACCAACTTAGACTAGCACGTACGAACATCAAATTTGAGGACAAAAATACCCCTGCTTTTTAAGTAAGCTGGTCTATGGTTATGGATTTGGCAGCCCTCTATGGCTACAGATTATAACCGTAGCCAAAGGTACCGTATCCGATCTGGCAATCGACCCTGACAATGGGACATGACATTGAATCAGGGTCGACCGGGTCAGTGGGACAGTGACTCGGGGTCGACCGAGTGAGCGAGATGTAGCTTTGTTTTTTTTTTTAGGGGGGCGGGGGGTTAGCTTGTTAGTACACACCCATGTCAGTACACACACTCCAGAATGAGTTACTCGATGTGCCATATATGAATTTGGAGTAGGACAATCTACTCAATCCAAATATCCTAGTTATTTCACAAGATTCTATCAAGTTAATGGTATAAAATCCATTTTATTTATACTTTTAATTTTTATTATAAGTTTTAGTTTAATTATAGCTCTTCATCCCCTGAGCTTTAGGAGTTGTGTTCAACATGAAAAGCACTATAAAATTTGAAGAATAAAGTAGCGAAAGGTAAGATTGAGACTTAGGGATTGAGTTTTGAGAGCTTGGGAAGATAACGGGGTGATGATTTGAGAGTGAAAAGGGTAAAAAGGAGTAGAAATAGGATAAGAATGAAATAGAAATAGTCGTAGGTAAGAATGGAGTAGTTATGCATGGTATATTTATGGGGCTTTGAATTTAATTATTAAATCAATTTTAATATATTTAATTAGGTATGTATGTAATGTTTGACATATTGTTTATAATAATCCCATTAAAATATATATTTTACCTCAAAATGATGAAATTCCAAGTCTTGGATATGCCACAAGCACATGATCACATCCGAGGCAACCTACAAATTGAGCGAGGCAACCTACGAATTGAGCAAGGGAAGCTAGAAATTCAGCGAGGGAAGCTAGAAATTCAGTGAGGGAACGTAGGATTTGAGCGAGACAACCTAGAAATTGAGCGAGGCAACCTACGAATTGAGCGAGGGAAGATAGAATTGAGCGAGGGAAGCTAGAAATTTAGCGAGGCAACCTAAAAATTGAGTGAGAGAACCTAGGAATTGAGCAAGGCAACCTAGGAATTGAGCGAGGCAATATATAAATTGAGCGAAGGAACCTAGGAATTGAGCGAGGCAACCTAGCAATTGAGCAAGGCAACGTAGAAATTCAGTGAGGCAACTTATGAATTGAGTGAGGCAACCTAGGAATTGAGCGAGTGAAGTTAGAAATTGAGCAAGGCAACATACAAATTGAGTGAGGGAACCTAGCAATTGTGCGAGGCAACGTAAATATTCAGTGAGGCAACCTAGGAATTGAGCGAGGCAACCTAGGAATTGAGCGAGGGAAGACCTAGGAATTGAGCGAGGGCAGCTAGAAAATCAGCGAGGCAACATATAAATTGAGTGAGGGAAGCTAGAAATTGAGCGAGGCAACATAGGAATTGAGCGAGGGAACCTAGGAATTGAGCAAGGCAACGTAGAAATTCAGCGAGGAATCCCAGGAATTGAGTGAGGGAAGCTATAAATTAAGTGAGGGAACCTAGAAATTCAACGAGGCAACCTAGGATTTGAGTGAGGGAAGCTAGACATTGAGCAAGGGAACCTAAAAATTGAGCGAGGCAAGGTAGGAATTGAGCGAGGCAACCTAGGAATTGAGCGAGGGAAGCTAGAAATTGAGCAAGGCAACTTAGGAATCGAGTGAGGGAACCTAGGAATTGAGCGAGGCAACATAGGAATTCAGCGAGACAACGTAGGATTTGAGCGAGGCAACCGAGGGAACCTAGGAATTGAGCGAAGAAAGCTACAAATTGAGTGAGGGAACCTAGAAATTGAGCGAGGCAACCTATCAATTGAGCGAGGCAACCTAAGAATTGAGCGAGGGAATCTAGAAATTGAGCGAGGCAACCTATCAATTGAGCGAGACAACCTATCAATTGAGTGAGACAACCTATCAATTGAATGAGGCAACCTAGGAATTGAGCGAGGAAACTTAGGATTTGAACGAGGCAACCTAGGAATTGAGCAAGGGAAGTTAGAAATTGAGCGAGGGAAGCTATAATTTGAGCGAGGGAACCTAGAAATTCAGCGAGGCAACCTATATATTGAGTGAGGCAACCTACGAATTGAGGGATGCAATATAACGTCCAGTCCAACCAGCACAGTGCCCTGGGGCGTCCACATAGGATTTACCGCAGGACCGTTCATTTAAACCACTCGTCGTGGGGTACCACGATTTAATTAAAGTTAGATTTAGCCCATTAGTGTAGACCATTCTGGTCATGACCGGACCAAGTGCGGCCCGCCGAGCCAGATGGCCTGTTTACACTTAACAACAACCCGTGTGGGCCACCCAATGATCGAGGAGGGTCAGAAAAATCTAAAAATTTAGGAAATCAAAATCTCACTGGGCTTGTGGTCCATCACGGACTGCGGACCCAGTGGACACCTAGAGTTGGGATCTGGCACTTGCCAAATGCACCCCACCAATGACAGAATTGAAATCTGGCACTTACAAATGAAACAGATATGCCAAACTCATGTGTTATTCATAATATACCAGCTTAGTGACGGTATCAATTTCAGACAAAATTTTGTAGGGCTCACTTGATGATGGTGATGTTCACTTTCCTTTTGCAATATTTGTTATTACATATTCTTGATATGCTCACGAACTTCTTCTTTATTCATTCATCAGATGATACATGGCCATGATCTATTCTTGCCCCCTTCTGATTCAGAATCATTATTCTCGTTTATGCTGAACAGCCTATCCTATTTAGACTTGAATTTGCCCCCTGATATGATTACGATTACTGTTAGGCGGTCAAGTATTTCTTATCAAGCAAATCCAACTCTTCCAGGCTTATTTTCACATTTTCATCATCTGATGTACTGACGTTACTTTTATTTCAATCAGGATCCATGCTTATGCACCATAGGATCAATGTGGCACTCTCGGTATATTTGACCCCCCTGATAAGTTTGACCTGTATCAACTTATTCACTACTTCTTCTATCAGGGGAACCGAGTCCGAACGGAATCGCCTTTGCGTTTGTTTAATCAACTCTTTCTCCTTAGAGACATTGAAGTAGTGCATTGCCGTAGAAGACTGCGCTGCTATAATCATGTTCACTGACGAGTTTACCCCCATTCCATGAAATTTTCTTCGCTTATCCTGACCGATTCCAATAGGGATTTGGATTCCCTTCCCATGATTTAAGCCGGTGGGTTCTTCATAATCAAAACCCGTGTTTTTCATAATCTTCTTACTTGCCGGACTATATTTTTTAAGATCTTGCGGCGTCAGTCTACCATGGTACACATTATTTTCGATTTCTTCTCTTGTCTTTGTTTCTTCTTAAACATAAAATTCTATTGGATCAGGGTATTTTATGCTTGCCTCAACCTGAAACCTCCCTGGAGCGGCCAAAAATAGTTTATTCCTTTCAACATACGGCAGTGGCATTGTGTAATTAGACTGTAAAATCCTCAACTGTTCGGATGATAACAAAGTTAATGGCGGTTGCCCTGGCTGCCTCAGATGTTTCCGCACAAAGTAGAATTTCTTTTTACTTCTGCAGTTTCGAATGATTCTACCCTTTCTATTTTTGCTTTAATCACATTCACTGGAATGTCCTTTAGGACTTTGCTTTCATCATTCTTCCTCTCCTCTATAGCAAACCCTTTATAGTAACTAGCATCTGCAAAGAAGGATTCGGCCTCTGTATAAGGTTTTGCATCGGCCATTACTTTATGTTGTATTCCGTCTTTACAGTATTTAAAGCACTGATGCAGAGTAGAGGGTATAATGCTATACTGATGTATCCATGGACTTCCTAGGAGAAGATTATATATTGTTACTGCATTTATAACATGACACACGACATCAATAGTCAGTTCTCCTATACCCAGCGCTACTGTAATCTTGCCAAGTGCTCGTTGCCCATCTTGATTAAAGCCTTGTATCATCATTCCACTAGGGCGTAGATCTGAACGACGGTAATTCAATATACTCAACATCGAGAGTGGCAAAAGGTTCACCGCAAACTCATTGTCTATCATGATCCGCTTGACTCTCTTCCCACGGTATGACCTTCTATCATCAACGGCCTGTTATGCTATGCTTCGCAGATCAAATCGTCATTAGAGAAGGAAACGACTAGTAGACAGTTTTCTTGTTCATCGTGTTCTTCATGCTCTAATTCTACTAGTAAAGTTTCTCTAATGTGGTGATCGGACAACGCCTGAACCAAGCTCTGTCGAAATTCTTCTGATAGCTTAAGTGCATCATAAACACTTAATCGAGTCGGTATACCCTTCAAATGACTTACTACATCATAAGTCACTTTCGCCACCTCGCGCTTCTTTTCTTTCTTGCCATCATTGTCCTGCCCTTCAATGACTTCTTTCCTAGTAATTTCTGGTTTTTGCTTCACAGGACTTGTTATCTTCATACCCGATCGTAATGTAATCACTGCTACCTTCTTCGGCGTTTTACAATCTTCTTTTCATTCGCATCTCGAGCTTTTCCTCAGATTGTAAGCACATTCACTGTTGCCATGGTACCCCTTTCCTTTTCTTTACCAAGTACTATTTCACCCCTATCTATCATCTGTTGTATTATATATTTCAGTGTATAAAAATTCTCTGTTAGATGTCCCACCAAGCGGTGATAGCAGTAAAAATCTTTCCTTGGTTCTTGTCACATCTTCAGGGCGTTTGGGCTCTGGTAATTCTATTGTGTCGGCTTTTATCAGTTGGTTCATCATAGGGACGACATTTTCCATGTCAAACGTGAATCCCTCATGAGAATTGAGCATCCTGGGTCTTTTTCCACTGTATATGTTCCTTGACTGGCTCCATTCTTCTCTTCAGTCCGGCCTCTTTTCCCTCAAGTCCCTCATATCTTTGCCTCTTTTGTCACAATCGATAGCATTTACGGCCATTCTACTGGATACCGTCCTAGATGTCTCACAGTGGAACGCTGGCATATTATGAGTAATCAGTTCCAAAGCGTAAGCTTTAGTAGCTAGGTCACAAAAAGTTCTGATATCGGCGCTGGTGAGCCCAAACGCGATTCCTGTCCCCATAAAATTCAGACACATTTTGACCTGCTCTTTTTCTTCCGGTAACTGCCTGCATGAGGCTCCTATTATTTTCCATCTATCTATAAACTTTTCTACCGGTTCTACTTCTCTCTACCATACAGAAGCCAACTCCATAATACTGACATCGCGTTCTAAAGAGAAAAAGTTTCACATAAAAGCCTCCTGCATTTGTTCCCAAGTATGTATCGACCCTGGTGCCAAACTGGAATACCATCGAAATGCTTTGTGTGTTAGTGACGACCAGAACAATCGTAAGCAATACTATGGTATTATAGAAAATTTTCCCATGCTAGTGATGAAGTGCATTAAATGTTCTTCTGGAGATCCTTCCCCGTTAAACTTTTGAAAATCTGGGTGCTTGAAATTGGCTGGAAAAGGGATATCTTCTACCTCCCTTGAATACTGCGTTCGATATCTAAAACGGCTAGTATTCTCACGTCTCTTTCTACTCTGACAGCTTCTTCTACCACTTGACCCACCTCATCTTGTGTCACGGTTCTTACTGCTGGAATAGACCCTAGTGACCCTGCCCCCTGTGGTTGGAGGTTGTCAGGCTGGTTTTCTTGCCCATTCATTGTATTATGGGGGACCACCATCCATTCTATATTATGTGCAAGGGTCATCAGGGCCTCTCTGAGGCTTCTGCATTCTTCGTTTAATGTGCTTTGGGCTTTTGGCATTTCATTGATACGATCCTCCGTAGTCGCTCTACATTCTGGGTTCGTCCCGGCCATATATACTGCAGCTTCTCCACTCTTCGACGAAGCAGTAGTTGGAGTAGAGCGAGAATATGCTAACGTAATAGGATTTACAAAGAGGGGAGAGGATGGGGTTTCATTGGACTTTTCTATGCTCCCAACATCATTAATCGATTGGGGCGATACTGATACTGGTGAACTTGTCAGGGGCGGCACGGACATTGGTGAACTGATTACCAGCGCTTTTCCTTTCTGCTCTCTCGTCCATTTAACTCTTGGGGCACTCAAAGCTGGGAAGTCACGCGCTGTCAATTGCGGGATTATTCGTTCGGGATATATCGCCAGAGGAGCGAATTTGGGATTTCTTTTGACTGCATTACGTGTTATCAGCCCTCTGACTCTTAGCGAAGGCTGATTCATTCTAGAGCTTCTTGCATTTCGTGCTCTCATCCTACGAGATGTTACAATAGTCCAGCCTTCATCGCCCCCTAATGGTTGAGGCGAAGCAGATACAACCCCAGTTGTTGCCCGAGTCATGCTATTTTCGCTCGTAGGGATTCGAGTCATGTGCTTCAAGATTCGATCTGGCTTGTATTCTATCACGAACCTAGTTGGAGTGAATCGGAAGTTCACCGTTCTTACAGAAGTTGCCATAAGTAGTAGGTTATAATCGGATGCAGAAACCTTCGAACACGAAACATGATTGTAGTTAGCGGTTGAAGAATTAAATAATCTATCTTAGAGATGAAAGGGAGGATGTTCCCACTGAGAGTCGTCATTTTGGCATCTGAAAGACGCCAAACTATGATAAAAGTTTCATGACAATTTCACTGTTAATGTTAAATAAGATAAATAACATCATTTCCCCAGTGGAGTCACCATTTTTTTTCGAACAAGAAACAAATGCGTTTGATTTGGGATATTATCTTATCTAAACATAACAGAGAAAGAGTATTTGAAATAATCATCACGCTTTATTGATACTGAGTTCATTTACATCCTTCTGGTATCCCTTGATTTAAAGATAGATTATTTAGCATAAAGGAATTATTATGAGTTCAACTGTCATATTCAAATATGAAATTTGGCAGCATTTCGTTAGTGATTTCAGTCATCTCCTATGACTTAGGAGGAATATGTTCTTCTGTTGATTATTCTCCTTTAGACTTGATCAGAAGGAACTTGAAGACTTCAACCATTTCGGCAGCATGACGGCCCCTTATCTTCACATACTACAGGGCAGTCCGGTTGCGCGGACCCGCGCAAACCACCGTAGCTTTCTCTCTCACCTTCGATCTTCCTCATTGCTCCGCTTCCTCTTGAAAATCTTCAATCGGTCCAAATGAAGGAGGGGAGGGGGTATTTATAGGCCCTCGCACGTGTGGTACCATGATTTTGGTGCCATGGGACTCACCTTTCAGTGTTTAAGTCCTTTTTGTGAAGAATCACTCTTGGAACTCATTGCACGGACCCACGCAATGCCTATTTTGGTTGCGCGGACCTGTACAAACCACCTTCAAGTCACTTCATTCTTCTTCTTTTTCAATTTTCTTTCTCAATTTCAATCTTCCTTTACTTCAGTCTTTCATCATTTTTTTTATGTCTCAACACAACCGTCGGATTTCTTCCAAATTTACGATGAAGGTTTAATGTATTTTTCTACGCCCGTCCACGAATTCTGGGACCCGATCGTGGCACGGTGACCGTTGATCTCAAATCGGACCCGTACGATCACCCCATATCTGATCGCCCCTAAATTTTGCATGGCCCTTCATAGGGCTATGGAACACCTATCCTATAAGTGTCATGGCCAGGGGGCCACTAGAGCCACCCCAATCACCGAAATGGGCCCCTTAGGAACATTTAAATATTGGAAACATGTGCTCAACCCCTATACTCATTCATCCGTTTGTTCCCAAACTTTGCATAATCCCTCATCGGGCTATGAGATACTTACACACCAAGTTTGGTGGCCAGAGGGGTGTTAGGGCCACCCCAACACCAATAGGGAGTCCTATAGGGCTATTTTGGAAATTTGTGGAAGCTTGGGGCCAAAGGGCCGAACTCTAGGAAATAAAGCCCTAACCCCTTATCTCATAACTCTCACCACAACTACCATTGCTAAGGGAGTAAAGAGAGAGAAAGAGAGTAAAGGAGAAGAGAGAGTGAGTGAAGTTGAGATAAGGAGGACCCTAAATCAAGGTGGGGCCCAAGGAAACCGATCTTGCATCTCCCTACCTCTTCTTAAAGGAGAAACTCTCCACCTCTACCACCACAATCGTCCGTTGGTCGTCTAGGTAAGATCCTTCACCTTTTCTTTTTGAAATGCATGTATTGAGAAGGGTTTGGCTTGTATCTCTAACATGCAAGTGCTTGCTTTAGGGATCCCGGCCGTTCGACCTGAAAATCCTCATTTCTAGGTCGTCTTGCAAGCCTTCAACGTTCCAAAGGTGCAGACTATTGTTCTTAGGTGGCTTAGCACCAAATTTAGTATGAGCTTAATGATTTTGATTGCTTGGATGTTATATTTGAAATTCTAGAGAAACCCTAGAAAATTATATGTTTGTTGGAATGGTATGGATGTGCATACTTGGCCCTCTCATGATGTTGTTCTTGTCTCTCACATAATTTTGTGTATGAATGATTACATGCTCATGCTTTATTGGTTTTCCCATATATTGTGCTTCATAATATTATAATTCATTACTCTTGTGCACATGATTTCTTAAGATGGAGGAAGTGCTTAACTTCCTCACAAATCCACACAACTCACATGTACTTTATTTCATGATAGCGATAGCTTGCTTGTTAGGAGTATTTGATTCGTATGCTTGAGATGCATGAAAACATGATATTGATATGCTAGTTGATGACTTGGACAGTTGGCATGTTATGGATCCCCTTCACCCTCTTGGGTTGGTTAGGAACATGATGAGAGACGGTAGTCCCATCGGTAGGACTACACTAGGGCTAGATCCGTGAATTGGGCGGGAGTGTTCGGGTGGCTGTAGTTCGACTACATGAGTTCCTTATGCCCGAGGTCACTCGACTCACGCTCGCCTGACTCGTGCAGTGTAGCCTACTGTCTGACCAACCTTGTTTGTTAACCCTGTCTGAAATAAACTCAACCTCAATTAACAAGTATTGAGAGGTTGATATGAATTCAGTTCTAAGGACAACCTTACACCATAAAAACCAAAGGTTTATAGCAGGACAACATTATTTCTAGAATGTCCTTTATATCAAGAACTCAATAAAAATAAATAGTAAGGAATTGAAATAGATTGCTGAAATTTAAATCTAACTTATTATAACATTCCCCACACTTGCTTGAAATGTAAATATTTATAACATTCACAACCACACATACATTCCACAGCTTTGAATGATAAAAAATTAAAGATTAAGCAAGCATTCAATCTACAAGACAAAGAATTATAGTGGTTCGCCTGTGTGTTCACCAACTGTTAAACAACAGCCACACAGAATGCTACTCCACTCCTGATATTAGCGTTCACTATCAAAATAGGTTTCACAGGTTCACTTAAAACCTTCACAATTATGTCTTTTTAACTTGGGCTTACACAATCCAAAAACCCCTCTTTCTGAGTTTTCTAGCTCTCCTCGGATAACCACACAAATGGAATTTTTCTGGCAAATCCTAAACAAAAACTAAAAGAATAGAAATTTTACAGAATTGTAAAATACCTGAATTTCTCCTATTGTAGCAGCCAGGAAGAACCAATCGGAGTAGAAGTACGAATATGAAAGTTCAATGTCCAATACTCAGTTTAAAATGGTTCTAAGTTCTAATTGATTTTAAGATTAATCAACTTAGGGCTAGCTGTATTTGATTTTGATTCCGTGAAGAAGGAATTAAGATTTCCCATTTTTCTAATTAGATTGGAATGCAAATCAAAATCAAATAGCAATAAGCTAACAAAAGGAAATAGAATTATGCACAATATAGCTTAAAAACAAACACAAACTTATCTAAGAGTGGAACCTTGAATTCACTTAATTATTCAATGAAAAACTTTGAAATTCCTGTGTTATTTATAGCTGCAGAAATTCGTCTTCGACTGGTCCTAGGGACACCACGACTGGTCAAAGGCAGTCCACGACCGGTCATGCGACACTTGATTTAGTCGCTAGAGTTTGAGTTGTAGCACTACAACTGGTCGAAGGTCGAGTCGAGACCATCCCACGACCAGTCGAGCAGACTCTAGGACTGGTCGTAGCCAAACCAGAAAATTCAATAAATTACAACAATTCTATGACTAGTCCTGAAACTTGTTAGACTGGTCGAACCAGTGCTAGGACTGATTAAACAAGGTCTAGAACTAGTCTTAGAATAGACCAAATTCATATATTAATATTAAAATGAATTATGTAGCCAAAGTAACCTACCCTAAGGTCAATCTAAGGTTTATCATACCTAGGACATGAAGTATGGACATTGAAAACTTCATTTTCTTAGACTTTGAACATTATTAAGCTTGAGTTCTTCTTGATGCAACTTGACTACTTCACAAGCTTTGAAATCAATGTCATTTTGAGTTGCACTTGAGTCCCAACCTATGCTTGAGTCTTAACCTTGAGTACACGTGAACTTGAGCTTGAGTTCTTACATGCGAACTTGAGCTTGAGTCTTGAGCTTGAACTCTTCTTTAATATCTTCTATCTTGTGGCTTGAACTAGCTTGAGAAATTCATCTTCTTGACATCGTGTCTCGAACAAATTTATCCAGATATAAACACAAGACACATACAGAGGTTTTGACATACAAAATTTGACAACCAAAGAGGAATCAAACCATAGCACTTACAATCTCCCCCTTTGTCAAATTTGTGACAAAACATTCTTCAACAAGAAAAGTACAACATATATATTAACGAATCGTGCACCAGTTGTCATGAACTAGCATCATACAACCTCTTGCACAATCACTTAACTTCCCATGTGTATAACTTCCCCTTAGTATAACTCTCTCTCCCTTAGTAGTACACTGCAACCATCCCATTCAAATCATCAATCCAATCATAAGCCATAGAAAATTCTCAAATTTCTCCCCCTTTTGTCAAAATATAACAAAGGAATAAACACAAATAAGATTGAAAAGACAGGAAAGTAATGATCAAGTCATAAAGTTAGAAAGATTGAAAGTTAAGAGTACGGAACATAGCATAAGGAGTTATAAAGTCAAGTCAGATAGAGTCTTACATAACTAGAGAAAGTAAAAAGTATTATAGTTATTATAGACCAAAGAGTTAAATCTCAATCCGATTCAGAAGAAGGAGCAGGTATGGTAGGATCAATTTGATGAAGGCCTTTTTGTAAGCACCTAAAATACTTGCGCATATTTTTAAATTGCTGATTGTGGCCAACATTCATATTTTCTACCTTCTCTTCTAATGCACTTAGACGAGCATTGAAATCAAATGGCACAAAGTCAGGATCATTCCCAGAGTCAGAATCCATTTCATTAAAAATATCATCCATATTGATATCATCTGGAGGAAGATCATCTCCTTCTTCATCATTCTCTGCCTCAGCAGCAACTCCACCGTCACCATCAACTTGCCCCAGAGCCAATTCCAACTTCATTTTGTTTATGTTGGAGTTGTTGAATATTAGGTGTTGGATAGGAGCCTCTCCAACGGGCATAACGACTAACATATTAGTGGCTAACACATTCATCAGATACCCAAATGGAATATCACTATGACCAGGATGAATACAGAATTGAATGATAGAAGAACAAATCAAAGAAGGCAAACTGACATTAGCGCCAGTAATGATTAAGTACAAAATACGAACCATAAACAAAGCCAACTCAGTCTTGTTTCCAGAGCGGGGATACAGATTAGAAGTGAAGATACGATGTAAAACTCTGTATCTGGGTAACATATGTCTGGATTTGAGGGCATTCCCATTTTCAGTCCATGGTGCATTCATGTTACACAACACTCTAGTATTGAAAAGGCCAAGCTATATGTCCTAGAGGGGGGGTGAATAGGACTATGCCAAATTTAAAATAAAATTAGCGGAAATAAATTAAACCAATAGCCTTACAACATGAATCAATTCACAAAGCTAAATTTAAAACACCTTGATAAATAGGTATCGAGAGATTGATGCAAATTCAGTTCTAAGGACAACCTTACACCATAATCAACAAGGGCTTATGGTAGGACAACCTTATTTCTAGAACCTCTTTTGGATCAAGGACTCAATATTAATATAATTAAATGAAATAGCAAGGAATTAAATACAAAAGTATAGATCTAAATTATTACAATAATCCCCACACTTGCTTGAAATGTAAATAGTTACAACATTCACATCCACTTGTACATTCCACACAATTGAATGATAAAAGATATGATAATTAACCAAGCATTCAAACCACAAGTCAAAGAGTTATAGTGGTTCGCTTGTGTGTACACCAACTGTTTTCCAACAGCCACACAAAAAGCTACTCCACTCCTAATATCCTCACACAGGGGATATTAGCGTTCACTATCAAATAGGTTTTCACAGGTTCACCAAAAACCTTTACAATTGTGTCTTTTTCACTTGGGTTACACAATTCAAAAACCCCTCTTTTCTGAGTTTTCTGGTTTTCCTCAGACAACCAATACAATGAGATTTTTCTGGTTCAACCTCAAACAAAACCAGTACAATGAGATTTTTCTGGCTTAACCTCAAACAAAACCAAAAGAAAATGAATTTTACAGAATTGTAAAACACCTGGATTTCTCCTTTTTCGTAGCAGCCCGGTAGAACCAATCGGAGTAGATGATTTGAATGTCAAAGTTCAATTTCCAATACTCACATTCATAAGGTTCTAAGTTCTAATTGATTTTAGATTTAACTCGTTGGGCGTAGCTATATTTGATTTTGATTCCAAGAAGAAGGAATAAGATAATTCCTCTTTTCAAATAAGATTGGAATATAGAAACAAAATCAAATTAAATAAGCTACCAAAAAGGAATATTAAATAAGCACAATCTAGCTTAAAATAAACACAAACTTATCTCAGAGTGATCACTTGAAAATTCTTGAGTCGAATGGAGTTGAAGTTATGAAAACTCTGAATTTCGTGTTCAATTTATAGAAGCAGAAATCGCTCCTACGACTGGTCTTAGAAACCTACAACTGGTCGTAGCTCTAACAGATTTTTGAAAAAATAAGCGCGATCTTTGAAAGCCGTTCCACGACTGGTCGTGAGTACCCTACGACTGGTCGTGGGACACCTACGACTGGTCGTAAGACCAGGAATTACGTTGCTGGACTTTGAGTCGTAGATCCACGACTGGTCGTGGACGAGTCGAAGCCACTCCTACGACCGGTCGAAGGACCTCCAGGACTGGTCGTGGGCGTACCAAAAATTCCGAAAAATCTTCAACTACTTAAGACTGGTCGTGGAATTTCTTGGACTAGTCAAACCAATGCTAGGACTGGTCGAACAAGAGCTAGGACTGGTCGTAGAATAGACCAAACTTGTGTAAATAAATATTTGATTTATGTATCCAAAGTGACCTACTTAAAGGGTCAACCTAAGGTCATTCAAACCTGAACCATGTCGTATGGACATTGAACTTCAACCATTCGACGAATGTAGATATTTTGAACCATATCAGGCTTGAAATCTTTGAGCTTGTTTTGAACCATATCATTCCTGAGATCTTGAAATTGTTGTAGCTTTAAACTTGAGATCTTCATCAACATAAAACTACTTCATGTGTTGTTTCTTCAGACTTGAACTTCAACATTGTAGCTTCGTGAAGACTTCAACAAGTAGCTTGCTTCTTCAGACTTGAACATGTAGCTTGCTTCTTCAGACTTGAACATGTAGCTTGCTTCTTCTGACTTGAACTCATATAAATCATCATACAAGCACAGGACACAGATAGATGTTTTGGCACACCAAAATTTGACAACCAAAGGAGCATGAGACCATAACACTTACAATCTCCCCCTTTGTCAAATTTGTGACAAAACACCCAAATAATAATACTTCCAATTTAAACAAAATACTCACAACAAGTTCAACAATAGAGAAGCATGCACAGATATATATAATAAGTGTCACTCTCCCATCACTACCCCTGAGTAGCTTAACTCCCCCTGAGTAATAGGAATCATAAAAATAAAGCCACTCCCAAAACTTCTCCCCCTTTTTGTCACAAAATGACAAAGGAAGAAGGGCAGCAATGATAATGAATATAGCAGATAGAATATAGATTCAAGAGAGCTATAGTGCATAATTCAAAAAGTCAGTGAGCATGTAAAGTTCATACAAAAAAAAAATTACAGAACCCATCAAAAATTCAGTCAGAACCAGAGGATGGAGCAGGATTAGAAGGATCAATTTTGTGTAAACCCTTAGGAATCCGCCTCATATATTTGCGTAGATAAGAGAATTGCGTGTCTTGGGTAACACGAATTTGAGCCACCTGCTCTTGAAGGGAATTCAATCTCTCATCAAAATCAGAGGGCTGAAAATCAGGATCATCAGCCGAGTCTGACTCAAGTTCTTCAAATATATCATCCATATTCACGTCTTCAGTAGGATCACCAGCTTGACTTGCATCTCCTGCTTCAGCACCACCGCCACCAGCATCCACTTGGCCATCAGCCAATTCTAAAGTCATCTTGCTAATATTGGAATTATTAAAATGAAGATGATGGATGGGTTTTTCTCTAGTAGGCATAGCAACGAGCATATGATTTGCCAGCATAGTCAATAAATAACCAAAGGGTATATCACTATGTCCAGGATGGTGACGAGATAGAATAATGGAATGACAAATTAAAGAAGGTAAACAAATTTTTGCACCAGAGATGACAGAATGCAAGACACGAACCATAAAAGCAGTGAGTTCGGTTTTATTACCAGCACGAGGATAAAGATTTGAGATGAATATCTTATGAAGTACTCTGTGTCTGGGTAACAAAAACCTTGAGGGAAGTGCATGACCTTTATGAGTCCAGTGAACATCCAAATTGCATAAATCTCTAGTAAGCATTCTTCGTTTAGATTCTGAGAGACTGTCATGTAAAATATTAAATGGAATGCTCTCATCATTGACAGGTATTTCCATAATGTCAGCAATCAAATGTCGATCCACTAAAAACAATCCTTCTTGAGTATCAACTTTAAAAGTTAAATTCTCAAGAGAAAAATCACAGATACATGCAAACATGGATTGGGCAATGGACTGATATGCAGCTCCACCCCAATGCAAGATGTTATCCCATCCCACAGATTCCAACAGTTGAGGGATACCAAATGAAGCAATGTGATTAACATTCACAAGACGCTCAACAATAACATTGCGCATACGCAAATCCCGAACATTAGGAGGATCATTTTCGGGAGACCGAAGATGACGTTGTGTAATAGAAGTTGATCTAGATGATGAGGGACCTCTAGTAGTTTTCTTTTTACCTCTAGCATCCATTTTCAAATGATGATTTCAAGGAAACAGCAAAATGCAAGATAGAAGAAATGGGTTTTAGTTAGAACAGATTTTTCAAGATAAAACCCCAATCTTGCAATGAACGACCAAATAGATTCTACAAGAAAGTGATTTGAAACACTAATATCAAGAATCTACAATAAAAATGCAAAGGAACCACTAACCTTGAAGAACTAAGAAGGTGGGTTCGACCGGTCGTAGCTAGAGCCGTTGGTGGGTAAAAAGAAATGAAGAAGAAGAGTCAAAATCCCCAAATTAAAGTGAAATCCCGAGTTTCACGACCGGTCGTGTAAGTGTTCGACCGGTCGTAGCACGACCGGTCGTGTACACTCACGACTGGTCGAGTACAACTCAAAATTTGCAAAATTTTTCAAATAATTTTCAAATTTAAGCAAATAAACCATCAAACTTATGTACATTATGATACACCAAATCATGCAAATTCAATTTAAATTACACATACCGAGATCAAACTTTAATTTATTAAACCTGCTTTTGTCGAGCGGTTTAGTGAAAATGTCCGCAAGTTGAGTCTCGGTTGGAATGTAATCCAAATATATTACCTTTTCTTCCACTAATTCACGAATGTAATGAAATCTAATATCAATATGCTTAGTACGTGAATGCTGAACTGGATTTTTAGAGATATTTATTGCACTGGAATTATCGTAAAATAAAATCATAGAATCCTGAGTAATTCCATAATCGCTTAACATTCGTTTCATCCAAACAAGTTGAGTACATGCATTTCCAGCAGCAATGTATTCAGCCTCGCTGTTGATAGCGATATAGAACTTTGCTTCTTACTAAACCAAGAAACAAGACAATTACCAATGTAGAAACAACCACCACTGGTTGATTTCCTATCATCAATGTTTCCAGCCCAGTCAGCATCTGAGTACCCGGCTAATTGAACATTAGTCTCATGTGGATACCAGAGACCCAGTTTAGTAGAACTTGCGACATATCGCATAATCCGCTTAACAGCAGTTAAGTGAGATTCTTTAGGATTTGATTGATAACGAGCACAAATACCAACACTCAAAGCGATATCTGGTCTACTAGCAGTCAGATAAAGTAAACTACCAATCAAACTACGATATAATTTGGGATCCACATCATTACCTGCAGAGTCTTTTGAGAGTCTCAAAGTTGTACTCATAGGAGTATCAAAATTTTTACCTTTCTCAAATCCAAATTTCTTGATTAAACACTGAGCATATTTGGTTTGAGAGATAAAAATTCCATCAGGTTGTTGTTTTACTTGCAACCCTAGGAAATAGTTTAATTCTCCAACCATGCTCATTTCGAATTTAGACTTCATCAAATCTGCAAACTCAACAGTCATATTAGTACAGGTTGATCCATAAATAATATCGTCAACATATATTTGGACCATTAGAATATCATCGTTATACTTCTTAACAAAGAGTGTCTTATCAACACATCCCATCTGAAAATTATGACTTAGTAAAAACTTAGTCAGTTTTTCGTACCATGCTCTGGGAGCTTGTTTCAGACCATAGAGAGCCTTCTTAAAACGATACACATGATCAGTAAATTAAGGATCTTCAAACCCTGTTGGTTGTTCAACATATACCTCTTCATGTAAATCACCATTCAGAAAGGCACTCTTTACATCCATTTGGTAAATTTTAATCTTTCTAAAACATGCAATGGAGATAAAAAGTCCGATTGATTCAAGACGAGCTACAGGGGCAAATGTCTCATTATAGTCAATACCTTCAATTTGTGTATACCCCTGTACAACTAGTCTTGCTTTATTTCGAATAATATTTCCAAGTTCATCAGATTTGTTTTTGAAAATCCATTTTGTTCCAATAATATGTTTATCTTTAGGTCTAGGAACAAGGTACCAAACATCATTTCTGACAAACTGATTAAGTTCTTCTTGCATCGCAAGAATCCAGTTTTCATCCGAAAGTGCTTCTTTTACATTAACCGGTTCAATCTGGGATGTAAAGCATACGTAGTTACATATGTCCTCTAATTGTCTACGAGTGCGCACACCAGTGAGAGGGTTTCCAAGTATTTGAGAAGATGGATGATCTTTAACAGTCCTTAATTCAGAATTAGGTTCACTTGATGAAGTTTCTTGTTTTTCAAGTATAAGCACTTCATCATTATCTGAACTAGGGACGGGTGTATTCAAAAGATCGTCAATCACAACATTTATTGACTCTTGAATCACACCGGTCCTGTTGTTCAGAACACGATATGCACGACTGTTTAAAGAATATCCTAAAAAGATCCCTTCATCACTTTTAGTGTCGAATTTTTCCAAATTTTCACGGTCACGCAAAATATAGCACTTGCTGCCAAAAACTCGAAAGTATTTGACAGAAGGCTTTTTCTCAAACCACATTTCATAAGCCGTTTTATTATTAATTTTACAGATATAAACACGGTTAATAATGTAGCAGGCTGTATTCACAGCTTCAGCCCATAGATTCCTAGGGAGCTTCTTGCTATGTAACATAACATTTCCCATTTCTTGAAGCACTCTATTCTTTCTCTCCATAATTCCATTTTGTTGAGGAGTTTTAGGTGCAGAGAATTCATGCGATATTCCCTGATCGCTACAGAATTTCTCAAAACCGCTATTTTCGAATTCGGATCCATGATCACTACGGATCTTGATGACTTGAGAACATTTTTCAGTTTGAATCCGTTTTATAATCTTTTTCACTTCATCAAGGGTTTCTGATTTGTCTCTCAAGAATGAAACCCAAGTGAATCTTGTATAATCATCTACAATAACTAAGATGTATTTTTTGCCACCTCGACTTTCCGTTCTTGTTGGTCCTATAAGATCCATGTGGAGAAGCTCGAGTGGTCTTGTGGTGGTATTGGAGTTCACCTTTTTGTGAGAGCTCCTAGTTTGTTTACCATACTGGCATTCACCACAAATCTTGTCTACTTTTTGTATCTTAGGTAAACCTCTAATTAGTTCACCTTTGCTCAATCTGTATAAATTTCGATAGTGTACATGTCCAAGGCGTTTATGCCATAATTCTGTCTCATCGGTATGGACCATGTAACACGTTTGTTTAGATGAGCTACAATTGCTTACAATATAGCAGTTTTCAGAAGTTCTGCGACCAGTTAATATTACAGAACCCTTTTCATTTATAATTTCACAACCTTGATTAGAAAATTTAACATTATGGTTGTTATCGCATATTTGAGATATGCTAACAGGTTGTGTTTTAAACCCTCAACATATAAAACATTTTTAAATAAGGGAAGGTTATAGAGTTGGACCGTACCTTTGCCAATTATCTTGCAGTTGCTACCATCACCAAATGTAACTGACCCATCAGTCATATCTTTAAGATCGGTGAATAGTGCTTTGTCGCCTGTCATATGTCTGGAGCATCCACTGTCTAGGTACCATTTCGAATGGCTTGTAGCTTTGAAAGCAGTGTGAGCAACCAAACAGGCAACCTTAGGAACCCATTTCAGTACAGTTTTGGGTTTAGAGAATAATTGGTCTTCTTATGTTTATAGTTGTAAGAGTGACCTACAGAGTTAGATTTTAATAGCTCCTTAAGTAAATCAACAATTTTTTCAGCTAGTGGGTTTCGAATCTGATTTTTGAAATTTATATAGCTGTTTTGGGTTTTTGAAAAGTTTTTATATTTTTAGAAAAAACTTGACTAGTACTTTTCCTTTTGAGTTAGAAGTCTCTCCTTTCACAAAATTGGAAGGAGTATTCTTCTGTTTAGAAGATGTGTTTTTATCATAGCCCAACCCGGATCGATCACCACATTTTCTTGATCCGGATAATAATTTTTCTAATTTTGGATCACCTTGGGCATATCTCCATGTGTCCTTCAAACTCAGAAGAGAAGATACTTCATTTTTAAGTTTCTCATTTTCAGATTTCAAATTTTCAATTAGGGAGGTTTTGAATTCTAGATCACACTTAGACTTTTCAAAACTATCTGAAATTTGAGATTTTTCTAAAATAAGAGTTTCAAAACATTCTTTAAGTTTATAAAACTTTTCTTTTTGAAGTTTAAGTTTGACAGCAATTTTACAACTTTCCTTATATAAGGCATTGTAAGCATCTTGAAGATCTTCATCATATTCATGATCACTATCCAAATTTTCTTCACTTGTTGAATCATCGTGATCGGAAAAAGTAAACTTGGCTAGAGTCATAAGGGCCTTAAGATCACTGCCCGACTCGGTTTCTGAATTTTCTGATTCAGAAGAGGCTTCAGAATCAGACGATTCATCCCAAGTAGCCAACATACCCTTCCTTTTGGATCTGTCCTTTTTAGGACATTTGTTTGCTAAATGCCCATATTCTTGACAGTTGTAGCATTGACTATCTTTCAATGATTTCCAAGTTTTAGACTTAGGTTTGGAACGTTTCTTTTCATTTCCCTTTTGAAAATCGACTCTCTTCTTACTTTTGAAAATCTTATAAAACTTTTTCGCCAAAAGGCCATATCATCTTCAGACTTTTCTGAATCTGAATTTTCTTGAATAAATTTTTAGATGACTTTAAAGCAATAGATTTACTTTAGGAGCTTTAAAACTTAATTCATAGGTTTGTAAAGAACCAACCAATTCCTCTACCTTCATATTATCCGTATCACGAAGTTCCTGGATTGCGGTTACCTTAGAATTGAACCGTTCAGGAAGAGAGCGTAGTATTTTTGCACACACTTTACTTTCTGGGATCTTATCACCAAGACCCCACATTGAGTTTACAATGTCATTCAATCTAGTGTAAAAGTCCATAAACATTTCATTTTCCTCCATATGAATTTCTTCAAATTTAGTTGTGAGGAGTTGGACTTTAGATTTCTTGACAATTGATGTACCTTCGTGTGTCATTTCTAAAATATCCCAGGCTTGCTTTGCAGTATCACAGGATATGATTCTTTTGAACTCATCCGGTGATAGTGCGCAAGTGATTGCATTTAGTGCTTTAGCATTAGCACTACTCTCATTTTTCTGAAGTGTGGTCCATTGGTAATATGGTGTAATTTTCATAGATTTTGAACTATCAACACCAGTTACTTCCATGATAGGAGGTTTCCATTCAGTCACTGTGGCTTGCCACACACTTTCATCCATTGATTTGAGGAAGATCCTCATTCTGGCTTTCCAATAGGCATAGTTGGAGCCATCAAAGGGAGGAGGTCTAGTAACTGAAAGGCTATCAAAATTTGACATCTTTTTATATAGCTTAGATCGTTAGCTCAGGAAATAAATCCAAATAAAAAGTAAAAAAATGAGCTATTAGGCTCTGATACCACTTGAAAAGGCCAAGCTATATGTCCTAGAGGGGGGGGTGAATAGGACTATGCCAAATTTAAAATAAAATTAGCAGAAATAAATTAAACCAATAGCCTTACAACATGAATCAATTCACAAAGCTAAATTTAAACACCTTGATAAATAGGTATCGAGAGATTGATGCAAATTCAGTTCTAAGGACAACCTTACACCATAATCAACAAGGGCTTATGGTAGGACAACCTTATTTCTAGAACCTCTTTTGGATCAAGGACTCAATATTAATATAAGTAAATGAAATAGCAAGGAATTAAATACAAAAGTATAGATCTAAATTATTACAACAATCCCCACACTTGCTTGAAATGTAAATAGTTACAACATTCACATCCACTTGTACATTCCACACAATTGAATGATAAAAGATATGAAATTAAGCAAGCATTCAAACCACAAGTCAAAGAGTTATAGTGGTTCGCTTGTGTGTACACCAACTGTTTTCCAACAGCCACACAAAAAGCTACTCCACTCCTAATATCCTCACACAGGGGATATTAGCGTTCACTATCAAATAGGTTTTCACAGGTTCACCAAAAACCTTTACAATTGTGTCTTTTTCACTTGGGCTTACACAATTCAAAAACCCCTCTTTTCTGAGTTTTCTGGTTTTCCTCAGACAACCAATACAATGAGATTTTCTGGTTCAACCTCAAACAAAACTAGTACAATGAGATTTTTCTGGCTTAACCTCAAACAAAACCAAAAGAAAATGAATTTTACAGAATTGTAAAATACCTGGATTTCTCCTTTTTCGTAGCAGCCCGGTAGAACCAATCGGAGTAGATGATTTGAATGTCAAAGTTCAATTTCCAATACTCACATTTATAAGGTTCTAAGTTCTAATTGATTTTAGATTTAACTCGTTGGGCGTAGCTATATTTGATTTTGATTCCAAGAAGAAGGAATAAGATAATTCCTCTTTTCAAATAAGATTGGAATATAGAAACAAAATCAAATTAAATAAGCTAGCAAAAAGGAATATTAAATAAGCACAATCTAGTTTAAAATAAACACAAACTTATCTCAGAGTGATCACTTGAAAATTCTTGAGTCGAATGGAGTTGAAGTTATGAAAACTCTGAATTTCGTGTTCAATTTATAGAAGCAGAAATCGCTCCTACGACTGGTCTTAGAAACCTACGACTGGTCGTAGCTCTAACAGATTTTTGAAAAAATAAGCGCGATCTTTGAAAGTCGTTCCACGACTGGTCGTGAGTACCCTACGACTGGTCGTGGGACACCTACGACTGGTCGTAAGACCAGGAATTACGTTGCTGGACTTTGAGTCGTAGCTCCACGACTGGTCGTGGACGAGTCGAAGCCACTCCTACGACCGGTCGAAGGACCTCCAGGACTGGTCGTGGGCGTACAAAAAATTTCGAAAAATCTTCAACTACTTAGGACTGGTCGTGGAATTTCTTGGACTAGTCGAACCAATGCTAGGACTGGTCGAACAAGAGCTAGGACTGGTCGTAGAATAGACCAAACATGTGTAAAATAAATAATTGATTTATGTATCCAAAGTGACCTACTTAAAGGGTCAACCTAAGGTCATTCAAACCTGAACCATGTCGTATGGACATTGAACTTCAACCATTCAACGAATGTAGATATTTTGAACCATATCAGGCTTGAAATCTTTGAGCTTGTTTTGAACCATATCATTCCTGAGATCTTGAAATTGTTGTAGCTTTAAACTTGAGATCTTCATCAACATAAAACTACTTCATGCGTTGTTTCTTCAGACTTGAACTTCAACATTGTAGCTTCGTGAAGACTTCAACAAGTAGCTTGCTTCTTCAGACTTGAACATGTAGCTTGCTTCTTCAGACTTGAACATGTAGCTTGCTTCTTCTGACTTGAACTCATATAAATCAACATACAAGCACAGGACACAGATAGATGTTTTGGCACACCAAAATTTGACAACCAAAGGAGCATGAGACCATAACACTTACAAGTATAAACACGTTTTTCAGATTCTGACACTTTCTCAACAAGTGTGTTAGAATGAATACCATCATCATTTACTGGAATGTCCATAAGGCCTGAAATTAGATGTTGGTCAACAAGAAAAGGCCCTTCTTTAGTAGCAATAGTAAAAGTCAGTTGCTCAGTAGAAAAGTCAGTTATGCATGCAACCATGGCCTGCGCTATGGACTGGTATGCCGGCCCACCCCAGTGTAAAATATTTTTCCATCCTACAGATTAAAGGAGAGGAAGGAGACCGAAAGGAGCGATATGGTTTAAACTGATAGCTTTTTCAACAATCACATTACGTATACGCAAATCACGTAGATATGGTAGATCATCTTTAGTAGCCCTAAGATGGCGTCTAGTGATAACATTCGATCTAGAAAAAGAAGCACCTCTAGGATTTTTCTTTTTACCTCTAGGATCCATTTTCTTGAAGAAATATAAGAAATATCAAGAAAATAGAGATGGGTTTCTCTAGATTCAGTAAAAGAGAAGAAAAACCCAAAAACTTGAAAAATGAGTTGAAATAAACAACTATAATCAAGAAATTGAAGAGAAAAGACTAAGATTCTTCAAGAAATGAAATAAAAATATTCTAACCTGAGCGAATCGAACAGTGGGATTCGACTAGTCGTAGCCCGGCTCGTTGGAGAAGAGGAATGAAATGAAGAAGAAGTGGTTTTTCCCCCAAATAAAGTCAATCAGCGCGCTACACGACTGGTCATGGGATGTCCTCGACTGGTCGTGTACAAAAAAATAAATAAACATGCATTTTTCAAGAAATTTTGAAATATAAAATATTAAAGTATTTACACTATGATACAGAGATGCATGCTCAATCATTTTAAATTGCACATACCAAGACCGAATTTCAACTTATTAAATCTGCTTTTTTCGAGCAGTTTAGTGAAAATGTCAGCAAGCTGAGTCTCGGCTGGAATATATTTTAAAAATATTTCTTTTTCTTCATTAATTCACGAATATAATGAAATCTAATGTCAATGTGCTTAGTACGTGAATGCTGGATTGGGTTTTTCGAAATATTTATCGCACTGGAATTATCACAGTATAAAACCATCGAGTCCTATGTGATTCCATAATCACTGAACATACGTTTCATATAAACTAGCTGAGTACAAGCATTTCCAGCAGCAATGTATTCACCTCAGCAGTTGAGAGTGATATGGAACTTTGCTTCTTACTAAACCAAGAAACCAAGCAATTTCCAATGTAAAAACAACCACCACTGATTGATTTTTTGTCATTGATATTACTTGCCCAATCAGCATCTGAATACCCAGCTAATTGAACACTAGTGTCATAAGGATACCAAAGACCCAAATTAACTGAACTTGCGACATATCGAATAATTCTCTTAGCATCAGTTAAGTGAGATTCTTTAGGATTAGACTGATATCTAGCACAGATTCCAACACTTAAAGCAATATCAGGTCTACTTGCAGATAAGTAAAGCAAACTACCTATCATGCTACAATACAATTTAGGATCTACATCTTTACTTGTAGAATCTTTTGAGAGTCTTAGAGTTGTACTCAAAGGAGTATCAAAGTTCTTACCATTCTCAAATCCGAACTTCTTAGTCAAGTTCAAAGAATATTTAGATTGTGAAATAAAAATTCCATCAGACTGCTGTTTTACTTGCAATCCTAAGAAATAATTTAATTCCCCAACCAAGCTCATTTCAAACTTAGATTTCATCAAATCTGCAAACTCAACAGTCATGTTAGTACAAGTTGATCCATAAATAATATCATCGACATAGATCTGAACCATTAAGATATCATCGTTTTGTTTCTTAACAAAAAGCGTCTTATCGACACTACCCATTTGAAAATTATGACTTAGTAAAAACTTAGTCAATTTTTCATACCATGCACTGGGAGCTTGTTTCAAACCATAGAGAGCCTTTTTAAGGCGGTATACATGATTAGTAAACTTAGGGTCTTCAAACCCTTTAGGTTGTTCAACATATACCTCTTCATGTAAATCACCAGTTAAAAAGGCACTCTTTACATCCATTTGATAAATTTTAAACTTTCTAAAGCATGCAATGGATATAAAAAGTTTAATTGATTCAAGGCGAGCAACTGGAGCAAAGGTTTCATCGTAATCAATACCTTCTATTTGAGTATACCCTTGAACAACCAGTCTTGCCTTGTTTCGAATTATATTTCTAAGTTCATCAGACTTATTTTTGAAAATCCACTTAGTTCCTATAATGTGTTTATCTTTAGATCTAGGAACAAGATACAAAACATCATTTCGAACAAACTGATTAAGTTCTTCCTGCATCGTTACTATCCAGTTTTCATCAGAAAGTGCTACTTTTACGTTTACCGGTTCAATCTGGGATGTAAAGCATACGTAGTTACATATGTCTTCTAGTTGTCTATGAGTGCACACACCAGTGAGAGGGTTTCCAAGAATTTGAGTAGTTGGATGATCTTTGACAATCCTTAATTCAGGATTAATTTCACTTGATGAAGTATCTGGTTTTTCAATTATAAGAACTTCATCATTATCTGAACTAGGGGCAGATGTATTCAAGTGATCATCAATGACCACATTAATTGACTCTTGAATCACACCGGTCCTGTTGTTCAATACACGATATACACGACTGTTTAAAGAATATCCTAAGAAGATTCCTTCATCACTCTTTGTGTCAAACTTTCCCAGATTTTCACGGTCACACAAAATATAGCACTTGCTACCAAAAACTCGAAAGTATTTGACAGTCGGCTTCTTATCAAACCACATTTCATAAGCCGTTTTATTATTGGATTTACAAGTATAGACACGGTTAATAATGTAGCAGGCGGTATTCACTGCTTCAGCCCATAAATTTCTAAGGAGTTTCATGCTATTCAACATAACATTTCCCATTTCTTGGAGCACTTTATTTTTCCTTTCCACAATACCATTTTGTTGTGGAGTTTTGGGCGCAAAGAATTCATGTGATATTCCTTGATCGCTACAGAATTTCTCAAAACTGCTATTTTCAAACTCGGATCCATGATCACTTCGGATCTTACTGACTTGAGAACATTTTTCAGTTTGGATTCGTTTGATAATCTTTTTCACTTCATCAAGGGTTTCTGATTTATCCCTTAAAAATGAAACCCGGGTGAATCTTGTAAAATCATCTACAATAACCAAGATGTATTTTTTGCCACCTCAACTTTCCATTCTCGTTGGTCCTATAAGATCCACGTGGAGAAGCTTGAGTGGTCTTAATGTGGTATTGGAGTTCACCTTTTTGTGAGAGCTCCTAGTTTATTTACCATACTGACATTCACCACATATCTTGTCTACTTTTTGAATCTTAAGTAGACCTCTAATAAGTTCTCCTTTGCTCAATCTATATAAATTCTGGTAGTGTACATGTCCAAGGCGTTTATGCCATAATTCTGTCTCATCGATATGGACCATGTAGCACGTTTGATTAGATGAGCTACCATTGCTTACTATATAGCAGTTTTCAGAAGTTCTATGACCAGTTAATATTACAGAACCCTTTTTATCTATAATCTCACAACCTTGATTAGAAAATTTAACACTATGGTTATTGCCGCATATTTGAGATATGCTTAACAGGTTGTGTTTTAGTTCCTCAACATATAAAGCATTCTTAAATAAAGGAAGATTATAAAGTTGAACCGTACCTTGGCCAATAATCTTGCAGTTGCTACCATCACCAAATGTGACTGACCCATCAGTCATATCTTTTAGATCGGTGAATAAAGCCTTGTCACCTATCATGTGCCTGGAACATCCACTGTCTAGGTACCATTTTGAATGGCTTGTTGCTTTGAAAGCAGTGTGGGCAACCAAGCAGGCAACTTTAGGAACCCATTTCAGAACTGTTTTGGATTTAGGAACATACTTGGTCTTCTTCAGTTTATAGTTGTGGGAATGACCTACTGAGTTAGATTTTAAGAGCTCCTTGAGTAAATCAACTATTTTTCAGCCAGTGGGTTTCTGTTCTGATTTTTGAAATTGATATAGATACGTTTAGGTTTTTGAAAAGTTTTTATATTTTTAGAAAAACCTTGACAAGTACCTTTTTCTTTTAAGTTTGAGACTTCTCCTTTCATAAAGTTGGGAGGAGTATTCTTCTGTTTATAAGGTATGCTTTTATCATAACCCAACCCAGATCTATCGCCACATTTTCTAGATCCGGATAAAAGTTTTTCTAACTTTGGATCTCCTTGGGCATACCTCCATGTATCCTTCAAACTCAGAAGAGAAGATACTTCATTCTTGAGTTTCTCAATTTCATAATTGAAATCTTCAATCAGGGAGGTTTTGAATTCCAAATCACATTTTGATTTTTCAAAACTATCTGAAATTTAGAATTTTTCTAAAACAAGTAAGTCGAAGCATTCTTTGAGTTTAAAAAACTTTTCTTTTTGAAATTTAAGCTTCACAGCAATTTTACAACTTTTCTTATATAGGGCATTATAAGCATCTTGAAGATCTTCTTCATTTTCATAATCACTATTCAGATTTTCTTCACTAGTTGAATCATCATGATCTGAAAAAGTGAACTTAACTAGAGTCATAAGGGCCTTAACTTCATTGCCCAACTCGGTTTCAGAATCTTCTGAATCAGAAGTAGCTTCAGACTCAGATGATTCATCCCAAGTAGCCAACATACCCTTCCTTTTGGGTTTGTCCTTTTTAGGATATTTGTTTGCTAAATGCCCATATTCATGGTAGTTGTAACACTGACTATCTTTCAAAGATTTTCGAGTTTTGGGTCTAAATTTCTTTTTATCATTTGATTGTTGAAGATCAACCCTTTTCTTACTTTTGAAAATCTTATAAAAGTTCTTTGCTAAAAGAGCCATATCATCTTCAGAATGAGAGTTTTCTTCAAAAACAATTTTAGAAGATTTAAGTGTTATAGATTTACCTTTAGGAGCTTTAAAGTTTAACTCATAGGTTTGTAAAGAACCAACTAGTTCTTCTACCCTCATATTGTCCGTATCACGAAGTTCCTGGATCGCAGTTACTTTAGAGTTGAACCGTTCAAAAAATAAGCGTAGTATCTTTACACACACTTTACTTTCTAGGATTTTATCGCCAAGACCCCACATTGAGTTTACAATGTCATTTAATCTTTTGTAAAAGTCCATAAACATTTCATTTTCCTTCATATGAATTTCTTCAAATTTGGTTGTGAGGAGTTGGACTTTAGATTTTTTTACAATTGATGTACCCGCGTGTGTCATTTCTAATATATCCCAGGCTTGTTTTGCAGTATCACAGGATATGATTTTTTTGAACTCATCCGGTGATAGTGCGCAAGTGATTGCATTTAGTGCTTTTGCATTGTCACTACTCTCAGTTTTCTGAAGTGTGGACCAACAAGTATAAGGTGTTATTTTCATTGATTTTGATCCATTGATACCAGTTACTTCAATGGTAGGAGGGCTCCATTCAGTCACTGTGGCTTGCCACACACTCTCATCCATTGATTTGAGGAAGATCTTCATTCTGGCTTTCCAATAGGCATAGTTGGAGCCATCAAAGGGTGGAAGCCTAGTGACTGATAGGCTATCAAAATTTGACATCTTATATATTTAGCTTAGATCGTTAGCTCAGGAAATAAATCCAAAATAAAAAGCAATAAGAGCAAGCTATTAGGCTTTGATACCACTTGAAATGGCCAAGCTATATGTCCTAGAGGGGGGGGAGGGGGGGTGAATAGGACTATGCCAAATTAAAATTAAAACAGCAGAATGAACAATAAAGAGATAGCCTTACAGTTATAAATCAATTCACAATGTTAAAATAAACTCAACCTCAATTAACAAGTATTGAGAGGTTGATATGAATTCAGTTCTAAGGACAACCTTACACCATAAAAACCAAAGGTTTATGGCAGGACAACATTATTTCTAGAATGTCCTTTATATCAAGAACTCAATAAAAATAAATAGCAAGGAATTGAAATAAATTGCTGAAATTTAAATCTAACTTATTATAACATTCCCCACACTTGCTTGAAATGTAAATATTAACAACATTCACAACCACACATACATTCCACAGCTTTGAATGATAAAAGATTAAAGATTAAGCAAGCATTCAATCTACAAGACAAAGAATTATAGTGGTTCGCCTGTGTGTTCACCAACTGTTAAACAACAGCCACACAGAATGCTACTCCACTCCTAATATTAGCGTTTACTATCAAAATAGGTTTCACAGGTTCACCTAAAACCTTCACAATTGTGTCTTTCTAACTTGGGCTTACACAATCCAAAAACCCCACTTTCTGAGTTTTCTGGCTCTCCTCAGATAACCACACAAATGGAATTTTTCTGGCAAATCCCAAACAAAAACTAAAAGAATGGAAATTTTACAGAATTGTAAAATACTTGGATTTCTCCTCTTGTAGCAGCCAGGAAGAACTAATCGGAGTAGAAGTACGAATATGGAAGTCTAATGTCCAATACTCACTTTAAAATGGTTCTAAGTTCTAATTAATTTTAAGATTAATCAACTTAGGGCTAGTTGTATTTGATTTTGATTCCGTGAAGAAGGAATTAAGATTTTCCCCTTTTTCTAATCAGATTGGAATGCAAATCAAAATCAAATAACAATAAGCTAACAAAAGGAAATAGAATTATGCACAATATAGCTTAAAAACAAACACAAACTTATCTCAGAGTGGAGCCTTGAATTCACATAATTATTCAATGAAAAACTCTGAAATTCGTGTGCTATTTATATCTGCATAAATTTATCTTTGACTGGTCCTAGGGACACCACGACTAGTCAAAGGAGAACAGATTTTTGAATTTTTGAGCACGATCAGATCAAACCATTGTACGACTGGTCGTAGGCAGTCCACGACTGGTCGAAGGTAGTCCACGACCGGTCGAGACCTCTCTACGACTGGTCGTGCAATACTTGATTTAATCGCTGGAGTTTGAGTCGTAGCACTACGACTGGTCGAAGGTCGATGTCACGTCCCAAACTCGGAAACCGGGCTCACAAAATTCCCGATCACCGAATCCGGCGCCGACAGCCTCCGTAGCACCCCATTCTTGGCTCCAGCGCCCATACGCCAGATTTTCGATCCTGGGATCCTACAAGGAGGATTTTCAGTATGAATTTTTTTTATAATGGAGCATAACCACAAGCATAACCAAGTCACAAAACAACAACACCACATATCCACTTTAACAAAAACTTTTAAGTACAATGCGGGAAGGGAAATACAGTATAGTCAAAAGGCTCCAAAATGATCTGATCCACACTCCTACCTCAGCGCTGCTGCTGTCCAACGCTACCTGCACGCAACGGTCGTGTATAAGCTTACAAAAGCTTAGAGGGTGGTGTAAGTGTGTGTACAAGGCATGCAAACGTCAAGTGTACAATATCAGAGTAATGCGGAAATATGCGGTAAGTCCATGAATACAACCAGAGCTATGTAATGTAAGGCATGAATGATATCGGTCATACCAAGGCCATGCGATGCGAAACATGAATGCTATCGGCCATACCGACGCAATGCAAAGCCTACGTAGCCGAATGCCATATGCGAAATGCAATACAAGCATGTCAGTCCTCATCATGTACACATATCAGTACAGTTCCTCTCTGGATATCACCGGGGTCTAATACACCTCACACTGACTGCCTCCTCCCTAACTGCACATTCAAGTAAGTGGAAGAGACCACACTATCCGCCTGACCAGTAGTCTGCCAATACCTACCCGGCTCGTCGATAGCGGACACATTTGCGAGCTGGTCAAACTCAGCCCAGCTTATAGCCCCCTCACTTAGGCAGATAAGGACACACCCCTTTCCAACCGACCACGACACAGTAGTAGACACGACCTACTGGTATTCAGCACTCGGGCGCTCGTGTATCCACTCGGTCTAGACGTTAGAGCATCTCCTGGTACCAAAAAGGTTCTGGGACTTTCACCCAAGGACATCCTAAGTGCCCACAGTGCTAGAACAAAGTATTTCCGGTATCCGATACGGCCATCCACGATGTGCCTGTGGAACCACGGCCCTGATGTCGCTAGGGCGTGCAGTGATCAAGTCACGCATATGCGAGATGCATGATTCACACCGTACAATCATGCAGCAATCTCACGCGTACCACGCGATCATGTGGGGCACTCCGTCTCATAAGGAGTCCCGTAAATGTCTCAGTCCAACGGCTGCTTATGCTATGATCAAACATTCCTCATATCAAGCATACAAATGATGCGTATGGGTATGAATCATGGAGCTATACTAAGCATGTTATAAAGTGGTGAACTATCAACAAATGTGGCCTACTAATGGGCCCTAGGGAGAGTTATAATGCGGACATTTAACCAACATTATTCTTACAACGTGGATGTCAAACCAACATTTCTCCCAAGGCATAACCTGTCATCAAACATTATTACACACACTATGGAGGAATCACTCATTGCAATGGACCCTAAGGACATCCTGTTGGGCCTCGACCCATGGGCCTTATATTCATCAAATGGGCCGCATCATATGGGCCTTTTATAAATCAAGTGGGCCACATCAAAGGGGCCTTATTTACATTGCAATGGGCCATATCCCACGGGCCTTTGAATACATCACAATGGGCCTTGTAACATGGGCCTCAGATACATTGAATGGGCCCCATCACATGGGCCTTATAATTATCAAGGTGGGCCTCAACAATGGCCATAAATACATCAAATGTGGGCCTCAACAATGGGCCATAAGCAGGACATAATGGGCCTGATCACTTGGGCCTTATATATACACCAAGGTGGGCTACACCAAAATACAAGTGGTGAGGATGATTTCCACCATTAAAAATCCCTAAGGCCCACCAACAAATATATATTATATAATATAATATATAATATATACATTATAACATATATAATATAATATATATATATATAATTTATATATATATATAGATAATATAATATATATATATACACACACACACACCACATGCACGCACGCACACAGCAAGCACGCACATACGCACACACACACGCGCACAGCACCCACCCGCACAGCAGGGGGTCCCACCGTCCAGGGTGGACGGTGCGGACGAACACATACATCTCTGTGGGTCCCATGTGGGGCCCACCATAACGTTTATCTTCCATCTAACCCATTCAGCAGGTCGCACTGGCCTGGAAGAAGAGGAAAAACAAATTTCAGCTTGATCCAAAACTTCCGTGGCCCATAAAAGGGTTTCAATGGTAGAGTTCAATCACCGCTGTTTTCTTGTGGTGTGGGCCGCCTGAGATCTGGATCTGACTGATTTTTGGACGGGACCCACCTCAGGGGGTGGTCCACCTCATGGACAGCGTGGATACAAAATATACATCATAGTGGGGCCCACATGAGGGGCCGTGGGTCCCTGCACGGACGCCCGTCCGTGAAGTAAAACGCAGTAGCCTGCTGTTGCGTCAGTGGCAGCAGGCGCTGCCTTATATATAATATATATATATATTATATATATATATATATATATATTATATATATATATATATATATATATATATTTTGAAATCCCTTATTTCTAAGGTTTTTCACATGTGGGGTCCGCAATAAGGAAATCCGACCCTGCCATCGGATTCCATGGTCCATAGCCAATCCATCAAGCCCAATATCGGACATTTTTCGGTGTACAGAAATGTCAAGGAAGTTTTAAACGGTGAAAATCGTCGTTTACTATGCTATAGCCCGCCTGAGGGTCAGATTAACCTCATATCTTGGCTCAACGCCTAAAATGAGGTTGGAAAGGGGATGGACGGCTTGGATTAAATCCAATCATCAAGGTGGATCCTATACAAGTGGCCCACTTCCAATGCCTTGACAAAGGCTAATATTTGTTTTTTTTTTTTTTGCTTTTCATGTCCAGAGAGTCCCTGGACTCTCCCTTTTTTTCTTTTTTTTTTGGGCGTGCAACGCCTTTGAGGTGGGCCCTTCATAGGTGGGCCACCACATGGGAGGTGGTGGTGGTTACAATATATATGTAAAGTGGGCCCCACCTTTAGATGGTTTGGATCCAAAACATGCTCCTTGTGGGGTCCATCCAAGTGGGCCATAGGGCCATAATATCATACACAAAATAATAAAATAAAAAGAGAGTGGGACACGCGTGATGGAGGGACCCCGACACTATGGGCCCTCCGTTTCAAGCATCCAATCATACATCCATGGGTCCCATTGCATATGGGCCCTCCAAATAAAAGATCAACGGTGGAGATCCCTCTCCACCCAAAGTGAACGGTCTATATGACCTCTTTATGCAAGGAAATATAAACATCATGATGGGGTCCATGGAGAATGGCCCCATCATGGAATGATCATGAGAATTAAGGTGGGCCATTGGCCACACCTAGGGTCCAAAGTGAGATCCACACCATTGATCAGTAGGCCTCACTTGGCCCATCATAAAAATATGAAAAACTAGCCTATAAGAGCACCCACCTAGCAATCTCCTTGGTCCGTTGGAATGCCACCCTCCTAGTGCTTCACTTTGATGGTGGAGATGGGAGGTGGATGGCTAGGATGATGGGTTTTGGAATGGGAAAGGTGGGCCTCACACATGCATTTTTTTCTCTCATGGAAGGCTTGTACGTGGGTGCTCTTGGTTGCTTAGGATTGTGGTGAGAAATGAGAAAGAGAGAGAGGGTTGTAAGGAGATGTGAGAGATGGGTGTGATGGGTGAAAGGGTGAGTGATGTGTGATGTGTATTGACATGTATGGTGGTGTAAGAGAGAGGGTAGAAAGAGTTGACTTTGGAGAGAGAAAGCATGGATTGCTTGTACTTGACATTGAAGTGATTGATTGATTGATGTGATTGATTGATTGATGGGATTGATTTGACATTGTGTAGAGATTCTCTTGGGATCGAGAAAGCGCAGCGTTTCTTCGAAATAAACGCCGACTCACATCTTCTAGTCAGGGTATCGGATCGGTGCGTGAGTCGCGGCGTTAGAACCGCGGCGATGGTGCGGTCGCAATGATACAGGTCTCGGATTAAGTCGACATGAATTTACAGGATACGGCTCAGGGTCGATTGCAACGTTGATTATAGGTCGCAGGTTGCTGAAATTTGACCGTAAGGATCGCGGAAGTTGACGGAACAGTACGGACTAGGATACGGGTCTTACAGTCGAGTCGAGACCATCCCACGACCGGTCGAGCAGACTCTAAGACTGGTCGTAGCCGAACCAGAAAATTCGATAAATTGCAACAATTCTAGGACTGGTCCTGGAACTTCTTAGACTGGTCAAACCAGTGCTAAGACTGGTCGAACAAGGTCTACGACTCATCTTAAAATTGACCAAATTCATATATTAATATTAAAATGAATTATGTAGCCAAAGTGACCTATCCTAAGGTCAATCTAAGGTTTATCATACCTGGGACATGAAATATGGACATTGAAAACTTCATTTGCTTAGACTTTGATCATTATGAAGCTTGAGTTCTTCTTGATGCAGCTTGACTACTTCACAAGCTTTAAAATCAATGTCATTTTGAGTTGCACTTGAGTCCCAACCTATGCTTGAGTCTTGACCTTGAGTACACGTGAACTTGAGCTTGAGTTCTTACATGTGAACTTGAGCTTGAGTCTTGAGCTTGAACTCTTCTTTAATATCTTCTATCTTGTGGCTTGAACTAGCTTGAGGAATTCATCTTCTTGACATGGTGTCTCGAATAAATTTATTAAGATATAAACACAAGACACATACAGAGGTTTTGACACACAAAATTTGACAACCAAAGAGGAATCAAACCATAGCACTTACAATTCTTTTGCAATTTTGTTGGGTGACGCCACGTGTGACCCCTTTATTCTTTTGGACATGTATATATGTATGTATTTGATCTCTTTCATTTCAGTAGACTTGTGTGCTTGTGCTTCATGTTCCAGGAATTTTCAGGCTGCGCATTGATTAGATCAATTGCATATTAATGAAAACCGGTCATAAGTGACCCCGGGAACTCGAGAGTTGAGTGTAGACCCGACCCCCAAATTCCAAGGCGTTACAAGTTGGTATCAAAGCATGGTTTGGAATTAATTGGGCCATGGGTCATCGACTCACAAACGCGTTCGCTGACTTGAAAGGATACGTATCAGATGAGGTAATAGGGACTTAGAACGCTAGGAACCATCCCAGACCCT
>JAJHSJ010000003.1:73057254-73289137 GCA_021015155.1 Magnolia officinalis
AAGACACCGCTGCGGCTGTTGAGACCAAGGAGCCTTCTCAGCTGAAATAGTTAATGTCATGCCCTAAACTCGGAAACCAGGCTCACAAAATCCCGATCACCAAATCCAACGCCGATAGCCTCCATAGTACCCCATTATCGGTTCCCGGCACCCATACACCAGGTTTCAATTCTGGGATTCTACAAGGAGGATTTTTTAAACATGATTTTAATTCGTAATAAGCATAACCATAAGTATAACCCACGAACAATAACCATAAGAACACTATCACAAAATTCACTACGATAAAAAACTTTAAAGTACAATTTGTATAAAGGAAAATACAAGATAATAATAATGAAAACTCCTTAAGTTCGATTGCACGCTCCTACTGCGGCGAAGCTACGACTGCGTCCTGGCGTCACCTGCACGCATCAATCATGCATAAGCTTATAGAAAGCTTAGAGGGTGGTGTAAGTGTGTGCGTAATATGAATGTGCTCGGAATGTAATATCGGAGTAATACGGAATCATGCTGATGAGTACATGAATGCAATCAGCCGTACCATGGTTATGCGGTGTGTAAGATATGAATGCTATCGGCTATATCAAGACCATGAGATGCGAGATGCAACTCAAGCATGCCAATCCTCATCCAAATCCACATATCAATGCAGGTCATCACTAGAGCATCAAATATCAGTATAGTTCTCATTCTGGATAATCACCAGGGTTTAGTACACTCCAAATGACACTGCCCCTTCCCAGGTGCACAGTCCAAGTGAGCGTAAGAAACCTCACTATATGCCTGGCCAATAGTTTGCCAATACCTATCCGACACGTCGATAGTGGACCTATTCACGAGCTGGTCAAATTCAGCCAAGCAATGCCCCTACCCTAGGGCAGGTAAGGCCACACCCCTTTACAACCGACCACGACATAGTGGGAGACGCAGCCTCCTGGTATTCGACATTCGTGCGCTCATGTATCCACTCGGTCTCGACGTTGGAGTCATCCTCTGGTACCATCAGGTTTAGGAATTTTCACCTAGGGACATCTATGACGCCCCGATGCTAGAAGAAACAATATTTTGGTATCTAATTCGGCCACCCACGATGTGTCTGTGGAGGCTATGACCCTAATGTCACTAGGGCATACAGTAATCACAATCACACAAATGTAAAGTGAATGAGTCATGCAGTCTAATCATGAATCAATCCTGTGCATATCGTGCACTCATGTGGGATAACTCCGCCTATTAGGGAGTCCCATAAATCACCCGCACTATGGCATATGCAATGGCCAATCACATCTCATAACAAACATAAAGATGATACGTATGGGCATACATCATGATGCTATGTTGTCATAAACTCATAATCGGTAACGGTAGCTGGTATCGGCAATCAACACTGATAATCGGCATGATAATCAACCTTGACGCAAGGCGGGGTCCATAGATGGGTGGCCGATGATGGATCAATTAAAATCAATGAGGCCCAAGCTTTTGGGTTAACCCACTAGTGAATGATGAGAATGGGCCTAATAAGGCCTAAGGGAAGGTCACAATGTGGACATTTAACCAACACTGCCTGTCAATGTGGACATTCAACTGACATGCTCCCAAGGAGTGGCCCACATAGGGCCGAACATACAGTGGGCCCACGGCCTCACACAAGGCCTAATATACATCATCATGGGCCTCACTTATGGGCATATACACATCATATTGGGCCTCACTCGAATGGGCCCCAAATACATCAAATGAGCAGAATCAAATGGGCCGATTAAATGGGTGAATCAAATGGGTCGATTCAAATGGGCCGAATCAAATGGGTCGAATCAAATGGGCCGATCAAATGGGCCAAACCAACACACCATTCATCTATTGTTAGAGATCACCTAGAGCATATTAAAAAAAAATGAATCATATCCAAAGGATCGTTTGGACCATACCACACTTAACAGTGTTGGTATAGGGTCCCACAGTTAAGATTCCAATAGGCCCCACCATAGGGTTTATTTCTCATCCTGTCTGTTCATAAGGTCACAAAGACCTGAATTTAGAGGAAAAAAATATCATATTGGTCCAAAACTCTGTAACCCAAGGGGGTTCCATGGTAGACGTTCAAATCCACTGTTCTCTGTAGTGTGGTCCATCTGATAACTGGATCTGTCTTATTTTTAGTCTCAAGCCTTGAGGCGAGCTAGCCAAATGGATGGACGGTTAGGATGTAACATATACATTAGAGGGACCCATGAAGCTTGCTGCCGAGATGCCGCAGTTGTGGCTGCAGGCCCACCATCCATCGGACGGACGGTGTGGATTACAAATGATGGACGGTTTGGGTATATACGGTGGGCCCCATCCACATGGACGGCTGGGGTTGTGCAAACCACTTAGCAGGTGGTCCCACAGACCCTGCTGCATCAATACAGCAGTATATAGCTATGATCCTAGATCCTCAGCCACAGGTGGGTCCCACATGGGGCAACCACAAATCATATAAAATTAAATATATTATTATAATTATATTTTTATTATATATCTTACTATTATATATTATTATAATATGACCACCTAACATCCAACGTCCAATAATGGACCGCTGGATGCATTTGGTGGAGTCATCACGTGGGTGTGGCCCACCCAAATACATCCTAATATAATATATTATTATATATAATATATTAAAATCTAGAAGCTCCTAGCATCCAGAGAGTCTAGACGCTGGCTGGGTCTTCATGTTTGGAAGGGTGGGTCCACGTGGTGTGGCCCATTAGAAATTTAGATTGTTGATATTTGTGTTTTGCCTGGATGGTACATGTGCAACACATATATATGGTGGGGTCCACACCAGTGGGCCACACCCCTGATCAAGCTGATATTTGTGCTCTCCTTCAATCATGCCTATCCAAAAGGACTGCCACATGGGCTCACTTGGTGGCCGGCATGGATAAAATGCATTCCTCATGGTGGGCCGCAAAAATAGGGAAGAGAGAGTTAGAGAGAGAGAGAGAGACAAGAAGAGGGGAGGGACCCCGCCACTATGGGCCCTCTCTTTTACAATGTATACATCAAGTGGGTCCTATAACAAGTGGGCTTAAAGTTAGAAATTAATGGTGGATCACCCACATTAGGCCTCCTTCTTTAGCACCTTGGACTCCTAGGCTCCTTATCTTCAATCTTGATGGAGGTTAATGATGAATGAATGGTTGAGATGGGACATGAGAGGGTAGGAAATGGGCCGCACTTGGATTTGGGAGAGCTTAGATGTTGGGTGTGGTGTTTGCTCTGGGGTAAAAGTGAAGATAGAAATGAGAGAGAGAGAGAGAGAGAGAGAGAGAGAGAGAGAGAGAGAGAGAGAGAGAAATGATGGATGGAGTGGTTGTTGTAAGGGATGGGAATGGGAAAACATGGGTTGGGTTGAAATTTGTGTAAAGGTGGAATGGGTGGGGAGAGAGAGAGTTGACTTTAGGAAAAAGAGTAATGGTTGCTTGTACTTGTCTATTAGTGATAGGTTAGGCGGTAGAGGTATGGAGTTGTACTTGACTTGATTGATGGGACATGTTGTAGAGATTCTCTTGGAATTCGCAACACGCAGTGTTTCTTTGGAATGAACGTAGGCTCACATCTCCTGGCCTGGGTATCGCATTAGCACGTGAGATGCGGTGTTGGAACCGCGGCGACGACATGGTCGCTAGGGTATAAGTTTCGGGTTGAGCCGACTTCAGTATGTAGGACTCGACTTAGGACCGTGCGCAAACGTCGGATACAGGTTAAGGGTAGCTAGAATTCGACCGGGAGGACCGCGAAAGCTTACGAAACGATACAGACTATGATACGGGCCTTACAACTCTCCCCTTCTAATAAAAATTTTATCTTCAAAATTTACACAATTATCGTAACCAGGCATAACTCATAAGGAAGAGGAAACATAACATCATCATATAAAATAAGAGACAACATATAATCAATCATCAAAGAGATGGGGATAGCGCTCTCGAATCTCGGCCTCGTGCTCCTTTGATGCTTCATCAACAGAATAGTGACCCACTGAACCTTCACCAAGGGGATGACCTTGGTCTGGAGGACCTGCTTCTTCTGATCGAGGATACGAACTGGCTGCTCAATATAAGAAGCGTCCTCACGAACCTCCAGTGGCTGTCAATCGATAACAGGAACAATGTCTGACCCACACTTCCTCAGCATAGAGACATGGAAAACGTTGTGGACGCTAGACAACTGAGATGGCAAGGCAAGCTGATAGGCCATGGTGCCAACACGCCCAGTGATCTCGAAAGGTCCTATGAATCTCGGGGCAAGCTTGCCCTTCGCTCCAAATCGAACTACGCCCTGCATGGGCGAGACCTTGAGATACACTTTGTCCCCAACAGCGAACTCCAAGGGATGACGTCGGCGATCAGTAAATTCTTTTGCCAGCTCTGAGCTGTGCGTATCCTCTGCCTGATGATACCAATAGCCTTTGATGTCTACTGCACAAGCTCAAGACCTAGGAGACGCTGCTCTCCGACCTCGGTCCAACAACTCAGAGATCCACATAGTCTGCTATATAATGCCTCAAAAGGATCCATGCCAATGGTCACCTGATAACTGTTGTTGTATGCGACCTCGGTCCAACAACTCGAAGAGATTGCAGCTCACATAGGCCTGAAGCATATCCTCAAGGATCTGGTTGACCCTCTCGGTCTGCCATTAGTTTGCGGATGGTACGTGGTGCTGAGCTATAAAATAGTCCCCATTGCTCTCTGAAAGCTCCCCCGAAACTAAGACGTGAACCTTGGGTCTCGGTCAGAAACGATAGAGACTAGAATGCCATGCAGTCTCCACTACAAAAAAAACGAGCAAAGGTTACGGATGATTGGAGTCTTTAGCTATGGATTTAAACCGTAGCTATTTAGCTACGGTTTAAATCCGTAGCTAAAGACTCCAATCATCCATAGCTTTTGCTCTAATTGATGGTCTCATACAAGTTCTATGGGGGGCCCACCACAATTTTGTGTTCAATCTAAGCCGTCCATCCATTTTGACAGATAATTTTAATGTGTTGGCTCAAAAATTAGATAAAGTTAAAGTTCAAGTGGACCACACCATAGGAAACAATGGAGATTAAGTGTCTTTTGTTGATTGTGGTGTGGTCCATGTGAGTCTTCTATTTGCCTAATTTTTTCGAATAAATTCCTAAATAAATCTTGAATTGAATGGAAGGCACAGATGAATGATATACATCATGGTGGGCCACATGGAGCCCCTAACATCACCGTTCATCTCCATTCGGCGGCCGCGTGCACAAAAAAAGGCCCCCGCCCACTGCAATTTTCATCTCGCGCCCCCCACCTCTCTCTCTCTCTCTCTCTCTCTCTCTCTCTCTTCTCTCGTTCCTTTCTATCTTCTCCCACTTCTCTCTCTGCTGCTCCCCTCTCTCTGCCTCTCCTTCTTCATCTCTGTCTCCGGCCCTCTCCCTCCCTTTCTCTGCCTCTCTCCTCTCCCTCTCCCTCTCCCTCTCACTCTCACTCTCTCTACCTATCTATCTCTCTCTCTCTCTATCTCTCTCTCTCTCTCTCTCTCTCTTCTATCTCCTCGGCCCTCTGCTGTAACATCAGGTATCTCCCTCTCCACTCGATCTACCGCACATCAAGGAGCATTCTGCTGCAATCAGGTATCTCTCTCTCTCCTTATCTATTCATATCAATTCGGGCATTTTTTTTTGGCATTTTCTAATCCTTCAAGTAACATTGTCCAATGATTTGTGTATTGGGAATATTTGAGTTTCGAATCCCTAATTAGGGATTTGTAGTATCGATTCCCTAATTGTGGATTAGTGTAGAGGTGTTGTCTAAGAGAAGACAGTCATGTATCAGAGGTCTTTTTGGGTTTAGGGCCTTGTGGATTTGTAGTGTCAATTCCCTAATTGTGGATTTGCAGTGTCGATTCCCTAATTTTTTCGATTTTGGCTAATTTTATTTAGGGCTTTTTGGATTTAGGGCTTTGTCAATCTAGCTTGTGAATAGTGGCCATGGGATAATATTTTAAGTAAGAATATGCTGCAACAATTTGTATTCAAGCAAGAAAATGTTGTATGTTAACTATGTATAATCTTGCAGTCCAAGAGATTTTTAGTGCATGAGCCATCAATGGATGGACCCACCATATCAATTGTTTGGATCACTCAAGCCGTGGGTCCCACTTGTACAAAATGGAAACCTAGTCTATTCTCCAGAATGTCAGCCCTAGCATTACATTAATACCTCTTTATTTATCTGTGGTTTGTTGTTTCATAACTGAATTTTGGTGGACTATGATTCATAGAGTTGATGCCATGAAATGTTCTTCAGGTTTCTTCATCCCAAGTAAAAAAATTTGAATTCTTATGCTCTTGAAAGTTGAATTATGATGGTTGATCTTGAGTTGGTATTTAATAATTAGGTTGTCCGAGACATTCATATCTTGTAATTAGATGAATGAATAGGGATTGATTTCTATGGGCTTTGGTTGCACATGTTGCAGTTCTTATTGGGTGTGTAGTTCTTGTAAGAAAATAGAATACAGCTTTGAATGTATTTCCAATGTAGTGAATTTTTTAAGTTGTATCTGGTGGTAAACAGGGGCACTTATGTGATGAGATTTGAGGCTTCATCTCATCATCAATAATGCCAGGTTTGCTTTTAAGATACTAGATTGTAATATCTTACTGATTGGATGTGTCTGAGTGTCCAAAAATAGTTGGACAGCAAGTTTTAGAAAGGCCCACTCATTCAATGGTTAGGATCACAATGTGGGGTAATTTGAAGATAATTCTCGGGTTTGAAATGTCCATGCGATATTTCACATGTTACTCTAGTGTTACAAACTTGAGATTTAAAACTTTCTGAAAGAAAGTTGATAATTGAATACTATCTATTTTGGAGGCTATGTATTGCCGATTTTGTTCAGGCCATGACTGTCCAACAAGTTGAGGCACCTATGGATCTAAAGAAAGAGATGGGAAGATTAATATTTGAACAAAAGTATGGGGAAGCATTCACTCCCATGAATTGTTGGATGTTTATTTGGTTTTTAGATGATGCATATTTTTCTTAGTTTTTTAGAGTTTATAATTGAGTAGATGAGCGTGTGCTCTTGAAGTATTGTCTCTATTTTTTTTTTTTTTTTTTTTATGACATCTCATCCTTATCCTTTTCTATATTTTTAGTTCTTCAATTTTGGGGCCTAACTTTTCTGTATGATGATATTCATTGTAGGATAAATCAATTCATACTGTAGATTTGAGTCCATACTCGTCTTTTGATTTTTAGGTTGCAAATGGATTATTGCCACTACAAAAGCTTTATCCAAGCGGAATATACCAAAATCACTAGGAAATTGATTTGGGTTTGTTTTGGATTTTTAGGTTTTTAATTCCAATTGCGTAATCCAATGTAATCATTCCATTTACATTTTCTTTCTATTTTTTCACGATGATTGATTGCTTTTATTTAGTTGGTCATTGAAAAGGGAACTGGTGGCCTACAACTAGCTGTAGTTTACCTAACACACAATCCACTTTTACAAGCATTTTGTGCCAGGGTCCAATTGGAAACAAAATTCCTAAGGCACATCTTTTTTTCATATGCAGGCTAGTGCATTCAAAGGGCCTGTTTTCACCCATGTAGATGTCAAGCTTGATATGGAAAAAAAAATGATTTAGTTACCTTAGCCTTGTATAAAAGCTTTG
Source organism: Magnolia officinalis (assembly GCA_021015155.1). Classification (NCBI taxonomy): domain Eukaryota; kingdom Viridiplantae; phylum Streptophyta; class Magnoliopsida; order Magnoliales; family Magnoliaceae; genus Magnolia; species Magnolia officinalis. The sequence goes on from JAJHSJ010000003.1 coordinate 73,064,969, forward strand.
AAATGTTGGGGGTTTCCCTAGAGAGAACAGTTGGTTGGATTAGGTTTACCTCCTGTGTCCATTTCTCAGTCCTCAAATCTCAACCACTCAAATAGCGGGGCTAACTGGTCACATCCTAAAAAATACACCACTATATTCTGTGATTAATGTATGTCTTTCAACCATTTATTGCTCTTTTTTTCCCTGATAGATGACCACACTAATGGCCAATCAAGATAAGCATCTTGTCTAATATATTGGTATATGCTTGGCTGGTATGTTTTGGACATTTAGCTAGCCATCAGCTATGACCAGAATCTGCTGTCTGTGACCAGAATGTAGTGATGATTCGAGAGCATCTTCTACATGCTACTAAAGGTCCGTGCCAAAATTCTGGAGGTGTCAGTCTTTTAACTACATAATCACTTATTTCATGTGAAGTAGGATTGGATACCCACTAGTTGGTGTAACATGCAAAAGTGAGGGTTGAACTTTGATGGGACTTGTTTCATTAAATGCATTGCTAGTTGGACGAAAATGCAATGTCCAACTAGTTGTGTGTGAGCACTGCTCATATATATATATATATATATATCTATATATATATATATATATATATATATATATATATGAGCAGTGCTCAAACACAACTAGTTGGACATTGCATTTTCGTCCAACTAGCAATGCATTTAATGAAACAAGTCCCTCTTAATTGATGCAAGTAAATGCTTCCCACCGCATGCTAATTTCATTTTGGCATGGAAAGGGGCCACGGCTTGGGTGGGCCGGGACTCGAGGTTGGTCTCGACCTGGATTTTGACTGTTTTGGGCCCGGCCGCAGGCCGTTTCTATTTAAAATTCTGATTTTCTAGGCCCATTGACACTCCTAGCGTAGTTACACAAGTATATATATACATACATTATATATAATGTGTATATATACACATATATACATATATATATACATATATATATATATATATATATTAATATATATATTATATATATATATATATATATATAATATATATATATATATAAAACAACACATCCACCTACACTTGTGTAACTACGCTAGGAGTGTCAATGGGCCTGGAAAATCAGAATTTTAAATAGAAACGGCCTGCGGCCGGGCCCAAAACAGTCAAAATCCAGGTCGAGACCAACCTCAAGTCCCGGCCCATGGTTTACTAATGCAGCCCTTGATTTAGTGGACCACATTTTGTATGGAACACTTGCATATTTTAAAAAAATCCTCAAGATTGGATGATCCAAACCATCCAATCTTTAGCCTCTTTCTAGTTAATGTGTACTGTTGCAGTATTTGTTTTCTTAACCATCTTAAAACTGAAAGTATCTTTCTTCTGAAACTTTTTATGAAATATCTCATTGTAGTGGTTTCACAGAAACCACATTGGGTAGAGCAAAATGTTAGCAACATTATTAATTTGTTGTAAAAATACAATGATTGCAAACTTCTTAATACATTGTATTTGGTAGATAATATCTGTATGGGTTCAATCATCTGATAGCACTTCTCGAATCCCTAACTTTTGAGGTTTTTAGTGCATGAGATAGGTATTTCCAACTTTAATTTTCTTCTAGGTGCAGGTTGAAAATGGACCCCTTGTTTAATCGAGATCCGGCTGTAATGAATAGGGAGTGGATGACACTAAGTTTCCCAGACCCACGTTTTCTTTCTGGAATCAGAAGTTTTTCAAAGTTTGCACAAGAAAACCTTCCTGGTAGAGAATCCGTTCCTTGTCCATGCACCACTTGCAGATGTGCACGTTTTCTGGTTTCTTATGATGATATGGAAATACATCTAATGAAAAATGGATTCGACCCAAGCTATAGGGTTTGGAACATGCATTGGGAGCATGTATCACCTAACTGTACTGTACGTGAATCAAGTTCCTAACAATACCATAGTGTCCCGAACTTAAACGAGGTTCACAACGCGATCGTTCAAGAACTTGGTGGTAATAACCTAGATGAAGTTGTACAGGATGAGCCCAATGTGACCCCTATAGTTGAAGGCGTCTTTGGAGAAAATGAAACTAATGAGTTTGAAGCAAATCTGCGAGACGCAATGACTGAGCTATACCCTGGGGCCCAAGATTTCACCGTGCTGACTTTCATTGTACAGCTTTTCAAATTAAAGGTGAATCATGGATGGAGTGAAAAAAGCTTTACAGAGCTCCTTCAACTACTGAAGAAGGTGTTACCTTACGGTAACAAGGCCCCAACTAATACCTACCAAGCGAAGAAGATCATTACAAAGTTGGGTCTTGATTATGTGAAAATCCATGCTTGTCCAAATGACTGCATCTTATACTGGAGAGAGAACGAGATGAAAACCATTTGTCCAAATTGTAAAACTTCTAGGTACAAGACTGAAATGGATTCTGAGAAAAAACAATCTCGAATACCTAGGAAGGTGTTAAGGTATTTCCATTAACACCAAGGCTACAAAGAATGTTCAGTGTGCAATGGTTGGCGAAAGAAATGTCTTGGCACTCAACCAGGAAATTTCAACATGGAAAGATGGAGCATCCGGCTGATTCTATTGCATGGAAGAATCTTGATGACAAGTATACAGATTTTTCAGTGAGCCTCGCAATGTTCGATTGGGTTTGGCTACAGATGGGTTTAACCCATTTGGCACTTTCAGTATGTCACATAGTTCATGGCCCGTTATGTGTGTGACGTACAACCTTCCACCAAAGCTTTGCATGAAACCTCAGTTTACTATGTTGACTTTGCTCATTGAGGGACCGCGACAACCGGAAAGGATATTGACGTTTATTTACAGCCATTGATTGATGAACTGCAAAAGTTATGGCGAGAAGGGGTCACGACGTTCGATGCATACCATGAAAATAAATTCAACATGCGTGCCGTTCTGCTTTGGACAATCCATGACTTTCCAGCATATGGTAACGTTTCTGGTTGTAGGACAAAGGGTAAATATGGTTGTCCCGTATGTGGTCCTAACACAGATTCTCTGCGACTCCAATATGGAAAGAAACATGTTTATATGGGCCACAGACGATGGTTGCCAATGTCAGAACAGGCTAGGAAGGACACAAGTGCTGGCACATTCAACAAGAAGGTGGAGATACGACGTCAACCGATCCGTCTGGATGGGATTGAGGTCAAAAGACAAACCGCGAACTTGAATATGCAGTGGGGGAAGACTGGGAAGAGTAATATAAGGGGTATTGAAGGAGGTCGACAAGAGCTGGCGGATGATGTTGAATCACCGTGGTTCTTCAAACGGTCTATATTATTTGATCTGGAGTATTGGAAAGATATTCCCGTGCGTCACAACCTTGATGTCATGCATATTGAGAAAAATATATGTGAAATCCTAGTTGCCTTGATGTTGAACACGCCTGGCAAAACCAAGGATGATGCTAATGCACGCAGGGATCTGAAACAATTGGGAATTAAGAAGCGTCTATGGCTGAAAAAGAACAATGGTAAGGTGATTCAGAAACAAGGTCCTTTCTGTCTAAGAAAAGAAGAGAAAAAACTTTTCATCCAGACTTTACATGAGCTGCGTGTTCCTATCGGTTTTAGTTCGAATTGGAGGACCATCGTAAAGGAAGATTTCTTGGATTTAAAGGGAATGAAGTCTCATTCGTATCATGTGTTGATGCAATATCTGCTCCCAGTTCTCATCCAGCATGCATTCAGGGATAGGAAGGTCATTCGTCCTATAATTACAAGCTTTTGCACATTTTTTAATGCCTTGTGCTCGACAACCGTAGACCTTCAAACACTCCTTACTCTCGAGAGGGGCATGGCTAGGACGCTATGTCAGCTTGAAACTATATGCTCGCCATCGATATTTGTCATTATGATGCATTTGTCGATCCATTTGGCTTACGAGGCTCGCATATGTGGTCCTGTATACTATCGATGGATGTATCCATTCGAAAGGTATGCTGTGAGCTTAGTAAGAATAAATCGGCTTAACATCTACATTTGCATGTATATATAATGTCTTATTAACTTTGTCAGGTTCATGAAGACATTCAAGGCCTATGTCCGTAACAAGACACGACCTGAGGGTTGTAGTGCAGAGCAGTACATCCAAGATGAGACGGTTATATTCTGCAACCAATATAAAGGAAAACAGAAAACATGCCTATTGGAAAGGCTGGAAAAACGGTTTAACGGATTCATTCCAGGACTACGTAAGTTGGAAGATATCGTTGATGATGACCCTAATGATGACGATGTTGGTCCAGTAGGTTCGGCTCAAAATGTTATCCTAGCAGGTATTGAATACGAACAAGCTCGTATATGGGTACTGAAGAGTCATCCCAGCTACGACAAGTGGGAAGGGTATGTACAATAAGCTCGTGTATGTGTGTGTATATATATATATATATATATATATATATATATATATATCTTCCTTACTTTATGCGATTTCAATATAACAATGTTATTGAATATCCCGTAGGAAGCACAAAGATTTCTTGCAACGATGCTATAAGAGGACCAACAGGGTGCCTAGCGAGGACGAATTCATATCTTGGTTGAAGAGGGAACCAGAGTTCATTGAATCTGACGATAATGAATTTAAAGATGTAGTGAGAGGACCTCTAGCTTTTTCTATTGAATACAATAAGTATTGTATTAATGGTTTCCTATTTGTCACTAAGGACTATGAGGAGAATAAAACGAACCAAAATAGTGGGGGTTAGGACAGAGGGTATGACAACCTTTCGATCAAGTGCTAAGGATATCAATACAGTGGATGAAAATCAACCTTACTATGGAGTCCTTCGTAGAATTATCCAATTGGAATACCGAACAGGGTACAAGCCCATCCTATTTAAGTGTGATTGGGTGAAAGTGACACATCATGGTGTTTCTTTTGATGTCGAAGCGAATTTGAGATTAGTAAATTTGTCTAGTCTTTACAGTTCAGACAAAGTCAGTGACGAGCCCTTCATTCTTACAGAGCATGCCACTTAAGTTTTCTACTCCAGAGATCCAAAAAATGCTGACTGGCATGTCGTCTTGGAGGTTCCCAAAAATTTTTTTGTCGAAGAAGAGACATGCGTTCTATCGGAACGATTAGAGGCTGTAAGCAATGCCGATGCAGGACCTGATCTTACCTCATTAGCAATGGTTGATGAGTTAATATTCGATGAATCTGAAGACGTTAGTGTTGTGGTCAAGAAAACAAAGAAAAGAAAACGATCAAAGAGAATTTACTGATTTGTTTGTATTTTCTAAGTATGTAACAAAATGATATTTATTGGAGGAAATCTAATCAAGGTTTGGATAATATATGTGAATTTTTTGTACTTTATCTGTGATCTAAATTATTTCTTAACCATTAGTTTTTTTTTTCTTTTCTTTTCATATTAGCGAAGAAATAGGCATATGGATTCACAACCAGAACTATTGGGTGCGCAGGTGCCTGAGAGTACAAATTCAAGCAACACCAAACGTAATAAGATACTTCTCCTTAATTATATTTGTAAATTTCCTTTTTCTTATATATTGGCGTTAATCAATTATGTGTATATATAACAATTATTCTTTTTATGTAATTGTGTCAGCTCCTTCTTCATCGAGAAAGAGAGGCATTACTAGGGGGTCTCTTTACTTGTGCAACCTGATAGGAAAAAAGTCCTAAAGACAAATGAATTCGGGCAACCGAATGAGGATTGTTCCGATCATAGAGACTTTACATCGCATGTCGGTGTCCTCACCCGTTCTCATATCCCAATCATATACCAGGACTTTCGCCGGGTGCCTCATGAACAAATTCGTATGGTCACAGAAAGACTTCACAGTTTTATGAGTTTGAGGGTCAAAGTTGGGATGCAAGTCTTGAGTACGTTATAAAACGCATCAATGAAGCGTGGAGGAATTACAAGAGAAGATTGACTGCAAAATATATTAAAGACAAGGATCCTATTGCTGTGAGAGATGGTCCTGCCCCCCCAGGTATCCCTATGGAGGATTGGAGGGTCTTCGTGGATCAACGCACCACCGAGGAATTCAAGAGGGTAAGCGTAAGGAATAAAATCAATCGGGCCAGGCTAAAAGGACCTGCGTGTCTTGGGAGGCACAGCATGACTGTTACTCGCCATAAGATGGTATGTATTTAAAAATAGATATTATAGTTTAAAATTGAATTTAAATTTGAATTATCATTCATCTAAATTTATTAATGATATGTATTTCAATGATATGTAATGTCCTAAAGGCGAAGGAGAAGAATCTTACGTCTGATGCCGAGATAAGTAGATGTGAAGTCTTCTTAAGAGCCCATACAAGAAAGGACAAAGTTGTCCAGTATCCTGACCTTGCTGTAAGTGCATCCCTCGTACCACTAACTAGTACCCTTATGAAAAGACTATGTATAACTTTGAATTATATTGCATTCATTTGTATTTTTTCACAGGAAAAACTAGAGGAGCTCTCTAGTAGCAATCCTGCTTCTAGGATGACCGCCATGGATGATGCCCTTACAGAGGTAATAATAAAATTTAAAAATTACTTAAGTTTTATGGTAATTATGAATATTTTAATAACTTGATTTACAATGTTTTATAGTTGGTTGGTTCTGACAAAAGAGGGCGAATGCGGGGTCTAGGTTGCTCAATAAGCAAGGTAGGACTGAAGAAGTCAGCCCCTGCTCTTCAAAGGTAGAGAATGTGACAAAAGAAAAAGAGGTAGTTCAGAAAGAGTTAACTCAGGTGAAGAAAAATTAGATGATGTGACTCAAGATATAGTTGAGATGAAGAAAACATTGGTGGATATGCAGAAAGGGAGAGAGTCTTCTCAAAATCTCTCAACACCAACAGTCGTTAAATCTACTCAAGCATCGTCGGTATGCAAGTATAAATATATTTTTTTTACTGTATTGAGCTTACAATTATATTATAAGCGCTAATAATACCAATGCCATTTTGTATAAATGTAGCCGGATATTATATATATCGGTAAGAGATGCGACTTGCTTGGTTTTGGAAAACGTGGTGTAGTTGCTCGTGGTGAAGTACACGAAGTTAATCCAAATGCAACTGTCCATTGCGAACCGTTGGAGGATGGAGCTTTTGTTGTTATCTTGACTGAGGTTGTACAACCTCACGCTCCTTTGTGGAAAGAAGATGGGTTCGCATCTACACTTGGAGAGGTCGGTCTGGGATCATTTGTGCAATGGGGGAAAGAGGCTTTGAGAATTCAATAATTTGAACAAATTTAGTACTCTATAATTGAACATGTGTAGTGTGCATTTTGAACTAATTTTGAACATGTAGTGTGCATTTTGAACTAATTTAGAACTAACTTGGCACTTGTTATTTATTTTTTATTTTTTTGAAATATTGAATGAATTTTGTACTCTATATTTGAATGTATTTATAGTCTTAGGCTCCATTTGGTCATCACATTAGTGTTTATGAAAGCATTTTTTTTTAAAAACCAATGGAGCCTACGCCCTTTTTTAACTCCGCCAATGCAACTCCTTGCATTGCCGGTCCCAAGCTCGGATAAAGAAGGAGGGAGAAGGGCTTTAGAATGAGATCGTCAACTATGGAGGAGATCCTGAAAATGCAGTGAGTATCACTGGTTTTATGGTTTTACTTGTACATTCCTATATTGATTACTCAAGCATGACGGTTATGCGCATTCTTTCAGGTGGATGTTGCATGTGGGAGGATTGGAGCAGCATATTTTAGATTCAAGCATATGGTACGTCTCTTGTCAAGAATATTGCACATGTGTAGTTAATCAAACAATACATTATGTAATATCGTGTGCATGATATCTATGTTGTAATTCCCCTCATGCATTTTGCTTAAAATCTATGTTTATGCATGATTCTCATGCATTGACATGGATTTGGGTAAAAAAAGATTGAACCCGAACCCGATTTCCTAAACCTAAACCTTAACCTATTCTCAAATCCCTAAACCTAAGCCTGCACCTAATCCTAATCTCAATTCCCTAACCTAAACCGAAACCTAAACTTGAAAACCCAAAGCTAAACCCAATCCCGAACCCGAACCCGATTTCCTAAACCTAAACCTTAACCTATTCTCAAATCCCCAAACCTAAACCTACAACTAATCCTAATCTTAACTCCCTAACCTAAACCTAAACCTAAACTTGAAAACCCAAACTTAAACCTGATCCCGAACCCGAACCCGATTTCCTAAACTAAACGTTAACCTATTCTCAATACCCTAAACCTTAACCTATTCTCAAATCCTCCATCTTCTCCTTTCTATTGAAAGTTAGGGCCATTATTTCAATGCCAATGACAAATGACAAACCACACTCCCATCTCCTTTCTGTGTTTGTTATTGGAATAGACCATTTAGTGGACCTACCAAACTGTCAATTCCACTAGTATCAATTTGACTCTGTACTGAATGATGTTTAAAATGATGAGTACTACCCACCACGCAGCACACAGTCTGAAATTTCATGGTCTTGCATTAATGAACTATAAATTTACAACTTTTCCAAGGGAGAGACAATATCACATCATCAATCCCTTTAAACTCTTTGTAGTTTGTTTCACTTTGTTTTGATATATTCATACTCATTATTTCCAAAAAAAAAAAAAAGAGAACAAAATTATAACTATGATGCTCTTGGCTTGAAAATTCTGCCACTTGTGTTAATAACACTCGCAGTAGTAACTGCAGCAGCAGCAGAACTAAGAATAATTGTCGGTGTCTCACACAAAGCTAGTTGGACAATAATTTTATCACCTTGCCAGTGCATAAATAGCAACATATCAGTTGTGTACAAAATCCAATCCATCTAAAAGGTTGTCTCCCATAAATATCCCCTATTGTGAGTACGTTATCATCATTGTTGTCGTCGTCATCTAAGCCTTGTTCCACCATTCCAATCGATCAAGGACCAGACCTTTAGTTTGGCTATAGATCATCAAGTCTTTTTTGACTACTTCCATCCTTGTCCTTTTGGACCTTCCCCTCGCCCTTTTAGAGCCTTCAACCTGTACCCACTCCTAACTGGTGTGGTTCTTGGTCTTCATTGCACATGACCAAACTAGCCTACTTTCCCTCATCTTATTACCTATTGGTGCTACCCCCAAGTTCCCTCGAATGCATTCATTTCTATTTCCACGATTCTATCCTTGTCTTTCCACTCATCCATCTCAACATCCTTAACTTGTCCTATGAACATATTATTCCTTAACTGCCTAACATTCTGTCCTTAAAGCATGGCTGGTCTTATATTTAACCTATAAAATTTCCCTTTCAGTTTGAGTGGTACATGGCGATCACATAAAACTCCCGAGGCCTCTATTTCTTCCACCAAGCTTAAATTGTATGGGCAACATCTCCATTTCTTCCACCCAGCTTGGTATCTTTGGTGTAGTTGTTAATTACTTACCATTATATCTCCTCTTGAAGCTTGATATTTAACATATTACTTTTATAGGTCAAATGGAGTGATGGAAAGAAGTTCGAAGACAAGTTTGTAGAAATTCCAAACCTTCACCTAATTCTAACCTTTTAGATTCAATAGAGAAAAGACCAAAGATTCAATGGCTTGCATCAGTGATTTGGGAGAGTTTTTATGGGAAGACAGTAAATGTGAGGAGGGTTGTCAAATCAATGGCTTCCATATATTAACTTATGAACAGGTTAGATCTCAGATAAACATCATGGTGGGCCCTAGGAAAGTTTCAGCAGTGGGTGTCACTGTCCCTCCTATTTTTTGCAATGGAGTTCACTCGAGCTTTGGATTTGTTTTATTTTTGGGCTCATCCACTAGAATGATCTCACCAAATAAATGGACCCAACGGATACAACACATAAATCTCACTACAGAAACAGTACTAGTAGTTAAACCATGCCCCTATTTCACACTGTTTCCTATTTTGTGGCCCATTTAAGCATTGAATGTCTTATTTTTTATTTTTTGTACTAACTTGATTCAGCCAAAATGATGAATGGAGTAGATTTCAGCAGACATCATGGTGGAATCCAGTAGACACTGTTATGTCTGCATCAGCCTTGTTTAAGACTATATGAGAATCTCAGAGTCCACTAGTCAGAATGCAAGATAAACAACACTGATGAAGAAGATTTATGTGTGTCGGAAACTAAAACATGGAACTCAAAATAAACATGGCATTGGTTGCATGGGTTTCTTGTGTATGATTTTTATTTTTTTCCCTTTCTGTTTTAGCTGACTTACTCTAATTGTTATTTGTCCTGAAACCCGTTTGTTCTTTATGAGCACAGGAAGGCAATTCATGTCAATGAGAACTTCAGGTGAAATTTCTGCCCTTTTTTTTCCAGGTTTTATGTTCCACCTGTTTGTTCTAATTTTCAAATTGCTTATTTATTATTTTAAAATTTTGGTAACTATGGATTGTGTTTTTGGCATTAAAACTAGACTTTAAATCCGAGTATTCAGCCCCACTGGAATGGGATGTACCTTGTGGGCATTTTAACAGGGACACAAATTGTCTGTAATCCGGTCCCTTAATTCCTGACATGATCTGTTGAAAAAGTGTCATATCTATATATTAGATGTGAGGCATGCATGCAGTGAAAATGAAAGATCTTTACTTAGTTCGTTTCAGTGCTGATCAAAGGGCTAAGGACATTTGGCTTCTTTTTAATTGAAACATATATCCCATGTGTGCATGCTTTTCAATTTTGGAAAAATGATTTGTTTGGGGCTGTAAATCAGTTTCTTCTTTTCTTTTCTTTTTTTTTTTGCCATTTTTGGTTTCATGAAAACCGGAACCCAGATTCAGATAGCAATGAACTGAACACAACATTATTCATGCAGTGCTATTTCGGGTCAGCTTCACAAGAATGCTGAGCTGCCCATCTGACACTAACTGTCCAAATTTACCTGGGCTTAGGACCTGTTAGTGTGTGCCAAAATTCACCCATGCTGTCTCTATTATATGTAAAAGATAACATGGAAAATCATCATCATCATCATCATCTTAGCCATATCCCAATTAATTGGGGTCAGCTACATGAATCCTGTTACAACAGTCATGGCATAATTTTGATGCCAGCTGCCAAACTGACGCAACCCCCCTTTATCAGGGCTTGGGACTAGCAATGAGAGCACAAAACTCCCACAAGCACCATGTATGACTATTACATAGGTTGATTACAATCACCGTTGCTTGCCAACCACTAATCAAGCTTTATGCTATTAATGGAAGCTAACTGCTAGCAAAAAGAATGTGTACGGATGAACTTTGCACGTGTGTAAACAGAAAAACTCTTGAATGGTACACAAGTGTGAACAATGCAGACATGTAGGGTTCTTAGGATGATCGGATCACCCATGCGGCCCACCAATTTGATATGATTGTGTACAAGGTCCACCAATCTAATCATAGGTGGCTAATCGTTGCTATCAGGGGCCTGAATCTCGCACGCACATGTTGTGTTGTCTGTTGTGGGATAGTGGTGCTGGAGCCGACGCTTTCTGGAGCGACTGCTTTCTGCAGAGCAAAAAGCAACCGACTATAGATCACCTGATGATGGAAATGCTCCCGATAACCGACCAACAAATGCATGCACAAGGTTCATTCAACTGTACAGTATGAAATCTTACATTTTGAATGCGTGTGCATTCATGTACAACCAAGAGATTGCTGATTATTAACCCCTTTTGTCAGAGTTGTTGCATACCTCTCCCGAGTACTTGATGCTGCGTTCACTGCTCTAGAAAGTCAAATTAAACTAGCTTTCCTTACTGAATCGGTATAGTAATTTATTTCATTTGGATCTCTTGCAAACTATGAATATCTAGGATGCTATTGATAGGACTTAATCTAGTACAAGAACATTTTCATAATTGATCCATTTATGTATACATGTGCAGTATTTTTGTACTTTAGCATGTATGCACATCTCTGGTAGATATATATATATATATATATATATATATATATATATATAAAATCTTAGTTCTGTTAGGAAAAAAAAAGGTCAAAGTATATAACTTACATTGCATTTTGCTTTGATAGAACAAATTTAACACCTGCGTTCATACGCATATACTATATCAGTGTCTATTATCAAATGGCCTGCCTTGGATTGGTAAACACCGACTTCCCTGTACACTTTATGTTTTCTCTTGCATGCTATTGAAGCATCTTATGGCAGCAACTCTTACTTGAACAGTTTGTTCATCTCTTAATTCTCCCACTTTTTATGTTTGGTATATTTTTGGTTATTGAAGTCTTATTTGCATTTCCACATTTCTATCTTCACATTGTCTATGACTCTTCACAAATTATAGCTAGTCAACTATGTTTTGAGGGAGCCTTATTTATTTATTTATATGCATGTTGGTTTTATGGAAGTTGAAATCTTGAAAATGTTGGTATAGCTGTTGAAATCTTAAAATCACCCAATTGATAAATAGGACCATCTTTTAAAAACTTATTTGAAATCATCCAAAAGAAATACCAAACCTTATTCTGTTGAAATTCCTATCAAAGATACCAAATTAACAAGGTAAAATTGTCATCCCTCGAGTACTCTTGTTCCATGAATTGGATTTGCATGACTCAAGAAGGATGGAAGACTAATGGCCTGTTTGTTAAATCTGAAATTCAAAGTCTGAATCTGAAATCTGAAATCTGAATTTGAAGTCAGAAAACTAATCACATATGGATTTCAATGGGCCAGGCCTGGGGTCAGCTTCTGCCCTGATTTTGAACTATTCAGGCTGGACCTATTCAAAGTTTTGATTTTACTTTGCCTCATGCAGCCCTTTGACAGTCCTACTTCCACATAATATGATCTAGACTTACAAAATCATAACCAACCATTTTAGCTCTCCTACCTGATATGGTTTTCAATTTTGACCCATTGGTTTTAGATTTCAGATGGGTTAAATAACATTGCATTTCAGCCCTTAAATTCAGATGTTTTCAGTTGTAGGCAAATGCTTCTTATCTCTGTTAATTGGGATATCCATTGGTCTGGATTATTGAACATAGGCCCCATTTCAAAGATTGCCTCATCTATATGATGCTCACATGATGGAGCAATGCAAAGGTGCAAGATTTGGTGAGCTAAGTCCACATGTTTTTGCAGTTGCAGGTGCTGCTTACTGGTGGTTATCTTCTTCCTCTTACTTGCTCTTGGAAGGGTTATGAGATGTGATTCTATCTGTTGGGAGTAGATATAAGGTACTGATCCTAAGGAAATGTATAGTTTTTGGAGGATCTGAATTCCATGAATTTTGTATTGATGGTGTGGTGATCCAGTTTATTGAATCATTTGGAAAAAATAAACCATTTTGTTGGTCTACTGCGCCATGTTGTGGATGGAAACGTGTTATGATGACATGGTCTGTAGAACTTTGTGGTTCCTAATGCTAGTGATGTTTCTTATCAACAGTTGGTGAATTTTTGTCTAGTTTGTTAATTGTGATCTGGTAACTTAAGATAGATGCAATTGATGACAAGAAATGGGTTAAAGGCAAAGAAATTTGTTCCATCAAGAAATACAATACATGAGAGGTTAATTTCCTCCTGAATGAAAGAAAACATTGTGCCAAGTGAGGATTTCCTACCAAGCATAAGGCAAGTGGTAAGGTTTATAACTTGGAAGGTAGACTGATTGTAGTTGGGTAGAAGACAAAGTTCTTAATTAATTTGAAGTTTTTTTTCATGAATAGCTAGACTTTATATCATTTGGCATACAGAATAGACAGAAAATCTATCAGATGGATATTACATATTTCTTTAAGGAGTTTATGTTGAACAATTTACTATGTTGTAAAAGACGGGGGAATAAGGTGTATTTGAAGAACCCCTTCTATTGATTGAAGCATGCACTTTTAGCTTGGTGCATTGAGATTGGTTTTCAATCTTTATGTTAAATTCTCAGTTGCATGATCCTTCTAACCAGATGCTGCTTCTGTAATTGCACTTCCTCTCCCACTTCCTAATTATTTATACTTGTTAACATTTTGAAACTGATGCTTTCTTGCTCCCACACCTGAATTTGTTGACATTTCACTTCACGCTTCGTGCAACTGTAGTAACTGAATTTTTCAGGAAGGTTTTGATTAGCTGGTTTGAGATGACTAATATGAGATTGTTTTTGTTTTGTTGTACTTGGAAGTTCCACAGGCATATGGCATGCTCATTTCACAAATATTCTATTAAAGATTAAGATTGAATTGTGTAAACCAATTTCCACTTCTGTCAAAGCGAGTTTGATTTTGTATAAAAATGATAATTGTGAGCAATAAAGCCTAGTTATATTAAGAATTTTGTATTTTTTTTTTCATCAACTTCTGCTAAGCTTAATGTTGTTCATGAAATCTTTTTTTTAGATTTCCAAAGGGAAATGAAATTTCTGATTATAAGGATCTTTCTAAGTTGGACCTTTTTTTTTTTTTTTTTTTTTTTTTTTTTTTTTTTTTTTTTTTTTTTTTCAGGGCCCAAGGATCTACCAATCATAGCTAGAATGGAAGGGAGAGTGATTGGGTATGTTCGGATGGCACAGGGGCAGTTGAAAAATGTTCTACAGCAGTCTCAAGCCAGCCAGGTATTTCATTTCAGCTCCAATATTATCTTCATCCAGGCAAACAATCTTCAAAAAATAGGGGAAGAAGCTATGAATTATGGAAAGTATATGGTAATAGTTCACCACCATTTTTAAGTTGATGGTGATTCATCCATTGAACTCATGCTAACATGTATGGCAATCCATCCTATCTAATGCTTCTATTGTGATTCAGCATAACTCAAAAATCACACTAACTGACACTAACTGTGCAACTCTAGCTATCCAATTGGTGGAACTCAAATGGGCCATGGCTATACAACTGTATTGTATCCATATACACCATGGCCAATATGAGAAAGGGAGTCAAATTGGCATACTAAATATTGAATAGTTGTATTGGCTAGTAAGGCATACAAAACCCTGTTTTGTGATTTTTTCTTAAAAATTTCCCACCTTTTCACCTATTTCCTTCATTCAAAGCTTAGAAGAATGACAGAAGGGTTGAAGCCTTTTCTACATGGCTAGTAGATTTAGCATATGCTGCAATTGCCTGATTGTATACTTTACTAGAAAATATTACACTAAGAATTACATGGAAAATCACAATAGAGGAGATCAATTGCTTTAACTTGCATTTTTCTGTTGTCTTCCATTTCCTGCTTCCACTTTCATCACTAACATCTTTCTCATTCATGACTTCTTGTATATGATTAAAATAGGGAAAAAATTACTATGTTGCATGATTAGAAATTGGAAAAATCTGAATTTTTTGTGAATAATATGGCTAAGGTTCGTAACATCTGCTACCAAGTAATAAAAATTGACTGCATTGAAGCAAAGAAAAATAGAATAAACTGGATTTATCTCGAAAATCCCTCATTTGAAGCTAGGAATAAAAAAATGGTTATGTAAAAGTAACAGTGGGACCTCATTACGCAATAACAGGGCTGTAATGCTTGATCTAAAAATAAAAAAGGCTTGTAATGAGCCTGTAATGGCTGTAACAGGTTTGTAATGGACTGATAGTGGGGGCAATAAATTTTTTTTTTCTTAAAATTTTTTTGTAACTGTTATGGCCCCTATTGTATTGTCCATATGGCCAGCTGTTATGGCAGCTGGTACTATTACCGTTACCGAATACTTTTATTTGAATCCTCACCCAAGTGCACAAATCAAGGTCTTGTAGGGTTGTGACCAAGTGCACAACTGTCATCTTCCCTTTTCAGTATTGATTCCTGTGTTATAGTTCGAATTTTTTAACCACATAGTATATCCATGTTGGAATAGAACGGAAGTGCAAAAGAAGCTGCCCATTCAATCTGATCAATGTACTCCCTAGGGAGGTTGGAAATCAAATGATGCAGGAAATGAGAGGGTTGAAGATGCTAAATCCCAAGATGTAAATTGTTGGAACCAACCAAATGATTCATCTGCCAAAACAAATGTGTGGGATAAGGACAAGATGCATGGTCAATCTAATTTTGTCTGGGGTAGTCAGAGCCCAAAGGGTACCCATACGGAGAGATCTTCAGACATTGGTGGTTGGAATGAAGACAGAGGACAAGATGAGTTGAATCAACCAACAAGATCTCTTGTTTGGAGTTCTTCCCCTATTGAGAAGTCTTCAAATGACAGCAGTTAGAAAGAAAATAGAGCACATGATTGGTTAAATCGACTGACTAGAGCTCCTGGATGGGGTTCTTCGAGTGCGGGTGACCGAAGAAACCAGAGAAGCCGTTCTACCCAGTCACCTTCACCTGTGGGGCCTGATGGTTGGAATGCTAATGGGATTCTCACTGCCACTGGAAGACGCTTGGATCTATTCACATGTGAGGAAGAGAAAATTCTTAATGATGTTGAACCAATTTCGCTGTCGACAAAATGAATTCTGCATAATTCCAGCTACAATGATGGTGATCGGCTATCGGATGAAGATCAGTCCTGGGTACTCGATAATGTTTTTCAGCACCATCCTGACAAAGCGACAAAAATGGGTGAAAAGATTTACTATGTCACAGTTGGATGTCACAGTTGGTAAGCACGACAAATACCAAGGTACCTGCAGGTGCTTTTTTGTTGTCTCCACAAATGGTTTTAGAGTGGATTTCTCTTACCTCAAATGCCTGAAGAACTATGTCAAGGAGAAGTACCTTGATGGTGCTGAAGCCTTCAACCAAAAGTATTTCAAAAAGCACCGCTCAGAGGGCATGAACCAGCAGCAAACGGACATGAATCAGCAGCAAACACAGTAGCTGTAGATCCAACCCCCTTGGGAAGATAGAACAATGAGTTTGTGTAGTGGATTTTTTACTGCGCATTGGTCATATGTATATATTTTCTGCCATCCGCCCTTCCCCAAATGTGGTTAACCTCTTGTTTGCCCCTTTTAACTACTGTATATATTCGTCATCCCTCTGATGAATGCACCGCCCAATTTGGGAGCGGTTCGGCCATATGGCTAAGCAGTTGGCTTCCATATGTTAAAACTGTTTTTCTTTTTTAAAAAAAATAAATTATCAAATCATTTGAATTAGGAAAAATCACTTTAAAAGGCCTATTTCAGTATTAAGTACTGAAAAAAAGTTTTAATAAACGGACCGAAGTTCTTGATTTGCGAGATGTTTGCCATTCTGATTATCAGGATCACTGCTTTCAATTTTAGAGAATGAGTTGCTCTCTTTCATTTGATTATTTGTAGATAGGCACGCGCCAAACAATGGGAAGTGACCAATGGTTGATTATGCCACTGATCTTTTCAATATGCTTTCTATGGATGGCCCAAGTCAAAATGGGTGATATTTTTGGGATCCATGACAAGCTTGAAAGTTATTGATGTCCACTTTAAAGTAAATGAGTCAATGTTGTGGGGCAATTCTAACCATTCAATTAATGGGTTAGAAAAGGGATGTTTATAAGTAAGAAGGCAAAGTTAGCATGGATTTGATCATCAGATCAGTTTGATTTTTTCATGGTAAATCTTTAATGTGTTCTGTACTTAATGGTAGTTTATATCCAACTGTAATTAATTAGTTGATGCTCCTAGGAGAGCAATGGGGCAGTTCTCTAATTTATTATACTTTTTAAATATGTGGACAATCAAATTATCGACTTACATGGTTCTCATGTGTGACCCATTTTTCAAGGGCCACTATGAATTATTCTTTCCATCCAATCAATGCCATAAAAGATCGATGAATTGTATAGTTCAAAGGTCTAGAGTTCACCTAGAATACTACAACTGGCAAACCAACAGCTACAAAAAGAGAGACTTGGATTTTGAAGGTTAGAATCTTGTGGTCACCTTAGGGTTGTTATGATAGACCATGAGTAGTGGGGCTATCCTAATGGCCATCCATATGAATGATTTAACTGTGCACATGTCATGTTGTACTAGGGTCTACCAAATAGCCTTATTGTAGGGTAGGGATCATGTGAGATTTTCCCTCCTATCAAGGGAACTAATATTTACACCCAATCTTGTTTCACCAATCAGTAAAAACATGAGAGTTATGGTATTGTTTACCACTACCATCTATGGTTCAGGTTCGGGTTTGGGATCGGGTTTAGGTTTAGGTTAGGGTTTGGGCTGAAAGTATGAGTGCTGGAGCCGATGCTTTCGGAATCCGAACTCATTCTTTTGAAAAATAGAAAAATGGGAATATTAGTAAATATGGATTTTCTTGTTAAGAAGAAAATAGAAGATGGATAGAAAAAACATAAAAGAGATTTATGCATAATCAAATCTGAAATCATATTTAAGAAAATTACAGAAATTCTGCCGCATATACAGGTTAGTACTTGGCTTGTCATTACTGCCGCACATATACTAGTTTTTATTTATTCAATCAATCAATCATGTTCTTCTTTCTTGCGGCGAATTTCGAGTGTGCAGTACTCTATCCCGGACTATGTTCACGTTGTGCCATTTATGGTTTTACTTGTACATTCTTGTATTGATTACTCAAGCATGACAGTTATGCGCATTCTTTCAGGTGGATGTTGCATGTAGGAGGATTGGAGCTGCATATTTCAAATTTAAGCATCTGGTACGTCTCTTGTCAAGAATGCACATGATTGGAGTGGCCTGGCCATTTGGACAGGCCGTATTTATGTATTTGCTCAAAATTGATGGAGCATACCTAGATGTGCGTCAGAGCTATCCGGATGAGCGGGGGTCCCTGGAAGGTGGGAACTGTTGTTATGACCATGATGAAGCTATCCATTTCCTATGGATGACATTGGAGGGGCCTGGCCATTTGGACAGGCCGTGTTTATGTATTTGCTCAAGATTAATGGAGCAGACCCGGATGTGCGTCGGAGCTATTTGGAAGAGCGGGGGTCCCTGGAAGGTGGGAACCGCTGTTATGACCATGATGAAGCAGTCCATTTCCTATGGACGGCATTGGAAGGGCCTGGCCATTTGGACAGGCCGTGTTTATATTTGTATTATATTTGTATTTGCAGGGACCACACCCGAACCCATTCTCAAATCCTATAACCTATAACCAAAACTTATAACCTATAACCTATAACCTAAATCAAAACCCCTAACCTAAACCAAAACCTAAACCTATAACCTAAACTCAATTCCCTAAAGCTAAACCTACACCTAATCCTAATCTCAACTCCCTAACCTAAACCTAAACCTTAACTTGAAAACCCAAACTTAAACCCAATCTTGAACCTGAACCCGATTTCCTAAACCTAAACCATAACCCATTCTCAAATCCAAAAATCTATAACCTAAACCTAAACTAAAACCAAAACCTATAACCTCTACCCGAACACATTCTCAAATCCAAAAATCTAAACCTTAACCAAAACCTATAACCTAAACCCGAACCCATTCTTAAATCCAATAACCTAAACCTTAAACTAAACCAAAACCAATAACCTAAACCAAAACCTATAACCTAAACTCAAATCCCTAAAACCTTAACCTATAACCTAAACTCAAATCCCTAAACCCGAACCCATTCTCAAATCCCATAACCTATAACCTAAACCAAAGCCAAAACCTATAACCTAACCTAAACCTATACTTATAACCTAAAACTATTCCCAAATCCCAAAACCTATAACCTAAACGTAACCTTTCCCTAAACCTATAACCTAAACTCAATTCCCTAGAGCTAAACCTACACCTAATCCTAATCTCAACTCTCTAACCTAAACCTAAACCTAAATTTGAAAACCAAGACTTAAACGCAATCCCGAACATGAACCCGATTCCTAAACCTAAGCTATAACCCATTCTCAAATCCCAAAAAACCTATAACCTAAACCTAAATCTAAACCTTAACCTAAACCTTAACCAAAACCTGTAACCTAAACCCGAGCCCATTCTCAAATCCCAAAACCTATAACCTAAACCTTAACCAAAACCTATAGCCTAAACCCGAACCCATTCTCAAATCCCCAAACCTATAACCTATAACCTAAACCAAAACCAAAACCAAAACCTATAACCTAAACCCGAACCCATTCTCAAATCCAATAACCTAAACCTTAACCTAAACCAAAACCAATAACCTAAACCAAAACCTATAACCTAAACTCAATTCCCTAGAGCTAAACCTTAACCTACAAACTAACCTAAACCTAACTCCCTAACCTAAACCTAAACCTAAACTTTAAAACCCAAACTTAAACCCGATCCCGAACCCGAACCCGGTTTCCTCAACCTTCACCTTAACCTATTCTCAATTACCTAAAGCTTAACCTACAACCTAACCTAAACATAAACCTAAACTTGAAAACCGAAACGTAAACCCGATGCCGAACCCGAACCCAACTTCCTCAACTAAACCTTAACCTATTCTCAATTCCCTAAAGCTTAACCTACAACCTAACCTAAACCAAACTCTCTAGCTTAAACCTAAACCTAAACTTGAAAACCCAAACTTAAACCCGGTCCCGAACCCGAACCCAATTTCCTCAACCTAAACCTTAACCTATTCTCAATTCCCTAAAGCTTAACCTACAACCTACCAAAACCTAACTTCCTAACCTAAACCTAAACTTGAAAACCCAAACTTAAACCCCGTCTCGAACCCGAACCTATTTTCCTCAACCTAAACCTTAACCTATTCTCAATTCCCTAAACCTTAACCTACAACCTAACCTAAACCTAACTCCCTAACCTAAACCTAAACCTAAACTTGAAAACCCAAACTTAAACCCGATCCCGAACCCAAACCCGGTTTCCTAAACCTATACCTTAACGTATTCTCAATTCCCTAAAGCCTAACCTACAACCTAACCTAAACCTAACTTCCTAACCTAAACCTAAACCTAAACTTGAAAACCGAAACTTAAACCCGATCCAAAACCCGAAGCCGGTTTCCTAAACCTAAACCTTAACCTATTCTCAATTCCCAAAACCATGACCTACAACCTAACCTAAACCAAACTACCTAGCCTAAACCTAAACCTACACTTGAAAACCCAAACTTAAACCCGATCCCGAACCCGAACCCGATTTATTAAACCTAAACATTAACCTATTCTCAAATCCCTTAACCTAAACCTACACCAAATCTAAATCTCAACTCTCAAACCTAAACCTAAACCCAAACTTGAAAACCCAAACTTAAACCCGATGCCGAACCCGAACCCACTTTTCTCAACCTAAACCTTAACCTATTCTCAATTCCCTAAACCTTAACCTACAACATAACCTAAACCTAACTCCCTAACCGAAACCTAAACCTAAACTTGAAAACCCAAACTTAAACCCGGTCCTGAACCCAAACCCAGTTTCCTCAACCTAAACCTTAACCAATTCTCAATTCCCTAAACCTTTACCTACAACCGAACCTAAACCTAATTCCCTAACCTAAACCTAAACTTAAACTTGAAAACTCAAAGTTAAACCCAATCCCGAACCCGAGCCCGGTTTCCTAAACTTAAACCTTAACTTATTCTCTATTCCCTAAACCTTAACCTACAACCTAACCTCAACCTAACTACCTAACCTAAACCTAAACCTAAACTTGAAAACCCAAACTTAAATCCAATCCCGAACCCAAACCCGATTTCCTAAACCTAAACCTCAACCTATTCTCAAATCCCTAAACCAAAACCTACACCTAATCCTAAATCTCAACTCCCTAACCTAAACCTAAACCAAAACTTGAAAACCCAAACTTAAACCCGATGCCAAACCCGAACCCAATTTCCTCAACCTAAACCTTAACCTATTCTCAATTCCCTAAACCTTAACCTACAACCTAACTTAAACCTAAACCTAAACTTGAAAACCCAAACTTAAACCTGATCCCGAACCCGAAACCGGTTTCCTAGACCTAAACCTTAACCTACAAACTAACCTAAACCTAACTACCTAACCTAAACCTAAACCTAAACCTAAACCTAAACCTAAACTTGAAAACCCAAACTTAAACCCGAACCCGAACCTGAACCCGGTTTCCTCAACCTAAACCTTAACCTATTTTCAATTCCCTAAACCTTAACCTATAACCTAACCTTAACCTAACTCCCTAACCTAAACATAAACCTAAACTTGAAAACCAAAACTTAAACCCGATGCCGAACCCGAACCCAATTTCCTCAACCTAAACCTTAACCTATTCTCAATTCCCCAAAGCTTAACCTAAAACCTAACCTAAACTTAACTCCTTAACCTAAACCTAAACCTAAACTTGAAAATCCAAACTTAAACCCCGTCTCGAACCCGAACCCAGTTTCCTCAACCTAAACCTTAACCTATTCTCAATTCCCTAAACCTTAACCTACAACCTAACCTAAACCTAACTCCCTAATAACCTAAACCTAAACCTAAACTTGAAAACCCAAACTTAAACCCGATCCCGAACCTGAACCTGGTTTCCTAAACCTAAACCTTAACCTATTCTCAATTCTCTAAAGCTTAACCTACAACGTAACCTAAACCTAACTCCCTAACCTAAACCTAAACCTAAACTTGAAAACCCAAAATTAAACTCGATCTCGAACCCGAACCCGGTTTCCTAAACCTAAACCTTAACCTATTCTCAATTCCCAAAACCTTAACCTACAACCTAACCTAAACCTAACTACCTAACTTAAACCTAAACCTAAACTTGAAAACCCAAGCTTAAACCCGATCCCGAACCCGAACCCGATTTCTTAAACCTACACCTTAACCTATTCTCAAATCCCTTAACCTAAACCTACACCTAATCAGAATCTCAACTCCCTAACCTAAACCTAAACCTAAACTTGAAAACCCAAACTTAAATCCGATCCTGAACCTGAAACCTGTTTCCTAAACCTAAACCTTAACCTATAACCTAACCTAAACCAAAGATTTGTATTTTCAGCATTATTGTAATTGTAAATTGTAATTGTAATTCATTGAATGAAGGATTGTAATTGTAATTCATTGAATGAAGGATATTTATTCTTTTAATTCTTTATCTTTGAAATTTCAGGGTGAAGTCGAGCAAATTTCCCTAATGAAGCCAAAGATTTGTATTTTCAGCATTATTGTATTTGTAATTGTAATTCATTGAATGAAGGATTGTAATTGTAATTGATTGAATGAAGGATTGTAATTGTCTGAATGAAGGATTGTAATTGATTGTAATTAAATGAATGAATGATTGTAATTGATTGTAATGGAATGAATGAATGATTATACAGGTGGTAATTGAATGATTATATAGGATGATTATACAGGTGGTAATTGAATGATTATACAGGATGATTATATAGGTGGTAATTGAATAATTATATAGGATGATTATACAGGTGGTAATTGAATGATTATACAGGTGATAATTGAATAAACAAATAATCCGTAGCGTTGTAACCTATAGCTACGGATTCAATCCGTAGCTGTTGTGATTAAATCCGTAGCTGTTGTAATTTACAGATACAGATATCATTGCTACGGATTATATCCGAAGCGATTGCCAGATATAGCTACGGATTCAATCCGTAGCTGTTGTCATTAAATCCGTAGCTGTTGTAATCTACAGCTATGGATATAATTGCTACGGATTATATCCGTAGCTATTGCCAGATCTAGCTACGGATTCAATCCGTAGCTGTTGTGATTAAATCCGCAGCTGTTGTAATCTATAGCTACAGATATAATTGCTACGGATTATATCCGTAGCTATTGTCAGATATAGCTACGGATTTAATCCGTAGCTGTAGTGAATATATCCGTAGTGGTTGTAACCTATAGCTACGGACATAATTGCTACGGATTCAATCTGTAGCTGTTGTGACCTATAGCTACGGATTAAATCCGTAGCTATAGGTTCCAGACCTATTGTTACTGCAGCTACGACTACGGATGTACTACGGACTAGAACCGTAGCCATAGGTCTAAGGCTACGGATTTTATCCGTAGCCTTTGTCCCTTTTTTTGGTAGTGCTCACAATTTCTTCGATGAATAACTTCGCAAGCCGATCCATAGACCAAATCGCACGAATCGCAAGAAAATGTGCCGACTTCATCAGACGATCCACGACAACCCAGATGGTTCATGACCGCGTTGAGTCCTCGGCAAGCCCATAATGAAATCTGTCGACACGTGCTGCCACTTCCACGTAGGGACATTTAACGGCTGCAATGGACCAGGGGGTATTTGATAATTGGCCTTGATATACTGAAATTGTAACACTCGGCCACAAAATTGGTGATTTGGCGCTTCATCCCCACCCAAAAATACTGTTGCCTCATGTTACGGTACATTTTCGTCGAGCCAGGATGGATAGAAAATCGTGATCGATGTGCCTCGGTTATAAGATCTCTACGCAACTCAAGAATATCTGGGACACATAATCGGCCTTTGAAGTGAAGTCTACCATCAGAACCAATCTGCCAATCTGACTGACTCTCAGATGCTGCCTCAGCCCTATAACTCTGCAAAGACTCATCAGCCTGCTGAGCCTCAATTACCCTTGCAACAAGAGAGAGTTGAATCAATAGGCTTGATAATTGCACGATAGAAGACTGCAAATCAAAGTCAAAATCATATACTGCCACATCCTTAAGTATCCTCCACTCTTGAATCATCATATGTGCCACCAGGCCTTGTGGGTGACGGCTAAGGGCATCAACCACCACATTTGCCTTGCATGGGTGGTGCTGAAGATCAAAATTATAGTCATTTAGGAGCTCCATCCAACGCCTCTGCCTCATGTTCAGCTCAGACTAAGAGAATAGGTACTTCAAGCTCTTGTAGTCGGAGAAGAACTCGAACCTAACCTCATAGAGGTAGTGCCTCCACACCTTCAGTGCAAAGACGACCGCTGCTAACTATAAATCATGTGTGGGGTAGTTCATCTCATGGACCTTAAACCGGCGAGAAGCATAAGCCACTGGTCTCTCTTGCTGCATCAGGACAACATCCAAGCCAATACACGAAGCATCGGTAAATACAACAAATCCATCACTCCCAGAGGGAAGATTGAGGACAGGAGGGGACGTGAGGCGGTCCTTCAGCTCCATAAATGCTCGCTCATAGGCGTCGTTCCAAATAAAGTTTGTGCCCTTTCGAGTCAACCTGGTCAACAGGGCTGCAATACGGGAGAAGCCCTCAATGAAACACCGATAGTAGCCCGCCAAGCCAAGGAAACTACGGATCTTGGACGCGCTTATGGGCTGGTCCCACTGATGTACTGCCTCAACTTTCGAGGGGTTTACTACGACACCCTCCCTCGTCACCACGTGACTTAGGAACTTCACCTCCTCTTGCCAGAACTCGCACTTCTCTAACTTCGCATACAGCTGGTGGGCATAGAGGGTCTGCAATGCAATCTCCAAATGCTGCACATGCTCCTCACGGGTCCTCGAATAGATCAGAATGTCATCGATGAATACCATAACAAACTGATTGAGATACGGATAGAAGATCTCATTCATCAACTGTATGAATACTGCGGACGCATTGGTCAGTCTAAAGGACATGACCTGAAACTCAAAATAAGCATAATGCATCCTGAAATCCATCTTCGGGATGTCCTCCTCTCGGACCTGAATCTGATGATAACCGGAATGCAGGTCAATCTTCGAAAAGAACTATGCACCCTACAGCTGATCAAACAAATCATCTATCCTCGGGAGCGGATACTTATTCTTGATCGTGACCTGGTTGAGCTCGCGATAATCCATGTAGAGCCTCAACGAGCCATCCTTCTTCTTGACGAAGAATACCGACGCTCCTTAAGGTGAACTACTAGGACGAATGAATCCTAACTCACGCAACTCGTCCAACTGTCGCCGCAGCTCCTTCAACTCGATCAGTGTCATACGATACGGGGCCTTCAAAATATGCACGGTACCGGGCACGAGATTAATCTGGAACTTAATGTGCCGGTGCGATGGCAATCCCGAGATCTCCTGAAATATATTAGAAAAATCGCAGACCACAGGCAACTGATCGATACACAAGGTAACAGGCTCCTCAACTGTGCATAACATGAGACAAGACAATGACTCTCCTCGGGGCTCGGCAATGAACTGAAACTACGGCAGGCCTGGTATACAGAACGTGACAATCGGTAAGCTAATCCATGTCCAGGATGACGTTGAAATCTGACATCGGCAGCATAAATAAATCTGCAGACAAAAAGATATCACTAACAAGAATAGGGTAAGATGAACATAAACGGCCCCTACTATAGTCTTCCTCAAGGGCGTCGATACGGTCAACCCCTCATTAGCAGACTCTGTCAACAATCTAGACGATCGGCAAAAATCCTTAGACACGAATGAGTGCGAAGCACCAGAATCAAATAATACTCGGGCGATGCATGCAGAGACTGAAAGTATACCCTCGACGACTCTTCCGGAGGACTGCGGGTCCTGCTATGCCGCATAGAACCTAGTCTGAGCTGGATGGGGAGGTGCCTATCCCCTCTGAGGTCCTTGGTGCTGCTACTGCCTCTGCGGTGGCCTGCACAACTGTCTCTGCTGTTGGTGGGGCCTCGGTGGCTGAGGTGGCTACGGTCGCTGCTGATGGGGTCGTTGCTGCTGCGGTGGAGGCTACTGTGACCCTCTCGGCTGCTGCTGCTGAGGGCGGGGGCACTCATACACGCGGTGCCCTGTCCCACCACATCCATAACCAGTCCCTGTAAACGACTGCTGGGGTGGCACTGGAGGTGTTGTTGGTGCTGCTGATGCTCTAGCAGATGGGTGACTCCTTTGCCTCTATGGCCATCGATGCTGATGGGAGTTACTGGAGGGGGCCTACCTCTTCCGGTCTCTCCTTTAATCACAGTCACTCTGCATGCTGGCCCACACAGTCTTATAAATCTGAGCCCTCCATACTACCGCTTGAAAAGTCAGGAGCTCATGCCCAATAACGTAGCCTCGAAGACCGTAATGCAAGCCGTTCTTGAAATGGCGGGCCTTCCGCCCCTCATCATCAACCAAATATGGCGTGAACATCGATAGTGCCACAAAACAAGCCGTGTACTATGCCATAGACATGTCTCTTTACACCAAGGTCTCGAACTCTAACGCTTGCTGCCGACGGATGTGGTCAGGGAAGTGCTGCTGCTCGAATCGGTCTATGAAATCCTCTCATGTCCAGACGAAGCCGGGCCCTACAACACGGGTAACAGAGGTCCACCAATGCTCAGCCTCACCCTGGAGAAGAAATATTGCTAGCTGGACCCGCTACTGGGTCGTACATACCATAGTATCAAAAATTTTCTCCACATTGGAGCGCCACCTCTTGACTGCTGTTGGATCTGGCTCACCCTGGAAACGCGAAGGATCGAGATGTCTGAACTCTCGAAGAAGGGCGCTCACGCGATCCTGCTCTGCCTGGGCTGGTGAAACAGTTGGGTGCCTGCCCTGTCCCTGAAGCGCAGCTGTTACAGCCTGCAATATCTGTTGTATCTGGGAGACACTCACAGGTAAGGTCGGATCCGCACTAGTCTCATGTGGAGGAATGACATCCTCAGGCTGGGAAGTAGGGATCTCTGGTGGTGGAGTGAGATTCGTCGGTGGTAGAGCGGGAGCCTTAGGTGGTGGAGTGGGAGTCGCTCGGGTTGCTCTCCTGGGCGGTATACCTTATAGGGAAGAATAAGGACACCAATCAACCTTGAGAATCTCTCGAATATCATATTGGTCCAAAACTCTGTAACCCAATGGGGTTTCCATGGTGGATGTTCAAACCCACTGTTCTCTGTAGTGTGGTCCACCTGATAATTGGATCTGTCTTATTTTTAGTCTCAAGCCTTGAGGCGAGCTAGCCAAATGGATGGACAGTTAGGATGTAACATATATGTCAGAGGGACCCACGAAGCTTGCTGCCGAGATGCAGCAGCTATGGCGGAAGTCCCACCATCCATCAGACGGACGGTGTGGATTACAAATGACGGACGGTTTGGGTATATACAGTGGGCCCCATCCATGCGGAATTCGACCAAGAGGACCACAGAAGCTTACGGAATGGTACGTACTATGATACGGGCCTTACAGTTAAACCAATTTAGAAGCAAGACTCATCGATCGACCTTGATCTCGACTACAGTCAGTAACCTTGACCTTGACTTGACCTTAGACGAAGATCTCAACCTCGGATGCTGACCTCAAGCTCGGAACTGTAAACATCTAGAGAGAATCCTGCACCGTATATGGGCGAGACTGTCTAGTGAGATCTCAGCCGAAGATCACACTAATTGGGATATAATCAGATAAATACTCGAGAATAGATTCTGATTCCAATATGGCCCCCTCCATTATATCTTATAGATATACTTAAATATGGAAGTTACCTAAGAGCAACTATAAATATATCGCCTTCTTCAAAGAGAAGGTGCACACAACTATCCTGATTCTACTAAACCTACTGTGGGTCCATATACCTGAATTAGGCATCGGAGGGTCCTCAACCACAACCGACGTCCCCAATGTCCCCTTGTTCTCCATTAATCTGAAGGTACCCAATAGCTTGTAGGAGGTGGAATAGAATTAACCAAATATGAGCGACAACAGTTTCGTGCCGTCTGTGGGAACGACAACAAAGCCATTTAGAAGTTCCCCTCATATCAAGGAAATTTATCTATTTTTTTCCTTACTTTGTGATAGCTATGGAAAAAGGACTTTGGCCGCCATTACTAAGCTAATGCCAATACTAGAAGAACAACCCGAGAACCCTCAGGCGCAGCAGTCAGATCCTCAACCTGACCCCCTTCCCTCGTAGTTGCACAGAGATTCCAAAATAGGGGGGGGGGGTCGACTCGTCTCTCTAGAGAACCAAGTTGAGGCTTTGGTCGCAATATTGATCGAATTATGTGGATATTGGAAAGACAACATCCCTTTCTCAACCAAGGCGTGGAATTGGGGGCAGCGATAGAGCAATCTCGACTTCTGCAAGCATCTTACAACTCATATGTGGTAAAAGATCGACGAACAAGAAGTAGGTGTGTCCCCATGCAAACCATGGGAACAACCGAGCTCGCTGAGTTCGATCTGCATCACACTCTGGAAGAGAAGGTGTGAAAAAGCTCCCGAGGTCATAATAGAAAACGAAGTTTCATAGGAGGTAGAGCTGAAGGAAATCCTAGGTAAGCTTGGAGACATCCAGCAAGCGTTCCGGGTGAAAGCCCTTGCCCGTTCACAAAAGACATCATGTGATCCCATCTACCATCTATGTTTTGAATGCCCTAGATAACCCTTTACACAGGGTCGGGAGATCCGACCGAGCACCTAGAGTCCTTTAAAGCCTAGTTGGAACTTCATAGTGCTTCTGGACTCTTGATGTGCAGGACGTTCTCCTTGACCTTGTCAGGAGTTGTGTGGAAGTGGTATAGACACCTGAAGCTGAAGTCTATTAACTCATTCACTCAGCTCATTAAGGCCTTCATCACTCAGTTCATCGACGGGAAAGACAGGAGAAAGACAATAACTCACCTTCTCATGATTACTCAAAGGGAGGATGAGCTGCTAAGACATTACATCATCCACTTCAATATAAAAGAAGTACAGGTCGACAGTTACTTTGACCAAATAGCTCTTGCCGCCACGGTAGCTGGCCTTAAATAGGGAAAGTTCCTCTTCTCAATCGGTAAGAACCCCTGACTACTCTCGCCGGCCTACTTAACCGAGTCCAAAATTATTTAAACGTAGAGGAGCTCTTCAATTCATAAAGAGCTAATCGAGGTGAAAATAGCTCAATTAAAGACATAAAGCGAAAGGAAGAAGGGGAGCCTTCTCCTGCTAATACCAAAAGGAAAAAGGAGGACGTCCAAAACAGAGGCCAGCGTACTTGCCGTCGACCAGAAAGCTATTTTTGCTCTTACACTCCCTTGAACACTACACCAGAGCAAGTGCTCACGAAAGTACGAGATAAAAGGATATTGAAATGGCCAAGCAAGATGAAGGTTGCCACCGAGAAAAGAGACAAGAGGAAATATTGTCATTTCCATTGAGACCACGATCATAATACGACGAAGTGTTTTGACCTGAAGAGGACATCGAGTCCCTCATTCGGAAGGGGCATCTATGAGAATTCATTGACAAGGAAAGGGATAACCGATCGACTAGGAAAGTAGAGCGACATGATGACCAGAATAATAACGAAGTGACAGACAAGATATGCACCATATTCGGAGGACCAGGCAGTGTTGGAGACTTGAACTGGGCATGCAGAGCACATGCTCGAAGCATGAATGACATCGAAAAGAAGCATCACATCTACCTTACCGGCAGGACTGTAAAGGAACAAAGGCTGAGCTCGTGTAGCCTGACCTTCACTGAAGAAGATGCCCAAGGGCTCCGCCGCCCGCATGACAATGCCCTCGTGGTCACCATGACCATGGACAATCATAAGGTACACCGATAGCTCGACTGTCATTCTCTTCATCGCCGCATTCGACATGATGGGGGTTGGGACATCTAGATTGTGACCTATCCAGACTCCTTTGCTCGGCTTCGTAGGGGGAGAAGGTGACCTTTGAAGGAAGTCTTCAACTACCTGTAACTTCCAATAAAGGTGTTAACCAGACAACCACCATGGTCGACTTCCTCATAGTAGATTGTTCATTAGTCTACACTATGATTCTGGGAAGACCATCTTTAAACATCATGAGGGTTGTGGTATCCGCCTACCACATCGCCCTAAAATTTCTGACCGAGCACGGCGCTGGCCAAGTCAAGGGTGATCAACACAACACTCGACAATGCCATTTAACAATGCTCTGAGCAAAAGCACAGTGATAACATACAATGCACATCACCTCCTTGGATCCATGGGAGGAGTCCACTAAAAGGTGATTGTTAGTGGAAGACCTCGTGGCGATACCACTCTATGAGAGTGACCCGACCCGCATGGTCCAAGTAAGATCATTACTT
The DNA here is from genome assembly GCA_021015155.1 of Magnolia officinalis. Taxonomy (NCBI): domain Eukaryota; kingdom Viridiplantae; phylum Streptophyta; class Magnoliopsida; order Magnoliales; family Magnoliaceae; genus Magnolia; species Magnolia officinalis. The sequence goes on from JAJHSJ010000003.1 coordinate 73,095,803, forward strand.
GAATTAAGATGCCAGGTGGAGATTGTCGACCTATTAAGACAACATTCTGACGTCTTCTCCTAGTCTAGCCAAGACATGCCCGACATAAACCCAGAGGTAATGGCCTATTGACTGAATGTTAATCCCCACTACAAGCCAATATGATAAAAGCAACACGTGTTTGACCCTGAAAGGTATGCAACCATTGGTGAAGTGGTCGACAAACTCCTCGAGGTCAGGTTAATTGAGGAGATCTACTATCTCGACTGGTTGGAGAATGTTGTATTAGTGAAAAAGGCTAATGGAAAATGTCGAGTGTGTGTTGACTATACCGACCTAAATAAGGCATGCCCAAAAGACAACTTTCCCTTCTCGAGGATCGACTAGCTGGTCGATAGCATTGCTGGGCTCTAGCTCCTTAGCTTTATGGATAATTATTCAGGATACAATCAAATCGCCGATAAAAGACTTTATTACACAAAGTCATGCCCTTTGGATTGAATAACGCCAGGGTAACCTTCCAGTGCCTCATCAATAAGATGTTCGCCAAATAGATCGATAGCACGATGGAAGTCTACGTTGACAATATGCTCGTCAAAAGTACTAAATTGATAGTTCACGTGACAGACTTGAAGGAAATGTTTACGATCCTGAGAAAGTATCAAATGAAATTAAACCCGAACAAGTGTGCTTTTGGTGTTAGTTCGGGTAAATTCCTCGGTTTCTTAGTCAATCAGAGAGGAATAAAGGAAAACCTCGACAAGATCTGAGCCCTTCTGGAGATGAACTCCCCGGGAAGTACAAAAGAAATCCAATGCCTCACAGGCAGGATAACAACTCTGAACAGGTTCGTCTCTAGAGCTACAGATAGGTGCCTACCTCTCTTCAAGTAACTAAAAGGAAACATGAAGCCTTCCTGGACAAGTGACTATGAACAAGTGTTTAAACAGCTCACGGAATATCTGGGATCACCTCCGCTACTCTCTAAACCTGAACCAGGGGAACCACCATTGTTATATTTAGTAGTCTTAACTATAGCAGTCAACTCAGCCTTGATACGCGAGGTTGGGAACAAATAGCTCCTGATATACTATGTCAGCAAAGTACTGGTTCAGGCTGACATGCGATATCTCGACATAGAAAAATTGGTGTTAGCACTAATCTTATCATTGCAACGTCTCTGACCATACTTTTAGGCTCACACTATCATTATCCCAACTGATCAGCCGTTCCACCAAGTGCTCCAAAAGCCCGAAGCATCAGGGCGATTGGCAAAGTGGGTGATCGAGCTCGGGGAGTTCGACGCATTTACTGACCTCGAACCGTGAACAAGGGTCCGACTGTTGCCAACTTCATTGCCGAGTTCACCTATTGTGTTCCCCCACAGGAGGTAGAGAACGAATAAGAAGCCAACCCGCAGGAATGGACCCTCTACGTCGACGGGTCATCAAACTTGAAGGGAAGTGGGGAAGGTTTAATCCTCGTTGCACCTGACTAGACCAATATAGAGTATGCCTTAAGGTTTGGATTCACAGCCACTAACAATGAAGCAGAATACGAGGCGCTCCTTGCCGGGCTTAGGCTAGCGCAGGCAAAAATTGAGTCCCAAAATCTATAGTGACTCTCAGCTCCTTGTCAACCAGGTCGCCACAGAATACCAAGCCAAAGGTGAAAAAATGATCACCTATTTATAAAAAGCACAAGTATTACTCAGTGAGTTCGACAAGTGTGAGGTTATCCTGGTAAACAAGTCAGAAAATTTGAAGGTAGATGCTCTAGTAAAGCTGGTCACAACAATTGATGACGACCTCATCAAAACCATACGAATCGTGTTCTTGCCCTAGCCCAGTATCAGCCAGCCTGAGCAGAAGGAGACTCTCTTGAAAAACCAATCGTCGAGCTGGATGGATTAGATCATATGCTACTTGCAGCCTTGCGAGCTACTTGATGAGAAATTCGAAGCTGGCAAAGTCAAAAATAGATCAATTCAGTATATTATCTTGGGAGACGTACTCTATAAGATAAGCTTTTTATTGTCATATTTAAGATGCTTGCGACTAGATGAGGCTGAATATTTCATAAAATAAATTCACGAAGGCATCTACGGTAATCATTCAGGCGAGAGAGCCTTGATTCACAAAGTAATTCAACAAGGGTGCTATTGGCTGACCATCCACGAAGATGCAAAAGAATATACAAAGGGATGTGACAAGTGCCACCATTTTGCCACGATACCGCGGTAACCGCCTGAGCAGTTGACCCGGAGGACTAGCCCTTGTGCCTTCACGTAGTGGGGTGTCGATATCATAGGACCCCTACCGATGGGCAAGGGACATACCCCATTTGCCATTGTTGCCGTCGACTACTTTACAAAGTGGGTCAAGACCGAGCCCTTAGCGAAAATTACTAAGCAGAAAACTACTGACTTCATCTGGAAGAACATTATCTATAGGTATGACATCCTTTACACCATCGTCACGGACAATAATAGGTAGTTCGACAATGTGTATTTTCTAGGACTATATGAAAGGCTCGGGATCCACAATGCTTTCTCTTCACCTCGGTACCACCAAACTAATGGACAAGTGGAGATCGTCAACAAAATCATAAAGAGACACTTGAAAACCAAACTCAAAAAATCCAAGGGGGCCTAGGCCAATGAGCTGTCGCACGTCCTCTGGGTATACTGAAGAGCGACTCGAACGACGACTAGGGAAATCCCATTCTCCCCGGCCTTCGGCGCAGAAGCATTCATCCCATTAAAGATTAGAGTACCTTCATCACACACTAATTTGTTTGACTTAGGTGAAAATAATGAACAGATGATTGTAAGTCTCGATTTGGTTGAAAAACTAAGAGAAAGGTAGTAGCTAAAGAACGCCACTTTTTAACATAGGGTTGCTCGATACTGCAACTCAAGGGTTAAAGTATGCAGATTTCTGGTAGGGGAACTATTCCTCCGAGAAATCTTCCAAAATACAAAGGAACTCGGCGTGGGAACCCTAGGGCCGAACTAGGAAGGACCGTACAAGGTGGCCAGTATGGTCCAACCAGGGACCTATCGATTGGAAGATATGAATGAGCAGCTCTTACATTACCCATGGAATACCGAGCACCTAAAGTCTACTACCCATGATGGATCTTTACGAGCATTAAGACTGTATTCAACCATCCACCTTGGGGAAAAACTACTTACGACGCTCGACGAATTGCTACATGCTCAACTATAAGGAATCTCCCTTAGTTAAAGGGAAAAAAAGTTCTTTCCTTCGTTTCTACTATTTTTTCTACTAACTTCACGACCTACATGCTCGACTATAAGAAACCTCCCTTAGTTAAAGGGAAAAAGGTTCTTTTCTTCATTTCTACACTTTGCCTACTAATTTCATGACCTAATAATCTACACACTCGATTATCGAATAAAAAGCTACACACACAACTATCCCGATTCTACTACACCTACTGTGGGTCCATTTACCTAACTTAGACGTCAGAGGGTCCTTGAACACAATCGATGATCCTAGTGTCCCATTGTTCTCCATTAATATGCAGATACCTAGCAGCTCGCAGGAGGTGGAACAAGATCGACTAGATTTGAGCGACAACACATACTATAATAAACTTCGGACTCTCGTATAACCTTTTCTACTTGGTCATTCATCAAATCAACCATCCAAACAACTCATCATATATGTTAATACATGCCTTGATTTGAGAATATGATCTATTTATCGTGCTATCACCCTAGTATAGGCTTAACCTACAGTCGAAATCACTAAGGAGCCTACATAAACATACAAATACACACTTATACACATCTCAAGCGTATTTATCCCAATCCACTTGATTAATCATCAATCTAACCACCAAAATAATTCTTTAGAGACAGATTAAACTATCCAACTGTTAATTTTAATACGGATCCTTACCTCATCATTAAGTAAACAAAGGACACGATCTAAGCCATTTACATTTGACGACCCATGATCTAGCCGTCCAATCGGGGATGCCAACCCTACATTTACATCTTGGACAACCTAAAAGCTCCATGGTCCACCCAATTTATTATTTCCAAGGTGATCCGACCATCAATTTTGTATTAAATCTTATTTAACCACTTGATCAAAGAATAATCAATCAAAAATAATATTTTCGATGTTCTAGATTACATAGTAGGTGCACCATTGTGCATTGTGACTTACAATCAATGCCCTGGGTCACTCCTAGCTATTCACATGAGTGAACCAGTCCTGAATCAGCATGCCGAATTGTCCAGTGCATGAGTGCATGCACATACGAACACGAGTCTAGAAATAGTAAGTTTCCTTACACGCCAAAATCACAATCAAAGTACGATTTCTCAAATTTCTTTTCGAAAAACCTCCTGACAATAGTCCATGATCCATGTGAACAACACCTAGGTGAATCTACACCATTTGTGAAGCAGATCCAGATCCTCTGGATGAACGTCGTAACCTTTCATCCGCGTACAAGATTTAGACAGGCAACATGCTTGCGATAAAACCCTCTTCTTCTTGATCGAGACATCCAAACATCATATCATAGCCGTCCATATCCTGCACATAAAACTGGCAACCGGGGCATTGCAAGAAACCTCATTCAAAATGAAAATATTCCTTAACTTCAAAATCCATGAACCTCACTACACCAAAAACATCGTTTAGGAACGGTTTTAAACCGTTCCTAAATCCCTTAGGAACGGTTTTAAACCATTCCTAAAAGAGGTGTCACAAAAAATATGGAACGGTTCAATACCGTATCAAGTACCATTTCAAAATTTAAGAACAGACTCTTAGGAATGGTTTTAAACTGTTCCTAAGGTTGCAAACAGTCAATTTGAAATTTTAGGAACAAAATTTTAGGAAAGGTTTTCAACTGTTCTTTAATGTTGCCAACGGTCAAATTTTAAATTTTTGGAATGGTATTTTTCATTATTTACAAATGGCCAATAAAAGTTGTACATTTGTTTTTATATTTAAAAATCAAAGAATATTATATACAATTAAAAATTAATATTAAACAAATATGGTACAACTTTATAATAAAAATTATATATATTTACAACAATAAGTTTACAATTGCCTGAATACAATAAAAATAAATAAAAAATCCTCCATGATGTGCTCTACTCGTTGAGAAAACACAAGGTCCCACCATTTCTGGGGTTATGTCCTTTGTGGTTGCACTATGACCTGGAATGACACTCTGAAAGGGGAACTTGTCTTTGCATTGCATATCCAGGCAGAGCTTCTTTTTGGGCTTGCATTGTAACTATTAAAATCAAAACAAAGACCGTAAGCAATTTGATTAGCCAAAAATCAACATAAAGATTCAAAAACTAAGCACGGAAAAGGGTGAGCATTCAACAACTAAAACTAGAGGATCACCTGTAATGTTGCATTTCGTCAATAATCACATGAGGAAAAGGATGTTTTCTTCAAGGATATTGGAGATGATGATGTGGATGATGTGAAAATCAGATCTTCTATCAGCTTCTTGGACTACTGGGAAAAGAATCACATTGATTGCATTTTATTTTTGTTGCTATTTTTACCTAAAAGATCTTGAATTTGATTACATTTACTGCTATAAGAATCACATTGATTGCATTAGGTCTAGGGAACAATTCATTGCATGCATCAGCACACACAGGTATTGATCTAATGGCTAGACTCATCCAATTGTATGTTTCTTCAATGTATACAATGAATTGTTCTAATGGTCAATTTAGATTGGATTTCCCTTGTGTACTGATGCAACTAGAAGCACCAACACCAGTGCTGTGGGAACACTGGATCATTTTTCATTGTGTATTCTTATAGCAGTAAATGTAATAACAGTTGTAAAATTGCTAGAGATGGATAACATGGAATTAAAATTGTTAAGTGAGAGTGTATTTTGCATGAAGAAATAAAGGGCAGACCTTTCGGTGGAAACATCCAGATCAGGTCGTGCAGATGGCGCGTCAACTTCCATGTGGTCCACTGTTGCACTGAAGAAAAATAATAATAATTATGAATCAATTAAAAAATCATTGTTAAATGTCAGTTTTTAATTATATCCAATTGAGTATCATCAGAACCAAACGAAAAGAAAAAAAAAAAGTAGTCTTTCAGTAAAGAGTCCTATATCCAACATGAATCTCTCTCATTTCAGCTTAAATCACATTCTAGAATGAAGTTAAATTCTGAAAACAGATACATATTACAAACCTAGAAGTAACCCATTTAGAGTAACAAAAGAAAACAAGGTAGAATTGATTATAAATTTGAAAAGGTGTACCTTGTTGCTCAACTTCAGTTTCGCATGGGCAGTGGAAAGACGGATGATAATCTCTAGGGTTCCTTGCAGTGAATGGAAGTGTTCCTCCTCCAGACTACAAGAGGATAATCATCCATCAGATGATAGAGGGTTTTATGTGCAATAATCATCCATATCAGTTTATTTTACCATAAAAAATCTAAACACCAACCTTTGCAGCTGTGCCAGAATTTCTAAGCTCCACGTATGCAGTGGCAATATGTTCGGATGCCTGTTGAACGCGATTATGTGAGAGAAATTATTTTAACTAGACAAATCATCTCTTGATCTTGTGTTGTAGGGCCGGGATACATGGAAAAGAGATTACCTCATCTCTCAGCTTGTGCGACACGTGCACAAAGAATGTGGACTACACATCAATTTATCTCAACCATCCATTGTTTTCGTACACCTGCAGCCTAGCTAATGACTAAACCCGCCTGAATCTTGGGGTATGGCACATACAAGGTGGGTCCCTGAATGACCTGTATCTCACATGTGAGATCCATATTTGGATTGCTACACATATCCTATGATGCTATAATATCTGAAGATATGTGCCAATTAGGCTGACCAATGGAATGATGCCCCGGAATCATGTGACAAAAGGTGCATGACCTGAAAAAGAACACTTCCTTACATGTTATGTAGCAAATGGCTTGCGCTGTACAGATGTTCTCAGAAGTCATAACTAATGCAACCTTGAGACGAGGCAGAAATTTTCAGTGATAATAACTATTGCATGGAAAATCTGATTTTTATGATCAGATTATAATACAAGATTCTCATAAGACTGTCAGATGCAGAAAAGGCCCATCTCATAAGACACAACTGAAGCAGATAAAAATGAATAACTGTAGAAAAATTAACCACCAATCTCAAAGCATACTCGGTTTTCAATTCATATTCAGATTACATACTCTTGACTCAGGGTGCTGGAATGAATCAGGTCCAACCTTGGAAGAGTTGCACATGACCCTATCAAGTCTTAAAACTTGGGATAAATGAGACAGTTAGATCATTTGAGATAGATTTTGTAGGAAACACCTTCTCCAGAAAAATTTTTCCTGTTATTTCATGAAATTTGTTGAACCATACAAACCTTTAACTAGTTCCAAAAGTATTATCTGAAAAGCATACAACGCTATCAATGGGATATATCATGTCAAATTGGGATTAGGCTTCATGACTCTGTGATATGACAGAGAAAAGAAAAGAATAGTAAATCATGAAGGTCATTACCAACATCATGTGAAAGCAATTGTATTTCATAAACACCTACCCTTTGATTGGTTCCAATCAACAAGCCTTCTCATATCCACTTTCTCATTATCCTATAAATGTTATCATCAACAAAATATTATTGATTTTCTATTAAAAAGACAAAAAAAAAAAAAAAAAAAGATTGAGAAAGAAATCATGACCTGCTCCTCTCACTGCATTAGTGTTGTCTCCCTTGTACTTCATTGTGTATCCACCAATCTAACACAATTACACTTTCTTATCACTATTTTCATTTCAGATGAACAACACTGATCTTGCTACATGTCACATTGACACATTGTGCAGTGAGTGGAGATGTGATAGTGCAGATTGCATTCCTCAGACTTATTAAAACATCTATAACACAGTTTCTCCCTGGCCCACATGGCCCGAAGGATGCTTAAGAAAGTTTTCTCGCTTTCTGAAAGCATGAGGGAAGGAGTACCTCATGTGGATAAGTTAGGGTGGAAGCCACCATTTTGGAGATGGATGAGGCAACAGCAACATCAGCCATTTTGTGATGAAGCTTGGGATAATTTTGTTTTTAGGTTTACACTTTAAATGCAAAAGATTTACAAAAGAAAGAAAGAAAAAAAGAAGAAGAAAAAAGCAGAGAGATAACAAAGTGAAAATGATTAGAAAATGCAGTCTATAAAAATATAAGACCATTCACACAACAACTCATCCTGAAACATACATATTTCAAAGGGGCATATCGATTTGTTCCCTCGTGAAACCAGTCAAAAAAACATCTATAATAACTATAAAATCAGGGTACAGTAAATGCCAATACAATATCAGGTCAGGCATTGTATAATAACTATTTTATTACAAGAAAGAAAGATGCACAGCAAGAGTAAAATGGTCTTTGCATCCATTTTGCAGCCTCTTATTGAATAGCCATGATCATCATACCAGAATAAAAATTGGGGCCAGCCACAGTTCTCAGTGAGGATGGACTCACAAGGTTTTCAAGCTCTCCATTTACATATGAAGGGATTGGTCCAGAAAGATTGCAATTCCTCAATATCCTACAAAATAGAATCAAACATTTATGTAATTTGTTAACACTGAAATGTTAGCTTCATAAAGAAGACAGATGGAGCAAAAATAGAGGCCTTTGTGCTCTCTATGTAAGACTTTCCGACAATGCAGTCATAGATTCCGAGCATTGCACAATCAGAATACAAGATAATACTTAAGAAAGAAGCAAATCTAAAAAGATCCAGAAATTGAAAACACATATAAAGAAGGGTCTAATGATCTCTTTGTAAAACCTTTAGTACAATGCAATCACCAAATAACCAAAATGCATAAAAATACAATAGCAAGGTGTCAATTCTAAAGATACTTAAATGTGAAAAACACAAAGTATGAAATGAAAGTGTCATACGATCCCGGCCAGAAAGGCAAATGGGAAAGCAAACCCACCCCAACCCAAGACCTGCTTAGTCTACAAGGCTGTGATCCAAAACAAGCAGATTAGCCCTCTTGACAGAGTCTCTAAACAAATTATGTTCTCTGGGTTTTGCCGATGTCAGCACATGAGACAAAGAAATATACACAAGAGGTGGAGACATCAAATGCTTCCTCCAATATGTCAGCCAAGGCCCCAAGGATATGGACCCTCCCTATCCCACTTGAGAGCATTCTTGGAATTGCCTTCAATAATAATTGTTGAATCCTTTACTTGCAAAAATTTTTAGATCTCACAGAAGAGCAGTGCTTTACCGAAGCTCGAGTCTTGAAAATAGCTATGCAGTCGTAAATGAACCATAATCTAAGTGTCGTTCTGAATGGAAAATATCTGTTGGTGTGTGTTCAACCTTGCACGTTTGTGGAATGGGAGATCTAGTTACATTGAATTAAATTACATCTTATTTTCTTTACTTTTTTTTTTGTCAATGTTGACCGTACACTTTACCATTCATTTGAAGAATCCTATAAATATTAAGGTGGGATGGTTAGTCTTCTTGTAGAATTAGATAGAATCAAATATTGCTTGTAGTTACATACCCCATAGATGGTGGGATGGTTAGTCTTCTTTTGTCAACAATGCACATACCTGAGGATTTACACAGATAAAAGACTAAATCACAAGAGGTTAATGAAAATATTGCTCGTATAAAATAGGATGCCATTGACTCCACTTAGCTGCTGCAGTACTAGTAACCCAATTCCTATCTACAGGATACTATGAAAATTACGTTATGACATTTACTCACTTATGTGAAAATAACAGCATGTATAAAAAAATAAATTATAAATAAATAAAAAACTGGGCAAGCTACAATACCATTAGAGGAAACCAATATCTTCTTTTGCTTGAGATGAAAAAATTATAGTGCAGTATGCACAATAGGAATTTAGATTTGTAACAACTTTTCAATCTACTATATATAAGATTTTATTTGTCTTATTGATTTATTTATTTGCAAGATCATCCATACAACCACGCTTTCCTACAATATGTTTTGTAGGATACTGTTTCAGCTAATTAGACATTTTGAACATTAAAAAATGTTGATAGGAGTGATGAAATGATGAATCCATGCAAACCATTGAAGGTAACACCCACGTAAAGGATGAAGCAGGGGAGATTGTTCTCCACAAACTCTAGCAATGGCACTTTTAGAACTCCAGTTAGTATCAAGCCTCCAAACTTGGAACATGTCCTCCAGATGCTTCAAAGATGGAAGTCATACCCACATCCAACATTTTGACAATAATCAGTGTTTTAACAGCCCAGAAGACATGCCTGTAGAAATGGCATGCTTGTGGGGCATAGCTTTGAACAAGCAACAGATGTGATACAAACAACAGTACTTATTCAACAGACAGTTGAGGTGAAAGAAAGGCAACAATTTCTATTCTAAGTTGGAACTATGGGAAAGTGGGACAATCAGACACCTTTCACATCTGTACTGATAGAAAGCAGAGGCTTAAATGGTATCAATAAGGTTAGGATTTCTCAATCAATCTGATTTTGGAACTGTCACATAGAGACCATTGGTTTAATTTTAGTGAATTCTTGTGTTGTGTACACAATATCTAAGTGCCTGAGTATAAAGAATCATATTCAGCCAGAGTATTAAATAACTTCCCCCAAAACAAGCCAAAGTATCTGAACCATAAAACACATATCATGCACCATCCAACCATTCTATTTGAGGTCTTATCCCAACCTCCAATCAATGCATTGATGCAATCTAGACACTTCCATCCTCTCTCTATCTCCTGTAAGGACCACCATCATGTAGTGGGCCAACCAGCATTATTTCAGGACCTTTCTTCCTCATTCCTTCATTCCACTAGTAGCTGAGAAGTTCAAGAACTCTGTAAGAAAATTAAATTAAGAAATGAAATATCACTACTGATGTCTGCACTATACCATGACTGGGATACTGGGATTGTGGAGGTGTGCCAAAGATAAAGAGCTTTGAGGAGTCAGTACTCGAACAAGATGGGTACCTTAAATCAGACTCTGGGAGTGATTTCAAGATGAAGAGCTCCAAGCAGGGCCAACGCAAGCTGGTCCTCGAGCGAGATGATGAGAACTCAGCCTCGCTTAATCTGCATAACCTGTCGAAGCTTATCTTGCTGCAGTTGGGTGCTTCAAGCTACAACCAGACCCAAATCAATTCCACTAGGAAAATCATCACCCCCATGGATTCAAGATCGGAAGAGGGAGAGGGAGATCGAGAAAGAAGGAGGAAGAGTGAGAGGGTTGAGATCGGGAGAGGGAGATTGAGAGAAGGAGAGGGAGAAGGAGATCGGGAGAGGGTGAGGAAGACGAATGCGAAATGAGGCTAGGGTTTTGACATGATGTAAGGGTGAAAATGGTTCGATAGTCTGCGGTAGATCTAAAATAATGTGATGCTTAGGCTTGTGGGGTCCATTGAGAGGTTTCAGTAACTACAATGTTTTCTAGCTCCTAGATTGTCAAATTTTGTAGTGTCAAAACCTCTTGGAATCTGTATCTTGTGTAGCTCATCTACATATTCAAGATCATGCAATTCATGTACAAGAATAAAGGTCTGTACTTTAAGTACAAGTTCAAGATGTTCCAATTCAAGATTCAAGCATCACAAGTATAAGAGATATACAAGTTCAAGTACAACATTAAGTGATAGTTTAAGGTTTCAAAGCTTTAACTTTGTCAAGACAAAGTGATTTGTTTTGGAACTCAAACCTCAAGGTGAAATACTATTCAAGTACTTCAAGTTCAAGATTCAAAGTACTTCAATATCAATCTTCATATACTTCAAAATCAACTATCAACCGAAGCAAATGATGATTCAATGTTCAAATATCACTTATAAAGTATGTGAGACCCTAGAATGACCATATGTTAAGTCATATTGATTGCATACTTAAATTGGGTCACTATATACTTCTATAGGCTGTTTCTCGACTAGTCTTAGCCTATGTTCGACTAGTCCTAGTACTGGCTCGACCAGTTCAAGGTTTGTTACTATTTTTAGAATTTTTTGTTGGATCTTCGACCAATCCTAGAGACTGCTCGACTCAAAGTCCAGCAACTAAATTGGGTCTCACACGACCAGTTGAGTGCAGAGTTCGACCAGTCGTGTAGGCCACTCGACCAGTCGAGCAAGCCACTTGACCAGTCGTGGAACGATCTTATCTTATCGCGGCAAAAATTTTAAAAGTTTGTTGGTCCTTCGACCAGTCGAGCTGTCCCCTGGACTAGTCGAGTGAACAGTTTCTGCACTTATAAATAGAGCACGATTTTCAAAAATTTTCATTCAATTCAAGCAAAATCAAGACACCACTCTGAGAGATAAGTTTGTGATATTCTTAAGCTATTTAGTACTCATTTAATATTCTCTTTAATTAGCTTTTTGCATTTGATTTTGAGATTCTACATTCCAATCTTATTTGAAGAAGAGATTTTAATTTTCCCCTTTATTGGAATCAAAATCAAATCAAGCAAGCCCAAGGTGATTTAATCTAAAATTCAATTAGAACTCAGAACCTTTTCACAAGTGAGTGTGGACATTGAACATCTACTTTGAACATCTATTCCGAATTGGTTCTTCCGGGCTTCATCAAAGGAGAATATCCGGATAAGTATTTTACAATTTCTGTTTTTGGTTTTATTGAGATTGTGCCAGGAAAAATCTCTTTCTTTTTTGGTTTGTCTGAGGTGATCTAGAAAACTCAGAGTGTGGGGTTTTTGAATTGTGTAAGCCCACTTGAAAGACACAATTGTGAAGGTTTTAGGTGAACCTTGAAAAACCTATTGTATAGTGAACGCTAATATCCACTGTGTGAGGATATTGGGAGTGAAGTAGTTGTGTGGATATTTTGTTAAACAGTTGGTGTACAGACAAGCGAACTACTATAATTTCTAGTCTTATGGTGATTGATTGATTGTGGCATTATGTGAATATTGTAATTTCCTTTTAGGCATTTGTGGAGAATGTTGTAATCTTTTATGCAGGTGTGGGGAGTTTGTAATAGGTTAGTTTATTTTCTTTGCTATTTATTTATTTATTTATTCCTCTATATCAGTTTGAGATTTTGATACACAGGCCTTTTTAGGAATCAGGTTGTCCTACATAAACCATTGGTTTTTGGTGTAAGGTTGTCCTTAAAATAACATCTGTATCAACCTCTCAATACTTATACATTTGAGGTCGTTATTCATTTCTGCTTTGTGGGATTGTTTAATGCTATCTTTATTTATATTTGTTTAAATTTTGCATTTAATTTTTTTAATTTGGCATTGTCCTATTCACCCCCCCTTTAGGACTCTTAGGTCGGCCTTTTCAAGTGGTATCAAAGCCAAATAGCTTGCTTTATTTTTTGGATTAATTTCCTGAGCTAATCGATCTGAGCTTTTTAAGATGTTAAATTTTGATAGCCTTTTAATCACTAGGCCTTCACCATTTGATGGCTCCAATTATGCCTATTGAAAAGCCAGAATGGGGATTTTCTTAAAATCCATTGATGAGAGCATGTGACAAGCCACAATGACCAATTGGACCCCTCCTACCAATGAAGTAACTGGTACTGATGGATCTAAAACCGTAAAAGTCTTACCTTATTTTTCTTGGTCCACTCTTCAGAAAAGTGAGAGTAATGCCAATGTAAAGGCTTTAAATGCAATCACTTGCGCACTATCACTGGATGAATTCAAGAGAATTATATCCTGTGATACTGCAAACCAAGCTTGGGATATTTTATAAATGACATACGAGGGAACAACAATTGTCAAGAAATCTAAAGTCCAAATCCTCACAACTAAATTTGAGGAAATACGTATAGAAGAAAATGAAACTTTCATGGACTTCTATACAAGATTGAATGACATTGTCAACTCTATGTGAGGTTGTGGTGATAGAATCCCAGAAAGTAAAGTCGATGCAAAGATACTGCGCTCATTGCCTGAACGGTTCAATTCAAAGGTGACCGCAATTAAAGAACTTCGTGATACGGATAATATGAGGGTAAAAGAACTGGTTGGTGAAATTGTGGTAATGACCGCTTTAGTTGAAGTAGGAATATGCCAATATGTCCTAGAGGGGGGTGAATAGGACATTTTAAATACTTTTTGGTTATTTAAAATCCTATCAATCTTATCCTGAGTAAGTAAGCATGTATCAGGATTCCTTCAGAGTAACTCTAATGGATTCCAAGCCAAATAGAGGATCCAATCATAAAAGTACTTTGAAAGATAAACAATATGCGAATTAAAGTTTATGATGGATGTGACTGTGTGTGAAACGTGATCTCAGATAATCAGATATGAAAGCATATAATCACATGAGAAATGAAAGACAATAGCAATCACAAACACAGTCCTTTTTATAGTGGTTCGACTACTTGTCTACTCCACTCTCGGCGGACGCACTCAACCCTTGAGTGTACCGGATTTCGCTAAGGAGGTTTCACAACAGGTTCACCTCAAACTGGAGGTTTTAAATCAGGTTCACCTCTAACCAGTACAACCTACACCTAGGCTGACATAGCGTGTCCACATGACACGGTTTATGCTCCCACGAGCAAGGGTCAACATATAACATTTGATTTTAGGCACACTGGCCAAGGATCCACTCAAGGAACCTCACAAGTTTATGCTCTCATGAGCAAGGGTCAACAAAAAGCAGCCACTTTTAAACCACCCTGGTCAAGGACCTACTATAAGGACCTAAATGTTTATGCTCTCCATAGAGCAAGGGTCAACACAAAGCACCCACCATGTACACTCCCGCCGGAGGCCTTCTATGAGGGCTTGCAAGGGGTGAGAAACACCTTAGGCCCAATCTTACAGAAGGAATGATCACAAGGGTCCTCTGGACTCTAATGACTTACAGATAAGTAGATGAGCCCCATTCAACCCGTTGTCGAGGATTTACTCCTTTGTTGATGAAGAATCTTCTTCTTCCTTGAACCGCAACTCAGAAGATATACCAATACATGGCGACGGGTTGGGTTAAGGTTATGATGGAATCCTGCTCTCTTAAATGTTTTCCTATAAGGCAGATAGAGCAATTCTAATCATCTATGGATTCAACGCATCCCAGCTTAATGATTTACCTTTAAGGTGGTAGCTGGAGGATCCTTGAATGTAGAGGTTCATTCCCCAATCCACTCTATTAAATGTCAATGATGAGGGTGGATTAGAGGATGAACTTCCATGAGAGAAAAGGCTTTAGGTATATGATCTAAGGTTAAACACTCAAAAGCACTCTCTTCTTTCTCTACCAGCAACTAAGGTCAAGCTCTCATTAAATAGGTAAAAGGTTCCAATGGATATAAAACAGTCACATTTATGACAGAGTTCGATATCATCGAGTAGGGTCGATATCATTGAGCGTATACTCTCGATAACATCGACTTGCCGCTCGATGACACGAACTCAAATGTCAAACGCTTTTGAAACCTTTTGCCAGCTGGTCGAGGGAATCGAACGTGTGTCGATGTCATCAGATTTTGAACTTCGATTTCATCAATAAGAGGTTCGATTCCTCGACATTTGAAAATGTGAGCGACTTTCCTTTTAAAATATTTTAGGTCTAAGATATGATCGAGTCACACTCGATATCATTGGAATTTGAATGTCGATGATATCGATGGCAGTGTCGATGCATTGATAAATCTAAAGGTTTTTCCAGTAAGCTTGCTGGACAGTTTATGTCCACTTTCCATGCAATCGACACAGCCTCGATATGATCGATATTTGAATATCGATTTTATCGAGTGACCCTTAATCCAAGAAGAACAACCTGAAAATAGTGCTGGAATAATGTGTGTCCAATCCGATATCATCGAAGGTCTTCCAATATCATCGAAATTTGAATTCTGAGGATATCGAGGAGCACTTCGATATATCGAAGATTTACATGATTTGCCTTAGCAGAACTTTAGACACAACAGATATGATGTCGATTTTATCGAGTCATCTTCGATAGACTCGAGATTCAAATTTCGATGATATCGATAGGACTATCGGCACATCGATAATTCCGTCCAAAGATTTATGTGGTTACTGGATATCTTATGTCCTCCTTTCGATAGTATCGAGTGAGCTTCGAGGACATCGATATCAAGGTTCGATTTCATTGAGCCCTGTATTGATAAATAGACAAGGGTAGAAAACTTACAGATTTTCTTGAAGTTTGAAAAAGTTTTCTAACCCAAAAACCCTATGATATTCTAATAAATTTTTAAGGGTTTTAATCACCTGGTGTTTTGGGACATGGTATGTGAGGCTAAGATTTACCTGTGATGAGTTCGGGCCCACATCCAGTTGTGGCAGATGCTTGATCGATCTTCCTATGGGGCTCCTCTGTCTAGCTGACTCAGCACTCACGCTAATTGACAAACCAGGGCACTTTCAATCTCCCCCTTTGTCAATTACGTGACAAAATACCAAAATACCCTAGAATAACTTCTAGACAAACACCCTAAATTGTGTGTACATGAATTTTACATAATTTTACAATCTCTAGAGAATATACACACAATCAGTAGTTGCTCCCCCTAACAGCAATCTCTCCCCCTTTCTCCTTACAGCTGCTCCCCCTAACACCTGCACCACCAACGACAAACACAGATACACATAATTTTCTTTCGGGGTGTGGAGTTGTTCTCCCCCTTTTTGTCAGTCATTGGCAAAGGATAACCTAACAGTTGATATTGACTGAAGTTGCAGAATATGGAAGAAAAAAAACACAGGGAGCATATGCATAGAATGGATAGATGTAAAATAAACATCACATTATAGAAACCATGTATGCATAGCAGATCAAGTAGAGAACAGTGAGATAAGTAGAGAATATGGAGATAAAGCATCACACACATCACATCCCATAGATGATGTAAACTAGATAAAACAAAGGATGATAGCTGCATTCAAAGCAGACCAAATTCACATGGCAGTAAAGATAGATGTTATATAAATCGCCATAACCAAAAGTATCCAAAATATACAGACTGCCCAAGATTGGTAGTAGTATGATCATTCAACCCAACCCAAAAAAAAAATATATCAAGCCCATCCATGGGCATATACATATTCCAAAAAAAAAAGAAAAGAAAAAGAACCTATTAGACTATGCAAGTTAGTATTCTATCACTTATGAGATCGTAGGATATTCAAAAAGATACCAATGCCCATACGCTGATATGAGAGAAGAGTGTATGTGATAGTTACCGGATGTCAGCACTATGGTGGAGGAGCAGAGGAAGACGGTGCAGTATTGTCGTGTCTGCAGGTGAGTAGATCCACCAATTGTTGCACCGTTTGCTGCACCTCATTCACCAATCGTTCCAAGACAGTGAACCGTGCATTCACGGACTCCTTTAGCTGGGTGACATCACGCTGTATTGCTCCAATTCTATCCTAATGAAGTTTGAACCTTTTTGTATGCCCGGGTTCAAATGAGGATGAAGTTTGTTAGGGCTCAAGAGGGTCACCCTCAGTCATTTAAGCGCCTTCAACTGGAGCATCGCCTGCACCACCTTCTCCTTCTTCCTAAATTCCCTCCTCGGGTTGGTCTTCTGGAAATTTGTGGAACTTCAAGTCCATCCTTCGAATATTATTCTTGTTGAAGTGTTGAAGGGGAAGTTCCGGGTCGTTTATTGTGGGAAGACCAATCGTATTGCACACATTTTGAATAATCCAAGGATAGGGCAACTGGTCATCCCTAGACGTATGGATCGCATATACTAGCTGGTGTACAATCAGAGTAGGGAGGCAGAGTTTTATCCCTATGGCTACCGAATAGACTATCATGGCCATGAACCTAGTGGGGTCGGCACGATTTGTACCACGAGGATATACGTTAGAGGCGAAGATGCCATGTAGAACACGATACCAGGGCTTCATAAACTTTTCTTTTAGCGCATTCCCTTGGTACCAGGGAATATCACGACCATGATAGAGAAATTTAGTAACCATGGACCGGGTTTCAATGCTCTCAAGGTCCAAGTTTGGGAGGCCAATGGGTGATAATGTGAGCCCAAGGATGTTTGCAACTGCTACAGGAGTAATCTCAACATCATCACCATCAACAGAAATCATGATGGACGGAGGGTCAGACACTGGTGAATGACAGGAAGCAAAGAAATTGTAAGTCCGTTCATAGTGATAAGGACGGCCAAAATCGAGTAGAGGTAGCCATCCAATTTCGGATAACAGAGGTTCCGGATTATACTGTTGTAGGCATTCCCTGTCGACCCTTCTCTCAACAACTAACTTCTGCCCAGTGTATTTAGCCAGAACCAGATTGACCCTTGCCGGAGGAGGGGCCGGAGCTTTGGATTGGGACTCTCCGCGCGAGGTCTACAGTGTTCGCTGGTGGGTGGGAGTCCCACGTTCAGGAGCTCTTGCCCTTTCTCTTGAAGCCACGACTTTCTTTCTGATAGGCCGAGATGACTCGCCGATGGCCAGTGACTTCCCTTTCTCCTTACCCATTAGGACAACTCACAAACAGAAATTTGAGAGTTTTTTAGGGATAATCGGATGAAATTTCTTCTTGAGAATCTGGAAATACCCAACCAAAAACTAGATGGAATCTTAAAAAGAAGGAATGGAAAGGATAATACTGGTTTTGAACGACGTCTAGGTCTTCCTGATGAAGCTGCGAGCAGACCGTCCGGGAGAAACGACCAGGGAAGAAGAAAAAAATGATTTAGAAGTGAAATGCACCTTTTCCCGCTCAATCGGCTTTTATCAGGCGGCAATCTTTGATATCATCGAACATTGTTTCAATGATATCGATATGCCCTATTCGATTTTATCATAGATGTCCTCAATAACATTTTTGATCATGTGGCTTTTCAAATTCCGAAGGGGCATCGATGATATCGACATTGAACGATTTAATCGAGCGTCCACATGACTTATCGATAAACATATCGAAGGTGAATATTTTTCATTTTTTCGCAGTTCGACAAGCTTTCATGTATAATATAGTATATCTTTAATCAACCACTATACACAGTAAAATTTTGTACAGACCAAAATTATAAACATTAGAATGTTTATATACGAAAGATTGAGGTGAGGAACCTCAGATGTATCATTAAGAGTTCAGCAGAATTTGCATCTTTTTAGCAACTGTCCAGATCTAGATGCACGACCTGGATAGGTTTTTTCATGCTCAATATTTCTAAGCATATGAATAAGCCTTTCCTATCCCTCTAATAACATAACAGTGGTTATTTGTGCATGAACCCTTCATCACTGATTTTCTTGAAAGGTCTAGGATCTCACATTTTTTCTTGTTGAATGTAACCACATGCTCATTGTCACATATTTGAGAAATGCTCAGAAGATTATGCGTTAATCCTTTTATGCAAAAGGCATTCTATTTTTGAGCAAATTTATCCCTTTGATAATTCCTGTCCAATTACCTTAGCGGTGCTTCCATCTCCATAGGTGACTATCCCATCATTAAGATCTGAATAGTTTGAAAGAAGGGATTTGTCACTAGTGACATGTCTTGAGCAACCGCTATCCAGGTACCACTTAGTATCATTGCATGTTATATGATTTGAGTAAGTAATAAGGCAATTTTTCTTTTCTTTTACTATCCATTTTGTGACAGGATTTTTTACTGTGGTTGATTTAGTTTTCTTGTTTAACTCAACCATTTGATTTAATAACTCCTTCATTTTGTCATTCATTCTAGGTGGTGATGGATGTATATTTCTTTTATCCATATTCCTAGGTGGACTCTTGACGTCTTGTATTTTTCTAGTTGATTTGAATTTACCAAAATGATTTTGACCAGAATTATGTTGCGTCCTCCTAGGTGTTAAACATTCAAACTTATAATGACCCGAATCACCACATAAATGACAGACTGGAGTGGTTCTTGTGTTACTTCCTGAAGAAGCAGATTTTTCAGCCATTGGTGCTGCATTTTCAGATTTTGTTTTAAATTTGTCATATCCGAAGCTACTCTTGTCCTTTCCAAGTCTTCCCATACCTAAGAGTTTCTTTAATTTCTTGTCACTCTGGGAAAACTTATAGTTTATCCTGGTAATTTTCCTAGATTCTTCTAAATCAAACAGGAGTGTGTGATTTTCATTTTGAAGGAGCATGTTTTTGTCTTTTAATAGCTTAACTTGTTTGTTTAGTTTTTTAGACTCGGTTTTAAGGAAGGTGTTGATTCTTTCAAGTCTATCATTATCTGAATGATATTGCTGTAAATCATTGATTAGATGTGTATTAATTTCTAAAGTTTTGTCCAGATCTTTTTGCAGCAATTACTTTTTGTTTTCAAATATTCCAAGTTTTCTAACAATGTTGATGCTATGGATGTAAAGTTGATTGTAAGCATCTTGTAGTTTATTATGTTATTCTTCTTCTTTCCTTTCAGTTTCCTCATTATCTAATGGAAATGATTCAGTGACTTGCGGTTCTTCCTCGTTCTTAGTTTCAATGAGAATGATTGGAGCAGTGGAGACCATAAAATTTTCAGAGATTTTTGATCTCCATCGCTCTCTGAGTCGCTAGATTTTGAGTTTGACTCTTCCGTATCATCCCATGTGGCAGCCATTGCCTTACCCTTAGTTTTTCTATTTGGACATTCAGTAGACAAGTGTCCAAACTTCTGACAGGCATAACATTGTGGTTCTTTAGTCTTTTTACCAAATCTACCTGTAGAATGTTTGTTGTCCACCTTCCTTCATTTAAATGGACGGCCACGATTTTTCTGAAAGAACTTTCTGAACCGTTGTGCCAGCAAGGCCACTTCTTCATCTTCGTTTTCTCTTTCATTTTCAATGTCCTCATTTGTTGTATTCTTTAATGTTTTGAGGATAGTGGTTTTGGATTTAAGGGTTTGTTTGAAGTGTAGTTCAAATGGTTGTAGGGAACCTATTAGTTCTTCTACTTTCATTTCATTTATGTTTCTACATTCTTCGATGGTTGTTACTTTAGGATTGAACCGTTCCGGTAATGATTTTAGTATTTTTCTATAGATTTTTGGGACTGGAACTTTCTCACCTAATCCACCTATGGAGTTACAAATGATATTTAGTTTTGTGAAAAACTCCATGAAGGTCTCATGCTCTTCCATTCTGTGACTCTCAAACTGTTATGTTAGGAGTTGCAGTTTAGATTTCTTCACAGTTCTTATTCCTTCATGGGTTGTTTCCAACAAACCCCATGCTTCTTTGGCTGTCCCACACATACTGATTTGATTGAAAATGTCTTGGGACACAATACAGTAGATAGCATTTATTGTTTTTGCATCAGCAATTTGGTTTTCCTTATCGAATACTGTCCATTTTCCTTTGAATTTTGGTTTGGTGATAGTTGTGCCATTTTCAAGTACTATTTGTTCAGATGGTGGCATATATCCTCTTTTAACTATATCCCAGACATCAGGATCCAAAGATCTCAAAAAGTAATGCATTATAGCCTTCCAGTATTCATAGTTTGATCCATCAAATACTGGAGGTCTAGAGACCGATGAGCCCTCTCCTTTGGACATATTCCTAACTTCAGTCAAGATCACTCTCTAGGCGGTGAAGCCCTTAAGAGAGACTGGCTTTGATACCAATTGAAATTGCGATGATGACCACTTTAGTTGAAGTAGGAATATGCCAATATGTCCTAAAGGGGGGGTGAATAGCATGTTTTAAATATTATATGATTATTTAAAATTCTATCAATCTTATCCTGAGTAAGTAAGCATGTATCAGGATTCCTTTAGAGTAACTCTAATTGCTTTCAAGCCAAATAGAGGATCCAATCATAAAAGTACTTTGAAAGATAAATAAGATGTGAATCAGAGTTTATGATGGATGTGACTGTGTGTGAAACGTGATCTCAGATAATTAAATATGAAAGCATATAATCACTTGAGGAATTAAAGACAATAGCAATCACAAACATAGTCATTTTTATAGTGGTTCACTACTTGTCAACTCCACTCCTGACGGACGCACTCAACCCTTGAGTGTACCGGATTTCACTAAGGAGGTTTCATAACAGGTTCACCTCAAACCGGAGGTTTTAAATCAGGTTCACCTCTAACCAGTACAACCTACACCTAGGCTGACATAGCATGTCCACATGACATAGTTTATGGTCCCACGAGTAAGGGTCAACACATAGCACCCGATTTTAGGCACACTGACCAAGGATCCACTCAAGGAACCACACAAGTTTATGCTCTCATGAGCAAGGGTCAACACAAAACACCCACTTTTAGACCACCCTAGTCAAGGACCTACTATAAGGACCTAAATGTTTATGCTCTCCACAGAGCAAGGGTCAACACAAAGCACCCACCACGTACACTACAGCCATAGGACTCCTACGAGGGCTTGCAAGGGGTGAGAAACACCTTAGACCCAATCCTATTGAAGGAATGATCACAAGGGTCCTCTGGACTCTAATGACTTACAGATAAATAATGAGCCCCATTCAGCACGTTGTCGAAGATCCCCTCCTTTGTTGATAAAGAATATTCTGCTTCCTTAAACCACAACTCAGAAGATATACCAATACATGGCGACGGGTTGGGTCAAGGTTATGATGGAATCCTGCTCTCTTAAATATTTTCCTATAAGGCAGATAGAGCAATTACAATCATCTATGCATTCAAGGCATCCCAACTTAATGATTTTCCATTAAGGTGGTAGTCGAAGAATCCTTGAATGCAGAAGTTCATTCCCCAATCCACTCTATTAAATGTCAATGATGAGGGTGGACTGGAGGATGAACTTCCATGAGAGAAAAGGCTTTGGGTATATGATCTAAGGTTAAACACTCAAAAGCACTCTCTTCTTTCTCTACCAGCAACTAAGGGCAAGCTCTCATTTAATAGGGAAAAGGTTCCAACAGATATAAAACGGTCACATTTATGATGGAGTTCGATATCATCGAGTAGGGTCGATGTCATCGAGCGTTTACTCTCGATAGCATCGACTTGTCGCTCGATGACATGAACTCAAATGTCAAACGCTTTTAAAACCTTTTGCTAGCTGGTCGAGGGAATCGAACGTGTGTCGATGTCATCAAATTTTGAACTCCGATTTCATCGACACGAGGTTCAATTCCTCGACATTTGAAAATGTGAGCGACTTGCCTTTTGAAATATTTCAGGTTTAAGATATGATCGAGGCACACTCGATATCATCGGAATTTGAATGTCGATGATATTGATGGCAGTGTCGATACATCAACAAATCCAAAGGTTTTTCCAGTAAGCTTGCTGGACTGTTTATGTACACTTTCAATGTAATCGACGCAGCCTCGATATGATCGATATTTGAATATCAATTTTATCGAGTGACCCTCGATCTAAGAAGAACCAACCTGAAAATATTGCTGGAATAATGTGTGTCTAATCCGATATCGTCGAAGGTCTTCCAATATCATCGAAATTTGAATTCTAAGGATATCGAGGAGCACTTCGATATATCGAAGATTTACATGATTTGCCTTAGCAAAACTTTAGATACAACAGATATGATGTCGATTTTATCGAGTCATCTTCGATAGACTCGAGATTCAAATTTCGATGATATCGATAGGACTATCGATACATCGATAATTCCGTCCAGAGATTTATGTGGTTGTTAGACATCTTATGTCCTCATTTCGATAATATCGAGTGAGCTTCGACGACATCGATATCAAGGTTTGATTTCATCGAGCCCTGTATCGATAAATCGACAAGGGTAGAAAACTTACAGATTTTCCTGAAGTTTAAAAAAGTTTTCAAACCCAAAATCCCTATGATATTCTAATAAATTTTTAAGGGTTTTAATCACCTGGTGTTTTGGGACATGGGATGTGAGGCTAAGATTTATCTGTGATAAGTTCGGGCCCACATCAGTTGAGGCAAACGCTTGATTGATCTTCCTATGAGGCTCCTCTGTCTAGCTGACTCAACACTCATGCCAATTAACAAACCAGGGCACTTTCAGTTGGTTCCTTACAAACGTATGAGTTAAAATTTAAAGCTCTTAAAGGTAAATCCTTCGCCCTTAAGTCTTCTAAAAGTATTTCTTAAGAAAATAACAGTTCTGATTTAGAAAATTCTGAAGATAATATGGCCCTTTTAGCTAAAAATTTTTACAAGATTTTCAAAAGTAAAAGAGGGTAGATTTGTAAAAACCTACTGAAAAGAAAAGATTTAAATCTAAAACTTGAAAATCTTTAAAAGACAATCAATGTTATAACTGCCATGAATATGGGCATCTAGCGAACAAATGTCCTAAGAAGGGCAAGTCTAAAAAGAAAAGTATGTTGGCTACATTGGATGAATCTTCTTGCTTTGAAGCTTCTTATGAGTCAGAAGATTCAGAAACCGAGTCGGCTAATGATATTAAAGCCCTAATGACTCTAGCCAAGTTCACTTTTTTAGATAACGATGATTCAACTAGTGAAGAAAATCTGAATAGTGACCATGAAAATGAAGAAGATCTTCAAGATGCCTATGATGCCCTATACAAGGAAAGTTGCAAAATTGTTGTAAAGCTTAAACTTCAAAAAGAAAAGTTTTTAAAATTAAAAGGAAATTTTGATAATCTAGTCATTGAAAAATCACACATTTTAGATTGCTTTGAAAAAACTAAGTGCGACTTAGATATCAAAACCTCCCTAGTTGAAAACCTAAAATCTAAAAATGAAAAACTAAAACTAGAAGTCTCTTCACTTTTGAGTTTAAAACACACATGGAAGTATGCCCAAGGTGATCCTAAGTTAGAAAAACTCTTATCCGGATCTAGAAAATGTGGCGATCGATCTGGATTGGGCTACGACAAAAGTATTCCTCCTAAACATAAGAATACTCCACCTAGATTTGTGAGAGGGGAGTCCTTTAAGTCAAAAGGGAAAAGTCTGAATCAAAATTAGATGAAAATTGCTTTTCAAAACTTAAACACTAAAAGCAATCATATCAACTATAAAAATCAAAATCGTAATCCTTTAGCTGAGAAAATTGTTGACTTACTTAAGGAGCTCTTAACATCTAACTCAGTGGGTCGGTCTTATAACAACTACATATATAATAAGACCAACTATACTCCTAAACCCAAAATTGTAATGAAATGGGTTCCTAAGGTTACTTGTTTGGTTGTCCACACCACTTTCAAAGCTTCGAGCGATTTAAAGTGGTACCTAGACAGTGGTTACTCCAAACACATGACAGGTGACAAAAGACTGTTCACCAATCTTAAAGACATGACTGATGGTTCTGTCACATTCGGTGATGGTAGTAATGCAAAATTGTTGGCCAAGGTACGGTTCAACTCTTTAACCTCCCTCTATTTGAGAATGTTTTATATGTAGAAGGGTTAAAATATAATTTATTAAGCATCTCTTAAATAGGCGATAATAATCATAGTGTAAAATTTACTAACCAAGGGTGTAAAATATTAAATAAAAATGGTTGTGTAATATTAACTGGTCGCAGAACTTCTAAAAATTGCTACATTGTTTGTTATTCAAGCTCATCTAATTATCGTGTTACATGGTCCATACTGATGAAACTGAATTATGGCTTAAACGCCTCAGACATGTACACTATCGCAACTTGTATAGATTGAGCAAAAGAGAGTTGGTAAGAGGTTTACCCAAAATACAGAAAGTAGACAAAATATGTGGCGAATGTCAGATTGGTAAACAAACCAGGAGTACTCACAAAAAGGTGAACTCCAATGCCACATCTAAACCACTCGAACTTCTCCACATGGATCTCATTAGACTAACTAGAATGGAGAGTCGAGGTGGCAAGAAGTACATTCTGGTAATAGTAAATGACTTTACCAGATATACTTGGGTAGTCTTCTTGAGAGAGAAATCAGAAACTCTTGATGAAGTAAAGAGGGTACTTAAACATATCCAAATGGAAAAAGAATCACAAGTCTTTAAGATCCGTAGCGATCATGGTTCGAAATTTGAAAATAACAGTTTTGAGAAATTTTACAGTGATCAGGGAATATCACATGAATATTCTGTGCCCAAAACACCACAACAAAATGGTATAGTGGAAAAGAAAAATAGAGTGCTTCAAGAAATGACAAATGTAATGCTAAATAGTATGAAACTTCCTAAAAATCTTTGGGCTGAAGCCATAAATACAGCTTGCTATATAATTAACCGTGTTTATACTAGAAAATTAAATGGTAAAACGGCTTATGAAATGTGGTTTGATAAGAGCCTACTGTCAAACACTTTTGAGTTTTTGGTAGCAAATGCTTCATCTTACGTGACCGAGAAAATCTGGGTAAGTTTGACACCAAAAGTGATGAAGGGATATTTTTAGGGTATGCTCTAAATTATCGAGCGTATCAGGTTCTTAACAAGAGGACTGACGTAATTCAAGAGTCCATTAATGTGGTTATAGACGATCACTTGAATACACCTGTCTTAAGTTCAGAAAATGATGAAGTTCTTTTAATTGATAAACCAGACTCTTCATCAAGTCAAAATAACACTGAACTGAGGACAGTTAAAGACCATCCTTCTAATCAAATTCTTAGAAACCCTCTCACTGGTGTGCGCACTCGTAGACAACTTGAAGATATGTGTAACTACGTGTGCTTTACTTCTCAGATAGAACCGACTAATGTAAAAGAAGCTCTTACTGACGAAAACTTGATTGTAGCGATGCAAGAAGAGCTCAATCAGTTTGTAAGAAATGATATGTGGTACTTAGTTTCAAGACTGAAAGATAAACACATTATCGAAATAAAATAGATTTTTAAAAATAAGTCTGATGAACTTGGTAATGTTATTAGAAACAAGGCTAGGCTGGTTGTACAAGGGTACACTCAAATAAAAGGCATCGATTATGTTGAGACCTTTGCCCCAGTAGCTCGTCTTGAATCAATCAGACTATTTATATCCATTGCTTGAAAGTTTAAAATATAACAAATGGATGTAAAGAGTGCATTCTTAAACGGCGATTTGTATAAAGAAGTGTATGTTGAACAACCAACGGGTTTTGAAGACCCTAAGCATGCTAATCATGTCTACCACCTGAAAAAGGCGGTCTATGGTTTGAAACAAGCTCCTAGGGCATGGTATGAAAAGTTGACTAAGTTTCTACTAAGTCATAACTTTATAATGGGAAGTGTTGATAAGACATTGTTTGTAAAGAAACATAATGATCACATTCTAATAGTGTAAATCTATGTTGATGATATTATCTATGGATTTACCTGTGCTAACATGACTGTTGAGTTTGCAGATCTTATGAAGTCTAAATTTGAAATGAGCATGGTTGGAGAACTAAACTATTTCCTAGGGTTGCAAGTCAAACAGCTACCTGGTGGTTTCTTTATCTCTCAAACCAAATATGCTCTGAACTTAGTTAAAAAGTTCATATTTGAGAGTGGGAAAAATTTTGATACTCCAATGAGTACTACTCTAAAACTCTCTAAGAATTCAACAGGTAAAAGTGTGGATCCTAAGTTGTATCGCAGTATGATTGGTAGTTTATTTTATTTAACCGTAAGCCGACCTGATATTGCATTTAGCATAGTAATTTATACTAAATATCAATCTGACCCTAAAGAGTCACATTTAATTGCCGTTAAGCACATTTTGTGATATGTCGCTAGTTCAGCAAATCTTGGTCTCTGGTATCCACATGATACTAGTATACAATTAGCTGGTTACATGGATGCTGATTGGACTGGTAACATCGATGATCGTAAATCAACCAGCGGTGGTTGTTTTTATGTAGGGAACTATTTTGTTTCTTGGCTAAGTAAGAAACAAAGTTCCATATCGCTCTCAACAGCTGAGGCTGAATATATTGTTGCTGGTAATGCATGCACTCAACTTGTGTGGATGAAAAGAATGTTGGGCGATTACGGAATTGCGTAAGAATCCATGGTTTTATATTATGATAATTCAAGCGCAATTAATATCTCTAAAAATCCAATTCAGCATTCACGAACCAAGCATATTGACATTAGATATATATCACTATATTCATGAATTAGTGGAAGACAAGACAATTTCTTTGGATTATATTCCAACTGAGATTCAACTAGCTGACATATTCATAAAACCGCTCGACAAAAGTAGGTTTCCAAAATTGAAATTCGATCTTGGTATGTGTAAAATGATCTGATAATTTGTCTTTTTGTATCATAATATATATATTTTTATTTTAAAATTTTTTAGAATTCAAAGTTTATGAAAAATTATAAATTTTGTGAGGTGCACGACTAGTCGAGTATATACTCGACCAGTTGTGGCACGATCGGTCGAGTATGCACTCGACCCGTCGTGAAACCCGGGTTTGACCTTTTATTTGGGAAAAAACACTTTTTCTTCATTTGGGTCTTCTTCTCCAACAAGCCCTACCTCTACCGGTCGAACCCATCTTCGATTCCTCCATGGTTAGTGCTTTATTTTTTTATTTTCTTATAGATTCCAGTCCTTTGCACTTCCTTTTCTTCATTTATATGGTTTATTTCATGCTTTATGATTGTTTTGGGGGTTTTCTATCAAAAAAACTGATCTACTAGAAACCCTTCTTGCTGCTTTTATAATCTCTTTATTCCTTACTATCTTTATTGTAAATGGAGGGTATAACTAAGAAGAAAGGATCTCGTGGTCCTTCTTCATCTTGTTCAGCTCCCATCACAGTGCGCCACCTTCGGTCGCCCGAGGAAGATCCCAGTTATGTGAGGGATATTCCCTTGCGCAATATGATAGTAGAACGAACTGTTAATCCTGATCATTCGGCACCGTTTGATGTTGTTTCTCTTCTTCAGTCTGTAGGATGGGATAACATATTGCATTGGGGTGGACCTACATACCGCTCCATTGCACAGGCTATGTATGCTTGCATTACTGATTTTTCTACTGAGAATCTGACATTTACTATTACGACCAGAAAAGGTCCAGTTGATGTGGACTGCCATCTTATTTCTGGATTAATGGATATACCTGTCAATGACGAAGGTAGTCCCATTAGTTCTCTTGTGGACAAACCTTCTGAATCTGAGAAGCGAATACTCACTAGAGATCTATGTAATATGGATGCGGAATGGAGTACTTTATGTTACCTAGATAAAGAATCCTTCATAGGATTTTCATTTCAAATGACTATCCTCGATCTGGTAACAAAACTGAGCTTGCTACATTCATGGTTTGTATTCTCCATTCTATTATTTCTGGAGTTTTTGTATGTCTTCCTTCTCTGATTTGTCATAGCATTATTCAGTTCCGTCTCCACCCAGGTCACAGTGACATATCTTTTGCTTATCTTATGATTGTGTTAGCCACCCATAGTTTAGTGGCTATGCCTGTTTGGGAAGCTCTCATTCATCTACCCTTCAACAATTCTAACATTAACAGGATGAATTTGAAGTTGGCCCCAGGCTAAGTTGATGGGGGTGCTAGTGGAGCTGCGGAAGCACATGAAGAGGAGGGTGATTTGCCTCCAGATAATGTCAATATGGATGACATTTTTGATGAAATTGAATCTGATTCTGTTGGTGATCCTAATTATCAGCCATCTGATTATGATGCACGTTTGCGCTCACTTGAGGAGAAGGTTTAAAGGTATGCATGTGTCCCAAGAAATGCAATTTAAATATATTCGCAAATATCTTAAGCGCATTAACAAGGGACTTCATCAAATTGATTCATCTATACTTGCTCCTTCTTCTTGTTCGGATTAGTATTTTTAAATATTTGTTATGTAATAACTTTTAGTACTTGAATTTCTCTTCTATTTTGTATTTGGACATTCTTGTTATTTTTGTTAACTTATTCATATCTTCTCTTATTGCTCATTACTCTTCTATTTACTTTCTTATTTATCTTTCTTCCATTATCGTTTATCGGTTATTTCCTTTGTCATATTGTGACAAAAGGGGGAGAATTTTATCATGCTTACTTCATTATGATAAATGTGTCAAGAATGGATAGGTAGAGGTAGCATTTTTTTTAAATTTTTTTTTTGCTATATGGTATTAAAGGGGAGAATTGATGAGTATTGATGTGAGTATTGGAGTGTTTTGTTTTGACCTGGTTGATTTGACCAGTTTGAAACTGGTGCATGACTCTTTGTTGTGCATGTATGATATTTTTATGTATTTTGTTTTGTCACAAATTTGACAAAAGGGAAGATTGTAACTGCTATGTTTTCTAGCTCCTATGATTGTCAAAATTTGTAGTGCCAAAACCTCTTGGATTATGTATCTTGTGTAGCTCATCTACATATTCAAGATCATGCAATTCATATACAAGAACAAAGGTCTGTACTTCAAGTACAAGTTCAAGATGTTCCAATTCAAGATTCAAGCATCACAAGTATAAGAGATATACATGTTCAAGTACAACATCAAGTGATAGTTCAAGGTTTCAAAGCTTCAACTATGTCAAGACAAAGTGATTTGTTTTGGAACTCAAAGCTCAAGGTGAAATACTATTCAAGTACTTCAAGTTCAAGATTCAAAGTACGTCAATATCAAGCTTCGTATACTTTAAGATCAACTATCAACCGAAGCAAATGATGATTCAATGTTTAAATATCACTTATAAGGTATGTGAGACCCTAAAATGACCATAGGTTAGGTCATATTAATTGCATACTTAAACTGGGTCACTATATGCTTCTGTAGGCTGTTTCTCGACTAGTCTTAGCCTATGTTCGACTAGTCCTAGTACTAGCTCGACCAGTCTAAGAAATTCCTCGACCAGTCTAAGGTTTGTTACTAAATTTTAGGATTTTTTATTGGATCTTCGACTAGTCCTGGAGACTGCTCGATCAGTCGAGCAGGCTTGATTCAAAGTCCAGCAACTAAATTGGGTCCCACACGACTAGTCGAGTGCAGGGTTCAACCGGTCGTGCAGGCCACTTGACCAGTCATGGAACGATCTTATCTTATCGCGCCAAAAATTTTAAAAGTTTGTTGGTCCTTCGACCAGTCGAGCTGTCCCCTAGACTAGACGAGTGAATAGTTTCTGCACTTATAAATAGAGCACGATTTTCAGAGTTTTTCATTCAATTCAAGCAAAATCAAGACACTACTCTGAGAGATAAGTTTGTGATATTCTTAAGCTATTTAGTGCTCATTTAAAATTCTCTTTAATTAGCTTTTTGCATTTGATTTTGAGATTCTACATTCCAATCTTATTTGAAGATGGGATTTTAGTTTTTCCCTTTATTAGAATCAAAATCAAATCAAGCAAGCCCAAGGTGATTTAATCTAAAATTCAATTAGAACTTAGAACCTTTTCATAGGTGAGTGTGGACATTGAACATCAACGTTGAACATCTACTCCGAATTTGTTCTTCTGGGCTTCATCAAAGGAGAATATCTAGATATGTATTTTACAATTTTTGTTTTTGATTTTATTGAGATTGTGCCAGGAAAAATCTCTTTCTTTTTTGGTTTGTCTGAGGTGATCCAGAAAACTCAGAGTGGAGTTTTTGAATTGTGTAAGCCCACTTGAAAGACACAATTGTAAAGGTTTTAGGTGAACCTTAAAAAACCTATTGCATAGTGAATGCTAATATCCACTGTGTGAGGATATTGGGAGTGGAGTAGTTGTGTGGCTGTTTTTCTAAACAGTTGGTGTGCACACAAGTGAACCACTATAATTTCTGGTCTTGTGGTGATTGATTGATTATGACATTGTGTGAATGTTGTAATTTCCTTTTAAGCATTTGTGGAGAATGTTCTAATCTTTTATGCAAGTGTGGGAATGTTGTAATAGCTTAGTTTATTTTCTTTGCTATTTATTTATGTATTCCTCTATATCGGTTTAAGATTTTGATACACAGACCTTTCTAGGAATCAGGTTGTCCTACCATATAAACCATTAGTTTTTGGTGTAAGGTTGTCCTTAGAACAACATCTGTATCAACCTCTCAATACTTATACATTTGAGGTTGTTATTCATTTCTTCTTTGTGGGATTATTTAATGCTATCTTTATTTATATATTTTTGAAATTTTGCATTTAATTTTTTAATTTGGCATAGTCTTATTCATCACACCCCCCCCCCCCCCCCCAACCTCTAAGAGTCTAGGTCTCTTAGCTCGACCTTTTCAGTTTCTAATCGAAATCCATTCCATCCATATGTTTTAAAATAAAACAATAGATCCAAATAATGAAAAACAAGAAGATCCAGCACTTGATTAAGACACATCAATAAAACAGTGAAAACAACAATGTACCCGTTAAAATAGCAACGAACTGTTTCGAATCAGAAATGGTTCTAAGCCTTTTTGAACCAAAATCCTAGACGTTCCAGATCTGCGATTTTGATGTAGTGCCTCCAATCCAAACAATCCAAATCGTCCATCCTATTGTACTTCTACACAAGAAAATGGAAGGTATCTCTAGAACTGACGTAGCGATTTTCGGCCGCATACAACATCTTCGACTAGGAAACTTCAAACTGCAATCCCATTGAAGGAAATTTGTTAGAACTCAGATTTCTTAACACCACAAAGCTCTGTAGAGCCCATCCACACCACCTATTCACTTTAGATTGAAGAAAGAACCATTCGTTGAGAAAACGTTATTGCAAGGCATCATATTTCTCATTAAGCTTTGCCAATCGCATGTTCTTTATTGGCCTCTGATCTTAGATCTATTTCATCCATCCAATAGGCTATCTGATCAATATTAAATTCATGAAATCCAATCAAAAATCAAATTCATCAATGTAGAATGGAGAACCAATCAAATCAGTGACCCAAATAGTTTTCCATGCATAACCTTGTTTCTGCGTTGACTTAACATCGGGTTATTACAAGACCATTCTAGAAGTCTTTTAGAAGAACGAATAACCATATAAATCCCTCTCCCATCATGAGAACCTAATCATACTAAGAGAAGAGATATCAAGAGTGAAGGAGAGAAAATGCAAGAGATAAAGAGGGGGGGGGGGGGGGGGGGGGGGGGGGGGGGGCTAGTGGGTTAACTCACTGTGCAATTAAGTCTAAGTTCCAGTCTGGACATATTATAAAGGAAGAAAGAAAGGGAAAGAGAGAAAGTGAGAGAAAAGAGAGAGTAAACAAGAAGACTTGCCAACTCGTTGAGAATAGTTGAGTTGGGCTGTGTCCAGCTTGTGGGATATGAGTTTGAGAAGAAGAAAGAAAGAGGAGCAAGAATGTCACGCCCCAAACCCGGAGATCGGACTCACAAGAACCCCGATCGCCAAATCCGGTGCGATAGCCTCCGTAGTACCCCATTTTCGGATCCTAGTGCCTATATGCCAGATTCCGATCCTGAGATCCTACAACGAGAATTTTTTAGTGTACATTTATCTCGTAATAAGCATAAGCACAAGTATACCCAAATCATAAAGGTAACATCATCATCACATATCCACTAATATAAACGGTTGAATACAGTGCTGAAAGGGAAATACATATGTCAAAAATCAAATCTCCATAAGTCTGCTGCACACTCCAAGCTCAATGCTGCTGCAACCTAACGCCACCTACACCCATCTATCGTGCATAAGCTTATAAAAAGTTTAGTGGGTGGTGAAAGTGTGTGCACAAGATAAGTGCCAAGTAAGAAATATCAGAGTAATTCGAAAACATGCTGATAGATCCATAAATACCATCAGCCTTATCCAGGCTATGCGATGCAAAAATATACTAACCAATATCATATACTGAGGAAGTAATGTAGATTAGTTATGCAATGCGAAGACAGTAAGCCAAATACTATGTGCTGGGGATGTAATGCAATATGCGATGCGAATGAAATGACCAAGCTGGAGTTTGAAGCCGGGATGATAATACGTAGTATCGCAGGCTATGGGGTCCATCACAAGGGACTTTTATCCAAACCAGTCTCATACCTAAATTTGAATAGTTAGACTCAATGTGGTAAACTCCTGATCTCAGGTTAGTCGCGCACCCAATCGAAAGCCTGATCATGCGAAGGTGCACAACAATTAGTTGCTCACCACCAGCCCGAGTGGATAGTGAATGAAATGAATGCATGAGTATGCAACTCTTGCTCAATAAGTCCACATATCAGTACGGTTCTTCTCTTGGATCATCACCAGGGTCTAGTACACTTCACGCCACCTGTCGCCCCATCAAGCGCATAACTGGGTAAGTGGAAGAGACCTTACTATCCGCTGGCCAGTAGTCTGCCAATACCTACTCGGCTCGTTGATAGCAGACCCATTCCTTGAGCTGGTCAAACTCAGCCTAGCTATGCCTACTCCCTCTGGCGGGTAAGGCTACACCCCCTCACAACCGACCACGACATAGTGGGAGAAGCGGCCTCCTGGTATTCGGCACTCGGGCGCTCATGTATATCCACTCGGTCTCGACGTTGGGGCGTCCTCTGGTACCAAGAGGGTTTTAGAATTTTCACTCAGGGCCATCTATGGCAGCCTAATGCTTGAACCAAACATTTTCGGTGTCCCATCTGACCATTCATGATATGCCTGTGGAGGTTACGGCCCTGATGTCGCAAGGGCGTACAGTAATCACAACACACAATGCAAGATGCATGAGTCATACAATCTAGTTATGCATCAATCTTGCGCATACCGTGCACTCATATGAGATAACCTTCGCCTATCAGGGAGTCTCATAACAACCTGCCCTGACATATGCAATGGTCAACACATCTCATATCATGCATCATGATCATAATATATCATACATCCTCATATGCACTACATCAACATATCATACATTATCAATACACACATCATGATAATCACATACTCGACGTATACTAACATGATGTACAATACACATACTCATAATCGGTATCAATACTGACATCGACAATCACCTCGACAATGTAGACATTTAACCAATATTGCCCCCAAGGAATGACCCATATAGAGCCTAACATACAGTGGACTCATGGCCTCACACAAGGCCAAATATACAACACCATGGGCTTCACTCAAGAGCTTAATACACATCACGATGGGCCTCACTCATGGGCCTAACGTACATCATAATGGGCTCCATTCCCTAGCCCTTAAATGCATCACCATGAACCTCATCACATAAGCCTCATATACATCACATTGGGCCTTAAAACACAGGTTGAATACACATCGCATAGGTCTCGACAATCGGCCTCAGCAATCGAAGTCGGCCCCGACAATCGAAATCGGCCTCAACAATCGGAATCGACACTCGGAATCGGTCTCGACACTCGGCCTCGACAAATCAGAATCGGCCTATACAATCGGCCTCGACAAATCAGAATCGCCCTCGATACTCGGCCTCCTATACAATCGGCCTCGACAATTAGAATAAGCCTCGATACTTGGCCTCGACAATCGGAATCGGCCTTGACAAATCAGAATCGGCCTATACAATCGGCCTCGACAATCAGAATAGGCCTCGATACTTAGCCTCGACAATCGGAATCGATCAATAATCAAAGTCGACAAATCGGTCACATCAATCGGAATTGACAATCGGTCAGGACAATCGGAATCGATCGACAATCAGAATCGGTAAATCAGTCACGTC
The DNA here is from genome assembly GCA_021015155.1 of Magnolia officinalis. Classification (NCBI taxonomy): domain Eukaryota; kingdom Viridiplantae; phylum Streptophyta; class Magnoliopsida; order Magnoliales; family Magnoliaceae; genus Magnolia; species Magnolia officinalis. The sequence goes on from JAJHSJ010000003.1 coordinate 73,131,313, forward strand.
AATCGGAATTGGCAATCGGTCATGATAATCGGAATTGATTGATAATCAGAATCGGTAAATCGGTCACGTCAATTGGAATCGGCAATCACTCATGATAATCGGAATCTATCGATAATCAGAATCGATAAATCGGTCAATTCAATTGGAATCGGCAATCGGTCATGATACTCGGAATCAATTGATAATCAGAATTGGTAAATCGGTCGTGTCAATCAGAATCGAAAATCGGTCATGATAATCAGAATTGATCGATAATCAGAATTGGTAAATCGGTCACGTCAATCAGAATCGGCAATCAATCATGATAATCGGAATCTATTGATAATCAGAATCGGTAAATCGGCCAAGTCAATCAGAATCGGCAATCGGTCAGATAATCGGAATCGATCGATAATCAGAATCGGTAAATCGGTCATGATAATCAGAATCGATCGATAATCAGAATCGGTAAATCGGTCATGCCAATTGGCACCGATAATCAACATCGATAATCGACACCGAAAATCAGGGCCGATAATCGGCGCCATCCTCGATAATCGGCACCAATAATTAGCAGATAAACAAGCAGGGTCCATAGATGATTAGCCGATCAACCATAGAATAAGGATCGACACTCAGCCGTGGTTATATCAAATTCGATAGCACGGAGACATCCGTTTACGGCGAATGAGACCCACTTATTCGATTTAACCCACTAAGGGAATGATGAGAATGGGCCTAACAAGGCCTGAGGGAAGGTCACAATGTGGACATCCAACCATCATTGCCCATCAATGTGGACATCAACTAACATTGCTCCTAAGAAGTGGTCTACATAGGGCCAAACATATAGTGGGCCCATGGCCCCACACAACGGCATAATACACATCGCAATGGGCCTCACTCATGGGCCTCGAATACATGACATTGGACCTTACCCATGGGCCTCATGTAAGACCCGTACCCTAGTCCGTACCGTTCCGTAGGCTTCCACAATCCTACTGGTCGAATTTCGGCAACTCTCGACTTGTGTCCGACGCTGCGCATGATCTTAAGCTGAGTCCTGCCTACCGAAGGCGGCTCAATCCGAAACTCGTACCTTGGCGACCGCACCGTCGCCGCTATTACAACGCCTCGACTCGCGCACCGAACCGATACCTAGGTTGGAAGATGTCAGTTTGCGTTCATTCTGAAGAAACACCGCACGTTGCAAACATCGAGGGAATCTCTACGAGATGTCCCATCAAATCATGTCATGTACACACCATGTCATGTGAACATGCAACCCATCCCTCCTTTTCTAAAAGTCAATATTCTCTTTCCCCTCACCATAGCACTTTTTACAATTTTCAAACTAAACCATACCACTTTTTACAACATTTCAAACTCTCCCATGCCACCCCATCTTCCTTACATCATTATCCCATCCATATCTCACACTCTCTCTCTCTCTCTCTCTCTCTCTCTCTCTCTCATTTCTAAAATCTCCCAAGCAACCAAAGGATTCCAACGTCCAAGCTCTCCCAATCTCCCTACAACAACAATAAGTGTGGCCCACCTTCCTACACCCTCTCATCTCTCATCCACACCATCAAAAGTCCATCATCCACCATTAAAAGTCAAGCAAAGGAGCATAGGAGTGCAAGGAAGCAAGGAGGAGTACAAGAGGTGGGTGATCCACCGTTGATTCCATTTAAGGGCCCACAAGTGATGGGATCCACTTTGATGTATGTAGTTGTGATTGAAGAGGGGCCCATAGTGGCAGGGTCCCTCCACTCCATCGCCGTGTCTCTCTCTATTTCTCTCTTTCTCTCTTCCTTAGAATGAAGTGGGCCCCACCAATATGTTAAATCTACTTCATCCATCAAATGGTGTGGCCCACCTCATTTTAGGAGACATCCACCACCTATTTAGGTTATATAATATATTATAACATTTTATTAATATTACTGGGCCACAAGCATGTGGGACCCACCTTGATGAACGTGGGCCACAAGCATGTGGGACCCACCATGATATCTGTGTATCCATGCCGTCCAGCGTCCCTAGACGCTGGACGTGAGAGGGGCTAACATGGGGTGCGTGTACATACATGGATGTGTACTTACAAGCTAACACAAAAAAAAATTTACTTTTTGGGGTGGGCCACTCATGCGAGCCCCACCTTAATGTATGTACGTAATCCAAGCCATCCATCCTTTTCCTTAGACTATTTGAGGCATTGAACCGAAAAATGAGATCAATCCGATAATCGAGTGGACCTTACCATAGGAAACAGTGGTGTTTGCCGTTAACACTTTGGAAAATGATTGTTGGGGTCTACATGAAGCTTGGATCCACCTGAAATTTGGTTTGGACCACTAATTTTGTGGGACACATACAATGGACGGGGTCAATCTGGTTAATGTGGGTCCCACCTAAGTTAACCAAAAAAAATGCATATGACAAAAGGTGGCAAGCACATTGCTGCCATGACGTACACGAAAAAGGTGGGTCCCATTGGCCCTAGTTATCAACCCCACCATGATGTATATTTGATATCCACATCGTTCATCGGGTGGGCCAATCCTTGAGGTGGACCCACTCCAAAAATCAGCCGTATACGGAACTCAGGTGGGCCATACCATCTAAAACTATGTGGAGACATGCCTAAAACTTATAAAAACACTTGGTGGGGCCTACCTGAATTTTGGAAGCGGCTGAAACTTGATCTGGACCCTCATTCAGGTGGAACACACATAATGGGTGGACTGGATTTGTAAACCACATTTCGGTGGGCCCCATGCCCACCCCCAGGTCCACGTGACCTTATAAACAGGTTGGCTGGCAAATAAACATTACCGTGGGCTAGGCCCACGTGACCCTATCAATGGGTTGCATGGCAAATAAACATTCTGGTGGGCCCCCTGGTCCCATGACCTTATGAATAGATTGGATGAAAATAAATATTACAGTGGGCCCTACCCAAGGTCCACGTGGCCTTATGAATAGGTTGGATTGAAAATAAACATTCCAGTTTGCCCTAGGCCCTTGTGACCTTATGCATAGCTTGGATAGGAAAATAACATTACGGCGGCGGGCCTCACCACTTGGATACATATGGGCCCATGTATTTAGGCCCATCTTAGCATGTATATAGGCCCAATGTTGAGGCTCACTTTGGTAAATATGGGCCCATCTTGAGGTATTTTTAGGCCCATTATTGAGGCCCACTTTGGTATATATATGGGCCCATGTATGTAGGCCATCTTGATGTGTTTATGGTCCCGTTGTTGGGGCCTACCATGTTATATATAGGCCCACTTGATGCATCTGTGGCCCATGGTTGAGGCCCACTTTGATATATATATAAGGCCTATGTGATTAGGCCCATTTGATACACATAAAGTTTATGTGATTGGGCTCATTTTAATGCATTCTAAGGCCCATGGGTAATGACCCATTGCAATGAACCTAAGGCCCATTGGTGAGGCTCATTAAGGTGGCCCACTTGATGAATATAAGGCCCATGAGATACGGCCCATTTGATGCATTTGAGGCCCAGTGGGATGTACCTAAGGCACATTGCAATGTATGATTCCGCCATGATTTATTTAATGGTATTTAAGGCGAGCTGGACCTTGGGGACAATGTTGGTTTGATGTCCACATTGTAGGTGACGACGGTTAAATGTCCGCATTGTCACTCTTCCTAAGGCCCACTGGTAGGTCCATACTTGTACTCTGCAGTCCGTTTAGGCCCATCTTCACTTTGAGCAACGCCCATTATCATAACATAAGTATAGTGCTGCCCCATGATTCATGATCATACGCATCATATGCATGCCTGTGATGAGGGGTGACTAATCATAGCATGTGCCTTCGGGCAGACTGTTACGGGCTCCCTGATAGGCGGAGTTGCCCTACATGAGTGCGTACTTCACACAGGATGATTGCATGACTGGTAGTGTGATACATGCACTTGCATTTGTGTGATTGTGATATGCCCTAACGACATCAGGGCCATAGCCTCCACAGACACATCGCGGGTGGCTGGATTGGATACCGAAAATGTTTGGTTCTAGTATACGGGCGCCATAGATGTCCCCGGGTGAAAATCTCTAAACCCGATGGTACTAGAGGATGACTCCAACGTCGAGACCGAGTGGATACAGGAGCATATGAGGGCCGTATACCAGTAGGCCACATCTCCCACTGTATCGTGGTCGGTTGGAAAGGGGTGTGACCTTACCCGCCTGAGTGAGGGGGCAATTCCTAGGTTGAGTTTGACCAGCTTGAGGAATCGGTCCGCTATCGACGAGCCGGGCCCGATATTGGCAGGCGAATAGTGTGGTCTCTTCCGCTCTCCCAGTTGTGCGTTCGGATAGGGACGGCAAGCTGGCGTAGAGTGTAGTAGACCCCGGTGATTATCCAGACTGAGAACTGTATTGACATGAGGATTTGGATGAGGATTGGCATGCTTGAGCTGCAGCTTGCATCGCATGGTCTTGTTATGACCGATTACATTCATATCTTGTTTTATATAGCCTTGGTACGGCTGGTTGCATTTACATACTCATCAGCACTATTCCGCGTTACTCTGACCTTGCATTCTGAGCACGCTCATATTGCGCACACACTTACACCACCTTCTAAGCTTTTCATAAGCTTATGTACGATTGATGCGTGCAGGTAACGCCAGGACGTAGCCGTAGACTCGCCGCAGTTGAAGTGTGCAGCCGAGCTTTTGGAGTTTGTTATTACCACTATCTTGTATTTCCCTTTCCTACGCATTGTACTTAAAGTTTTTGATCATAGTGAAATTTATGATGGTGTCCTTGTGGTTATTGTTCGTGGGTTATGCTTATGGTTATTCTCATTATAAATCGAATCATATTAGAAATCCTCCTTGTAGCATCTCAGGATCGGAACCTGGTATATGGGTACCGGGAGCCGAGAATGGGGTACTACGGAGGCTGTCGGTGCCGGATTCGGCGATCGGGAATTTTGTGAGCCCGGTTTTCGAGTTCGGGGTGTGACACCTCGAATACGTCATAATGGGTCTCACCCATGAGCCTCGAACACATCACATTGGGCCTCGCCCATGGGCCTCAGATTCAAACAGGTGGGCCCTATCACATGAGCCTCATATACAATCAAGTGGGACGCATCATCTGGCCATAGATACATCAAGGTGGGGCACATGAGGCACGACAGATGGATGGACAGCTTGGATGAGCGTGGGTCCAAAGGGGTTGTCAGATCAATGGACGGTTTGGATGAACATGGGGTCCAAAGGGGTTGTCAGATGAATGGATGGTTTGGATGAGTGTGGGGTCCAAAGGGGTTGTCAGATGAATAGACGGTTTGGATACCATATATACATCAGGCAGGTCCCACCGTCCAGCCATCTGACGGTGGGATACAACACATACATTACGGTGGGCTCCACCCGTCCAATTTGCTGGATGGTGTGGATGAGGCCCCCACATCAGGTGTGGCCCATCCAACACCGTCTAGGAGTCTGGACGATTGAACGCAATACATACATCAGTGGTGGGTCCCACGCACGTGGCCCACCTCAAGAAGGTTAGATATATATTATAATATAATATATCATGTTATAATATAATATAATATATACATAAGCTATAAAGGGCCACCGTCCAGAGGGTTTGATGATCTGGACGGTGCAGATCTGAGGCGTATATCACGGTGGGTCCACTCGTGTGGCCCACCTCTCATATATATATATATATATATATATATATATATATATATATATATATAATATATATATATATATATATATATATATAATTATAATATAAATAGAGTAATGGTCTCCTCCTGCGAACCATCCCGCAGGATACCATGGTGCGGTACAATTCCCACGGCGGCAAGGACGCATGTGGGGGCGCGGATGGGCCACTGACAGGTTGATGCTACTAAATTTGTGGCCCTACCATGATATATGTTTTGTATCCACACCGTCCAACCATACGAAGAGATCATTTTAGGGTGAAATCCAAAGAATGGGTCACATCCAAAGCTCCAGTGGACCCCACTATAGAAAACAGTGGGGAGAGTGACGCCACCATTAAAAACTTCTAAAGGCTACAAAAGTTTTTCAATCAACCTAGATTTATATTTTCCCTTCTTAATATCTTTTTTAACTTCTGAACCGGTTGGATTTTGTAAAAACATCATGGTAGGCCTTAGAAATGTTTCAACGGTGGGCATCAATCTTTCTGCTGTTTTTGTGGTGGGGTCCACTAAAGCTCTGAATCTGCCTCATTCTTTGCCTCATGGCTTAAAATAATATCTCCAATCGATGGATGTTGTGGATATAACACATACTCATATTGGGGTCCACATAACTTGGTGACGTCATTTTCCTTAGAGTAGGTCCGGAAGCGGATTGTGTGGTACCTCACTATATGTTGGCATACTGAGTAAACTCTGTGAGGTCCACTATGATTTATTTATTTTATCCACTCCGTTCATACATTTTAACAGATAATTTTAGTACCTAAACCAAAAATAAAATATATCCAATGTTCAAATGGACCACACCACAGGAAACTTTGAATTGAATGTCTACCGTTGAAAAATAATTGGAGGGCCATGGGAGTTTTGGATCAATCTTATATTTGTTTTTTCCCTTCATCCATGTCTGTATGATCTTATGAACAGGTTGGATGAAAAATAAACATCACTGTGGGGCCTAGAAGGTTTCAACGGTGGAAATCATAATCCCCACTGTTTCCAGTGGTATGATCCACTTGATCTTTGGATATGCATCAATATTTGGGATTAACCCCTTAAATTAGATGGAAAAACGGATGGACGGCGTAGATAGACCACATACATTCAATGTGGCCCCAGCTTTGTTCATGTTGTACGACAAGAACACACGGACTATTCTATACGCAATCTGATTTCACGTATAGAGTGCGTGGCTGGTGGTCGGTGCTCTTTGGGCCCACCATGATGTATGTGTTTTCATCTAGTCCGTTCATCTATTTTTAAAAAAGGGAAAATATAAATATGAACAAAATAAAAAAACTTTTCATGTCCTTTAGAAGTTTTTAACGGTGGCATCACTGTCCCCACTGTTTTCTGTAGCGGGTCCACTGAGCTTCGGATGTCACTCGTTCTTTGAATTTCACCCTAAAATCATCTCTCCATATGGGTGGACGGCGTGGATACAAAACATATATTACAGTGGGGCCAAAAAAAATAATAATAATAAGTTTCTTGCGGTGGAAGTTGTACCGCACCATGGTATCCTGCGGTATAGTTCGCAGGAGACCAGGGACTCTATATATATATATATATATATATATATATATATATTACACTTTTTACTTTTATTATTATTATTATTTTTATACATGCAGAAAGGTGGGTGGACGTGTGATAATACACACATCTTGTATGGGTCCCCGTCCATATCTGGACGGTGGATTGCATGGATGGAACGCATACATTTAGTGAGCCCCACCTCCACACGTACAGCACGTGTGGAGTGGGTCCCACATGGACAGTGTAGCGTATATAACACATACCTCATATAGACCCACGGAACTTGATAACGTTGCACAACAGCTGCTGCTGCTGCTCGTCCAACAGATGACGGTCGGATGCAACACATGCCACGTGGGTCATGTGGACGGCAAGGATACAGAATACATTCATCAAGGTGGGTCCATCCCACACGTGTGGGGTGGGCCGCGACCTATTTCAAAACGGACGGACGGAATGTATAAAATACATACATCAAGGAGAACCCACACGCTGTAGGTGGGTGAATCCCACTGTCCCATTGCTGAACAGTGGGGATAATACATGCACATATCATACAAGGTGGCCCCACACACGGTCATGGTGGGTCCACACTTATTCAACAGGTACATCAAGGCGGGGCCCACATAGATGGACGGCTAGGGCAAAACATATGCATCAGGGTGGTTCCTACACATCTAGTTTCTGGATGGTGTGGACAGGCCCTTTCCACCACGGCTGGCCCCACAACATATATAGATGAAATGCATGTATCATTAGTGGGCCACACATCAAGAGAGAGTGAGAGAAACGGATGGAGGAGGGGCCCCGCCACTATGGGCCCCTCAATACAATGCATACATCAAAATGGGTCCCACCACAAGTGGGCCTCGAATCGTCAAAATCAAATCATAAATCACCCACCTATGATCTCCTCCTTCTCCTTAAGAACATGTTGAATTATAGTCGAGTTACAATTGATTCATGCTGAGTAATGCCAAGTAGAGCTGAGTTTCACTTTAAATGGGGTTAATACATTGATGTAGAATAGGTGAGTGATCATATAGTTGTTTGATTCTTCTTTCTTCAATTCATCTCCCAAATTTTAGTTTCAAATTTTGCTTTCTTTGTTGATTTCTCTTTCTTTATTGTGCAATTTGCAATTATTGGTATGGGATCTTTCCTACTTTTAAATTTGATATCGTGTATATTTGTAATAGTCTTTTATTGATTTGGGTCTAGCCTCTTAGTTCAATTTTAGCCATCTTTACTTTTAGTTCAACTCACTTTCTGGAAATAACTCTTTCTTCTTTTTGACTCATAGGCTTTTTCCTCGATTCTACATCCTTAAATTATTGATTTTTAGTGTATTATTATTATTTTTTTGTTGCAGATCATTGATGATAGCTTCTTGTTGATACTCCCTTGAATCTTAATATGTGATGTTTAATTTCTTAAGTTTATCTTGCATTCTTGAACCTAGTGTTATTATTAAACTTTAGATATATTTAAACATGTGTACCCTACATTGCATAAATGATTCCTGTGTCTGCATGCATCATGATTTTGAGTGTTTGAACTTGTATGTTTGAAATGCATGACTTGAACGGAAATCATGGAGTGCTTATATTACTTTCCTTATCATGGATTGCATTGAAATTGGATTTAAATTATATGATTATGTAAATTATGGATTCTAGTGGGATACTTGAGCAGGGGTTCCCCTAGCCTACATGGAAAGGATGATTGATGATGTGTTTCCGGTGGAATATTTGAGTAGGGGTTCCTTTGACCTATATAGAAAGGATGATTGATGATGTGTTTTCGGTATGATATATTCAAGCGGGGGTTCCCTTGACCTATATAACAAGGATGATTGATGATATATTTTTAGTGGGATTTCAAGTGGGGATTCCCTTAGCATATACGGCAAGGAGGATTGATTCTAACGGAATACTCAAGCGGGGGTTCTATTATGGTTCACCTCCATGATGACTTATATGATATGATTTTAGTGGGATACTCAAGCTGGATTTCCCACGGAGATCATACTTAGGATGACTTGCTTTGCATCATACATATCCTGAAAATCTTGAATCATAGTATGAAATCTTGTTATACATTTTACTTATCTCTATTGTTTTTATTTCAAATTCATGACATTCCAAACATTATCTCTAGTTGTACTTCCATTGTGTATACTTTATCTTGACAATCTATCTTGTTATTTGTTGTAACGCCCTGAAATTCGAGGGTCGAGTAGCAACTCAACTCTTGAGTTCCAAAACATCACTTATGCAACATAGATAATGATGATTAAATGTTGTCTGTGTTAGTGCAATAAACATGAGTGAGATTATACCAAAATAGTAATTCATACTCCGGATCAATTGTATAAAGGCAAGCGGAAGACTGAAACTGTATATAATTGTATGTAAAAAAAACAAAACCATCTCAATCTCCAGAGTATGAACCCAACTAAGTCACCATATACATGTATCTGTTTTACGATCAAAATGTCAAAAGTACAACTAGAGAAGTAAGCCCTGTAAGTCCTGTCGATCTAGGCAGTCCAGGCATAGCCACCAGAGTACTACATATATGAGAACTCGTCCTGGTCCTCGTCATAGTCCGGCTCAGCCTCCTGAGTCGTCACCTCATCTACACCTAAGACAGAGTCTGGTTGGTGTGTACAACACTGTCCCGTAATGTGGGAGTGAGTAGCTAACTCAGTGGAACAATAAAGCATAGGTTAACATGTTATCAACGCAGTCAAGCAGTAATGATAAAGTAGTACAATCGAACAATCCTAACTACTCTTATTAATGGAAATATGAAATGCAATCATGATGCATGCCCTCACCGACATACTCCCTCATGCGACACCATCTTACATTTGAAGTATGCGTTCATTCCTCAGTGCTCCACATCTTCCAGGCACATGCAGTGCAATGATGAGCATGATTACAGAGTTGTTATTAGTCCATTTTAAACAGCAGGATTGGGAAACTAAGGTACCTCCCTTGTATCATTTCCAAACATGATCCATTCTAGGGTCGTCAAACCTAGATAATCTCATACGATAGTGTGGTTGTAGGACGCTGCAAAGGCTGTCAGGGCTGTTACACGCAACCGTTACACCACTCCCCCATCACCTTTCTAATGGTTCATCACTAAATTGATACAGGCCTAGTTCATACTCTATACACCGCGGCAAAACTCGTCGCCTCACCGCAAATTCAGAGTATACTCGAGGTCACTACAAAGAGCTTGTCACCAATCAGTGTAGGCCGACAGCCCAAATACAGTGTCCCATACCACCGTATTCGACTCACGAGTCAAGGTTGCTCACTGGTCACTACGGGGAGGCACGTGGCCCCAGCGTAGGCCGACAGCTCGACCACGGTGTCCCATACCACCATGCCCGGCTCATGAGTCTTAACGGATCAAGGTACCATGGTTAACGGGATTTCACTGGTAAGTTTGGTACCCTAAGTTCAAGCAGTAACGTCCAAACATGGTGAATATACATTAGACATATCGGGTTACTTGACGAGCCTGACTAGCTCGAGCGCACAATCAACTGAACGACATTAAGTGCATAAGCACTTCGCGTGGCTTAACCACTGTCGCCAACGGAAGTACGACTCGGGTTCGTCAAACACATCCTACGTGGTGAAATGAATCTCAACCACGAACTTAAGTCTAGTACCGATTGTCTGGACTATAATCATAGTCTCAATTGCAATCAATCCTTATTTAGAGCATGTGGAGTAAAGCATAATAAACAAAGTAATTCAAGCATGTTAACAAACATATCATAAAGCATGTTACAAAGCACAATGTAAACAAGAAATATAAACACATATATTTCATAGTAAGCGATTAAATTAAACAACCATCATGGAGGAAATCATATACGTTTCTAAGGTAGTTGAGAATTTCATCTCAACACCTACCTAAAGCATGATTATCTAAGAACTTACTCTTACAAGCATTTTCACAAACACTTAGAATACACTATTTTAACATACATAGCGTATATTAGCAAAAACATGTATTAGGCCGAACTCTCTCGCCAAGTAAGTGTTATACACATATAAAATATGTTCATACAGCAAATAATCATGGCAAATACATTTCCAAAATTTATACGTATACGTTACTTTCTACAAATACTAGGAATACAGTATATTCAACATAGTTATCGTATAACCGAAAAGCGAAACGGATAGCACTTTGTACATGTGCAATTACATACAGATCATGAATCTATCATTATCTGATATTGAAAGCGTTAAAAACCATAACCTATACACCTAAAGTCCGCACCTTTCGTCGTAGAATCGTAACGAATCCGATAGGTTTGCTAAGCCTTCGTATTCGACAGTTTGGTAACCTATAGAATGAAATAGATTAGCTATTTCATAACTTACAAGTATCACAACCCCAAAACAGATTAGGGTTAGGGTTTCTTACCTAGAAACGAGGTCGAAATTGCCGAAAAAGTGGTGAAGCTTGTGTAGCGGCAGGAAAAAAGATAGGAAGGATCCTCCCACAACTCTCTAACTTTCTCTCTCTTTTCTCTCTTCTCTCCTAGGGTTTTTCTCAAATTCGTATGGTTGGATGAGAGGGTTTTAAGGTCCTTATATAGCCTAAAATCACACCAAAACAGACTTAAGGTCAAGGTATACTTAGGTTATAACCAAAGTGAGCCTGTTCCAGCTCAACGGGGCACTTCTGGCTGGCCCCCTTGAGCCAAAGGTTAAACTTAAGCTCACAGACTCTGGATCTAGGTGGAGTTAAGTTTTTGTTTCAGTCGGATTCCCAGATCACGCGTGGCGGACCAGTTTCAGTTCAACGGTCAGTGAAACTCGATCAGAGATTTCAAGTACATGGACATGTGTATGAAATTTCCCCTGATCTGAGGGTGTATTTGGGTCAGATTCTGATGGTCAGGTTGCTCAATACTGATTCGCAAGCGTCACATGCCAGATTTCATAAATCCTTATTTATCTTGAAATTATTTTCATGTTTCTCACACTCCTTACTCCGGACTTAAGCGAATAGTCGTGGGACACTGTCTGGATTTGATCTCCGAGATGGTTGTCAAGCCCAGCGAGGTGATCCTAAGTGTATAACTTCGTATCATTCAGACTTTCGATGTGCGGTCCAGATCTGATATGGAGTTTCAATGTGCTCCCGAGAGCAGTCGGGTAATGAGTTTGATCCTAAATTTTAGGGTAACCTAGCATCAATGATTCTACAAGTTTTGGGTCTTGCAGATCATATTTAAAGTGATTCAAACGGATTTCATGGCTAATCTAGTTTAGCACTTAGTTGACTTTGTCAAATTTCTAAAGGATTTGATCCTAAGCGATTTCTGCCTGAGGTGGTACTCGAGCCATTGTACGGAATTTTTCAAGTCGTTACATTTGTTAAGCTATGTTTTTCTTTCCATTCTTGAGTTTGTATTAAACTCGTGGTGGAAATGATCTCACCGAGCTTCTAGCTCACCAAATCAACAACATTAGTATGTTTACAGGTCAAGAGAGGAGTAAGCGATGAAGAATCCGTAAACAACTACTTCCATTAAAGTTAAGTCTTAGTTTATATTTTTATTTGAGAAATTGTAAAGAATTTAATATAAATAGTGAAGTAAGGAATCTAGTAGTGATATTAGATTTAAGATTTGAAATTTATAGAGTTTAAATTCAAGTTTAGGTTTGAATTATTATGGTTTGGATATTTTAAATATGGTTTAGTTTGATTGGATGATGAATTGAATGATAATGTGGATGTAAGAATGTATAAAACTTAGTTCACACCTCGGAACTTAAGATTAGAGTTACAATACTCGGGTTTTAAATTTCGTGGTGTGACATCTTGCTTCACCAACTTATTTTGTTTTTTCACCTTCTGCTCCATGTCAGTATCACCGGATTCTTAATAATCCTTGCCCAATCTGAATTTTCAATCTTTCTAAACTTTACTAACTTTCTTTTAATAGTAATCCCAGTAATCTTCTAACACATTATAGCAGGACTATAAAGAAGATAAGCAAATAAGTTAGATTAAACATCATGGACATTTGTTAAATAAAAAGTGAAATTAGTCAGTAGAAATAGGTGCTTTCAAGTAGGCAATTGAGTCTTCAAATGTTACTTAAATAGGACGCTAAGGGGCTGTTTGAATTTCTAATTACTATGGTAATTCAAGGTAAATGCGTAATAATTATTTACCTTTATATTTTTGGTTGGATTTTCAAGGTGATATTGACAACCACCTTTTATTTATAGCACTCCTCACATCACCCGAGGAGAAAAATGTTAAATCGTGGGGCCCATGATGATGTCTGTGTCTTATCCACACCGTCCATCCCTTTAGCTAGCTTATTTTAGGGCATGAGCTGAAAAATGAGGCAGATCCAAAGCTCAAGTGGACCACACCACATGAAACAATGGGAATTGAACTCCTACCATTGAAAGCTACTTGAGGACCCTAGAAGTTTTGGATCAAGCTGATATTTTTGTTTCCCCTTTATCCATGATTGTGTGACCTTATGAATAGATTGGATGACAAATAAACATCAATGTGGGCCCTAGGGAGAAAATAACTTTCAGCCGTTGACGTCTTTATGATCATTATTTCCTAAGGTGTGGTCCACTTGAGCTTTTGATTTTCCTCATTTTTGAGCTCATGCATTAAAATATTCTATTAAAAAGGATGGATGGTGTGGATAACTCACATATATCATGATGGGGCCCACATATTTAAATTAGTAATAATAGGGTTTTTATGGACCTACTTTCGAAACGTAATTCCTGACGAATTTCAAATAGCTGGAGTAAGTAATAATTACTTATTTCCATGTATTTAACAGGGAAATTAAAAATCAAATAACGCCTAAAGTAAATCAAGTACCATGGTGGGACGTTGATTCCATAAAGGGTATAATGGAGAGACGTTGTCCATTGCATACCGATAATATTTTTAGAAAGTTCTCCCCAACAGGTTGCCCAACCATGTTGAAATCGACATGATGACGTCCCTAAGTAGATGTAGTACTATAAGAGGGTGCATGTGCTAATTGGGAAGAAGCGACAGTATGCGTCGATGATAGAGTAGATGCTGGAGGTGGCGTTGATAGCACGGAGATGAGGTATGAATGTCATCCGTTCCCAGAGTAGTAGAAGAGGAATTTGACAAACCCTCTTGAGACATAATGTCTATATTCACATGATAAGATACAAAGAAAGAACTTATTCATTACTTCTAATAGGTTGGACCCATAATTAGGATCACTTTGTGAAAAAATCAGTCCTATTTACTCAACTGGAGGACTAACACAATAGAAAATAAATTCTATTGTTTGATAAATAAAAATTAAAAGTATAGTCATGGATGGAAAAAATCTTGGATGAATTAAAGCTCTAAAACATCACTTCTAAAGGATCTTTTTTTTTTTTTTTTTTTAATCAGAATCTCTGCAACCAACAAGAGAGTTGCCTACATACTTATCATGGTGATAAGATCACGTCACTATAGTTTATCGTCATGTAACTTGGATTCCAATTAATTATATTTTTTTCCTACTTAGGTGTATAACTCAATTGATTGATTTGGGTTGGGTAGGCCCACTAACAGAAGATCTCCACCATGCAATTAAAAATCTATTAGCAGAGCTCTACACCAAAGTACGAAGAAAACAAAATCAATTGTAATGAAAATTTCATGACGACTTTACTTTTATTTTTTACCAGACTCTCCAAAACCAACGAGAGAACTATCTACACACTTATCATCATGATAAGATCATGTCATTATAGTTTATTGTCGGGTAAATTGGATTCTAATTGATTTTATTTTATTTTTCGTATTTTTGTATATAGCTCAATTAATTGATTCATGTAATCAGAAATCTGCTAGTGGAGCTCTACACCAAAGCAAGAAGAAAACAATATCAATTGGAATGCAAGTTACACGGCAAGTTTATTTTTATATTTTTTACCGGACTCTCCATAACCAACGAGATAATAGCTTACATACTCATTAGTGTGATAAGATCAGGTTAGTGCAATTCATCTCCATTTCCTCATCCTTCTTTTAACTAAATCTGATGACTTACTTGACATAGTACTATCAACACCCTCCCACGTGCGCACATGCACAACAAAATTGAAATGCAGAATTGAATCAAAGGTAAAAAGTATATTTGACTTAGAGTCCTTACTTGTAACACCCCGTATTTTCTAGTACTCGAGTGTCACCATGTAACCTAACTTTTGATGAATATAGACCAGCTTAAGCGAACATCATGTGCTTTCAGTCAAAATTCGATCTTTGAAAACAGTTCCCATCCACGTAATAAATCATTCATCCGGTATTTTTCAAGATGGACCACCACATCGTTAGAAAAACCTATTATTAGGATTTCAATTTCATTGATAGACAAATCTAACCAACCATCTTAGATTTAGAACCTCGGATTGCGAGATCCACCGTTCATTGTGTCCATCACACCCTATTTATCAAATTATCACCTGATCATGCAATTTGACCACACGATTACGAGAATAACCCTTAAGAATCCATTTAGGTTAGACTGGAAGCCCTAATAACTATTGATGGTCAGATTTGAATTCAATCTGGCCATTTGATCGATGAGAATCCATAATCAAACACCAAGGCCTAAAAGTACGGCCCATCTGATCCCCTGCCCTAACTAACCTTGCTAAATAAACGGGTGGGTTAGATTTACTGAAATGCCTCTATGGGTCCCACAAACCACTTACTGAACATGAAATCATCAAGTTATAGATAAGGCCCACCTAAATGTCAGATCAACCTCGTTCTTGGACTCATGGCCTTACATGGACCAATGGATCGAATGGTCGGTGTGAATCAGATTTGAAACCCATCGGACCACCAGATCACACGAAAATGTCAACTAGATGCATGAATCACAAAGTATGGCCCATCTAGAATTTGGATATATCTGATCTCTGGTCAGGGGCCTTAAGTGGACTTCTAGAAATGAATGGATGGAGTAGATCTGACAAAGAGAAGGTGGACCCCACCTCTAGACCGTGAGTGTGTATAATAGGGCATGCACTCGGGGTGCACTCGACCGCATGACCCTGGTCAGGCGGGTTTGACTCGATGTTTCCGAATAAGGAAATTTCCTTCTTCCCTTTTCAGTTTCCTGCCGCAACAGTTTGAACTAGAGAGGTTCGTTTATAACGTCTATGGCCCACCATGAACACCCAACCGGGGGATCCAAACCGTCCATTTGCTGTGGACGTGAGTCCTGAGTAAAATCCACCTAACTTCGTACTTTGGAGCATGTGTACATGCACACCATTCTTGGTGCAAACAGGTCTTACGCAAGGTTAGAATTTCTGAAAACAGAAACTGTTTTTGTTGCCATGTTGACAATCCGCGTGCCTCCTTTTCCTCTGTCTTAGCTGTCCGGCTGTGGGAAAATCTTAGGCCTTCACTCGTAGCTACGTGGTTTAGGGTTCCTGAGTAAACAGCGGCCAATTTTGGTTGCGCCAACTGTTTGCAAATACCTCCCATCAACAGGATACATCCGGGCCATTTATTCTCATCCGACGGCCTAAGAGAATTAGGTTTCTCTATAAGGAGGAAGAGAAAATGCCTCTTTCCCATCCCTTGTAAAGAAACTCAAAAAACTAATTGTTTCCTTCCAAGCTCAAACCAACTAGAAAAACCACCCTAGAGCTTCATTTCGATCATACTCCAAGCTCCCATAGGGCTATTTGCATCATCCTTAAGCATCATTTTGAAGAAAATTGTGGATGTTCATGATCTGCCATTAATGACGGTCATCTTCCTTATTGGAAGATCAACCATTAGTTCCTGTTACAACCCTTAATCTCATATCAGTTCCACTCACTAGGTGGGCCATCTCTGCAGCGCTCTACATGGATCAAAGAAGAAAATAGAAGGTGAGAGGAGGGGGGGCTTGACTACGACTGTGTTGCACCGAGCCAGTGTAGTTGGGTCGATTCATGCCTCGAACTAGGTGTGTTCGGATTGAGGCCAAACTTCGTGAAAGTCTGGAAAGAGTGGAAGGAGAAATAAGAGAAGAGAGTGAGAAAGGTGTGCAGGACGAGTTGTTGTCCATTGCTGTCGTGCCACACCCAGACTCGATCCGAGTTTAGGTCGAGTTGGGCCTGTTCTAGTCAGGTCGGATCTGGTTTAGTCCAGCAGTTGAAGGTTACGGTTTAGAGAGAAAGGAAGAAGAGAGAGAAGAAAAGAAACTAGAGAGAGTAGGTCGTTGCTGCACTCCCATCAACCGTGAGAGCATTGTTGCTGTCGCACTGAGCTGGGCCAACTCAGTAGCTGAGTTTCGGCCCAACAAAGTTTCTGAACCGAGTCAACCACACTGTCTAGTCCATCTAGAGAGTGAGATCAAGAAAAATAGGAAGAAGAAGAAAGAAAGAGAGAAAGAGAGAGAGCATAGGATGCTTTGCTTCCATGTCGCGCCGGGTCGACTCCACTGAGTCACTAGGTCGGGTCAGGCCGTGTTTTACTGAGTCCATTGTTGGACATCTTCTAGCAGAAAGAGAAGAGAAGGAATAGTAAGAAAGCAGAAGAGAGGAAGGATGAGAGAGAGAGACATCAGTAAGTCGACTCGCTTAGATCGGGCTTGAGTTAGGTAAGCCATTTCATTCAATCATATTTGTTGCTATTTAATATCATTAGCTATTATTGGATTACTATTTTTAATTAGTAACATTATTAATATTGTTATTATATCAATTAGAAATTGAATCCAAAAATGTAAACCTAGATATAAACTCTAGGATGAAACCCTAAATCTAAGAAATCCAGACCTTAGGTTATGGGCTTCACCCTAAATAGTGCGGAGAACGTGGATCTAACCATATAATTTACAAGTCATGGTAGGATTCGACCGTAAGGGCGTACGCACCTCCTAGTGACAGTAGTAGGCGATTCAACACATAAGGTGATGATTTCTTCCCCTTGAGCTTTCCACTTTCCTATTAGTTTAAGTGATAGTTTCTGTTTTAATTTCAGTTGATAATTGATATCTCTATTACTTACGCTAGTTGTTGGATTTGACTTGTAACTTATATGCTTAACATTTATCTTGTATAAACATGTGTATGTTGCACTTGTATACCTTCTCATGCTTGTGGATTGTTTATGGAACTTAAACTAGTACATCAAACAATGGGAAACCCCACTTATAAATGTACACCCATACTTACGTTGTAACTTGATTGGTTGTGACTATTATAGGCCCCTGACCTTACGATTGTAAGTTCCACCTATTGAAATATGATTGGCCACTAGTCGATTTGGTTTCCATTAAACATCCCAATGTTGGAGTCTCATGAGTCGGGGATGGTGGGAATGAGAAACTATGCCCGAGCTATCGGCCTACTCTGGGTGATAAGCCCCCCCGTAGTGACTTTTGAGCTTTCTTAAATTAGATGGTTGTAAACGGAATAATGACGGTTTGGATAATCATGCATTCATAGCATATGGGCGATGACCGGTGGATAATTCTGGATGCTATAGCATGTGCCCTTAGGCCTTAGTGTGGTATCGTTTTGCTAGCTTATAGACGATCAACTATTGACCCACGTACGTGATGTACGATGGCTTGGTCACTATACTTGTACGTGATGTACGGACGTGATGTGCTTCACTGGTGACCGACCATATGCATGGGTGACGAGCCCAAGTTCGACTAGATGAGCATCTCCAGGTCAATGTGCATTAACGCATCCATACATTTAAATAAGATTGCATCATGTATTGTTTTTGATGCCTTATTTCTTTAAACTATGCTTGACTAATGCGGTGGTGTAATCTTGAAGAAAAATCACACTGAGCTGGCCACTCATTCATTGAATATATAATCGTGCAGGTAATGCAGGTGGTTTAAATGATATTTATGTTTGGATTGATGAGGAGCATGGTTCAATGGTCAAGGATGCATGTAATTGCTAAGAGAAGTTGCATGATGTTGCAGCTCGAGTTTATAGGCATTTTATTATTTCTCGTGTTAAATCTTGTAATTCTTATTTTTATTAACATAGAGACATTGGTTTGTATAAGTCATTTTGGGCAGTTGCTCTTATATTTTGAATGTATATATAATTTCCTTTATGCTTGATTTGTTTATCTTCCGCTAAACTGCTAACTCTGAGAAAAAGAAAAAGAAAAAGAAAATATATGTGGAATTTGGTTATCTTTAAAGGTTAACACTCGAGTTTTTGGAAAATGAGTCATATACTCGGGTTTCGAAAACCTGTGGCATTACAGTTGGTATCAGAGTGGTGTTTAGACAAACCAGGCCTTGAGAAATGAACTTGTACAAACTATAAATGTCTCAAGTGGGATGTTGGAAATAAGAGATTGAACTTAAGTGAATTTCCCTAGACTTGGGAAGATTTGAGAATGTAGAAATCCAAACTTAGGTCCCCTTAGAAATTATTAGAGTATCCATTCGAACTTGTGTGAAAATCCCTTAGAATAAGGGAAAATTGAAAACATAGAGACTTCAAACTTTAGACTTTCTTGAAATTTTTAGGTTGGACCTTTAGACTTTAACTTATGTATAAATCCCTTAGAATTGGAAGGAAGTAAGAATGTGTAGACTCAAAATGTTACTCCCTCGAAAATTGTTTGTATAACTGTAAGACTTAAAAGTGAACTTAAGTTTCCTTGAAAATTGCAGGTTTAGTAATTGAACTTAGATATTAAACCTAGGAATCATGAGAGGAAAAGTTCTCACTATGATGTACGTAAGGCTAGACAAGCACATTCCTTATACTTGACTTCCAAATGAAAAATTTCTAGAAATCCAAGATATGAACTTTCCTAAAATTTCATTAGTTAAAAATAACACCGTCATAATATTCAGCATATGAAATGAACTTAGCCATCATAGTAAAATCCCTTACCCACCACATCGTACATTAGATCGGACATGAACATTCCCTAAACTTGAAGAATCATACTGGAAATTATAATTTAAATTCCCTAATACATCTCGTTAATTAGAGACGACAATTCTCACAAATTTCAGCACCTAAGGTTAACTAAAAGTGAAGTTAAGGGAATTTTGGGTAGATTTTCAACTATAGAGTTGGAATCTTAGATGAATTTAACAAATTTCAAACTCAGATTTCATATAGAAAATCATGGTCCTGGAATTTTTGCATAGTACTTAGATAATTAGAGTGGCGCAATGAAAGCGTAATGGGCCACATTAACTTATCTGTTACAAAAATAAATAATCACATGATATTCCTCAAGACTCTGGAATAATCGGGATCATGGATTGATGGAACCATGTTTAAGTGATGTTTACGTGGTTTGACTCAAAGTCTAAGTCCTAGCAAATCTCAATAATCTCAATGCCATGATCAAGCAAAGGATCGAGATTTAACATGATTATGAATTGATACTAGTAAATCCTCTGTTGTACGTAGGCAAAGGATTGATATATCGGGCTCGAACCCACTACAACCATCAGTTCATGAAAGCTCAAACACTAGAAACCAGAAAATTGTATTGTACTCATTAAAGGTAAAAGAAAATAAAAAGAAATAAAGATATTGTTATTAGCCACATAAATGAACTTATAATCTTAGTAAGTGCTATAAGAAATCCTAATATTGACGAGCATTATGATGATTCCCTAGTTCTAGTTAATACTTAAATGATTTCTAACCTTTAGTCAAACTTAAACTCATCAGTAGATCTACTAGACTAGAGACTTAAAGGTTGTGGCAAATTTTGATGTAGCTTGTTAAGAATATATGTGATATGATCTAACACTTAGGCATGTATAAGATAGGGTACACCTTTATGATCATAATCGAACCACTCATAACTTTAATGGTTGGAACTAGCATTAACAAATCTCAATGGTAAAATCTTCTTTAAGGGGGGTAAATGAAACGAGCCATGTTCTAGTAGTAACTCATAAGTAGTTGTGCATACAAATAAACCTAGTGGAAAAACTAGTGAATACATAGTGACACCATAAAATAAATCATCGTTTACAATCATAGTTGAAGTATTGAATTTTGAGGATGAAATTCTCTTTAAGGGGGTAGCTTGTAACACCCCATACTTTCCAGTACTCGAGTGTCACTGTGTAACCTAACTTTAGATGAATACAAACCAGCTTAAGCGAACATTCACGTGCTTTTAGTTTAAATCCGACCGTTGAAAGCAGTTCCCATCCATGTAATAAATCATCCATCCGGTATTTTTCAAGATGGACCACCACATCGTTAGAAAAACCTATTATTAGGATTTCAATTTCATTGATAGACAAATCTAACTGACCATCTTAAATTTAGAACCTCGGATTGCGAGATCCACCGTTCATTGTGTCCATCACACCCTATTTATCAAATTATCACCTGATCATGCAATTTGACCACCTGATTACGAGAATAACCCTTAACAATCTATTTAGGTTAGACTGGAAGCCCTAATAACCATTGATGGTCAAATTTGAATTCAATCTGGCCATTTGATCGACGAGAATCCACAATCAAACACTAAGGCCTAAAAGTATGGCCCATCTAATCCCCTACCCTAACTGACCTTGCTAAGCAAATGGGTGGATTGGATTTACTGAATTGCCTCTATGGGCCCCACAACCACTTATCAAACATGAAATCATCAAGTTATAGGGCCCGCCTGAATGTTAGATTAGCCTCGTTCTTGGACTCATGGCCTTACATGGACTAATGGATCGAATGGTCGGTGTGAATTAGATTTGAAACCCATCGGACTGCCAGATTGCATGAAAATGTCAACTAGATGCATGAATCCCAAAGTATGGCCCATCTAAACTTTGGATATATCTGATGTCTGGTCAGAGGCCTTAAGAGGACTTCTAGAAATGAATGGATGGAGTAGATCTAGCAAAGAGCCGGTGGACCCCACCTATAGACCATGAGTGTGCATAATAGTGCGTGCACTGGACCACACGACCCTGGTCAGGTGGGTTTGACCCTATGTTTCCGAAGAAGGAAATTTGTTTCTTCCCTTTTTGGTTTCCCACCACAATAGTTCGAACAGGAGACGTTCGTTTGCAACATCTATGGCCCACCATGATCACCCAACCAGGGGATCCAAACCGTCCATCTGGTGCAAACGTGAGTCCTGAGTAAAACCCACCTAACTTGTTCACAACCCCAAGTGTAGGGTCGTGATGTAGTAATAATCTCGGTGAGACCAAGGTCGAATCCACAGGGACTAATCTTATCACACCCTAAACTCGGAAAACGAGCTCACAAAATTTTCGATCGCCGAATCCGGCGCCGACAGCCTCTGTAGTGCCCCATTCTCGGCTCCCGGCACTCATATGCCAGATTCCGATTCTGGGATCCTATAAGGAGGATTTTCAATATGATATTTTTGTTTGTAATGGAGCATAACCACAAGCATAACCAAGTCACAAAACAACATCACGACATATCCACTATATAAAAAACTTTAAGTACAATGCGGAAAGGGAAATACAAGGTAATCAAAAAGCTCCAAAATAATCTGATGCGTGCTCCTGCCTCAGCGTTGCGCGATCCAACGTCACCTTCACACAACGGTCGTGCATAAGCTTGCAAAAGCTTAGAGGGTAGTGTAAGTGTGTGCGCACGACAAGTGTCAAGTATGCAGTATCAGAGTAATGCAGAAATATGCTGGTAAGTCCATGAATACTATCAGCCATACCAAGGCTGTGCGATGCAAGACATGAATGTTATTAGTCATGCTAACCCATGCAATGCGAGACCTATATCCAAATGTCATATGCAAGAAGCAACGCAAACATGTCAGTCCTCATCAAGTACATATATCAGTACAGTTCCCCTCTGGGATATCACCGGGGTCTAGTATACTCCACACTGACTACTGCCTCCCTAGCCGCACAGCCCAGTGAGTAGAAGAGACCACACTATCTGCCTAACAAGTAGTCTGCCAATTCCTACTCGGCTCGTCAATAGCGGACCCATTTATGAGTTGGTCAAACTCAGCCTAACTTACAACCCCCTCACTCGGGTGGATAAGGCCACACCCCTTCCAACCGACCACGACACAGTGGGAGACGTAGCCTACTGGTATTCGATACTCGTGTGCTCGTGTATCCACTCGGTCTAGATGTTGAAGCATCTCCTGATACCAAAAAGGTTATGGGATTTTCACCCAAGGACATCCTATGTGCCCACAGTGCTAGAGCCAATATTTTCGGTATCCAATTCGGCCATCCATGATGTGCCTGTGGAGGCCACGACCCTGATGTTGCTAGGGTATATGATGATCACACATATGCGAGATGCATGAGTCACACCGTCCAGTCATGCAACAATCCTACGCATACCGAACACTCATGTGGGTAACTCCTATCAGTGAGTCCCATAAATAATCTACCCAATTGGCATATGGTATGATCAGTCACTACTCATATCAAGCATACATATGATGTGTATGGCATGAGTCATGGAATTATACTAAGCATGTTATATGGTGATGAACTATCCTCACAACGAAGATGGGCCTAGATGGCCTATACACAACAAGTATAGGCCTATTAATGGGCCCTAGGGAGAGTTACAATGCGGACATTTAACCATCATTGTTCTTACAATATGGGCATCAAACCATCATTGCTCCCAAGGCATGGGCCGCCATGGACATCATTACCATAAACCATGGTGGAATCACACATTGCAATGGACTTTATATACATCCCATTGGGCCTCATCCACATGGGCCTCAAATAATCATATGGGGCCACACTACACAGGCCTAACAATACAAACAGGTGGCCCCGCACATGGGCTAAAATACATCATGAGGGCCTCATGGAGGGTTGCACCAATGGACCTCAAGTGGGCTTGGACCACACTAAAATCATTCGATAGTTGTAGGTGTAACATGTGTACCACTGTT
This sequence comes from Magnolia officinalis, assembly GCA_021015155.1. Classification (NCBI taxonomy): domain Eukaryota; kingdom Viridiplantae; phylum Streptophyta; class Magnoliopsida; order Magnoliales; family Magnoliaceae; genus Magnolia; species Magnolia officinalis. Next base: position 73,155,531 of record JAJHSJ010000003.1, read on the forward strand.
ACCCTATTATTCCATGGGCACATAGCCCACTAATGATGATCAGCACTGTCAAACATTGTCTATGTAAATCTGCACCATCCAAACATTGGGCAGCACGTCCAAACATTGGACAGCACCGTCCAAACGTTGTCCAGCACAATCCAATATAATCTGGTCGGTTGTGGATGAAATAATATATCATGGTGGTGTCCACGTGTCGCCCACTAAAGATTTAAATCTGCCTCAGTTTAGTCTTAAGCCTTAAAACGGGCTTGCCAAATGGTGGACGGTGTGGGATGAAACATATCAGGTCAAGGTTGCCAAATGGTTGGACGGTGTGGATGAAACATATCATGTCAAGGTGGGCCCCACACGCTGCCATGGTGGGGTCCACGTCCGATGATGGACGAACAGGATAAAATACATGCATCATGATGGGGTCCATGCAGTGGACGGTGTAGATAAACCCACACAGCATGGGATCCACAGAGCTTACTGGCGTCTGATATGCCAGCCAATCCCTTTCCAATCGGTGGGGCCCACCACATATTATATTAATAATATATATATATATATATATATATATATATATTATGGTGATGAACTATCCTCACAACGAAGATGGGCCTAGATGGCCTATACACAACAAGTATAGGCCTATTAATGGGCCCTAGGGAGAGTTACAATGCGGACATTTAACCATCATTGTTCTTACAATATGGGCATCAAACCATCATTGCTCCCAAGGCATGGGCCGCCATGGACATCATTACATAAACCATGGTGGAATCACACATTGCAATGGACTTTATATACATCCCATTGGGCCTCAATCCCATGGGCCTCAAATACATCATATGGGCCACACTACACAGGCCTAACAATACAAACAGGTGGGCCCCGCACATGGGCTAAAATACATCATGATGGGCCTCATGGATGGGCTGCACCAATGGACCTCAAGTGGGCTTGGACCACACTAAAATCATTTCGATAGTTGTAGGTGTAACATGTGTACCACTGTACCCTATTATTCCATGGGGCACATAGCCCACTAATGATGATCAGCACTGTCCAAACATTGTCTATGTAAATCTGCACCATCCAAACATTGGGCAGCACGTCCAAACATTGGACAGCACCGTCCAAACGTTGTCCAGCACAATCCAATATAATCTGGTCGGTGTGGATGAAATAATATATCATGGTGGTGTCCACGTGGTCGCCCACTAAAGATTTAAATCTGCCTCAGTTTAGTCTTAAGCCTTAAAACGGGCTTGCCAAATGGTTGGACGGTGTGGATGAAACATATCAGGTCAAGGTGGGCCCCACACGCTGCCATGGTGGGGTCCACGTCCTGATGATGGACGAACAGGATAAAATACATGCATCATGATGGGGTCCATGCAGTGGACGGTGTAGATAAACCCATACAGCATGGGATCCACAGAGCTTACTGGCGTCTGATATGCCAGCCAATCCCTTTCCCAATCGGTGGGGCCCACCACATATTATATTAATATATATATATATATATATATATATATATATATATATATATTTATATTATTTTTTGAAGTATGCTGCACGTCCAGCGTCTAAATGGATGGCTGAACAAAATACATACATTAAATGGCCTCTGGTGGGCCCCACCCTCACAGGTGTCACACGTGTGGCGTGGGTCCCATGCAAATAGGTGGACGACATTGATAAAACACATGCATCGTGGTTGGGACCCACGGTCCCTGCCCTTTTCATCCAGCGGCGTAGCAGGACGCTGCTACAGCGTCCTCTGGACATCAGCAGCAACAACGCCTGCTGTACAATTTCTTCTTTTTTGTTGTTGGAGATTTTCCTAGGTGGGGCTCATATTAGGAGGATGTACTCCATCCATTGGATCCTATGGCTCAAGACAGACTAAACAAGTCCAATATTCAACATGTTTTGGTGTGTGGAAACATCAAAGTGGGTCATAACAGCTTTTAACAGTCAATATCATTGTTTTCTATGATGCGGCCCGCCAAATATTTGGATTGGCCTCATTTTTCGGCTCAACGCCTAAGATGAGCTGGGAAATAGGGTGGATGGTGTGGATTAGATCCATACATCAATGAGCGGCCCACCAGAAATTTTGAATCAAGCTAATATTTTTATTTTTACACAGCAATGTCTAGACCCTGCTGGACGGTCTGGACAGCAGAAGTCCAGCAGGTTATGGGCTGGCCCATCTAGCCATGTTGGGGTCCATCAAATATTTGTATTCCCCCATCATCTGGACCCTCCAAACAAAAGGGTAGCAAGGTGGGTTGGTCCCCATGTTTGGACAGCCATGGGGCCCATTGGATAGATGGTTTGGACATCACATACATCATTAATTGGGCCACAAAATATGGGAGAGAGAGAGAGAGAGAGAGAGAGAGAGAGAGAGAGAGACATATGATGGAGGGCTCCACCACTATGAGCCCTCCCTTATCATGCATTTCAATCATACATCAAGTGGGTCCCAATACATGTGGTCCCACCAAATTAAAATCAATGGTAGAGATTCCTTCTCCATCAAAATGGAAGGTCTAGATGACCCCTTTCAAACTAGAAAAGTAAACATCATGATGGGGTCCATGGAGAATGGCCCCATCATGGAATGATCATGTGAATCATGGTGGGCCATCGGCCACATCTAGGGTCCAAAGTGAGATCCATACCATCAATCGGTAGGCCCCACTTGGCCCATCATCAAAACATGAAATCTAGGCCTATAAAACACCCACCATTTGATCATCTTGGTTCAATGGAACGCCAAACTCCTTGTGTCTCACTTTGGTGGAAGATGATAAGGATTGAAGGGCTAGGATGATGGATCTTGGTATAGGAAGTGGGCCACAGACAACACACTTTTCTCTCCTTGGAAGTGCTTGGATGTGCACCTTTTTGGTTGCTTGGAGAATGTGAAGAGAAAGAAAGAGAGAAAGGGTGGTTGTAAGAGAGAGGTGATGGCTGTGAGTGATAAATGTACTTGAGTTGACAGTTAACTTAGGGTAGGTTGCTTGTCTTAGGGAGAAAGAAAGCATGGGTTATGTACTTTGATTGATTGATTGATGGGATGGGTTGTAGGGATTCTCTTGGGTTCGCAAATGCTCGGTGTTTCTTCGAGATAAACGCGGAACCACATCTCCTGACCAGGGTATCGAATCGACGTGCAAGATGCGACGTTGGAACCGCGATGACGGCGCGGTCGCAATGGTACAAGTCTCGGATTAAGACGACTCAAATATACGGAATACGACTTATGGTTGCACGTAAACGTCGATTATATGTTGCGGGTTGCTGGAATTTGATGAAAAGGATCGCGGGAGTCTACGGAACGGAACGGTATGGACTAGGATACGGGCCTTACAAATCTCGTGTATTTTCTAAAAGCAACTAGAAGTAGAAATAGAAGAAGATGTAAACCTAAATCAGGAAAGTAAGGAGTAATTGTGAGAGAATTTAATGAAAAACTTAAGAAATTCAAAGGTGAGAAACTAGGGTTTCCAAGGATCCACTTATAGGTTTTTTAGATGCTACATCGCTTGATTCAAGGACATAACTGAAATTAGAGTCCTATCTTATCCAATTAGTAAAAAGAGATTTGTCAAATCTCTGAACTTCTCATGGATCTAATCATCAATGGATGAAAGTTGTGAGAATTTGGAAGTGATTCCATCACCTAACCATGCCCAGGAGACAAGGCAAACAACATGATTTACCAATCCCATAGCCAATCATAAGAGAATTGTGAAGGTTAGGAAGGATTCCGTACCCTTCCATGCCCAAGGGATGATGGTGAACAACAGGACTTCCTAATTTCACAATCTCAATTCAGCAAAAGAAGATATTCAAAGAAATTGTAAATCTATTGTAATTTGTCACAACAAATCATTAACAATTAAAAATATTCCTTATCATCAAACTAGAATCCAAGAGAATTCAACAAAACATGAATCAAAACAAAGCTAGCATCCCAATCATGCTACAAGCTTCACCTCTTAGCCCTAGCTAAGATGTTTAGCCAGCCATAGACATAATTGAACTAAAATATCTTAAGAAAAGCATTAAAACAACTAAGGAAGAGGAAGAAAAACTCTTGGTGACGGCTTCTTCACACTTTTGCTCCACTCCTCCAACCCTAGAAGATGCCTAGGAACGTCCTATGGACTCCTATTTATAGTTTTGCAGCACCTCCTTTCGCATCAACTTGGGAAATATAGAAACCGCCTCAAATTTACGCAGTTTCGATGCTATTGAAGTGTCTTCGATATGTCCTTCGATATATCCTTCGATTCTATCGAACAATCTTCGATAGAATCGAAGATCGGTCCAAAACTGTCCAATGAGTTTGGCCTGAAATCCTGAATTTCTCAATTCTATCGAAGTTTCTTTGATATGTTCTTCGATATGTCCTTCGATACTATCTAACAGTCTTCGATAGAATTGAAGGCATTCTAGCAGTTTTCCAAAATTAGACTTTTCTGGCCTCAGAATCTGTTTTCAGGACAATTTCCAGGATTCCTTTTCTTCACTTTAAATCTCAATTCTTTTCCTTAATCTCTTGGTTTCCTTAGATCTTTGGCATGTGAATTCTTCAATCTTGGTCTCCTAAGATCCATCCCCTGCCTTGGCGATTCTTAAGCATTAAATCCATGCTTTTAGCACCATTTTCAATCCAATCTCTTAAATTCACCTTGCAACACAAACATGAGTAAAATAGAACATTAAGCATTATCACGTTCATAAAACCAAGATATAAATGGGGGATAATATGCAATATTTGACCCTCAACACAGCTTCTATATTTGGCGCATGTGTGCATGCACACCATTCTTGGTGTAAATAGGACTTATGCATGGTTAGAATTTTTGAAAACAAAAACTGTCTTTGTTGCTGTGTTGGCAATTCGTGTGCCTCCTTTTCCTTTGATCTTAGCCGTCAAGCTGTGGAAAAATCTCAGGCCTTCACTCGTAGCTTCGTGGTTTAAGGTTCCCAAGCAAACAACGACCAATTTTGGTTGCGCCAATTATTTACAAATACCTCCCATCAACAGGATACATCTGGGCCATTTATTCTCATCCGACGGCCTAGGAGAATTAGGTTTCTCTATAAGGAGGAAGAGAAAATGCCACTTTCCCATCCCTTGCAAAGAAACTCAAAAAACTAGTTGTTTCCTTCGAAGCTCAAACCCATCAGAAAACCTCCTTAGAGCTTCGTTTCAATCATACCCCAAGCTCCCATGGGCCTATTTGCATTATCCTTAAGCACCATTTTGAAGATAAAAGCGGGCGTTCATGATCTACCATTAATGGTGGTCATCTTCCTTATTAGAAGATCAACCATTAGTTCCTGTTACAGCCCTTAATCTCATATCAGTTTCAGCTCACCAGGTGGGCCATGTCTGCAGTGCTCTATACGGATCAAAGAAGAAAATAAAAGGTGAGGGGGGTGGGGGGCTCGACTCCGACTATGCCGCACCGAGCTAGTGCAGTTGGGTAGAGTCATGCCTCATCTCGGCTCAAACTAGGTGTGTCCGGACTGAGGCCAGACTTCGTGAAAGTATGGAAGGAGAGGAAGGAGAAATAAGAGAAGAGAATGAGAAAGGTGTGGAGGACGAGTTGCGGTTCGCTGCTGTCATGCCACACCCAGACTCGGTCTGAGTTCAGGTCGAGTTAGGCCTGTTCTAGTCAGGTCGGATCTGGTTTAGTCTAGCAATTAAAGGTGTACGGTTCAGAGAGAAAGGAAGAAGAGAGAGAAGAAAAAGAAACTAGAGAGAGCAGGTCGTTGCTACTCTCCCATCAACTGCGAGAGCATTGTTGTTGCTGCACTGAGCTAGACCAACTCAGTAGCTAAGTTTTGGCTCGACAGAGTTGCTGAACCGAGTTCGGCCACACTGTCTCGTCCATCTAGAGAGTGAGAGGGAGAGCAAGAAAAACAGGAAGAAGAAGAAAGACAAAGAAAGAGAGCTTAGGTTGCTTTACTTCCATGTCGCGTCGGGTCAACTCGACTGAGTCACTAGGTCGAGTAAGGTTGTGTTTTGCTGAGTCCATTGCTGGACATCTTCTAGTAGAAAGAGAATAGGAATGGTAAGAAAGAAGAAGAGAGGAAGGATGAGAGAGAGAGAGACATCGGTTGAGTCAACTCGCTCAGATCGGGCTCGAGTTAGGTAAGACATTTCATTCAATCATATTTGTTGTTATTTTAACATCATTAGCTATTATTGGATTACTATTTTTAATTAGTAACATTATTAATATTGTTGTTACGTCAATTAGAAATTGAATCCAAAAATCTAAACCTAGATATAAACTCTAGGATGAAACCCTAAATCTAAGAAATCCAGACCTTAGGTTATGAGCTTAACCCTAAATAGTGCGCAGAACATGAATCTAACTGTATAATTTACGATTCGTGGTAGAATTCGACCCTAAGGGCGTGCGAACCTCCTAGCGACACTAATAGGCAATTCAACACCTAAGGTGATGATTTCTTTCCCTTGAGCTTTCCACATTCCTATTAGTTTAAGTGATTGTTTCTGTTTTAATTTCAATTGTAATTTATATCTCTATTACTTGAGCTAGTTATTAGATTTGACTTCTAACTTATATACTCAACATTTATCTTATATAAACATTTGTATGTTGCACTTATATACCTTCTCATGCTTGTGGTTTCCTTGTGGATTGTTTATGGAACTTAAACTAGTACATCAATCAGTGGGAAACCCCACTTATAAATGTAAACCGATACTTGGGATGTAACTTGATTGATTGTGACTATAATGGTCCCCCAACCTAGTGGCCACTTTACCCAAGTTTTTTGTGGACTTACCATCTTACGGATCCTTGTGCCCTCTGTGGCTTGATATGATATTTTCCCTCCATGGTTTTGATATGATATTTGCCCTTTGCGGCTTTAAGTTGATAATTGCCCTTTGTGGTTTTGAGTTTGATAATTGCCCCATGTGGCATTGATTTGATATCTGCCCATGTGGCTTTCATTTGATAATTGCCCTAAGTTGCTTGATGGAAGTATTTTTATATAATCATGCGATTGTAAGTTCCACCTATTGAAATATGATTGGCCACTAGTCGATTTGGTTATCATTAAACATCCCATTGTTGGAGTTTCGTGAACCGGGGATGGTGGGAATGGGAAACTATGCCTGAGCTATCGGCCTTAGTGCGGTATTGTTTCGCTAGCTTCAATACCATCAACTATTGACCCACATATGTGTGATGTACGCACGTGATGTGTTTCGCTGGTGACTGGCCATATGCATGGGTGACGAGCCCAAGTCCGACTGGATGAGCATCCTCATGTCAATGTGCATTCACGCATGCATACATTTAAACAAGATTGCATCGTGTATTGTATTGTACTATGCATAACTAATGCGGCGATGTATAATTTTAAGGGAAATTCACACTGAGCTGGCCACTCATTCATCGAATATATAACCGTATAGGTAGTGCAGGTGGTTTAAATGATATTCATATTTGGATTGATGAGGAGCATGGTTCAATTGTTAAGGATGCATGGTTGCAATTGTCAAGAGAAGTTGTGCAATGTTGCGGCTCGAGTTTATAAGCATTTTATTATTTCTCATGTGTTAAATCTTGTAATTCTTGTTTTTGTTAACATAGAGACATTGGTTCATATAAGTCATTTTAGGTAGCCACTCTTATATTTTGAATGTATATACAATTTCCTTTATGCTTGATTTGTTTCTCTTCTGCTAAATTGCTAACTCTAAGAAAAAGAAAATATATGTGGAATTGGGTTATCTTTAAAGGTTAACAATCGAATTTTTGGAAAACGAGTCATATACTCGAGTTTCGAAAGCCTGAGGTGTTACACTACTAGCCTAATAAAGCTTAAAATCTACGACTGACTAGAAACTATAAAATCACTTAGCGATTGTGGGATCATAAGATTTCCCAACTCAAGTGACTCTTGTGGTTGGTTTGAGGCCATAGTTTATGGGTAAGGGCCTTGATTACGAAAAAAAGAAGGGGTTAGGAGGATTCAAGGGAACTTCAAATGTTGTAAATCCAGATATACTTCACAAGCTTTTTAGGGCCTAAGCAGGCAAAATAGAAGGGACTTAAGACAAAATTAGAATAAAGAGAAAAAGCAGGGTTAAGCCTTATTTCACAAGTTTTTTAAGGTCTGGGTTGGCAAAATATAAAAGAAACGAAAGCAGAATAAATATGTGAGTGAGTTCAGATGTTTTAACGATGTAGGGAATGTGCAGAGTGGAATACGGCTTGATTTTGAGATATGAGAGGGAAAAAAGGAAATCAGATACCCTTGTTTTTATCAAAAGGGATGGCCAGACGTCCTAGATTCCAACCCTACTTGTTGACTTCGGTTTTACTAGTTGCTTTTGACTTCTTAATTGAGAGAGATAGATAAAAAACATTTTTGAGGTGCTAAAGGTTTGACTTCTTAATTGAGAGAGAGAGAGAGAGATGGACATAAAGCATTTTTGAGGTGCTAGAGGTTCGGTGTATGTTTGACTATCAGTATGTTTTGAGAGAAAGGACTGCAGTGCCATTGACTGATCTGGAAAAGTTTGTTGGGCAGAGCTTCTATGGCCATCTGCTTCCTCTAATGCTTGTCGTTTCTCCCTAGAATTCTTTCTCTATATGCCTCTCCTTGTTGAATTCTACATTCTCTGGACTCTCTTTGGACTATTTTCCCCATGTTAGGTCCCCCGGGAGCTACTTAAATAGGTAGTCGATGCTCATTCATTATGGTCAGATGGTGTTGATGAGATGTTGCACAGCTACCATGGCGAATCAAATTGACAGAAGAAATGGTGGAGCATAAACGTGATGACTGTTGAGTAACCTATCCCGAATTCAGTGGGCGGAAATCTGCAATCATGGATGCGGTTTCCCACCACCACATTGTTGAGACTCAAATATTGCATGATAATGCTTAATGGGTGTATTTTATACATGTTTGTGTTGCAAGGTGAATCTGAGAGCTTAGATTGAAAAGAATGTTAAAAGCATGGATTTAATGCTAAAAAATCACCAAGGCAAGGGATGGATCTTAGGAGACCGAGATTGAAGAATTCACATGCCAAAGATCCAAGAAAACCAAGTGAGGAATGAAAAGAATCAAAGATTTAAAGTGAAGAAAAAGAATCCTGAAATTATCCTAAAAAAGCATTTTCTGAAACTTTGGGTCATTTTTTGAAATTGCGCAGGGTGAAGTCTATTTTGGAAAACTACGCAAAGTGAAGTCTATTTTATCAAACTGCGTAAATTTGAGGTGATTTCTAGAGTTTTCCAACTAGGTGCGAAAGTTGGAGTTCCACAACTATAAATAGGACTCTCAAAGATGCTCCAAGGCATCTTCTAGGGTTTAAGGAGTGGAGCAAAAGGGTGGAGAAGCCGTCGTCATGAGTTTTTCTTCTTCTTCTTTAGTTGTTTTCATGTTTTTCTTAAGAGACTTTTGTCCAATCATGTTTATGTTTGGCTAAACCTCTTAGCTAGGGCTAAGGGGTGAAGCTTGTAACGTGATGGGTTATTTCTTTTACTTTGATTCATGTTTATGATGAACCTTCTTTGATTCTAGTTTGATTTTAAAGGAATACTTTTAGTTTTTAATGGTTTATTGTGACTCAAATTATAGTAGATTTGCAATAACTTTAAGTATATTCTTTTCATGTTTTTAAGATTGTGGGATTGGTAAATCCTGTTGTTGGCCATCGTCCCATGGGCATGGTTTGGTGATGGAATCCCTTCCAATTCTCGCAATTCTCCTCCATTGAGAATTAAGTCGAGGGAAGTTTAGATTTAATCTTAATTATTATATCTTCCAATTGGATAGGATAGGACTCCAATTCCAATTGTAGTACTTGAATCAAGTAAGAGAGCTCCCTGATCACTACAAGTGGATCCTTGGAAACTCTAGTTCTCCCCTTTAAATTCTTAGTTTTAGTCACTTTAATCACAAATAGTTTCTCGATCACTTCAGAATTAGTTTTATATCTTCTCCTAGTTTTGATTCTAGTTGCTTTCAGATTACACACGAGATTAGTCCATGTGGATTCGACCTCGGTCTTATCGAGATTATTATTACATCGCGACCCTACACTTGGGGTTGTGAACACACATCCATGTAAAGTTATTATTATTTAAAAAAAAAAAAAAAATTGGTGTTTCATGGATACGCTAGAGGCCGTGTTCTCTCACTTGGTCTGCATCGTATACACCCAGATCTTGGTTGATCCGATCTGAGGGCACCTTTAGGGCGTACTTTTAATCATACAACTACCTTGGTTGGGTCCCATTAAAGTCAATGGGTGGATTTGGCTTATGTTAAAGTGGGGTGTCTATAGATGCCCATCTTTAGCAGATATTGAAGTACAACCGAATGCTAAAGCGAGTGGACACCCCACCTTTGGATTATACGTAGATGCCATCTAGTCTATTCTTTACCCGAGTGTTATTTTTTGAGAGGCTTGTTTAGTTAAAGATTAACCTGAATTCTCTTGAGGGTTGGGGAAAATGTTGTAATTTATCCCTACACATTTTGCGGCTTTATGGGGCATCAAATTGCAACCTTTTCAAACCGTGATCGGCATGTGTGAATTGAATGAGTCCGCAAGTCTTGATTGTGAGTGGTTAGAGCCCTTGCGTTTAAAAGTGTCATTGTTGTTGAGTATTTCAGTTAAGTGAGCCCCAAGTTGAAGACATCAAGTTCAAGACTCATCAAGACGAAGGCATATGATCGTGCTTAAAAGGTAAACTAAGCCTTATCTACCCAAAATAAACCCTGACAGGTATATGCTCCTAATAGAACCTAACTTACCCTAAACACTTCTGGTAAGATTGGGTTGCTTTTAGCACTTTGAGTATTGGAGGAAATATAAAATGAACAGGTAAAATAAAGGTCTTGATGAATGCATCGATATGCAATCCAGGACATATTCGATAGAATCGAACATGGTTCGATTGCATCGAAACCAAGCCTATACAGTCCAACAACAAACTAAACAAATTGCTGGGAAATATCAATTGCATTGAATGTAGTTCGATGACATTAAAACTTAAGTTTCGATGGCATAGAAACCACTTCGATTCAATTGACCTTGGGCTTATGTCTTTCAAAAACCAAAATTACTCTAAGCGCTCCTCGATGTAATCGAACATTCTTCGATAATATCAAGAGTAAGTTATTGATGACATCGAAATGAGGACCAGTTTGTCCAGCAAGCTTTCTAGGGAAATCCAATAATTTTAATCACTTCGAACACCGTTCAATTACATCGAAATTCAAATTTTGATTGCATGGAGAGTCTGATCGATTGCATCGAACAAGAGACAAAACTGTCCAGCAACCAATGTGTATTTTCTCAAAAGGAATCCTGATGGCACCGAATCATCTCTCGATGACATCGAAGTGGATGTCGATGATATCAAAGGGTGTTGGATGAGATCGAACAGAATCTGTTCTACACCCAACTGAATATTCTACGCAGGAAGTCAATGCAATCGGAGAAGGTTCGATGACATCGAAATTTAAATTTCGATGGCATCGAATACCCTTCGATGGGATCGACAATTTCAGTTTTTTGCCAATTTTTTGACCATTGCGGATTCAACTTTATAAATACACATGGTTTGCTTCTTAATAAAAAGTAGCTAAATTTTAAGAGAGTTTGAGAGAGTTTTTGCAAGAGTTAATACCCTCATCCTCATTCCCTTTTTCCTATTAGAGTTCATCATTCAATCCTTTGCACAAGCATTTACTCCTATCTTCATTACTTGGATTGAATCATGAACTCTGACATTCATTGAGTTTTCTATAGCACTCTTTAAAGGTAAATCATTATGCTAGAACTCTTGAATGCATAGCTCATGAGAATCTTCTCTAGGTATTTAATTCATATCATTTAATAGAGAAGATTGGTAAAACCTTAAGCCTCACAACCTCGGATCATTGCTTGTTTCATCATTAACGGTTGTGGTTCAAGGGATCTGAAGACTCTTCATCAATAAAGAAGATCAACTTCAGATTGTGCAAGAAAGGGACTCATTCACTTGTAAGTATATAGAGTTCAGTCTGAAGCTCTTTCCTTGTGTAGAATTGGAATTCAGAGTTTGAGTTGACAAACTTACCAAGACCTTTCGTAGGCCTCCGACAGGAGAATACGTTCTCCTTGTGTAGGACGTATTATCCTTGTGTAGGACGTGTTGCCTTGTGTAGGCATTTGCCTTGTAGGCTCCTAGTTGTGTCCTTGTGTAGGACTTGTCGCCTTGTGTAGGCATCTAAGGTTGCCTTATTTAGGCTCCTTAGTTAACCTTGTGTAGGTTGTGAAGGTTCATGGTTAACCTGATTTAAAACCATTGGATAGTGAAATACAATACACTCCAGGAGAGAGTGTGTCAGCCGAGAGTGGAGCAGGCAAGTAGCTCAACCACTATATATGATTGTGTTTGAGATTGCTCTTGGTGCATTGATCTAATTATGCTTATGTTTATCAAATGATTATTATGATGCATGATTAAGTAAATGTCTAAGTATTGATAAGAATCACATCCCACACACTATCGTCATAGGCTAGTTGCTTTACATATAAATCTTATGTAGCCTATGTGTTTGGACCCTCTATTAGCTTGGAAGCCATAAAGTTACTTTTTCTTACTTATCTTGCTTGAAGTTAGGCATTGTTTATTGTTATAAGAAAATAAATTTTGAAAAGTCCTATTCACCTCTCTCTAGGACACTTGGACAAATTCCATACTTCTACAAAAGTAGTTTTATCGCAATTTCAACGTTTTCTACAACCTTACGAGGATAACAAACTTTGATATGAAAAGGTAGTTTTGGATGTTGCGTGATCCCCTAGAATCACTTTTAAGACAAGTCATTCGTAATGGGTTGTTGCTTGTGCATTCGGCGGCTTTATAGATCTCTTACATTACACAATGAGTTAGGCTTACAAGTGTCTCAGACTAGAGCCATCTGTGTTATTCTTTTGTCATTTGAGTTCTCGATTTTGTCACTTTTTGATTCATAATAGGTTTTTTCGCAATTGAATGCGTGGTTGCACTAATCTAGAAGTAATCATTCCATATTTCAAGACAATTGAGTTGACACTGGAAGTTTCGATCAACCACCTCATGTTCCGCATATGATCCCAGAGAAAATTGTCAAGTCGAAGGAAACCAAAATCAATTATTGGTGTTGCGTTGGCATCCACCAGGAGGTATGGAAGACTGCCTAGTGCCTTGGATGCGTGTGCATGGGTATTTTTGAAAGTTTTGATTTTATTTTTTTAAAATGATCCCCACCTGTAGAACATGATTCCATGGGATTTTTATTGCGAAACATTCTTGAAAGATTTTTCTGTGTCATTTATTTTGAAAATATCTGCCCAATCTCGTGAGTGGGTATTGTCAGGCAGTTTTTATTTTTTAAATAAGTCTAACTAGTTCACGTTTCCATTGGGGATTGTAATGGTTATGATTGAAGTAGACTTTTATTACAATATACTTTTATTTTTTAAAAATAAATTTGACCTATCATCTCATAATCCAGTGGATGCTATCAGGATGAACCTTTATTGAGATAGGCTTTTTGCTCGACATCCAACTTTTGTCATGTTATTAGTCGATGAAGCAATATTCTCTTCACTATCTAGGGTGCTTCTATATCTACAAAGAAAAGAGATTGCTTTAATCGAATGGTTGATGAGTTAGAGTAGAGAGAATGAGACTCACCTAGGCAGTTGGTTGAGGTTGTTGTCTAATTGGACATGCTGAAGAGATGTCCATGACTTGAGTGATGCAACCTGTAGGGATGGATTATTTATTTTTTAATTTTTTTTATTGGGCATTTGTTCATATACATCTATATGCACTCATTCTTTTATTTTTTTGAAAGGACAAATATAAATTTCTATGAAAGAAATGAAATGAAAAGTTTTTTTGTGCCAGTCTTGTCTATACGATCCGTGGTTTGGATTTGGGTGTTGTGGATTATAGGGATTAGACATTTGATTGTTCCAATGTCTGTCCTATACGAGGTTTGAGCTGATTCCCGAGGGTTTTTGGATAACCCTTAGAAGTATCGACTAAAAGTTCCTTCTTAAATTTAGGCTGAGTTGAAAATTCTTGAACGTTAGGGTTTTCATGGTTTGCCTTCGAGATACGAGCCTAGGCTAGAGTCAAGGAACATCTTATTTATACTTTTCTTCTTTTTTATTATGTTACCAGTTTTACCCGTAGTGCCCTTTTAGGTTTTCACTACATCTGGTTTTTCCGTCATTTTTGTCCCTGGTACCTTTTAAAGTTTTCACTGTCCTGGGTATTTGTTCTTGCCTGTCCCTTGACAAATTCGTCTTTTTATTGTTGATACACTTTTGAGTTTTCATCAGGTCTGCTGTGCATCCGTTATTTTTACTCGAGGCACCATTGCGGGTTTTCACCTCGTCTATTTTGCTTTGGACACACTTTTCTCCTCTCTCTCTCTCTCTCTCTCTCTCTCTCTCTCTCTCTCTCTCTCTCTCTCTCTCTTTCTATGATTAAGAATTCCATCATTGTTGGCCGACGAAAGCCTCTAGGGTAATGGGAGGCTTTGAAATGCTCTACATGAGGTTGGGACCTTTTTAGAGGTGGAGGTTGGCAGAGTTTTGTCCTTAGGGATTTTATTATTATTATTATTTTATGCCCTTATCGTTTCCTAAATTTTTGGGTTACTTTTTTGGTACCCATATATATTTTTTTCTTTTTTAGGGCATGTTGTTAGAGAGGGACAGAGTTCTACCTTGGGTGATATTTCGCATCAACCCCACTACTGATAGTGAATTTTGACATAGTTAGTGTTAATTGGCTTAGGAAGATCCTTATCCTCCATATCGGTGAGGTGGAGTATGCCTCCAGGGAGTACTTCTTGAATGATGAGTGGGCCTTCCTAGGTTGCTTGGATTTGCTCATTGGATTAGGCAAGTGAGGAGGTGGGATTATTATTATTATTTTTTGTTACCGAGTCTTCATTTGTCTTCAGTCTTCAACTTCCAAGGGTTCAACCAACTTATTGACACACAAACACACATGATTGACAAACAAATTCACTTACAATCTCCATTCAGAGGACTACAGTTTTACTAGTTCATGCACCAAGTAGATATTGATGGATTTTCTGAAAATTTTCAGAAATCGATGGTGATCGTGATACACTCTTATATCTCTCTAATGGGTTTTCACGGAGGAATGTAATGGAATAAAACATTTTCACCATGATCCAAAAACCATAATGTCCATCCAAGACCACTTACATACGATCATTTCATATTTTAAAAAGAAATCTAAATAGAGAACAATTTAGATAATTTTTATTCACGAATAATCGCAATGTAAAGATTTGGGTCGATGTTGTTCCTCAACTTAGGAGGTCTCTCCCTAATATATCTCAGTACAGAGGGTTGAGAGAACCCTCTTCAGATCCTCCGAAAGTTGTCGAGGTTGATGATGCACACGTGTAAGAGAAGAAGATGATGGAGATCATGATCTCACCTTACTCTCTCTCTCTCTCTCTCTCTCTCTCTCTCTCTCTCTCTCTCTCTCTCTCTCTCTCTCTCTTTAAAAAGCATCCAAGGGGGATGTCCAAGGCTCTCTCTACTAGAATGCTCTCCTCTGAGATATGATCATATATATAGAGGAGGGATTAGGGCTTCATGGGTGCATCAAGTGTTGTGCTTTGCCACCTTACAAACTTCTTTGTAACTTGTGAGGGAAGTTCGTTGATCTGCCTCATCCATGCATGTACTTATGATCTAATCCTTTCATAATCATGGCCACCAACTAGATATCTACATCATATGCTGATCAAATAGTGAACATCATATTTGGGCCATTAATCATCATTAAGTGTGATCGAAGCAATTTTAATGATTAAAATAAAACTTTAATCGTTGAAAACATTTGAAAATCCAATTAAAACATATTAAGTGTTAGCCCAATAGAAAATCGCTTTATGAGTTTTTGATATGGTAAGCTCTACTCATATACAAGTCGTTAGGTAAAACTTAGTGGATCCCTTGTTGGCTAGTATAATAATCAATGACTCCTGATGGAAGTACACAGCCAAATCCACTTTCAATGGCTACATCGTAGCCTCATAACAAGAGTCGAAGCCAACTAGTTAAGATCATACATCCTTAGGTTAAGGATTAATCATATCTTATACAATATTAAGTCTTGATCATTACGATTATCTTATCCAAGCTAATGGGCCCTCAGATTAGTGACATGAACTCGATCAAACAAACGGAAGTGTCCAAAGATCTTAGCCTGGATCTTGTATCCATGGAAGACTCACACTCCTATGCAGGTTAAGAGTGAAGGTGCACTAACACCAAGTCGGTTTCCTAGTGGTGGAAACTATCTATCTTGACCTAAGCTAGTTCCCTTTCATAGGATAACTAAACATCTCCTCATAAAATGTCCACAGTTGTGTTCTACATACATGTTAACATTATGGTCTAAAGAGGATACCGAGATCCATGGTTCAAAAGTCTCCCTGATTAATGATCACCATGTTCAATTTAAAGTTCCCAAGGACTACAAGAAGAGTCACTCGTGTGTGTGTGTGTGTGTGTGTGTGTGTGTGTGTGTGTGTGTGTGTGTGTGTGTAGAGTCATGCTCAACTGCGCCCCTACACATGTGTGTACTTTTGCACACATGTCATGGGCATCTAATCCCAACGGTCTATGTGATGCGGAATCCCATGAAACCCCGAGGGAAAAATTTTCACCCTGATCTAAAATTTTGGTGGGCCATAGCAAAGAGAAATGCAAATCAAGGGAGGAAAATGTTCTCATTTTTCATGGCCCACCAAAGTTTTGGATCAAAGTAACAATGGCCATGAGAGGTTTCATGAGGTGCTGCTTCACGTGGACCGTTCAGATTTTCATGTCACATCACGTATGATGAGTTCTTGAAAAAGTTAGCATGAGTTCCGTGACAAGTTTATATATATATATATATATATATATATATATATATATATATATATATATATATATATATATATGGGAAATGGTGCTATGAGGTCGAGCTGAGCTGGCCCCACCGTGATATGTGTCGAACATCTACCCCATCAGCCAGATGCACCATTCCATGGTGGGCCACGGGCTTAAAAATCAAGTCAATCTATGACTTGGGTGGGCCACACCACATACAACAGTTGAGAGGGGTTAATTTCCCATTAAAACATTTATAATCATTTATTGGGCCCACTGAGATGTGGTTCACAAATCTAGCTCGTCCATTATGTGTGTCTCACTTGGATGAGGGGTCAGACCAAGTTTCAGTCACATCCAAAACTCAAATGGGCCTCACTAAGTGCTTTTATATGTTTTAGGCATGTCTTCGTATGGTTTTAGATGGTATGGCCCACTTGAGCTCTGTATACGGCTGATTTTTGGGATATCCCATAACCTAAATGGGACCCATCAAATGCATGGTGTTGATGTTTGACACACATTAATGTGAGGCC
The DNA here is from genome assembly GCA_021015155.1 of Magnolia officinalis. Taxonomy (NCBI): domain Eukaryota; kingdom Viridiplantae; phylum Streptophyta; class Magnoliopsida; order Magnoliales; family Magnoliaceae; genus Magnolia; species Magnolia officinalis. The sequence continues at coordinate 73,173,060 of JAJHSJ010000003.1, forward strand.
CACATAGCTCGACCTCACAGGAACTTCCTATGTGGTTGACTTCATTGTACCATTTTCACACACACACACACACACACACACACACACACACACACACACACACATATATATATATATATATATATATATATATATATATATATATATATATATATATATATCAAATTGTCCACGATACCATCAATTCCCTTTGACTATTTGGTAGTATAGATACCGTCAGTTCCCTTTGACTATTTGGTAGTATTTATCTTAAATCCTGATAATATGATTTGAATTCGATCGATTTCCTTTTGACATTCCAATTTAAAGCTTATAATTGTATAAAACGACTTAAGCCATTCCAGAACCAAAACCATGGTCGTTCCAAAACTGCTATATTGGTGTAGTGTGGGCGACTCGTCTAATCTTGATCGAACATGACATCGCTGCTAAGTATTGGGGTGTGAATCAGCATGCGGTGATTCACGCTTTGCAATCGAATGGGATTGTTACAGTGAATTCATTACTGTATCCAAGTACGGACCACAATGAGCTGGGTTGCTAGGCCTAGCCCTAGCTAAACACATAAAGCCCCTAGGCAAAGACCAGCCTAGGCCCATCATGGACCTTTCATAGTAAGCCCAACTTGGAGCATAAAGATATTGATCAGGCTCATCCCAACTTGAAAATTGATAAATTCCATATTTCCCATTTAAATGTCGCTAATATATCTATTAATTAAGTGGATTGCCTAATAGGGGAGTGGAATGTAGCATTAGAGCTGTACATGAGTCGAACTGAGTTGAGCTTGGCACAACTCGACAAGTAGCTAACCCCAGCTCGAACTTAGCTCGGCTCGGTCCTCGAGCCTGTCTAGCTGGCTCAGCTTGGCTCGGCCAACAACTCGGGTGAGTTCGAGTCGAGTTCAAGCCTGTGTGGCATTTTCTCAAACACGTAAAATGCATCTTCAATTTCTCATGAAATGCAAAACAGTAACAACATTTTAGAGGTATTTCATCAAGCAGCTGAGAGTAGCATCAAAATCCAACACCCGGTGAGCAACATCAAAATCAAACACTTGGCATATCTATTCCTTCATCGCCAATACTTCACTGAGTCATTTCATCAAACATTCGGCAATCAGCATCCATATCAAAATAACTGAGTCACTGAGCTGATTCGATCCGAGTCAATTTGAGTTGAGGTTTGATCCTAATTGAGTCGAGCTTAGGCAAGCTCCAAAAACCAGCTCAACTAGGTTTGAATCCAATTTCAATCTAAGGCGAGTTGAACTTTCTAAGTCGAATCGAGCGAGCTGACCGAGCTAACTCGACTTGTGTATAGCTCTATGTAGCATATTTGTATGATAAAATGCATTGTGCAAACAAAGTCGGGTCGTCTGCTGGGTGGTTGAGCCAGGTCTGAATGCACTTGATCATGAAAAATTGATGGAGCCATGATTGACACACCTAAGCCCCACCCATGGGTCGTTCAAAGACTGATTGGGCTTCTTGAGCTGGGCTACCTGTCCCATTGCCACCCTATTGTCTAGGCTAAAATTGCTTATAAGATGGTCTCCTTCAAGCAAAACTTTAAAATGCATAGATTGGAGAAGTGCGGACAAAGTTGACTTCTTTTGGGGATCACCCACCTTTCCTGAAATTAGTGGACCACTCAAAAGTAAAGTGGCTGAAGGTGGCTTCTCATGATCTGAGGCCAGGACACGTCTACATGGTGCCCTAAACGTGTAACACGAGGAAGAGAGAGAGATGCACCCTTTTGCTTTTCTTTCAAACTAAAAGGGCATATTCCCTTGGTCACTTTCACCTTCTTGTCAAGGGGGTTATCTGATACTTTTGAGTCATTGAAACTGGCAACTTCTATACATGTGGTAAGTAATGGTCTCAAAATTAGATTGGCTGATAGAGTCGTATCGGAATATTTCTGGTATTATTACAAGCAATTTCTAAAACTTATCAAAATCCTAAACTTGTTAGAAAAACAAAAAAAAAAAAAAAAAAAAAAAAAAAACCAAAATGAAATTACAAAAATTAATAAATTTCTTTTCTAGAATCTTGATTTTGACAGCAAGAAAATGTGTGTTGTCTCGCTTTTGACATCCAACTGTGCTAAGAATGCATCTACTACATGCTCGATATCAAATTGAGTTAGAACTGCACGCATAATTTTTAAGTGCATGTGTATCATCTATTACACTTTGCGGAGTATCAAAGTTTTTTTCAACTTTTTAATACTACTGTAGGCGGTGACGCATGTGAAAGGCATCCAATATACACGTCATGCATTTCCAGAACTTTCGCTTTCCAGCGAAGCATATCACAGAGGCAATCATTCATGTGGTGGGCCAGCCCAAAAGAGGATATGTGGCTGGTTTACCACAATCCCTGCTAATATTCTTATCCTACAAGAGAATCGATGGTCCGTAAGCGGTCTGCATGTAAAGAGGCACGCAATGCATTTTCATCCATCAATCACTTTTAATAAACAGGGAATTGAAAAAGATTTTATTTTATTTATTTATTTATTTATTTTCGAAAAACAGAAAATACACTCTATGGCGAGAAGGTAGTTGGTAGGTGAGTGGTTCTGATTCCGTGATGGATGCTTGGCGGGCTCACTGTGATCTATATCATGCAACCAACCTGTGGAAAAGTGATGTCAAACCATGAAAGTTGAGCATCCGAAGATAAGGCTGACCCACCAAACATGTCAGTCACCACGTGAATATAGAGTTCTTTAGTGGTTCTTCAATGTTCTCTACATCACGGCTTATTTAATTATTGAATAAGCATGTTTTTAGGGCATTACTTGTTACATGTCATCTTCTTACTTGTTACATGTCATCTTCACTACTTGGTGGGCCTTACGTAGAGGTCACACAAAACATACTCTAAGTGAGGCTCATGCCTTTGTGCATGGCAAAACAAGGACTATGGTTCTCATGGGCCACTCAACTTTTCTGTTGATTAAGGGCCTGTTTAGAATGGAATATTCTGTAGCACTGCAATTGAAAAGAATAATTATTGCAATTTCATCTACTTGTTGTATGAAATCAATTGTAATTGCCTTAACATTTGCCTTGTTTGTTTCGATGCCTTGAAATGACAGAATACTACCGTAAATTAATCAAATTAAAGTTGCTTGGATTGTATTTAGCACTAAGGATTTATATGCTTAACTCAAGAGTTTACTGTTAGGATTTATATCCCATCATTTCTACCGTACATGAGAAATGATGGGAAGCGAGAAATGACAAGATGAATCAAGATGTATTATGAAAGGCTTATTTCTTATGTAAACTATACGTGGAATTGCAAAGGACCATACTATGCATCGAGTATGGAGATCAAGTAAACTGAATATATGTCATACCTTGTTGAGATGCCATCACTATAGGCTCGTTGCCATAGTCTTTTGCACTTTCCACCCTTAGATAAGCACTGGGATGATGGGAATAAAAGCTTCTATTGTTATGTAGGATTGGAGAGCCAGTTCTGTTTATATAAGATAGAGGGTTGAGGAGTTTGGAACCCATCAAAACTCCTCTCCCTAAGGCCCCACACAAATTTAGTAATCCCAGTTCAACTAAAACACTGTGTGTATATCATAGTTGTAGCGCGCCACCCCTGACATGATTTTAGATGTATCACAACTGAGTATGGCCACTGGTATTCCCGATCACACTATCCAACTCTTAGGACAATCTAGATCGTTGATCAATAAGGCCCACCTTATAGAATTTTTACATTTTCCTACGTAGGCTACATTGAGCAATGTCAATGATTAATCTTTGAAAACATTTTTAAAACATGTTTTAATTTTGAAAAAAAAAAATCACAATGGTTAACTAATATAATTGTTGGATAATACGGGCAACACTATTACAATATGGTCCATCAAGATTGCCAGTATCAGATCGCAGTAGCCATCACAATATTTAATCTTGGCGAAGTAAGACTAAGCACGGTCACTAATATTACTAATATTAACGACATAGATCAGGAACTAAAAAATGTGGTATAAGGATTACACACATATAATGTGATGGTACGTGCCTATCCTTAAAAGCTCATGGATCTTTCAAATGTCTCTAACAGACATGACTTTAGTTCTACTTATTCAAAACAAATTGTGCATATTTAGAGAGAGGCATAAATTAACTTTATATCAAAATCATAAAAAATTTATCAAATGAGATATCTTCAATGTCTATTAAAATAAAACACGTTTAATTCCCACTAATTGAATACATTTGTGGGATAGATGACTCTCATGGATGTTGCATGCCCCTGGAATGACGTGATAGGGAGCCCTTTAGTGAGAAGATATTCAATCATCTGCTTAGTCTTTCATTTACAACAAGATGCTTGGTGTCGATATGCTTCAACCTGATGAATGCTTGTTGTTACTAGAGAATGAATTTGCAGTTGAATTATCGCAAATGATTCTTAATGGTTTTGGGATATGCTCTAATACCTGAAAATATGAGAAAAAATGTTGTAATTATAATGCCTGATTAGATGCCTTATGACAAGTAATAAACTCAGCTTCCATGATGGATGAGGCTTTGTGGTTGATTATTTCACGCTTTTCCAAGACACAACCCCACCAACTATCATGAAGATGTACCTTGAGGTGGACTTCTTTGTATCAACACAGTCAACATAATGTGCATCTGAGTACCCTAAAAGTGCCCTTGTTTGTCAATATACGTAAGTGTTGAGTCGGTGAGTTCAAGTGAACTCTTAGAAGAAGACATCAATTCCTCGCCTCAACAAAAGATGAAGGTCATGTTTAAGATCAAACCTAATCGGCCATAGCCTCATCATCCCATAACAAACCCTAGCAGGTATATGACCCCACATAATCCCGACTTACCTTTAAAATGAATTATAACATCTTCTAGTAGAGTTGGTATATATATATATATATATATATATAACACCAAGAGTATAAAGGGAAGAAAGAAACAAAACTTGAAAAATCACGAGTCCTGGTCGAGTACATCAAACTGCAATCGAGGGGGTCTTCGATCCATCGAGCATCACTCAATAACATCGAACAATCACCCATTCTGTACAACAATAAAATAAAAGATATGTTGTAAATCTCGATAGCATCGACTGCTTTTCGATATAATCGAAGTTCATTCTTTAATAACATCGAAATTTGACCCTTGATTACTTGGATCTTGAAATTCTTTCAAGAAACAGAAAATACTCTAAGTGTTCCTCGATGACATTGAAGCCTCCTCAATGTTATTGAGAGTAAGTTGTCGATAACATCGAAGTCTATTTAATAGAATCGAAACTTACTTAGTTTTGTCCAACAAATTTTTCAAAAGAAAAAACTATTTTCTTTGAGTATTTTGAAGGTCATTCGATATCATCGAAATTCAAACTTCAATGAATGGAAGGCACTACCAAAAAAATGAGCAAAGGCTAGGGACTATAGAGGTCTATGGCTATGGATTTAATCTGTAGCTAATTAGCTACGGATTTAATCCGTAGCTAAAATAGAAGAATTCGTAGCTGAAACTAAGATTTTTAAGGGTGGAGGTTCGATCGCTATTGTTTTCCTGTGGTGTTGTTCACCTGAGATTTATTTCGATCTGATTTTTTAATATAAACCTTAAAAAATTGTTTACTAATGGATTTACGGTGTGGATTAAACAAAAACATCATGGTCCCATAGAGCCCTACCAGATACAAAGTGCAAGCCACCGTTTTCATTTGTACGGTAAAAACTTGTTAGATTTGAATTTTTTATTAAATAGTGGTGACTTGTTCATAGAAAATTGGGGTTTGATATATGTCTATCCAGACCATCTAAATGATGGGTCTTGCTGTATATGGTTTATATTGATAATTATCTAATGTAATAGTATCTTAACCATCCACTAAATGGACTCTTAATTGTACGGCTGTGAATACTATATATTATATACAATATGTTAAACTCACATTTTACAGATTTGAATACTTATACCATTTCATCAGCGAAATTTTCATTATCCCTCTTTCGACCGCGCTTTTCTTCCTCTCCCTTCCCTCTTTCGAGCGTCGCCAGTCGATCGCCCTTCGATTGCCCTTCTGCCTTGCGGTGGCGTGATGATTCAGACCATTCATCCAGAAGCTCGTATACAAATTTATGCTAAGGTGAGTCATGGAATGTAATCAGATTTTTCTTTATTAAATCATGAGAGAAGATAACACATCCCCTACTGTCATCACCATCCACACTCATCTCTGTTAATTCCAGCATTTCATTTGTCCAAACCAGCACTTTCACCATCGATCTCATCTCTGCCACAAGACCTGAAATCCACGTCTGTTAAAACAACAAACCCCAACCCCATCTTTACAAAATCAGCCAGTAAGAACTCAACTGCTGCTTACAAAACCACCCATCAGCAAATACGTGTAGAAACCCATCTTCAATGATGGCCAGAGATGCGTAGCAGAGCTGAACAAAACATCAACCCTCTTTTACTCTTATTTCGTTCATCCACCTACGGTGCTCTACATGTGCACTACACAGTGTGTACACACCAGATCTGTTCAGGTTAATGTTACAAAACGGGATTGACTTTTATTTTTAAAATGAACTAGATTAATTGCAAAATAATATTATAAAGGTTTTCCAAGTTTAAGATTCAGTTTTTGATCTGTTGGACCAGCCAGTGAAATAGAATCATAGGTGATATCATTCATTGATTATATGCAATAGGTAGTTTTCAGATACAGAACAATAGGAAGTGCTAGCTTGCCTATATATCTAATTTGGTGGCTCTTAGAGCAATTACTCATGGTAATTTTCAGATAAGTACAACTCTCAAAGTAGTTCCAGGTGACATATATGTTTGACAAAATGCCGCAACAAAACAAGCTTTTGTTTCTTTCTTCGGAAAAAAATTGGGTGGCGGAAGTGATGATGACTCCGATTACTTCCCCAAGGGTAAGAAATTGAATGACTCGAGACCTAAGAAACATGGATCAAAATCAACCCGTTCTATTCTAACCAAGGTCAAAAGATAAGCTGACAAGATCAGAATTCAAACCCAAACTTGCATGAATCTCGTTGGCAAGTCACACTTGCATCCGAATCATGTTATCCCTATAAGCTTCAGGTCCTAAAATAGCATATTGAGTACTCTGTTGTTGCACACTATCTATTAAGTGATAAGTCAGGGAGTCATTTTGCCACGGTTGGGTAAGGTTGCCTATACTCTGACCTTGTACAGGTAACTTCTGTTGTGAAATAGATGTAGGATTTTGTACTGAATTGTATTGCCTAGCCTAGGAATGGCTTTCATCTTGTATTTTTTGTGATTAGTTCTTTGATGACCATTTCAGCACTACATCCTATCTTGTTCTCTATATATTTTTGTTTAATGAGAATGTATTTTAGCAAGTGCAGCACTTGGTTGAAGTTCTCCTTTAAAAAAAAAAAAAAAAAGGGTTAGGTAGCTAACCCTCCGTATCATTCCAACACATTAGGCATACATAGACTGATCCAATGCAAGTGGGAATGGGACTGTTCAGGCCCATCATGACCATTTAAATTGTTATTTGGCCTATGTACGTTTGGTGCTCTTCTCAAGAACTTTGGACTCCACATTAGGTACATGCAACCATATATAGTTGCCATGTTTTGCACCGGTTAACAGCCAAAGTGTGTGAGTTTGCATGCAAGATTATCTAGTCTCTTACAACTTCAATACTTCAACCTAAAGCAGGCAAAAAAGAATCATGAACTCTCTTTTGCAATGTCAAACAAATCATATCATCATGATTAGTTCATTAAAGGGTTTCACATTTGCGAGCATCCTGACCTTGTGTGCGGTTAGTGGTTCCATCATACTTTGGTAAGGAAAATCGGATGTGTTTTTTGTTCCTAATTGCATTATTTCAGTTAGACAGTCCAATCGAATGATCTGAACTATCCTTTAAGCCTATAACAGATTTCTAAGGCTACCATACATAGATTGAATGTGCAGATAATGCAGATTTCTAAGCCATTGAATCTGAACTATCCTTTGCCACCGTATGCAAGAGTAACTATACCTAAAGACTCAAATATTTGGTTCCAAATCTTTAGGATGAATTGCTCTTGAGTTTTGGGTAGATTCAGGGTTGAGTTTGTAGCTCTTGTATGGTGCAGTGTCATGACTGTATTGGTTGGGTAGATGCAATGGCTGGGTGGACTGGTTGGGCTGGTAGTTGGAGCGTTTGAGACTGAACTGCTGACAGAAACAGGTTTAGATTGTGTTTGGATTTTAAAACATTGGTTATGATGCCAATATATGTATATTGGAAATTTAATGTAGTCATGGTTTTGAATTTGTTCGTACCATGTCTTATGTTATGACTAACCTTCTTTAATCCTGTTTCTTTACCAAAGTTTGGGGAACCATTTTAGTGGTTTATTTTCAAAGAGATTGATGATATTTTTAGTTTTGGAATCGTTTGATCAAAACTCATGTTCATACTGAGGGCTGGAGCCGCTGCGGTGTTCTTGTACCTTAGATTTTTGCTAAGTTTAGTGTCTGCTAATGTTTGTAGGGTTCATATTGTATTATCTGACCTTTTTAGAAAAGTAAAGTTTGTGCATATCAAGAAATAATTCTTGGCTATACACATTTATTTATTTGTCTTATGATGCTCTTGTTCTTCAGGGACCTTGGAAATTCAAACTTATCAGGCCATCTGGTACCTGAACTTGGAAAACTTGAACATCTACAGTATTTGTAAGTGCCTTCTTTGGTTTATTCATTTTCTTCGATAGATGCCTCTTTATTTATCATGCCATAGCTTTTTGTGAGCTTTTATATCTGTTCAGTTGGTGTTGCAAGTTGCAATATGCTAGTGATTACTTTCTTCATTTCTTTCTTTTTTGAAGGAATATGCTAGTGGGTACTTTTCATCTTAAAAATTAATACAAGTGTCGATCCAGTGTCGATCCAACAAGGAACTCGTAACTTGGTTATTTCAATGACACTATTGTTTCACCATGGAAATGCAACGTGGCATTCCCCTTGGCTTTAACTAATGAATAGAAGAAGAAGAAGACACAGTGTAGTATGGAGTCATAAGTATCGGGATCCAACCAAGGTGGAGCAGTCATACCTTCATGTTTAAGTACACTTCAGAAAAAAAAAATCATGTTTTAGTTGAGTTCAAGTTTTTTCTTTCTGCTCACATGAGTATGCACGTGGGCTTGTAATGCAATGTTCAATTTCTTTTTTCCAGGTTTCAGGTAGATGTTACTTGATGTCAATAGTCATTGCCATGTTGATTTTCTTATCCTAGTGATTGATTCTGCTATTCATTTTCTTTGCATTATTCATACTTCTTACTAGATATGGTATTCTTTTGATGAGTCCTAGTGATAATTAGTTTTATTCAGAGCTTTTTAGCTAAGTATCCCCACGCTCGACCACTGATTGTACTCCCTAAGGGAATTCTTCCCACTTGGAAGGAGTTCCAGAGATGGCAAGTTGAGAACATCCCTTTACTTGACTTCTACTCTTCAAAGGCCAATAACAGGCCCCAACAGCTAGTGGTATTAAATAAATGGGTTGAAAAAAAGAGCATCCTTTTTTTAGGTTACAAGCAGTTCTCGAACATCATCTGTGACTGCAAAAGCAGAAAGACAGAAGTGGCTTGTCGGGAAATGTTGCTGCAGGTCCCTAGCCTTCTTATTCTAGATGAAGGTCACACACCTAGAACGATAACATAGATGTACAACATTCCCTTTCTAAGGTGCAAACACCTCGCAAGGTAGTGTTATCCGGGACACTATTCCAAAATCATGTCCAGGAAGTATTCAACATCCTGAACCTCGTGCGGCCGAAGTTTTTGAAGTCGGAAGATTCTCGAGCTATCGTGAGGCGTGTGCTGAGCAGAGTGCATATATCAGGCGGGAGCAGGAGGCAGTGTAGAACTGGTGTGGATACAATCTTTTTTGATCTGGTCGAAGAGACGCTCCAGAATGATGACGATTTCAAAACAAGGATTTCAGTAATTCAGGACCTCCGGGAAATGACGAAAAATGTGCTTCATTATTACAAAGGAGACTTCTTGGAGGAACTGCCTGGACTGGTCGACTTCACTGTGCTTCTAAATCTCTCGACCAAGTAGAAAAATGCCATTGAAAGATTGACAAAGTTGGATAAGTTCAAGAGGAGAGCTGTGACGAGTGTTGTCTATATTCACTCGCACTTGAAGGAAATTTCGGAGAATGTGGAGGGAGGCGAGAAGGGGGTCGTCCTCAATGATGAGAAGATAGATAAGGTGGTAGAGAAAGTGGAAGTGAAGGATGGAGTGAAGACGACACTACAAGAAAGTAGGCCTTTAGCCTTAATTTTTTAGCCTCGGTTGAAAAAATGGAGGCTAAATGTATTTTTTAGCCTCGGTTGCTAAGGAACTGAGGCTAAAAGTTCATTTTTCGGTGAAAAGTCTACTTTTTAACCTGAATTACATAGGAACCAAGGCAAAAGGTCCACTTTTTAGCCTCAGTTCCTTAGCAACCGAGGCCAAAAGTCTACATGTTAGCCTCAATTGCATAGGAACCGAGGCGAAAAGTCTACTTTTTAGCCTCAGTTGTATAGGAACCGAGGCGAAAGGTCTACTTTTTAGCCTCACTTGTAATTGTTTGCTATTTTTAATTGTAGAACTTTCGATCTTCATGCTACATTTGCCTGAATTTTCAGCATTTTCGTGTTACATTTGTTATTTAATTAGCGAATTTTGAAATGCATGAATTTTCTAGTTTTCTTTTTCTATTTCTTTTTTCCTTTGATAGATAGCAGAGAGGGCAATGGCTTGCATTTGATAGACAGCAGAGGGGGCATGAATTTATGGAGGCTTGCATTTAGGAAGTCCACGGATTTGACAATCCCTACAAACGATAAATAGGGGAGATTTGAAATCTATGGATTTCACAAATCCCTGCCAAAAATCCCTCACCCCAAACAGCCCCTAAGTAATCAAAACAAAAAAAAAAAAATAGTGAACACGTTGATTAAGTGATGACACATGGAAAAAAGAAAAGAAACTGTTTATATCGCTGATCCTGTTTTAACAGTAACTTAAACTAATAATTACAATAGTTTGATTATTAATCAGCTGATTGATCTTCATTTTTTTGGATGATCAATGAAAGAAAGTGGGTGGTCTGTTTCAACAAACAGATGGCCATTTAGAGCACAACAATGTTGAATGCATGGGAAAATTTGTCTGTTGTCTATCAGTGGCATTTCCTAGTATATTGAGGCATTTTACTTGAGCTGAAATATCTTTTAATATTTTTTTTTCACTTGAGCTGAAATTCATTTTTTTTGTTTCTTTGTAGGCATGGCACAGTTTGTCAGCAATTTTTCTAAACCAGGAGATCCTGAGTATGCTCCTCCAATCCAAAAGGGTGAAACTCCGGTAAGAAACTCTACTGCGTGGGATATTCTCCTTCACATGCTTGGTTGTATAGATGCTGCTTGTAGATATTTTTCTTGATGGAATCCCAAGTTGATAATGCAAGTTGTGCAGATTTGTTCTGCTTTTTGGACAAATAATTGTTTCCTTGAAATGGATAAGCAAAACATCATTTGATGTTTTTTTTTCTTTTTGATTATATTGATGTATTTTATAATGTTTTCTTTTTAATTATATTGAAAGTTCTGGGCACCTGCAACTACGTACAACATTTGTGCAGTTATCTTGCTCTGGTCACCTGTAGTCTTGGTATGTCTCATTGTCCTTCAATAATTTAATATATCGAGATTTCTTTCCCATCATCATTTGCATTTTTCTTCTTAATCGATACTTGGAAGTTAATATAATCATTTACTCTGTTTTACAATCTTTAAAATCTTTATATGTAAATCTGTGCCCATATGCATTGTCGGAGAAACTAAAAAACTTACTCATTCTCAGATTGCATTATGGAATATGTATCCATTATTCAAAGAAATGACGACATTTCAAGCACTCACACTTTCTCTCCTTGCTAGCTAAATTGGTGAGTCTTCTTTCCTTCATACTATATGATTCATTGATGAAGTAGCCTAACCATTTGGACAGGCCCATGTTTATATATTATCTTAAAATTGATGAAGTAGATCCGGATGTGCGTCGGAGCTATCCGGATGTTGAGCGAGGGTCCTTAGAAGGTGGGAACCGCTGTTATGACCATGATGAAGCTGTCCATTTCATATGGACAACATCGGAGGGGCCTAACCATTTGGACAGACCGTGTTTATGTATTTGCTCGAAATTAATGGAGCAAACTCGGATGTGCGTCAGTGCTATCCGGATGAGCGGAGGTCCGTGGAAGGTGGGAACCGCTTTTATGACCATGATGAAGCTGTCCATTTTCTATGGATAGCATTGGAGGGGCCTGACCATTTGGACAGACTATGTTTATATATTTGCTTAAAATTAATGGAGCAGACCCGGATGTGCGTTGGAGCTATCGAGATGAGCGGGGGTCCCTGAAAGGTGGGAACCATTGTTATGACCATGATGAAGCTGTCCATTTCCTATGGACAGCATTGAAGTGGCCTGACCATTTGGACAGGCCGTGTTTATATCTATATTTGCAGGGACCACACCCTTAACCTAAACCACACCCTAAACCTATAACCTAAACCTATACTTGTAACCTAAAACTATTCTCAAATCCCAAAACCTATAACCTAAACTTAACCTTTCCCTAAACCTATAACCTACACTTATAACCTAAACCTAAACCTAAACCTAAAACCTAAAACCTAAATATATTCTCAAATCCCTAAACCTAAACCTATACATAATCCTAATCTCAACTCTCTAACCTAAACCTAAACTTGAAAACCCAAACTTAAACCCGATCCCGAAATTAATGGAGCAGACCCGGATGTTCGTCGGAGCTATCTACATGAGCGGGGGTCCCTGGAAGGTGGGAACCGCTGTTATGACCATGATGAAGCTGTCCATTTCCTATGGACGACATTGGAAGGGCCTGGCCATTTGGACAGACCATGTTTATATTTGTATTTGCAGGGACCACACGCTTAACCTAAACCCAAACCCATTCTCAAATCCAAACACCTATAACATAAACCTAAACCTTAACCTAAACCTATAACCTATAACCTAAATCAAAACCAAAACCTAAACCTATAACCTATAACCTAAATCAAAATCTAAAACCTAAACCAAAACCTTAACCTAAACCTATAACCTATAACCTAAATCAAAACCTAAAACCTAAACCTAAAACCTATAACCTAAACCAAAACCTATAACCAAAACCAAAACCAAAACCTATATCCTAAACCCGAACCCATTCTCAAATCCAAAAACCTATAACCTAAACCTAAACCTTAACCTAAACTTGAAAACCCAACCTAATCTCAACTCCCTAACCTAAACCTAAACCTAAACTTGAAAACCCAAACTTAAACCCAATCCCAAACCTAAACCCAATTTCCTAAACCTAAACCATAACCATTCTCAAATCCAAAAACCTATAACCTAAACCTAAACCTTAACCTAAACTGTTAACCTATAACCTAAACCAAAACCAAAACCTATAACCTAAACCTAAACTGTTAACCTATAACCTAAACCAAAACCAAAACCTATAACCTAAACCCGAACCCATTATCAAATCCCAAAACCTATAACTTAAACCAAAACCAAAACCTATAACCTAAACCCGAACCCATTCTCAAATCTAAAAACCTTAACCTAAACTAAAACCTATAACCTAAACTCAAATCCCTAAACCTTAACCTATAACCTAACCTAAACCTATGCTTATAACCTAAAACTATTCCCAAATCCCAAAACCTATAACCTAAACCTAACATTTCCATAAACCTATAACTTAAACTTAATTCCCTAGAGCTAAACCAACACCTAATCCTAATCTCAACTCCCAAACCTAAACCTAAACCTAAACTTGAAAACCAAAACTTAAACCCAATCCTGAACATGAACCCGTTTTCCTAAACCTAAACCATAATCCATTCTCAAATCCAAAAACCTATAACCTAAACCTAAACCAAAACCAAAACCTATAACCTAAACCTAAACCCATTCTCAAATCCCAAAACCTATAACCTAAACCAAAACCAAAACCTATAACCTAAACCCGAACCCATTCTCAAATCCAAAAACCTATAACCTATACCTAAACTAAAACCTATAACCTAAACCAAAACCTATAACCTAAACCCGAACCCATTCTCAAATCCTAAAACCTATAACCTAAACTAAAGCCAAAACCTATAACCTAAACCCGAACCCATTCTCAAATCTAAAATCATAAACCTTAACCAAAACCTTTAACCTAAACCAAAACCAAAACCTATAACCTAAACCCGAACCCATTCTCAAATCCCAAAAACCTATAATGTAAACCTAAACCTTAACCTAAACCTAAACCAAAAGCTATAACCTAAACCAAAACCAAAACCTATAACCTAAACCTGAACCCATTCTCAAATCCCAAAACCTATAGCCTAAACCTAAACCAAAACCTATAATCTCTACCCGAACCCATTCTCAAATCCAAAAACCTAAACCTTAACCAAAACCTATAACCAAAACCAAAACCTATAACCTAAACCCGAACCTATTCAAAAATCCAAAAACCTAAAACCTAAACCAAAACCAAAACCATAACCTATAACCTAAACCCAAACCCATTCTCAAATCCCAAAACCTATAACCTAAACCCGAACCCATTTTCAAATTCCAAAACCTATAATCTAAACTAAAACCAAAACCTATAACCTAAACCCGAACCCATTCTCAAATCCAAAAACCTATAACCTAAACCAAAACCTTAACCTAAACCTAAACCAAAACCTATAACCTATAACATAAACCAAAACCTATAACCTAAACCCGAACCCATTCTCATATCCCAAAACCTATAACCTAAACCAAAGCCAAAACCTATAACCTAAACCTGAACCCATTCTCAAATCCAAAAACCTAAACCTTAACCAAAACCTATAACCTAAACCAAAACCAAAACCTTAATCTAAACCCAAACCCATTCTCAAATCCAAAAACTTAAACCTTAAGCAAAACCAAAACCTATAACCTAAAACAAAACCTATAACCTAAACTCAAATCTTTAAACCTTAACCTATAACCTAACCTAAACCTATACTTATAACCTAAAACTATTCCCAAATCCCAAAACCTATAACCTAAACCTAACCTTTCCCTAAACCTATAACCTAAACTCAATTCCCTAGAGCTAAACCAACACCTAATCCTAATCTCACTCCCTAACCTAAACCTAAACCTAAACTTGAAAACCAAAACATAAACCCAATCCCGAACATGAACCCGATTTCCTAAACCTAAAGCATAACCCATTCTCAAATCCAAAAACCTATAACCTAAACCTAAACCAAAACCATAACCCATAACCTAAACCCGAACCGATTCTCAAATCCCAAAACCTATAACCTAAACCAAAACCAAAACCTATAACCTAAACCCGAACCCATTCTCAAATCCAAAAACCTATAACCTAAACCTAAACCTTAACCTAAACCTAAACCAAAACCTATAACCTAAACCAAAACCTATAACTTAAACCCGAACCCATTCTCAAATCCCAAAACCTATAACCTAAACCCGAACCCATTTACAAATCCAAAAACCTAAACCTTAACCAAAACCTATAACCAAAACCAAAACCTATAACCTAAACCCGAACCCATTCTCAAATCCAAAAGCCTAAACCTTAACCAAAACCTATAACCTATAACCTAAACCCGAACCCATTCTCAAATCCAAAAACCTAAACCTTAACCGAAACCTATAACCTAAACGAAAACCAAAACTTATAACCTAAACCAAAACCCATTCTCAAATCCAAAAACCTAAACCAAAACCTATAACCTAAACTCAAATCCCTAAACCTTAACCTATAACCTAACCTAAACCTATACATATAATCTAAAACTATTCCCAAATCCCAAAACCTATAACCTAAACCTAACCTTTCCCTAAACCTATAACCTAAACTCAATTCCCTAGAGCTAAACCTACAACTAATCATAATCTCAACTCCCTAACCTAAACCTAAACCTAAACTTGAAAACCAAAACTTAAACCCAATCCCGAATATGAACCCGATTTCCTAAACCTAAACCATAACCCATTCTCAAATCCAAAAACCTATAACCTAAACCTAAACCAAAACCATAACATATAACCTAAACCCGAACCCATTCTCAAATCCCAAAACCTATAACCTAAACCAAAACCAAAACCTATAACCTAAACCCGAACCCATTCTCAAATCCAAAAACCTATAACCTAAACCTAAACCTTAACCTAAACCTAAACCAAAACCTATAACCTAAACCCGAACCCATTCTCAAATCCCAAAACCTATAACCTAAACCAAAGCCAAAACCTATAACCTAAACCAAAGCCAAAACCTATAACCTAAACCCAAACCCATTCTCAAATCCAAAAACCTAAACCAAAACCAAAACCTATAACCTAAACTAAAACCAAAACCTATAACCTAAACCCGAACCCATTCTCAAATCCCAAAAATATAAAACCTAAACCTAAACCTAAACCTAAACCAAAACCTATAACCTAAACCCGAACCCATTCTCAAATCCCAATACCTATAACCTAAACCAAAACCAAAACCAAAACCAAAACCTATAACCTAAACCCGAACCCATTCTCAAATCCCAAAACCTATAACCTAAACCTAAACCTTAACCTAAACCTAAACCAAAACCTATAACGTAAACCAAAACCAAAACCTATAACCTAAACCCGAACCCATTCTCAAATCCTAAAACCTATAACCTAAACCAAAACCAAAACCTATAACCTCTACCCGAACCCATTCTCAAATCCAAAAACCTAAACCTTAACCAAAACCAAAACTTATAACTTAAACCTAAACCCATTCTCAAATCCAAAAACCTAAATGTTAACTGAAACCTATAACCAAAACCAAAACCTATAACCTAAACCCGAACCCATTCTCAATTCCAAAAACCTAAACCTAAACCAAAACCTATAACCTAAACCCGAAGCCATTCTCAAATCTAAAAACCTAAACCTTAACCAAAACCTATAGCCAAAACCAAAACCAAAACCTATAACCTAAACCCGAACCCATTCTCAAATCCAAAAACCTAAACCTTTACCAAAACCTATAACCTAAACCAAAACCAAAACCAAAACCTATAACCTAAACCCGAACTCATTCTCAAATCCCAAAACCTATAACCTAAACCTAAACCTTAACATAAACCTAAACCTATAATCATATGGTGAGACCATTTCTTTTGTATCAATTTCATTCATCTTTGAGTTTTTTGTTTTAATTCATTAAGAAAAAATGGTTATACATGATGCACTTCTATCACTTTGTCTTTCTTTTCTCCAATGGGTATTCTAATTTATGAGTGACATGACTGTTTGTAAGATGATGGAATATACGAAGCTGTTAAAATTTCATGGTGAAGTCAAGCACATTTCTCTAATGAAGCCAAAGATTTGTATTTTCAACATTATTGTAATTGTAATTGTAATTGATTGAATGAATTAGATTGTAATTGCTTGAATGAAAGATTGTAATTGTAATTGATTGAATGAAGGATTGTAATTGATTGTAATTGAATGAATGAATGATTGTACAGGTGGTAATTGAATGAATGAATGATTATACAGGTAGTAATTGAATTGAATGAACAAATGATTATATAAATTTTTTTAACGTACAAAATATCTACGGATATTGACTGTAGCCACTAATCTGACAGATGTAGCCTTTATTAAATTTGACATATTGTTACAGACTTTTAGCTACAAATAATATCCGTAGCTATTTGAAGTTTTTGCTATAGATATATTGCTACGGATTATATCCGTAGCTGTTGGAACATATAGCTACGGGTTAAATCCATAGTCATAGGTTCCAAACCTATTGTTACCACACCTATGACTACGGTCGTGCTACGGACTATAACCGTAGCCATAGGTCTATGGCTACGGATCTGGTCCGTAGCCTTTGCTCGTTTTCTGGTAGTTATTGCTACGGATTATATCTGTAGCTGTTGGAACCTATAGCTACGGATTAAATCCGTAGCCATAGGTTCTAGACCTATTGTTACAACACCTACGACTACGACCGTGCTACGGACTAGAACCGTAGCCTTAGGTCTATGGCTATGGATTTTATCCGTAGCCTTTGCCCATTTTTCTGGTAGTGAGGGAACTTCGATTATAACTAACATGAGGCAAAACTATCCAGCAACCTTGTGTATTTTATTAAAGAAGATCTCAATGTATCGAGAGTCTCTCGATGAATTGAAGTGCACGTCGATATCATCGAAGGATGCTCGATGAAAGACAGTCAGAATTTTTCCTACACCCAAATATAAATCTTATATAGAAGTTGATGCAATCGAAGATGGTTCGATGATATCGAAATTTAAATTTCGATAACATTAAACACCCATCGATGACATCAACAAGTTTAAAATTCTGCCCATTTTTTTACCATTGGGATCCTGTCTATATACATACACAAGTGTTGTTCTGGTTAAGATGAGCTAGAATCGAAGAGAGTTTAAGCCTATTATTCCAAGATTTATCTACTCTCATACTCACTCTCTCTTTCCCATTAGAGTTCATCATTTAATCCATTGCTTGAGCATCAACTCATATCATACATGCTTGGATTAATTTATGAACTCTAGCATTCATGAAGTTTTCAACTAATCATACTATCTTTGGAACTTCTAAATGCCTAGCTCATGGGAACCTTCTCTATTGATTTAAATTCCATCATTTAAATAGAGAAGATTAAAAAACCATAAACCTCATAACCTTAGAGACTTCGCGAAAGCATCATCAGTAGGTTGCGGTTCAAGAGAGCTGAAGTTTCTTCATCATCATCAAAGATCTTTACACTGTATGAGAATGAGACTCACCAACTTACTTTGTAAGTACTTAGAGTCTAAAGTGTCTAAAGCCCTTTCCTTGTGTAGGATTGGGATTCAAAGTTTAAGTGTCAAACTCGCCAATTCCTAGTTGTAGGCCTTTGACGGGAGAATACGTTTGTGTCCTTGTGTAGGACGGTTAACCTTGTGTAGGCTCGTGTTGCTTTGTGTAGGCTTCCAGTGTTGAGTCCTTAGGTATGACATGTCACCTTGTGTAGGCATCTAGAAACCTTGTGTAGGTGTCCTAGGTTAACCTTGTGTAGATTGTAAAGGTTCATGGTTAACCTGATTTAAAACCATTGGATAGTGAAATCTGGTACACTATAGGAGAGAGTGCGTCCGCCAAGAGTGGAGTAAGCAAGTAGTAGAACCATTATATATGATTGTGTTTGGGATTGTTTTGAATACATTTACCTAATTATGCTTATGTTCGTCATATGTTCACATTAATACATGATATAGTTTATGTACAAGTATTGATAGAAGCCACATCCCACACACAATACACACTATCCTTATAGGCTTTGACTTTACATATGTATCTTGTATAAGCCTATGTGAATTGGACCCTCTAGTGGCTTGGAAGCCATACAGTTACTTTTCCTTACTTCTCTGTTTGTAAAAGTTAGGTATAGGTTGTTATTAATAGATAACACATTTTGAAAAAGTCTTATTCACCCCCCTCTAAGACAATTAGTCATACTTCATACTTCAGTACTAGCGGTTACATTACAATTTCATATCCAACCAACTCTAAATTATCAGATTTTCTGCATGTAAGTTTGAAGTCCTTTGTTCTTTACAGGTAGTGCAACACATTCTTTACATCTATCCAATGCTACATTACTGGATTAGATAGATACTTGCCCAACATTCTAACTACAAAAGGCAATATTCGGTCCCATGCAGACTTGAGCATACATGATGCTTCCTACTACTGATGCGTACAAAAAATCCTTCATTCGATTATTTTCCAAATCATTCTTAGGACACTGGAACCGGGCGAATTTATCACCCTTTACAATGGGCAACTGTCCAGGAGCACATTTTTGCATGCCATACCTTTCGAGTACCCTATCAATATAAGCCATCTGTGAGAGGTTAAATAGTCCACGTGATATATCATGACGTATCTCAATGTCGATGACATAAGAGGTGTCACCAATGTCCTTCATCTCAAACATTTGAAATATGAATTTCTTAGTATCGCTCAATATCTTGATGTTACTACTAGCCAACAACATGTCATTAACATACAAAACCAATATGACAAACTTACTCCCACTAATTTTAATGTAGATACATTTATCTACAGTGTTTTCTACAAAATCATATGAGAAAATTACTTTATGAAACTTCAGGTACCATTGTCATGATGCTTGTTTTAACCCATAGATGAATTTCTTTAGTTTGCAAATCATATGCTTTAAGTCATTGGCTATAAAAGCTTTAGGTTGTAACATATATACGTTCTCATTTATATCTCGACTGTGAAACGTAGTCTTTACATCCATTTGATGTAGCTCCAAATCCATATGAGTTACAAGAGCCATTATAATCATAAATGAGTCTTTCTTAGATACCGGTGAGAAATTCTCCTTAAAATTAATGCCTTCATGCTGATTAAAACTCATGACAACAAGTCTAACTTTATATCTTTCAACATTACCCATGGAGTCCCGCTTAGTTTTAAATACCCATTTACAACTAATCGGCTTTATTCCTATGGGTAACTTAATAAGATCTTATACTTTATTGTCTTTCATGGATTTGAACTCATCCTTCATGGCATCAGTCAATGAGAAAGATTAGCACTCTGTTTGACTTGTGTAAAGGATTCGTGATCCTTTACCATTACTATATCAAACTCGTGCTTCTGCAGATATATGATGTAATCGTCTCGAATCATATGCCTCCTCTTCTTTCAAATCTTCTCAATAATTCATTCTCTTGAGTGTGATTTTGATTTCTTCATCAATGGGTTGTATAAGAGGTTAATCGTGGTGATCTACAGTGACTACAGGCTCAACTGTAGGATTCATACCAATGAGGTTTGGAATGACTACAACGGGAGTCACAATCCTTTCTTCCTCGAATGCAAAATCCCTAATGTTCATGCTCCCACTATTTTCATTGTCCTCAATGAATATAGCATTCATAGTCTCAATAATCCTAATGGAGTGGGAAGGATAGTAGAATTGATAACCTTTTGACCTTTCCAGGTATCCTATAGAGATACAATTTATGATTATGGGATTAAGCTTTCTTTCATGAGGGTTATAAACTTTGGCCTCAACAGGACATACCCAAACATGTAAATATTGGAAACTTGACTTTCCCCCATTCCAAAACTCAAAATGGGTTTTACTTACAGTCATGCAAGGGACCTTATTAAGGATATGAATTGCAGTTTTGATTGTGTCACCCCACAAAGATTCCGGCAATGTCGAATTGCTTATCATGATACGCACCATATCCATAAAGGTACGATTACATCTTTCAACCACATCATTCTGCTCTGGGGTCCCAGGCATAATGTACTGGGCGACAATGTTATAATCTTGTAGGTATTTAGCGAATAGTTTTGGATTGCGACTTAATTCATCATATCTGCCATAGTATTCACTACCATGGTCAGACCTAATGACCTTAATCTTCTTATCAAGTTAATTTTCAACTTCAGTATTATAGATTTTAAAAGCATGCATGGCATATGATTTTTCACTGATAAGATAAAGTTACCCAAAATGAGAGTAGTCATGTATAAAGGTGATAAAATATTCGTGTTCACTCCATGATGTTGTAGAAAATGACCCACAAATGTCCATGTGTATCACCTTTAAGAGTCCTACACTCCTTATTGCACCATTCTTTTTGGTTCTAGTGTATTTACTCTAAATACAATCAACACATGTTTTATAGTCAAAAAAGTCTAGAGAATGAAGAATCCCTTCTCGCACCACCCTATCCAATCTCTCACGAGAGATATGGCATAATGTCACGCCCTCACATTCAGGTACCCGAATCCTAAGTTCGTGAGTTTTAATAAATTGATATTCACTATAATCCACATAATTCCATCAAATTTTATAGATATTTAGACTCATCTAAAAGGAAAATACTACTGAAATAATATAATGTTTACTAAATTCAATTCTCATGATAGCTTTTTTTATTTTACATCGAAATTTGGAATTCTAACTAAACCTAAAGAACAAAAACTGAATTGAAATTTAAACTAATCATAATTTTCTTTAAAAAAAAAAAAAAACTAATAGTAGAGGCCCACCTGTTCGTGTTATTCTATCTCTGCACCTGTACATTTTTTTTATAGTAGGATGAGCATAACAGCCCAGTAGGATCATTTCTTACCAAAAATTTAAAATGTTCGGATTATATCAAATTTTTTTAATAAACAAGAGGTAAAAACTAAACCTAATTTTCTAGAAAAATAAAAACTAAAAGTAGAGGCCCACCTGCTCGTTGTATTCCAGCTCTGCACCTATGCATTTTTTTTATAGTAGGATGAACATAACAGCCCAGTAGGATCATTTCTTACCAAAAATTTTAAATGTTCGGATTATATCAATTTTTTATTTTATTTTATTTTCTTATTTTTATAAACAAGAGATAAAAATATAATACAGATAATAAAATAATATAAATTTAAGCACTATAATTGAAAATATGTTATGCAGGTGATACTTTACATGAATTCTCATAAATAGTTTTCGTCATATCTTACAACACCTGTAACATCCCGGATTTTTGCCAACTTGGAAATACACATCCTTGGGCAATGGGTCGATCATAACACCTTACTGACTTCTCACAACTCAATCCCGAAGTCCCAAATCCCCTCTTCAACCCATTTCCTTTAAAATCTCTCCTTTCACCACCTTGTTCTTCAGATTTTTATAAATACTTTACATTAGACACAAATCCTAAAGTTTAAATGATGAAGAACAATACTTAAACTAAAACTTACTGTAAATAGTAAATACATAAAGAAAATGGGTTTTTGACCATTAACCTTATGGAATCTCACAAAACAAATAGGTCACTGGTAAAGATCAACCTCTCTTACCCGAGGACCTTATTATGTCGTAAGTAGGGTAGAATTTAGTTAAGTACTAAACTAAATTAATTGTGGAATTAGCTCGAACTACTTTAAATACAAACTGCAAGACCCAAAACTAGTAGAATCGCTAACGTTATGTTACCTAGAAACCTAGGGTCAATCTCCAAACCCAGTTGCTCTTGGGAGCACTTTGAAACTCCGTATCGGACCTGGACCGCGCGTCGAAAGTCTGATTACTGCAAAACTATATGCTTATGACCGCTTTGCTGGTCTTGACAACCATCTCGGAAATCAAGTCCTAACAGTATCTAGAAACGCACAATTTAAGCCTAGAACGAAGTGTGTGAGAAACATGAATATCTTCAGAAAATGAACTCAGATTTAAGTTATTTAGGCCGTTCGCTTGTGGGCCAAATTTAAGGTTTCTAACCGTTAGAATTTGACCAAATATACCCTAAGATTAGGAAAATTTTCCCGCACAGGTCAGTGTACTTGTAGCCCTGATCAAGTAACAGTGACGGTTGAACTAAAACAGGTCCTCCGCGGTCGATCCACTAATCCTATCGGGCCAAAAACTTAACCTGGCGTAGATCCATCATCAGGGGACTTACTCCAGACCGTATGCAGAAAAAGGGCCTCCAGATGTGCTCTGTTAGATCGAAACGGCCACCGTTTGGCTATAACCTAAGTATACCATGGCCATTGGGTCATTTCCATCAGTTTTGGGCCTATATAAGGGCCTTAACCGACCCTTCTCTCATTCCATACGAATTTCAAACCCTAAGAGAAAGAAGAGGAAAGAAAGAAAAGGAAAGAGAGAGAAAGTGAGAGAGAGTGTGAGGGATCGTTCTTAGGATTCGATCCCTCCACTCCATGTGCTTAACCACCTCTTCCGTGTCGCTATACCGGCGAATCTGATTCCATTTTCGGATAAGAAATCATAACCTTAATCTGTTCTAGGGATTCAAATAGAGTAAATGGTGGAATAGCTAACCTATTACATGTTATAGGTTGTCGTTGTGCCATAGACGAGGACTTAGTGTTCAAACCGAGCTCGGTACGAGTTTACCGGTGAAAGGTGTGGACTATAAATATTTAGGTTATGGTTTCAAGGCTGTTAATGTTGGTTAATAATATATAACTGACTTGGTTTCCATTTCTCATGCTAGATACGATGTTTTCCTCGATTCACAGATATATATGAACTATGTCGAATATAGTGTAATTCATGTGTTTGTTGAAATGTTTGAATGAGTATGGAATTTGGATTCATGCTTGCCATGATTATCCGTCGTGGATATTTAATTGTTGTATATGTGAAAACTCCTTGGTGAAAGGATTTGCCCTAGTACATGTTATGACCAACATACGCCATGTATGTTGAAGTGTATAGTCTAAGTGTTTGTAAAAATGTTTGAATGGGTATGGAATTTAGATTCATGCTTGCTATGGTTATCCATCATGGATATATGATTGTTGTATATGTGATAACTCCTTAGTGAAAGGATTTGCCCTAATACATGTTATGACCAACATACGCTATGTATGTTGAAGTGTGTAGTATAAGTGTTTGTAAAAATGCTTGAATGAGTATGGAATTATGATTTGTGTTTGCTATGATTATTGATCGCTAATACATGATCGTTGTATACATGGCTACTCTTTGTGAAAGGACTAGACATAGTATGTGTTTTTAATGAATTTATTACCTATATACAATATGTGTGGTCTAAGTTTTTGATAAAATGCCTGAATGAGAAAATGCTTGATGTAATGTACTTACTGAGGGTGTTGAGATAGGATTCTCAATTCCCTTATATATAGTTACAATTTCCTTTATGCAACCTATCTTACTACTATGTGTTTTACAGATGAATGCCTATGTATGATGACATGTGTGGTATATGTTTGTTGAAATGCTCGAATGGGATTTATGTTTAGATTTGGTTGTCACATGTTGTCTTGGAATATCACATGTGGATGCTATTGGTTGGAGTGTGATTGGGACTACTGCGTAGTCCAGGCAATCGGTAATGTTTCATGAATTAGTGGTCGAGGTTGTTTTTGCCACACAAGACACGTTCGATAAATTCGAGTCGTACGTTGTTTGTCGACAGTGGTTAGTCCATGTGGAGTGCTTACGCGTTCCATGTCGATAAATCCAACATACACTCGTACTAGTCGAGCTTGTCAAGTAACCCGATTGGCCCAATGTATGTTCACCATGTATGGGCGCTACTGCTTGAACCTAAGGTACCAAACTTACCAGTGAAAAAGCTCGTTTAACCTTGGTACCTTAATCTACTAAGACTCATGAGCCGGGCATGGTGATATGAGACACCTTGTTCGAGCGGTCGGCCTACGCTAGGGCGACGAGCCTCCCCGTAGTGTCCAGTGAATAACCCAAACTCGTGAGCCAAATACGATGGTATGGGACACTGTATTCGAGCTGTCGGCCTACGATCAGGTGACGAGCCCGTAGTGACCTCGAGTATATAGTAGGATTACGCTAAGGCGACGAGCCTCTCCGTAGTTGCTTTAAGTATAAACTAGGCCTCCACTGATGGTAACGAGCCTCTCTGTAGCGACTTGGAACTGCTTATCGTATGAGACTAACTAGGATTGACGACCCAAGATGGATCATTGTTTGGGTAAATGATATAAAGAGAGGGACCTTAGCTTCTCAATCCTGCTGTATGAGTAAACCTAATTAAGTATTGGATAATATGATCATGCACCGCATTGCATGTGCTTTGGCGAGGAAGCGCACGTTTCGGGAGGATGCCATGCACGAACGTGAGATGAAGTCCTTGAGGGAGTGTAGGCGAGGGCATGCATCATTATTACATACTATGCTTGCATTAACAAGAGTAATATAGGAGATGATTGTTGTACCGCGTTATCATTACTACTTGACTAAATTGATAACATGTTAACCTTTGCGTTATAGTTCCACTGAATTAGCTACTCATTCCCACCTGGGACGGTATTTTAAAATACCAGCCAAACTCTGGTTTAGATGCAGGTAATGACGGAGTCTATGCAGCTGAAATGGACATTGTGGATGAGGAGGAAGAATTCTCATACGTTCAACTATCAGACGGATCTATGTAGATCTCATACTGATGCGCAGGGACTACTGAGATACTTGTTTAGTTGAACACATTTACTTCCTGCATTTTATATGGTTAGAAACAACACATGTATATATTTAGCCCGGTTTCATACTCATACTCCAAAAATTGTGAAACGTTTTCATAATTAAATGTATATATTTCAGTCTTCCACTTGCCAAATTACATTAACTCTGGAGTATGATATGTTGTTTTAGTATAATATCACTTATGTTTAAATACACTAATACAGGCAACATTCAATCATCATTATCTATGTTGCATAAGTGATGCGTTGGAACTCGGGAGTAGAATTCTGCTCGACCCCCGATTTTCAGGGCGTTACAAGATGGTATCAGAGCATGATTTGGATTAAACTGGACCTGGGTTATGGTAACACGACGTACTCTGATACACTCTGATGTAGGAAGGGTGCAATAGAACCTAGAAACCACATTAGAATCCCAAGTTTCGCCGACAGGCGAGATTAGCTATAGTAGTTTAGCTCATACACGTTCAAGATCATGCGAATGGATCTCAATCACATTTAGACCATTAGTCGACGAATTGGAGATGTACTCAACAATTTTGAACTGGAAACAAATCCAAAAAAGCGTAAATATGTGCATGTACAGTTAGGAAAAATGGACCAAAACCAAGAAATTTAGAGGAGAGTAATGAGATAATTAGAACCTTAAGAGTGAGGATTATATAAACAACAATGACTATCAAATGTTGGGACGTTTAGAGTTTTGGACCTAGAATTGGTACTCCTAATTTTGAAAGATCTGATGGTATGGGAATTCCAATAAGTTAATAACGTGAACCCTGGGACCTCTCTAGCTGGTATGGTCATGTGTGAGGTTCTTGAGCGCAGTTAAATCAAGTTCGGGTAACTCAATTCCAATCAGACAACTTTTGACCCTAAGCGATAAAACAATTTCCTGTATTAGAAATGGTATGAAATCATCTAGCTTATGAGCGTAGACTTTGGATTACAATTATTGGATTACCGCTGCTCCTAAATTAAGACTAGGTTACTGGTTATACTAAGGAATGTAAAAGGGCTGATTATACTAAGAAAATTGAAATATAGACTTAGTTGTCTTGATTAGGTTAGAGTGAAACCTCGTTCCTTCGTTGAATCCCCTTAGTACTTATAAGCTTCTTTAATAACTCTTAGGAAGATGTTTTGATTTAGAAAATATTCACGCTCAGAGAAAACTTAGATATCCCTCGGATTGAACGTTAAGTCAAATCAACACACCCCCTAGAATTGTCTTCTCAGGACTTATTACAATCGGGAACACGGAGTAGAGAAACTATATAAAAGTGAAGTGTTCGCGGTTTGAATCAAATTCTCAATCCTGGTAGTTACCAATGAACTCAATGCTTTGATCAAGCAGAAGATCGGAATCAACTAGAATTAAGAACTGATACGACAAATCTTATGTCATATTTAGGCAGAAGGTCTATGTATCTAGCTCAGACCCACTATACAACTTTCCTTCTGTGTTAGCTCGACCACTAACAACCAAAAGTTTATTACTTCATCTTTGAGAAGTGTTAAGAACATATAACCAATAGGAATAGTTTTTTTGTATGCCCAAGAAATTTCTCAAATAGGCAATAAACAGTTAGGGATTAGGTCCCGAATCATAGACCATTCTAGCATACACATTGTGCATATGAACTTAGAAGGAGAGTTTTCCCCTTAACCTGTTTTGTCCAACTTCCTTATGTACTAATAATGTATAGATTATCTTACAGTATTAAACTGGGCATGATTAAAGAGGGTAAGTCGGAACCATAGTAAAAGTCCTTCTTTGGTATGATTAGGCATCTTGCCACAAACTCACACCCGGCCCTGGAATCAACCACAACACCCATAATTTTAGCTCCTTTTTATAACCATAGGTACCAATGCCATAATACACATCATCGATGAAAGGAAGACCAATGTATTGAGAGATCGTATCCCATTTCATGTTAAGGATAGGATCTAAATTACACTTTGTTTCGACATACGGATCAGGACATAGATCCTTGAGCCTTGAGAGTTAAAATAATTTTAAAGGGGGTAGAACACTATGGGCCCAATCTAGTTAAGCCAGTCTATACATCCATTGGATCAGAGTGGCGCAGCGGAAGCGTGGTGGACTCCTGCCCCACTGGCCCAGCATCGAAGTAAATTGATCCAGGCTGTGCATAGGGATAGGTCACTAAATAGGATATGAATCTTCCTTAGAATGTCAATAATGAAGTCATTAAAGGAAAACAATTAGGGTTCAAGTATTAAACCAATTTTTATTAAAGAATAGGCATAATAATGGGTATGAGCTGAATTACAATAGCCGAGGTCAGTATATCTACAAATGTGCTCGTTGAATATGAACCCCATAAAAGCCTTAAGCCAATTTCAGGGCCAAAAAAAAAAAGTTAAGGAGGGTAGACTAAAGTGAGCCAGACTATATTACTTATTACCCTTAGCCAATTTCGGGTACGAAATTATTTTTAAGGGGGGTAGATTGTAACATTGCAGATATTTGCCAACTTAGAAATAGACTTCCTTGGGCAATGGGTCGATCATAACACCTTACTGACATCTCAGAACTCAATCCCGAAGTCCCAAATCCCCTCTTTAACCTATTTCCCTCAAAATCCCACCTTTCACCACCTCGTTCTTCAGATTTTTCTAAGTACTTTCACATTAGACACAAATCCTAAAGTTTAAATGATGAAGAACAATACTTAAACTAAAATTTACTTTAAATAGTAAATACATAAATAAAATGGGCTTTTGACCATTAACCTTATGGAATTTCACAAAACGAATAGGTTACTTGGAAAGATCAGCCTCTCCTACCCTAGGACCTTATTCTATCTTAAGTAGGGTGGGATTTAGTTAAGTACTAAACTAAATTAATCATGGAATTAGCTTGAACCACTTTAAATTCGAACTGCAAGACCCAAAACTAGTAGAATCGCTAACGCTATGTTACTTAGAAACCTATGATCAATCTCTAAACCCAGTTGCTCTCGGGAGCACTTTGAAACTCCGGATCGGACCTGGACCGCGCGTCGAAAGTCCGATTACTGCAAAGCTATACGCTTATGACCACCTTGCTAGGCTTGACGACCATCTCGGAAATCAAGCCATAACAGTACCTAAAAATGTACAACTTGAGCCGGGAGCGAAGTATGTGAGAAACGCGATTATCTTCAAAAAATGAACTCAGATTTAAGTGATTTTAGCCGTTCGCTTGCGGGCTAGATTTAAGGTTTCTGACCGTCAGAATCTGATCAAATACACCCTCGGATCAGGGAAATTTCCCAGCACAGGTCAGTTTACTTGTGGCCCTGATTGAGTAACGGTGAACGTTGAACTGAAACAGATCCTCCGCAGTCAATCCACTAATCCGATCGGACCGAAAACTTAACCTGGGGTAGATCCATCGTCAGGGGACTTACTCCAGACTATATACAGAAAAGGGGCCTCCAGATGTGCTCCCTTGGACCGAAACGGCCACCGTTTGGCTATAACCTAAGTATACCATGGCCCTGAGGCCATTTCCATCAGTTCTGGGCCTATATAAGGGCTTTAACCCACCCCTCTCTTATTCCATACGAATTTCAAACCCTAGGAGAGAGAAGAGGGAAGAAAGAGAAGGAAAGAGAGAGAAAGTAAGAGAGATTGAGGGATCATTCCTGGGATTCGATCCCACCACTTCATGTGCTTAACCACCGCATTCGTGTCGCTATACCAGCGATTCCGATTCCATTTTCGAGTAAGAAATCCTAACCCTAATCTGTTTTAGGGATTCAAATAGAGTAAATGGTGGAGTAGCTAACATATTCCATGTTATAGGTTGTCGTTGTGCCGTAGACGAGGACTTAGTGTTCAAAACAAGCTCGGTACGGGTTTACCGACGAAAAGTGCAGACTATAAACGTTTAGGTTATGGTTTTCAAGGTTGTCAATGTCGGTTAATGATATATAACTGACTTGGTTGTCATTTCTCCTGCTAGATACGATGTTTCCCTCGCTTTACAGATATATATGAACTATATTGAATATAGTGTAATTCATGTGTTTGTTGAAATGTTTGAATGAGTATGGAATTTGGATTCGTGCTTACCATTATTATCCGTCGTAGATATATGATTGTTGTATATGTGACAACTCTTTGGTAAAAGGATTTGCCCTAATATGTGTTATGACCAACATACGCCATGTATGTTGAAGTGTGTAGTATAAGTGTTTGTAAAAATGCTTGAATGAGTATGGAATTATGATTTGTGCTTGCTATGATTATTGATCGCTAATACATGATCGTTGTATACGTGTCTACTCCTTGTGAAAGGACTAGTTATAGTATGTGTTTTTAACGAATTTATTACCTATATGCAATATGTGTGGTCTAAGTGTTTGATAAAATGCCTAAATGAGAAAATGCTTGATGTAATGTACTTACTGAGGGTGTTGAGATAGGATTCTCAATTCCTTTATATATTGTTACAGTTTCATTTATGCAACCTATCTTACTACTATGTGATTTACAGATGAATGCCAATGTATGATGACATGTGTGGTATGTGTTTGTTGAAATGCTCGAATGGAATTTATGTTTAGATTAGGTTGTCACATGCTATCTTGGAATATCACATATGGATGTTATTGGTTGAAGTGTGATTGGGACTACTGCGTAGTCCAAGCAATCGTTAATGTTTCTTGAATTAGTGGCCGAGGTCGTTTTCGCCACGCAAGACACGTTCGATGAATTCGAGTCATACGCTGTTTGTCGACAGTAGTTAGGCCATGTAGAATGCTTATGTGCTACATGTCAATAAATCTAACGAGCGCTCGTACCTGTCGAGCTTGTCAAGTAACCCGATTGGCCCAATGTATGTTCACTATGTATGGACGCTACTGCTTGAACCTAAGGTATCAAATTTACTAGTGAAAAAGCCCGTTTAACCGTGGTACCTCGATCCGTTAAGACTCATGAGCTGGGCATGGTGGTATGGGACACCGTGTTCTAGCTGTCGGCCTACGTTGGGGCAACGAGCCTCCCCGTAATGTCCAATGAGCAACCCAAACTCATGAGCTGAATACGGTGGTATGGGACACTGTATTCGAGCTGTCGGCCTATGATCAGGTGAAAAGCCCGTAGTGACCTCGAGTATATACTAGGACTACGCTAAGGCGACGAGCCTCTCCTTAGTTGCTTCAAGTGTAAACCAGGCCTGCGTTGATGGTGATGAGCTTCTCCGTAACAACCTGGAACTGCTTATTATCACGCCCCAAACTCAAAAACCGGGCTCACAAAATTCCCGATCGCCGAATCCGGTGCTGACAGCCTCCTTAGTACCCCATTCTCGGCTCCCAGCGTACATACGCCAGAATCCGATCCTGGGATCATACAAGGAGGATTTTCAACGTACATTTATCTCGTAATAAGCATAACCACAAGATTACCCAAATCACAAAGGCAACATCATCATCACATATCCACTAATATAATCATTTGAGTACAATGCTGAAAGGGAAATACATAATCAAAAATCAAGATCCAGAAGACCGCTGCACGCTCCAAGCTCAACGCTGTTGTAACCTAACACCACCTGCACGCATCTATCGTGCATAAGCTTATAGAAAGCTTAGGGGGTGGTGAAAGTGTGTGCACAAGGTAAGTGGAAGTACTGACAAGTCAATGAGTCATACAATATCAGGGTACTCAATGCAAATCAGCTATGCAAGTGAGGAGTTAAAGTGAACCAAATATTAGTTGCCGAGGATACAATACCATAAATCATACAATACTGAAATAAGCGAAAATATACTGATAAGTCTATGAGTGTCATCAGCCGTACCAAGGCTATGCAATGCAAGACATGAGTACTAACGGCCATATCAATGCAGAAACATGACAACCCAGAATGTTAAGTACTACGGATGCAATGTAATATGCGATGCGAATGAAATGACCAAGCTGGAGTGAAGTCAGGATGACAGTACGTAGTATCGCAGGCTATGGGGTCCATCACAAAGGACTTCTATCCAAACTAGTCTCATACCTAAATTTGGATAATCAGACTCAATGTGGTAAACTCCTGGTCTCAGGTTAGTCGCGCACCCAACCGAAATCCTGGTCCATGCGAAGGTACACAATAATTAGTTGCTCAACACCAGCCCAAGTGGATAGTGAATGAAATGAATGCATGAGTATGCAACTCGTACTCAATAAGTCCACATATCAGTATGGTTCCTCTCTGAGAAATCACCAAGGTCTATTACACTCCAAACTAGATTGCCGCCCCATCGCGTGCAACAAGGTGAGTGGAAGAGACCTTGCTATCCGCCTGCCAATATCGGGCCCGGCTCGTCGATAGCGGACTCATTCCTTAAGCTGGTCAGACTCAGCCTAGCATTGCCCCCTCCTCTCGGGCAGGTAAGGTCGTACCCCCTTCCAACCGACCACGACACAGTGGGAGATACGGCCTAATGGTATATGGCCCTCATGCGCTCATGCATCCACTCGGTCTAGACATTGGAGCAACCTCTGAAACTAAGAGGGTTTAGGGACTTTCACCCAGGGATATCTATAGCACCCCATGTAGAACAGATTTCTGGTGTCCCGTCTGGCCATCCACAATATGCCTGTGGTGGCTACGGCCCTGATATCGCTAGGGTACACAATGCAAGATGCATGAGCCATACAATCTAGTCATACATCAATCATGCACATACCGTGCGCTCATGTGAGATAACCTCTGCCTATCAGGAAGTCTTATAACAATCTGCCTAATGACATATGCAATGGTCAGCCACATCTCATAACAAACATGCAGATGATGCGTATGGGCATGTATCATGATGCTATGCAATCACATACTCATAATCGGTATCAATAATCGGCCTCGACAATGTGGACATTTAACCAACATTGCCCCCAAGGAATGGCTCACACAAAATTAAACATATAATGGGCTCACGGCCTCACACAAAGGCCTAATATACAACACAATGGGCCTTACTTAAGGGCCATATATACACAACGGATGGGCCCTGCTCATGGGCTTTAAATACATGACATGTGGACCCTACACATGGGTCTCGAATACATCAAATGAGCCTCGACAATCTGAATCGACCTCAACAATTGGAATCATCACTCGGAATCGGCCTCGTTACTCGGCCTCAACAATCGAAATCGGCAAATCGGTCACGACAATCGGAATCGATCAATAATCGGAATCGACAAATCGGTCACGTCAATCGGAAATCGGCAATCGGTCACGATAATCGGCCTCGATCGCTACTCGGCAATCGGCCACGACAATGGGAATCGGTCAATAATCGGAATCGGCAAATCGGTCACGTCAATCGGAATCGGTAATCGGTCATGATAAACGGCCTCGATCGCTAATTAGCAATCGGTCAAGTCAATCGAAATCGGCAATCGGCCATGACGCTCGAAAACGGCAATTCGATCACGATAATCGGAATCAATCAATAATCGGAATCGACAAATCGATCATGTCAATCGGAATCGACAATCGGTCATGATAAACGGCCTCGATCGCTAATCGACAATCAGTCAAATCAATCGGAATCGGCAATCGGTCATGATAAACAGCCTCGATCGCTAATCGGCAATCGGTCATGATAAACGGACTCGATTGCTAATCGGCAATCGGTCAAGTCAATCGGCAATCGGTAATCGGCCACGACGCTTTAAAACGGCAAATCGGTCACGACAATTGGAATCAGTCGATAATCGAAATCGAAAAATCGGTTACGTCAATCGGAATCGATCGATAATTAGAATCGGTAAATCGATCACAACAATCAGAATCGGTAAGAATGGACCTAAGAAGGCCTAATGGAATGTCACAATGTGGACATTCAACCATCATTGTCCATCAATGTGGACATCTAACCAACATTGCTCCCAAGGAGTGGCCTACATAGGGCCAAACATACATCGCATTGGGCCTCAACCATGGGCCTCGAATACATACAATGGGCCTCGCCCATGGGCGTCATACATAATACATTAGGCCTTGCCCATGGGCCTCGAATACACCATAATGGATCACAACCCATAGGTTTTAAATACATAATAGGTGGGCCCCACTCATGGGCCTAATATACATTATGGGTGGGCTCTGCACATGAGCCTCATACACATCAAGTGGGCTACATCAATGGACAACATAGATATACATTCATCATGGCAGGTCACACAAATAGGCAGTGTAGATATGCAATACATGCATCAATGGTGGGCCCTTGGACAATGCAAATATAGAACGCATACAGCAAGGTGGGCCCCATCATATGGGCCTAATTTATATAACAGGTGAGCCACATCATATGGGCCTAATTTATATAACAGGTGGGCCCCATATAAGCAGCAGATGGCCCCCACCGGATAGGTAACGTGGAACGAAACACATACATCATGGCAGGCCCACCGTCCCATGCTGGACAGTGCGGCAGATGCATCACCAAGGTGGGCCCCATGTCCAGGGATGGGCGATGTGGATACATTAAATACATCAAGGTGTGGCTCACATGACACCACTGGACGGTGCGGGAGAAACACGTACATCACAATGGTGTCCCACCGTCCCACGTCCAGATGGACGGTGTGGGATCTAAACTTCATAGTAGGGCCCGCAGTCCAGACAAATGGCCGGTGCCGATAGAATACATATAACAAGGTGGTTCACTGTCCTGCTGGACGCGTAGACATAACACATACATCATACTAGGGCCTACATGCTGGAGGTACCGCTGGACCAGGTGGGTACCACAGCAGCACCGTCCAAATGACGGTGTGGATATCAAATAAATCCGTCAAGGAGGTGGGTCCCATCCCACACGTGCAGCATATGTGGGGTGGGCCTACACGGCTACTTCAAACGGATGAAGGGTTTGGATATAACACAACCTCCTGATGAGCCACTTGTTGACGTCAATACAATGGCCCACCCTTCCCAAACGGACAGACGGTTGGGATATACAACAGATGCATCAAGGTGGGGTCCCACCTCCACACGTGTCACACGTGTGGAGTGGATCCCACGTCCAGGGATGGAGTATAAAACACATACATTTGCTGGCCCCACAGCACATGCTGCGTCAGTACAGCAACCTGCTGCTGTGAGGGACCCATCGTCCTGCTGGACGGACGGTGTGGATCATCCCATCATCAAGGTGGGCCACACGTGTGGCATTATTGGTCGGTGCAGAGGCCACAACTAGGACGCCCCACGTCCTATGGACGGTGTGGATGAAACATCCATCAGGGTGGGCCCAATAAATGGATGGCGTGGACGATAAATACATCACGGCGCACTTCACATACCACCGTCCAGGGGTGCTGGACGGTGTGATGCTCATCACATCATCAAGGTAGGGGCCACCACACGTACAGCACGTGTGGGTGGTCCCACGTCCAGCCATAAGGACGGACGGCTTGGATTATGCATACATCAGTAGGTGTCCTCACAGATATCATGCATCACGTGTGGGTCCCATGTGGGGCCACCACATGTAATGTATATATTATATATATACATATATATTATTATATTATAAAATATAAAACCATGATGCTGTATATAATATTATATTAAAAAATATAAAGCCATGCTGCTATATATAATATTATATTAAAAAAATATAAAACCATGATGTTGTTACGTCCAGGCCCTGGACGGCCTGGTTATGAGACACGTACATCTAGGTAGGGCGCCCCTCCGTCTGCAGCGCTGGGTGGCGTGGACAAGACACGACGTCATATGTGGGCCGACGACGGCACAGATATACACATATATCATGGTGGGTCCTCACAGCAGGACCGCATGGATGTACCATGCATCAAGGTGGGGTCCACGGCAGCGCGGCCCACCAACTTTGGATCAGACCAATATTTGCATTTTTTTTCTTCATCAGATCTGTCCCAAAAATAGGCAGCAACATGGTGGGCCTCAAGATCGGACGGTGTGATAATAAACCAAGGTGGGCCATGAAATCGAGGAAAAAGAGAGGGAGAGAGAGATCATGAGAAGGGGAGGGACCCGCCACTATGGCCCTCCCTATCCAATGCATACATCAAGATGAGACCCACCATAAGTGGGCCCTTAAATCACAAAATCAAAACACAAGATCACCCACCTTAATCTTCTTGGTCCTTCACTTCCATCAATGCATCCTAAAGCTCCAAGGGACGCATTTCAACGGTGGGGATGATCATTGGAGGGTGGAGATGGGAGGTAGGAAGGTGGGTCACACTTGCTCTCCATGGAAGCCATGGACGATTACTCCATGAGAGTTGCTTGTAAAAAAAAAAAAAGAGAGAGAAATGATAGGGAGAGAGAGTGATGGGAGAGAAGTGATGGTGAGTGATGTAAGTATGTACTTTGTTGTAAGAAAATGTTGACTTTAAGGGAAATGTGGTTGTACTTGGGGATGGTGTGAGTGATGGGAGTGATGAGTACTTGATTGATGTGATTGATAGGATTGATGTGATGTTTTCTAGGAATTGCAACGCACGGCATTTATCCTCGAATTGGACGTGGGCCCATATCTCATGGTCAGGGTATCGCCTCGGCATGCGGGTCGCGGCATCGGAACCACGGCGACGGTGCGTTCACTAAGGTGTCAGTCTTAGGTTAAGTCGACTCGGGTTGACGCGTGCGAATCAGGGTCATGCACAAACGCTGGTTAAGGGTCGAAGGTTGCTGAAATTCGACCGGGAAGACCGTAGAAGCCTATGGAACGGTACGGTCTAGGATACTGGTCTTACACTTATCGTATGAGACTAACTAGGATTGACGACCCTAGATGAATCATTATTTGGGTAAATGACATAAAGGGAGGTACCTTAGCTTCTCAATCCTGCTGTATGAATAAACCTAATTAAGTATTGACTAACACGATCATGCACCATATTACATGTGCTTTGACGAGGAAGCGCACGTTTCGGGAGGATGCCATGCACGAACGTGAGATGAAATTGCTGATGGAGTGTAGGCGAGGGCATGCATCATTATCACATATCATGCTTGCATTAACAAGAGTAATATAGGACATAATTGCTGTACTAAGTTATCATTACTGCTTGACTAAATTGATAACATGTTAACCTTTGTGTTATAGTTCCAATGAATTAGCTACTCATTCCCACATGGGACGTTGTTTTAAAACACCACCCAGACTCTGGTTTAGATGCAGGTAATGACGGAGTCTATGCAGCTGAATGGACTTCGTGGATGAAAATGAAGAATTCTCCTATGTTCAACTATCGAGTGGATCTATGTAGATCTCATACCGATGCGCAGGGACTGCTTGGATACTTGTTTAGTTGAACACATTTACTTCCTGCATTTTATATGATTAGAAACAACACATGTATATATTTAGCCCGGTTTCATACTCATACTCCGAAAATTGTGAAATATTTTCATAATTAAATGTATATATTTCAGTCTTCCGCTTGCCAAATTACATTAACTATGGAGTAAGATATGTTGTTTTAGTATAATCTCACTTATGTTTAAATGCACTAATACAGCGTAACGCCCTGAAAATCGGGAGTCGAGTAGCAACTCAACTCTCGAGTTCCAAAACATCACTTATGCAACATATATGCTTATGATTAAATGTTGTTTGTGTTAGTGCATTAATCATGAATAGGATTATACCAAAACAGTAATTCATACTCCAGATCAAGTTGTAAAATGCAAGCAGAAGCCTGAAAGACATAAATAAAACATATACAAGTCAAAAGATCATGATCGGTCTCCAGAGTATAAATACATCACTGAGTCACCATATACATGTAATAGTCTCACAATCAAAATGTTAAACAATACAACTACAATGATAATCTTGTAGCCCCGTCGATCCGGATGGCCTAAGCGAAGCCGCCGGAGAACTGCATATAAGAGAACTCGTCCTGATCATCATAGTAATCAGGCTCCGCCTCCTGAGTCGCATCATCATCTGCAGCTAAGACAGAGTCTGGTGAGTGTTCAGAATACCGTCCCAGAATGTGGGAGTGAGTGATCAACTCAGTGGAATCATAGAGCAAAGGTTAACATGTTATCAATTCAGTCAAGCAGTAATGATAAAGCAGTACAATCACACAATCCTAGATACTCTTATTAATGCAAGGATGAAATGTAGTCATGATGTATGCTCTCGCCTACACTCCCTCGTGCGACACCATCTTACGGTCGCGGCATGCTTTCTTCCCTCTGTGCTCTTCAACCCGGGGCGCATGCAGTGTGATGTTATGAGCGTGATTACCAAGTTTTTATTAGTCTTTGCATGCAGCAGGATTGGAAAACTAAGGTACCTCCCTTATATCATTCCTAAGAAAGGATCCATTCTAGAGTCGTCAGTCTTAGTAAATCTCATACGATGATGCGGTTTAGGTTGCTGCAAATGGCTCGTCGCCAAATCAATATAGGCCTAGTGTATACTCTGATTACTACGAAAAGGCTCGTCGCGTCTACGCAGGTTAAGAGTATGCTTGAGGTCACTACAAAGGGCTCGTCACCAAATCAGTATAGGCCGACATCTCGAATACAGTGTCTCATACCACCGTATTCCGCTCACGAGTCTGGGTTGCTCACTGGTCACTACGGGGAGGCTCGTCGCCCTAGCGTAGTCCGACAGTTCGACCACGGTGTCCCATACTACCATGTCCGACTCATGAGTCTTAGCGGATCGAGGTACCAAGGTTAACGGGGTTCTCACTGGTGAGTTCGGTACCTTAGGTTCAAGCAGTAGCGTCCATACATGGTGAACATACATCGGGCAAATCGGGTTACTGGACGAGCTCGACTATTACGAGCGCACCCGAAGTTAATTGACATGGAGTGCGTAAACACTCCGTGTGGCCTAACCACAGCCAACAACTCTAGTACAACTCGGGTTCGTCAAACATGTCCTACATGGCGAATGAATCTCAACCACAAACTCAAAGCCTATTATCGATTGCCTGGACCTATACTGTAGTCCCAAACACATTCAATCCTTAACCAGTAACCAAGTAGTTCAAACATGTTAACAAGCATGTTATAAAACACAACTTAAACAGAAAATTCAAACACATACATTTCATAATTAAGCGATTAAACTAAACAACTTGCATGGAGGAAATCATACACATCCCTAAGGTAATTGAGAATCCTATCTCAACACCCACCTAAAGCACTATCTCCTAAGTACTTAATCATACAAGCATTTTTACAAACACTTAGCCTACACTTATAAACATACATTACATATGTTGGCCAAAACATGTATTAGAGCGAATCCTTTCGCTGAGGAGTTATTACACATATAACTAGCATATACACACAATAGTTAATCATGGCAAACACTCTTTCATATTTCGTACGTATACGGTATTTTCTACAAATACACAGAATACACTAAACTCCACAATTTTCATATATAACTGAAACGCAAAATAAACATCGCATTTTGAATGTGAAATAACATCCATGTCAGGAATCTATCATTAACCGACATTGAAAGCTTTGAAAACCATAACCTAAACGTCTATAGTTCGCACCTTACGCCATAGAAATGTAACGAATTCGCTAGAAACTCCAAGGCTTCGTCAACGATGGTACATCAACCTATAACATGAGTTAAGTCAGCTATCTCGCCACTTGTAACAATTGAAACCCTAGAACAGATTAGGGTTAGGTTTTCTTACCTAAGAACGAAGTCAGAATTGTCAGAATAGCCATTAGATAGGGATGGTTAAGCACGCAGAATGGCAGAGATCGAATCCCAGGAGTGACTCGCACTTCTCTCTCACTTTCTCTCTCTTTACTCTCTTCTCTCTCCTAGGTTTTCTCAAATTCGTATGGAGTGAATGAGAGAGGTTTTAAGGTCCTTATATATGCCTAAAACTGATGGAAATGGCCCCAGGGCTAAGGTATACTTAGGTTATAGCCAAAAGGCGTCTATTTCAGCTCAACGAAGCACTTCCGGAGCCTCCCTTGAGCCAAAGGTCGGACTTAAGCTCATCGACCTTGGATCTAAGTCGAGTTAAGTTTTCGTTCTAATCGGGTTTCTAGATCGCATGAGGCTGACCAGTTTCAGTTCAACGGTCACCGAAACTCGATCAGGGTTACAAGTACATTGACCTGTGTATGAAATTTTCCCTGATCCGAGGGTGTATTTGGGTCAGATTTCGACGATTTGATTGCTTATATTTGGCCCGCAAGCGACACGTCTCAGATTACTTAAATTAGATTTAATTTCTAAAGAAAACCACATTTTCTCACACTCTTCGCTCCGGGCTCAAGCGAATAGCCCCGAGACACTATCTGGATTTGATTTCCGAGATGGTTGTCAAGCCCAGCAAGGCGGTCCTAAGCGTTTAGTCTCGTGGTCATCGGACTTTCGACGTGCGGTCCAGCTCCGATACGGAGTTTCAATGTGCTCCCCGAGAGCAACTGGGTAATGAGATTGATCCTAGATTTTAGGGTAACCTAGCATCAATGATTCTACAAGTTTTGGGTCTTGCAGATCGTATTTAAAGTGGATCAAGCGGATTTCGCAGCTAATCTAGTTTAACACCCGGTTAAACTTGTCTAATTTCTAAAGGATTTGGTCCTGAGTGATTTATGCCTGATTTGGTACTCGGGTCTTTTTACGGAATTTTCCGAGTCATTACATACAGGCAACATTCAATCATCATTATTTATGTTGCATAAATGATGCGTTGGCACTCGGGAGTAGAGTTCTGCTCGACCCTCGATTTTCAGGGCGTTACAAGATGGTATTAGAGCATGATTTGGATTAAACTGGACCTGGGTTATGGTAATACGATGCACTCTGACGCACTCTGATGTAGGAAGGAGGCGTTGGAACATAGAAACCACATTAGAATCCCAAGTTTCACCGACAGGCGAGATTAGCTACAGTAGTTTAGCCCATACACGTTCAAGATCATGCGAATGGATCTCAATCACATTTATACCATTAGTCGATGAATTGGAGATGTACTCGACAATTTCGAACTCGAAACAAATCCAAAAAGGCGTGAATATATGCATGTACAGTTAGGAAAAATGGACCCAAACCAAGAAATTTAAAGGGGAGTAATGAGATAACTAGGACCTTAAGAGTGAGGATTATATAAACAACAATGATTATCAAACGTTGGGACGTTTAGAGTTTTGGACCTAGAGTTGGTACCCCTAGATTTTGAAAGATTTGATGGTATGGGAATTCCAATAAGTTAATAACGTGAACCCTAGGACCTCTCTAGTTGGTATGGTCATGTGTGAGGTTCTTGAGCGCAGTTAAAACAAGTTCGGGTAACTCAATTCCAATCAGATAACTTTTGACCTTAAGCGATAAAACAATTTCCTGTATTAGAAATGGTATGAAATTATCTTATAACGCCCCGACTTTTCAGGATCCGAGTATATAACTCGTTTCCCAAAAACCCGAGTGTTAGCTTATAAAAATCAGTGTAAATTTGAACCGTTTATCATTAATCAGAGTTAACAGCAACGAAGCTAGAATAAACCATGCATTGTATAAAAATATTCCGATCATTCCAAAATTCCAAATGTAGCGCCCATACAAGACTTATACAATCTCAAATAACAAAGTTCATATAAGTAAAAACAGGAATGGATCAACTAGTGATGGAGCTCAATATGGGCCACAGGGACCCCGCCTAGCTCCTCAGCTATCCAGTCTGCTCTAGCAACTCAGTGAACAACATCGACTCGCTCTATACTTGCATTAACTGTTACGGTTTGATAGCATCAATGGCTATCGCAGTGAGGAGCACCCTCTAAGATTACGCAGTAATCATTCATAATCTAATATAGATTGTAAGTCATGAAATTAAATACACTAAACAGGGCATTTCATAATCATACTCATATTAAGAAAATCTCACCAATCAACAAAATTTCATTACAAGCAAAATATAATGGCAGTCGTAATACAAGAAAATATGTCCAAATAACCAAACAATCAAACATATGATTTTCTATTGCGCCCGAAATCACGTTGTACGTGAACGCCGCAAGATGGCTAGAAAATCGAGAAGCGAACTTCGGCTCCACTCGAAAATCATGGTACAAGTAGAATTTGCAAGGCGAATAGAAAATCCCCATTTAAACCCCCCACTTCACCCGCGAATCATGTCGTACATGAACTCCGCAAGATGGCTAGAAAAATCACATAAGCGAACTTCAACCCCACCCGGAAATCATGTTACAAATGAACACCGCAGATGAAGAGACAAACAACATACAATCCCTAGACCACCCGGAAATCATATTGTACGTGAACTCCGCAAGATGGCTAGAAAAATCACATAAGCGAACTTCAACTCCACCTGGAAAACACGGTACGATTGAACTCCGTAAGATGGCTAGGAGACAACAGGGTGTGCGAACATACTCAACAAACCACAAAAGGGCATCAATGGACCATCAAAGTCATGAGGGCAATTATATGATCCAAGCTACATAGGCGACGTACGGTTTAAGCCACATAGGCAAATGTGCGATCTAAGCCATGTAAAACAAATGTAGGCCGTAGGATCATAAGTCCAAGGTAAGTTCCGTTCAATTCATCATTCAAGCACAAGTGGTAGCATATAAATAATTTAATACATATACAATAAGGGTAGCATGTTATCATCAAACCATTCATACATATTATAATTTCAAAAGAAACAATTATCGTCCAACATACAAATTAACTATACAACAAGTTAGCATATTTAATAGTAAAGTAAAAGACTTAATTAAGGGAATCATACCGTCATCTATATCTAAATTGATGAAA
Organism: Magnolia officinalis; assembly: GCA_021015155.1. Lineage (NCBI taxonomy): Eukaryota > Viridiplantae > Streptophyta > Magnoliopsida > Magnoliales > Magnoliaceae > Magnolia > Magnolia officinalis. The sequence continues at coordinate 73,216,099 of JAJHSJ010000003.1, forward strand.
TCAAGTGGGAAGCTCAAAGGGTGAGTCCTCACCTTGAATGAATGTTCTTCTTGATTTGAATCTTCCTACAAGGTGAGTTTATGAGTTCTTAAATCAAAATAATGAGAGTCAAATTTCCAAGATCATGTATGAATTATGAGTGGTATGAGATTGTCTTTACTTACTTGATCCGAAATTAGTTGAGAAAAGGGTTGTTCCTCAAGTGAGCTGCTGTAAATGATACCTGAACGCATCATTACTGATTTTTCAGCGAGTCAATATTGAGTTGACTCAGTTGGGATTCTCAAATAGTAAGTTACTGGAGATTAGAGTTTAGGGACTACTTGTTGTGGTACAACGTCATGGTTTATTGGTCTGATGAATTCTTCAAAGTTCTCCTTAGTGATCCCTGATACCAGTTGATGGTAGTTAGTTTGACTCGGTTGGAAAATTAGGCGAGTCAACTCATGATTGAGTCGGGAGGACTTTCAGTTGGAGATAGTGGACCTGGGTGGGAGCTATCCTTTACCAATAATAAGAGAGAACCCTAAGTGCACCCACCCCTAACATCTGACTGAGTTTACAATTTGGTTTTGTAATCAGTCACTGAGTCAGCTCGTTAACAAGCTGCTTGAAGTGGGGTTTGCAGGGACGGGTTTTGAAGTTATACCTGTGGATGACGGCTTGGGTCTTCATCCAGCAACTCCTCCACTTTGAATCAAGCCCAACAATAGCAGCAGGTGGGTCGGCCGGACAGCAACTCGACCCGTTTCCCCCTTTTTCTCCTACTCTCTCGTTTCTCTTCTTCCTCCTTTCTCTTTCTTCCTAACTACTCTCCTTCCCTCCCTTTCTTTATCCTTCTCTATATTTTTATTTTATTTTATTTTTCCCTGCTGCAACTCTAGCAGAAAGCTGGACTAGCAGCCCCTGGGTCGCGCTTGGCTCGGCTGAGTCGGGTTGGGACAGTAAGAGTCCCTTGCCTTCTTCTCTCTCTCTCTCTCTCTCTCTCTCTCTCTCTCTTTTTCTTTCTTTCTTTCTTTCTTCTTCTTCTTTCTATTTTTCTTCTTCCCTCCTTGATTCAACGTTCCAGAAGGCCCAACCGAACTCGGACTCAGCCTAGACTCGGACTGAATCAGCGCAGTCAGGTAGAGAAGATGGGTCAGCCGTCAATGGCAGATCCAAATCTGATGAACTTGGCTTCGATCTGCTCCGCAGGATCGATTCTACTCGATCACAACATGCTTCCTGACCATTATTTTTGAAGCTTCGAACTGGTTCTTGCGGTGGGTTTGAGCTTTGAAAGAAACGGGAGATTTTGGAGGCACGGCTGCAAGGAGTAGAGCAGCAATCCTGTTGCAATATAACATCTCTGTTTTGATGCCCTAAACCATCTGAGACCATCGGATGAAGAGTGTGCAGCCCGAATTGAATCCCACTGTTCGGTTTTCTCAAAACCGTGGGCCAAACAGTGGTTTTCTTACATTGGTTTCCCATCCGTGCGAACCAGCAATGGATGGCCGAGATAGGCTCAATCCAACGGTTGAGATTCAAGGCTGAGGGCGTACATGGATCGTCAAGTTGGCAGCCAACAAGACGTTTTCCATTTTTGGAAACCAGTGGGTTTTGTAGGCCTGATTTGTGGCTAGATTTGTATGCACACATGTGCAATCCAACGGCTGAAACTGTTCCTGGATTGTAGGGTTTTTGGCCCTCTTTAATATGGACGGTTTGGATCAAACATGGGACCTAAGGTGGTGGGCCATAACTCATTGAGAACAGGCTCAGTTCGCGGCCTGACGGAATTTTTTTTTTAAAAAGGAGGGAAACCCATTCCTCTTTGGGGCAGGCACGGGTCAACGCCTGTTTGACCGTGCCAGTGGCTTGGTGCTCCATGGGTGCACGTGTAGGTGGTGCACATGCATCACCAGTTGGGTCCACAACGAGGCTCCTGCCCAATCCACACCGTTCATCAGTTTTGTCAGCCCGACCTAGGGTTTGGCCTAAAGAATGGGGTAGGTTCAAGGCTTAGGTGGGTCATACACACCAACTTAGTGTCCGGCTGGTGGTCTTCGCGACCCATGGTGGTCTTAAGTGAAATCTGGCCCGTCCATTAGTTTCAATATTAGTATAAAAATAACACATATTTTGTAATTATAACTACATTAGTATATAATATGGTATATTTTATATACATATATACAACTTATAGTACATGGTATTATTTTATATTTTTATTAGTAATTATTTATAAATTAATAATGTATTTAATTTGAAATATCATGTATATGTGTATGTACGTATTTTTTTCATTTATATTCATGTAAATATTGATTATTCTGAGTGATGTATATTTCATATATGTGGTGTAATACAATTAATGTTTAGTTTAAATTACAAAATGTAAATATTAGTCAATATATGTCAATTATTTGAAAATGTGCTGTCATACAATTTATTTTATATATAGCTTAAATAATGTAAAATAAATAGTATACATAATTTGTATAATTTAAGTAATATATGTATTATTACCAATGATTATAAAATTATTTTGTATTATAATACGTATACAATTAAAAATAGTTTACCGTTGCTTACAAAATCACTAAATCGAGTTTGTAATTCTAATTTAGGTCGTGATGGTAACACCCGAGTACTGAAAAGTACGGGGCGTTACAATCTACCCCCCTTAAAGAGAATTTCGTCCCTGAAATTCAATACTTCTACCTAAAATGGAAATGATGATAATGTATCCTAGTATGTCTTTTAGCATTCACCACCTTCGTCGTGATGTATGTCTACATGCTTAAGGGCTCGTGACTGACTACTAGGACCAGGGTTGTTATAATCTACCCCTCTTAAAGAAGAATCTCGCCCACGAGATTCGATCATGCCCATCCTTTTTTTTTTTTTTTTCAGTACCCACTATGGTCTAGGGTTTGCTCACACGACTTGAAGAAGAGTTTTACTACCATCTCATATTATATATTTGTGTGTGTAATAAGAGTAGTCGTTTATGCTCTCAATGTTCGAGTTAACATGAACAGACAGTTATGGTCGGCCTGGGCCCGATACACTAAACTTCTACCTAGCCGAGCAGTGAGTCTACTAGTATCCTTCTCAATCCTAGTGACTATCGATCTTCTGCTTGATCAGGGCATTGAGATCATTGTAATCATCAGGATTTAGAATTTACGTCAAACCGCATATACTTTGCTTAAACATGGTTCCGTCTATTCGTGTTCCCGATCATTCTAGCTTTATCATCGCATTTTTTTTTGCTATCTGAGTGTATCCAAAATCTATAATATAATCATTTCTAATTGTTCTAGTCACATCACTACGCATTCTAAAAAATTTCATAATCCTTACTGACTATCTAATAACTACTAAAAGGATTTATAAAGGTCGTAACTTGGTCGCTGAAGTCGTTGCACTCGAGGGAAGATCCTCTCATCTCGTCGTTTCTTAAAACATTACTTCAAGAAGTGACCTGGCCTTCCACAATAGTCGCAAAGCTTATCCTGACGCGAGGAATGAGTTAGGTGAGGCATTAATTCCATACTCTTCTCGGCAATAGGAGATGTGTTTGGCGTTGTCTTGGTTTTACTTGCCGAACCTTGAATAAGAGCACGTGCTTTAGCCCTATGCTCGAAATCCTTCTCTATTCGGATGGCCTTGTCCATAAGATCAGCGAAGTCAGTAAAGTCGAAGGTGCATAATCTTGACTGGATTTCAGGTCGAAGGCCTTCCTTAAACTTTTCCAATTTATATTCCTCATCCTTAACAGCCTTTAGTACATATCGTGACAATTCGTCGAAACGCGCTTCATATTACGGCACAGTCATATTCCCTTGTTCAAGTTTGAGAAACTCAAATGTTTTCTTGTGACGATAGCACAGAGGGAAGTATTTTTCATTAAACCTTTTCTTAAACTCAGTCCAGGTCCAATCATAATCAGATGAGACTCTTCTTAGTACACCTTCCCACCATATATCAGCCTCGCCTTCCAAGGCATAAGTCCGCAAGAATAACCTTTTGGGAGTCCGAACAACCCAGCGATCTCATCATCTTGGCCATTCTATTCAGCCAGTGTTCTACTAGAACTAGATCTAGTGCTCTTGAGAAGGACGGTGGCCTCAGCCTCAGAAATCGTTCAAATATATCTACCCCACTAGCTTCTTCGGTCTTCGAGGCCGATGCATCCATATTACGTTGGAGAGCCTCTAATAGTGTGACGATCGAAGCCTGTTGTTGTATTATGACGGTAGTCAGCTGACTAATAACATCGCTAGGTGGGGTTTCAGGTTGCGCATTTGGTGGAGGTGTGCCCACATGACTCACAGGTGACTGAGACGGGATAGCTCCTGACGTAGGCTCTCTTTAAGGGCCACTTGGCCCAACTGAAGGTGCAGGAGGGCGCACGGGACCCCCTCCTCTTACCACCTCGTCTGTCAGCGAAGTTAACAATTGAAAAGTTCGCGATCTTGATCGATGGAAACTAGAGGCCATAATCCTATTTGAAAGAAAGAATTTATCATGGTCATATCCTTATGAGTCTAAACAAGTCTTAGCCTAAGATCGCAAGATAGATTATTTGAATCGGATAGCTGGAGTACTGTCCAATCGATAGGTGCATGACAGCTGCTCCTCTTTTGTGATTAGGTGCTACAAAACTCCAAAGGTACTAAGATGACCCCTTAAGCACCCTTACACCCACGTCTTCTAGTCTTCGACCTATAGTTGAGGCCCTATGATAATCTTTAAGGTCATTTTAGTGTCCTAAGATGGACTACAAGGGGTCTAGACTCATGTGTTCTTATTCTAACCCAAGTTTCCACAACGCCTAAAGCTTACTGCTAAGTTCCATGACTTTCCTAGAATTTCTCATGGGAGCTAAAAATTTCTACATGGGGATTTAGGTTTAAATATGTTGAATTTATCTAAGTTTTCAAAGCTAGTCTCAACAAGCCCAGCCTAGGGCTGGAATTTCACCTAAGATTCTAAGTTCTCTCTATTAATTATTTCCATTTGTTGGAACATACGAGAGAGGTTGTTTTCTTATCAAAGAGATGTATTAGGGGATTTAAGTTCCAAAGTCGTAGTCTGATTCCTTGAGTTTATAGAGTGCTTATGTTGAATTTAACGCACAATATGGTGGGTACTTGTTTCACTACGGTACTTGGGTTTAGTCACCCATTTCAAACAACTTATAGTTTACAAGGGAACCTAGTTTTTGTTTCTAAGTTCAAGTGACTAAGCCTAAAAGTCACAAGGGTTCCTAAAATTTGTGTTTCTAAATTCAGCAATCACAATTCGTAAGGGAACTTAGGTTTGTGTTTCTAAGTTCAAATGCTTAACCCTACATTTCAAGGGAGCCTAAAATTTAGATTTCTAGGTTCATAAATTACCCTAACACTAAGGGAATGAAACCTGGTTTCAAGTCTCTAATTTCTTCAATGCAACTATGAATTATTTGAGGTCATATAAGTCCCGTTTTTTCCAAGGCCTGGTTTATCCAAACTATGCTCTGATACCAACTGTAACGCCTCGACTTTTCAGGATCCGAGTATATAACCCGTTTCCCAAAAACTCGAGTGTTAGCTTATAAAAATCAGTGAAAATTTGAACCGTTTATCATTAATCAGAGTTAACAGCAACGAAGCTAGAATAAACCATGCATTGTAATATTCCGATCATTCCAAAATTCCAAATGTAGCGTCCATACAGGACTTATACAATCTCAAATAACAAAGTTCATATACGTAAAAACAGGAATGGATCAATATGGGCAACAGGGACCCCGCCTAGCTCCTCAGCTATCCAGTCTGCTCCAGCAACTCAGTGAACAACATCGACTCGCTCTATACCTGCATCAACTGTTATGGTTTGATAACGTCAATGGCTATCGCAGTGAGGAGCACCCTCTAAGATTATGCACTAATCATTCATAATCCAATATAGATTGCAAGTCATGAAATTAGATACACTAAACAGGGCATTTCATAATCATACTCATATTAAGAAAATCTCACCAATCAACAGAATTTCATTACAAGCAAAATATAATGGCGGTCGTAATACAAGGAAATATGTCCAAATAACCAAACAATTAAACATACGATTTTCTATTGCGCCCGAAATCACATTGTACGTGAACTCTGCAAGATGGCTAGAAAATCGAGAAGCGAACTTCGGCTCTACCCGGAAATCATGGTACAAGTAGAATTTGCAAGGCGAATAGAAAATCTCCCTTTAAACCCCCCACTTCACTCGGGAATCATGTCATACGTGAACTCCGCAAGATGGCTAGAAAAATCACATAAGCGAACTTCAACCCCACCCGAAAAACATGTTACGAATGAACACCGCAGATGAAGAGACAAAAAAACATACAATCCCTAAACCACCTGGAAATCATATCGTATGTGAACTCTGTAAGATGGCTAGGAGACAACAGGGTATGCGAACATACTCAACAAATCACAAAAGGGCATCAATGGACCATCAAAGTCATGAGGGCAATTATATGATCCAAGCCACATAGGCGACGTACAGTTCAAGCCACATAGGCAAATGTGCGATCTAAGCCATGTAAAACAAATGTGGGCCGGAGGATCATAAGTCCAAGGTAAGTTCCGTTCAATTCATCATTCAAGCACAAGTGGTAGCATATAAATAATTTAATACATATACAATAAGGGTAGCATGTTATCATCAAACCATTCATACATGTTATAATTTTAAAAGAAACAATTATCGTCTAACATATGAATTAACTATACAACAAGTTACCATATTTAATAGTAAATTAAAAGATTTAATTAAGGGAATCATACCATCATCTATATCTAGATTGATGAAATCAAGTGGGAAGCTCAAAGGGTGAGTCCTCACCTTGAATGAATGTTCCTCTTGATTTGAATCTTCCTACAAGGTGAGTTTATGAGTTCTTAAATCAAAATAATGAGAGTCAAATTTCCTAGATCATGTATGAATTATGAGTGGTATGAGATTGTCTTTACTTACTGGCTCTGAAATTAGTTGAGAAAAGGGTTGTTCCTCAAGTAAGTTGTTGTAAATGATACCTGAACGCATCATTACTGATTTTCAGCGAGTCAATATTGAGTTGACTCAGTTGGGATTCTCAAACAGTAAGTTACTGGAGATTAGAGTTTAGGGACTACTTGTTGTGGTACAACGTCATGGTTTCTTGGTCTGATGAATTCTCCAAAGTTCTCCTTAGTGATCCCTGATACCAGTTGATGGTAGTTAGTTTAACTCGGTTGGAAAGTTAGGCGAGTCAACTCATGATTGAGTCGGGAGGACTTTCAGTTGGAGATAGTGGGTTGTTCTAGCTCCATACCTGGGTGGGAGCTATCCTTTACCAATAATAAGAGAGAACCCTGAGTGCACCCACCCCTAACATCTGACTGAGTTTACAATTTGGTTTTGTAATCAATCACTGAGTCAGCTCGTTAACAAGCTGCTTGAAGTGGGATTTGCAGGGACGGGTTTTGAAGTTATACCTGTGGATGACGGCTTGGGTCTTCATCCAACAACTCCTCCGCTTTGAATCAAGCCCAACAACAGCAGCAGGTGGGCCGGCTGGACAGCAACTCAACCCGTTTCCCCCTTTTCTCCTACTCTCTCGTTTCTCTTCTTCCTCCTTTCTCTTTCTTCCTAACTACTCTCCTTCCCTCCCTTTCATTCTCCTTCTCTGTATTTTATCTTATTTTATTTTTCCTTGCTACAACTCCAGCAGAAAACTAGACTAGCAGTGCCTGGGTCGCGCTTGGCTCGGCTGAGTCGGGTTGGGACAGTAACAGTCCCTTTCCTTCTTTTCTCTCTCTCTTTTTGTAACGCGCTGAAATTCGGGGGTCGAGTATGAACTCAACTCCCGAGTTCCAACGCATCACTTATGTAACATACATAATGATGGTTAAATGTTGTCTGAGTTAGAGCAATAAACATGAATGGGATTATACCAACACAGTAATTCATACTCCAGTTCAATTGTATAAAGGCAAGCGGAAGACTGAAATTGTATATATAAGGTATGTAAGGAAACAAAATCTTCATGAACACCAGAGTATGAACACTAACGAGTACCCATATACATGTACTGTTTCTGAGTCAAAAGTCAAAATACAATCTAAAAGATGAGTCCTGAAATCCTCGCGATGCAGTCGGCCTAAGCAAAACCGTCAGAGTACTGCATGAATGAGAACTCATCCTGGTCCTCGTCGTAATCGGGATCCGCCTCCTAAACCGACATGCCGTTTATACCTATGACAGAGTCTGGTTGGTGTGTACAACACCGTCCCGTAACGTAGGAGTGAGTAGCTAACTCAGTAGAACAATAAAGCATAGGTTAACATGTTATCAATTCAATCAAGCAGTAATGATAAAGCAGTACAATCAAACAAGTTTAACTACTCTTATTAAATGCAAGTATGAAATGACATGATGAATGCCCTTGCCAAACCACCCTCATGCGACATTATCTTACGTTCGTAAATGCATACCTCCCTCAGTACTCCACATCAACTAGGCACATGCGGTGCGATGATGAGCATGATTACCGAGTTGTTATTAGTCCATTTCAAACAACAGTATTGGGAAACTAAGGTACCTCCCTTGTATCATTCACAAACATGATCCATTCTAGGGTCGTCAATCCTAGTTAATCTCATACGGTATTATGGTTCGAGAGGCATCGCGAAGGTATCGCAAAGGGCTCGTCACCCATCAGCACGGATACAGATCTCACCGTATGCGGCTCAATTGCTGACCGTCAGCTCGAGTACAGGTCTCACCGTACTCGGCTCAATCGCTGGTCGTCAGCTCGAATACAGGTCTCACCGTACTCGGCTCAACTCATACTCTAGTTGCTGTGAAGGGCTCGTCGCCAATCACAGACCTTGAAGTATACTCTAAGACACTACAGAGGACTCGTCGCCCGTCAGCACGAGTACAGGTCTCACCGTACTCGGCTCTCGCCGTAAGTGTCGACAGCTCGAATACAGTGTCTCATACCACCATATTCGGCTCACGAGTTTGGTTGCTCAATGGTCACTACGGGGAGGCACGTGGCCCCAGCATAGGCCGACAGCTCGGCCATGGTGTCCCATACCACCATGTCCGGCTCATGAGTCTTAGCGGATCGAGGTACCATAGTTAACGGGATTTCCACTGGTAAGTTTGGTACCCTAGGTTCAAGCAGTAATGACCAAACATGGTGAACACACATTCGACATATCGGGTTACTTGACGAGCCTGACAAGCTCGAGCGCACAACAAGTTGAGCGATATGAAGCACAAAAGCACTCCGTGTGGCCAACCACTATCGTTAACTGAAGTACGACTCGGGTTCGTTAGACACATCCCTCGTGGTGACATGAATCTCAGCCACAATCTCAAGTCTGGTACCGAATGTCTGGACTATGGACATAGTCCCAAACTCAATCAGTTCTCATCCATAGCATGTGGAGTAAAGCATGATAAACAAAGTAATACAAGCATGCTAGTAGGCATGTCATAAGGCACGTTATAAAGCATGATATAAAGCATGTTGTAAAGCATGTTATAAAGCACTATACAAATAGGGATACAAATACATATACATCATAAGTGAGTGGTTAGAGTAAACAACCACATGGAGGGAATCATACATGTCTCTAAGGTAGTTGAGAATTCCATCTCAGCACCTACCTAAGGCACTAACATCTAAGCATTTACTCTCACAAGCATTTACACAAACACTTAGAGTACACTATTTCAACATATAGGACGTATGTTAGTAAAATATGTATTAGGGCTATCCTTTCGCCAAGCGAGTATTTTATCCGTGTATATCATAATCATACAGCAAATAATCATGACAATTGCATCTCCAAAATTTATACATATACAGTATTTTCTAGAATACACAATTTCAACATACATAGTGTTTATAAGCAAACATGTATTACGGCAATTCCTTTCGCCAAACAAGTATTTTATCCATATATCGTATAACCATACATCAAATAAACATGTCAAACACATTTCCAAAAAATATACGTATACGTATTTCTATGTATACCTAGAGTATGTGAAATTCCATATTCTACAATTTTAATCGAAACAGAAAACGGAAAGCACTTTGTACATGTGCAATTACATGCAGATCATGAATCTATCATTATCTGACATTGAAAGCGTTGAAAACCGTAACCTATACACCTAAAGTCCTCACCTTGCACCTTGGAATCACAATAAATTAGCAAGGTTTGAAGGGCTTCCGTATTCAGCAGTTTTATCGCCTAGAGAGTGAAACCGGTTAGCTATTTCATATCCTATAACCTCCACTCACCCAAACAGATCTAGGGTTAGCGTTTCTCACCTTAAAACGGAGTCGGTATCGCTGGAAAAGTGTCTGGAAAGAGGCGGTGCAGCCCGTGTGATGATCGAAAGTAGTAGGAGGAAGATACTCCCACAAATCCCAAGCTTTCTCTCCTTTTTCTCTCTCTCTCCTTAGAGTTTTATCCCAAATTTGTATGGCTGTGAGAGGGGCTGTTCTAAGGCCCTTATATAGCCTAAAACCTCTCCGGAATAGACTCATGTTCAAGGTGTACTTATATTATAAGCATTTCGGCGTTGTTCCAGCTCAAAGAGGGTTTCTGGCGGCCCTCCTTGAGCCAAAAGTCAGACTTAAGCTCACAACTCATGGATCTACATGGGATTACATTTTCGTCTCAGTCGGATTCCCAGATCACACGTGGTGGACCGTTTTCAGTTCAACGGTCAGTGGGCCACGATCCGAAATTCCAAGTACATGTAAATGTTCCTGAAATTTTTCCTGATCCGAGGGTGTAATTTGGTCTAATTCTGACGGTTTGGTTGATTAATACTGATCCGCAAGCGAGTGGTGTCAGATCACTATTCAAGATATTTATTTTGTAAAGAAAATAATGTTTTTCACACTCCCTCGCTCCGGACTCAAGCGAATGGTCGTGGGACATCGTCTGGACTTGATTTCCGAGATGGTTGTCAAGCCCAGTGAGACGGTCCTAATTCCTTAACTTGGTGTTAATCGGACTTCTGATGTGCGGTCTAGACCTGATACGGAGTTTCAATTCATTCCCGAGAGCAGTCGGGTAATGAGTTTGATCCTAAACTTTAGGGTAACTTAGAGTCAATGATTTTGCAAGTTTTGGGTCTTGCAGATCGTATTTAAAGCGAATCCAACGGATTTCATGGTTAATCGAGTTTAACACTTAGTTAACTTTGTTCAATTTCTAAAGGATTTAATCCTAAATGATTTCTGGTCGAGGTGGTACTCGAGCCATAGTACGAAAATTTACGGGTCGTTACACTTTTTTCTTTTTTTCTTTCTTTCTTCTTCTTCTTTCTGTTTTTTTCTTCCCTCCTTGATTCAGCGTTCTAGAAGGCCCAACCGAACCCGGACTCGGCCTAGACTCGGACTGAATCAACGCAGTCAGGTAGAGAAGATGGGTCAACCGTCAATGACAGATCCAAATCTGATGAACCTGGCTTCGATCCGCTCCGCAGGATCGATTCTACTCGATCCCAGCATGCTTCCTAACCATTATTTTTGAAACTTCGAACTGGTTCTTGCGGTGGGTTTGAGCTTTGAAAGAAACGGGAGATTTTGGAGGCGCGACTGCAAGGAGTAGAGCAGCAATCCCGTTGCAATATAACCTCTCTGTTTTGATGCCCTAAACCATCTGAGACCGTCGGATGAAGAGTGTGCGGCCCGGATTGAATCCCACTGTTCGGTTTTCTCAAAACCGTGGGCCAAACAGTGGTTTTCTTGCATTGGTTTCCCATCCGTGCGAACCAGTAATGGATGGCCGAGATAGGCTTAATCCAACGGCTGAGATTCGAGGTTGAGGGCGTACATGGATCGTCAAGTTGGCAGCCAGCAAGACGTTTTCCATTTTTGGAAAACAGTGAGTTTTGTAGGCCTGATTTGTGGCTGGATTTGTGTGCACACATGTGCAATCCAACAGCTGAAACTATTCTTGGATTGTAGGGTTTTTAACCCTCTTTAATATGGACGGTTGGGATCAAACATGGGACCTAAGGTGGTGGGCCATAACTCATTGAGAACAGGCTCAGTTCGCGGCCTAACGGAAATTTTTTTAAAAAAGGAGGGAAACCCATTCCTCTTTGGGGCAGGCACGAGTCAGCGCCTGTCTAACCGTGCCATGGCTTGGTGCTCCATAGGTGCACGTGTAGGTGGTGCACATGCATCACTAGTGGGGTCCACAACAAGGGTCCTGTCCAATCCACACCGTTCATCAGTTTTGTCAGCTCGACCTAGGGTCTGGCCTAAAGAATGGGATAGGTTCAAGGTTTAGGTGGGTCATACCCACCAACTTAGTGTCCGACTGGTGGTCTTCATGACCCATGGTGGTCTTAAGTGAAATCTGGCCCGTCCATTAGTTTCAATATTAGTATAAAAATAACACATATTTTGTAATGATAACTACATTAGTATATAATATGGTATATTTTATATACATATATACAACTTATAGTACATGGTATTATTTTATATTTTATATTAGTAATTATTTATAAATTAATAACGTATTTAATTTGAAATATCATGTATATGTGTATGTACGTATTTTTTTCATTTATATCCATGTAAATATTGATTATTATGATTTATGTATATTTCATATATGTGGTATAATACAATTAATGTTTAGTTTAAATTACAAAATGTAAATATTAGTCAATATATGTCAAGTATATGAAAATGTGTTGTCATACAATTTATTTTATATATGGCTTAAATAATGTAAAATAAATAGTATACATAATTTGTATAATTTAAGTAATATATGTATTATTACCAATGATTATAAAATTATTTTGTATTATAATACATATACAATTAAAATGAGTTTACCATTTCTTACAAAATCACTAAATCGAGTTTGTAATTCTAATTTAGGTCGTCATGGCAACACCCGAGTACTGAAAAGTACGGGGTGTTACATATCTAGCTTATGAGCATAGACTTTGGATTACAATTATTGGATTACCGCTGCTCCTAAATTAAGATTAGGTTACTGGTTATACTAAAGAATGTAAAAGGACTAATTATACTAAGAAAATTGAAATATAGACTTAGTTTTCTTGATTAGGTTAGAGTGAGACCTCGTTCCTTCGTTGAATCCCCTTAGTACTTATAAACTTTTTAATAACTCTTAGGAAGCTGTTTTGACTTAGAAACTATTCACGCTCAGAGAAAACTTAGATATCCCTCGGATTGAATGTTAAGTCAAATCAACACACCCCCTAGAATTGTCTTCTCAAGGAGATATTACAATCGGGAACACAGAGTAGCGAAACTATATATAAGCGAAGTGTTTGCGGTTTGAATCGAATTCTCAATCCTGGTAGTTACCAATGAACTCAATGCTTTGATCAAGTAGAAGATCGGGATCAACTAGGATTAAGAACTGATACGACAAATCTTCTATCATAGTTAGGCAGAAGGTCTATGTATCCGGCTTAGACCCACTATACAATTTTCCTTCCGCGTTAGCCCGACCACTAACAACCAAAAGTTTATTACTTCACCTTTAAGAAGTGTTAAGAACATATAGCCAATAAGAATAGGCTTTCTATAGGCCGAAGAAATTTCTCAAATAGGCAACAGAGAGTTAGGGATTAGGTCCCGAATCGCAAACCATTCTAGCATACACATTGTGCATATGAATTTAGAAGAATAGTCTGCCCCTTAACCTGTTTTGTCCAACTTCCTTATGTACTAATAATGTATAGATTATCTTACAGTATTAAACTGGCATGATTAAAGAGGCTAAGTCGGGACCGTAGTAAAAGTCCTTCTTTGGTAGGATTAGGCATCTTGCCACAAACTCACACCCGTCCCTCGAATCAACCACAACACCCATCATTTTAGCTCCTTTCTATAACCATAGGTACCAATGTCATAATACACATCATCGATGCAAGGAAGACCAATGTATTGAGAGATCGTATCCCATTTCATGTCAAGGATAGGTCCTAAATTACACTTTGTTTCGACATACGGATCAGGACATAGATCCTTGAGCCTTGAGAGTTAAAATAATTTTTAAGGGGGGTAGAACACTATGAGCCCAATCTAGTTAAGCTAGTCTATCCATCCATTAGATCAAAGTGACGCAGCGGAAGCGTGATGAGCCCCTGCCCCACTAGATCAGGATCGAAGTAAATTGATCTAGGCTGTGTAGGGATAGGTCACTAAATAGGATCTGAATCTTCCTTAGAATGTCAATAATGAAGTCATTGATGGAAAGAAATTAGGGTTCAAGTATTAAACCAATTTATATTAAAAAATAGGCGTAACAATGGGTACGAGCTGAATTACAATAGCCGAGGTCAGTATATCTACAAATGTGCTCGTTGAATATGAACCCCATAGAAGCCTTAGCCAATTTCAGGGCAAAAAAAAGGTTTTAAGGAGGGTAGACTAAAGTGAGCCAGACTAGCATAGATAGTATATACACTGCAACACATAAACTTGAAATCAGTAAAACTTAGGCAAACGAAATAATAAAATCTTTACTTATTACCCTTAGCCAATTTCAGGGATGAAATTATTTTTAAGGGGGGTAGATTGTAACATCCTGGATTTTTGCCAACTTGGAAATAGACTTCCTTGGGCAATGGGTCGATCATAACACCTTACTGACATCTCAGAACTCAATCCCGAAGTCCCAAATCCCCTCTTCAACCCATTTCTTTCAAAATCTCACCTTTCATCACCTCGTTCTTCAGATTTTTCTAAGTACTTTCACATTAGACACAAATCCTAAAGTTTAAATGATGAAGAACAATACTTAAACTAAAACTTACTGTAAATAGTAAATACATAAATAAAATGGGCTTTTGACCATTAACCTTATGGAATCTCACAAAACAAATAGGTTACTTGGAAAGATCAGTCTCTCATACCCTAGGACCTTATTCTGTCGTAAGTAGGGTGGAATTTAGTTAAGTACTAAACTAAATTAATCGTGGAATTAACTCGAACCACTTTAAATATGAACTGCAAGGCCCAAAACTAGTAGAATCGCTAACGCTACATTACCTAGAAACCTAGGATCAATCTCTAAACCCAGTTGCTCTTGGGAGCACTTTAAAACTCCTTATTGGACCTGGAACGCGCGTTGAAAGTCCGATTACTACAAAACTATACACTTACGACCGCCTTGCTGGGCTTAATGACCATCTCAGAAATCAAGTCCTAACAGTATCCAGAAACGCACAACTTGAGCCCAGAGCAAAGTGTGTGAGAAACGCGAATATCTTCAGAAAATGAACTCAGATTTAAGTGATTTGAGCTGTTCGCTTACGGGCCAAATTTAAGGTTTCTGACCATTAGAATCTGACCAAATACACCCTCAGATCAGGAAAATTTTCCAGCACAGGTTAGTGTACTTGTGGCCCTGATTGAGTAACGGTGACCGTTGAACTGAAACAGGTCCTCCGCGGTCGATCCACAAATCCGATCGGACCAAAAACTTAACCTGGCGTAGATCCATCGTCAGGGGACTTACTCCGGACCGTATATAGAAAAGGGGCCTCCAGATATGCTCCGTTGGACCGAAACGACCACCGTTTGACTATAACCTAAGTATACCATGGCCCTGGGGCCATTTCCATCAGTTCTGGGCCTATATAAGGGCCTTAACCCACCCCTCTCTTATTTCATACGAATTTCAAACCCTAGGAGAGAGAAGAGGAAAGAAAGAGAAGGAAAGAGAGATAAAGTGAGAGAGAGTGAGGGATCATTCCTGGGATTCGATCCCACCACTCCATGTGCTTAACCACCTCTTCCGTGTCGCTATACCGGTGATTCCGATTCCATTTTTGGGTAAGAAATCCTAACCCTAATCTGTTTTAGGGATTCAAATAGAGTAAATGATGGAATAACTAACCTATTCCATGCTATAGGTTGTCGTTGTGTTGTAGACGAGGACTTAGTGTTCAAACCGAGCTCGGTACGGGTTCACCGGCGAAAGGTGCAGACTATAAACGTTTAGGTTATGGTTTTCAAGGCTATCAATGTCGGTTAATGATATATAACTGACTTGGTTGCCATTTCTCATGCTAGAGACGATGTTTCCCTCGCTTTACAGATATATATATGAACTATGTTGAATATTGTGTAATTCATATGTTTGTTGAAATGTTTGAATGAGTATGGAATTTGGATTCGTGCTTGCCATGATTATCCGTCGTGGATATATGATTGTTGTATATGTGATAACTCCTTGGTGAAAGGATTTGCCCTAATACATGTTATGACCAACATATGCCATGCATGTTGAAGTGTGTAGTATAAGTGTTTGTAAAAATGCTTGAATGAGTATGGAATTATGATTTATGCTTGCTATGATTATTGATCGCTAATACATGATCATTGTATACGTGGCTACTCCTTGTGAAAGGACTAGCTATAGTATGTGTTTTTAACGAATTTATTACCTATATGCAATATGTGTGGTCTAAGTGTTTGGTAAAATGCCTGAATGAGAAAATGTGTGATGTAATATACTTACTGAGGGTGTTGAGATAGGATTCTCCATTCCCTTATATATTGTTACAGTTTCCTTTATGCAACCTATCTTACTACTATGTGATTTGTAGATGAATGCCTATGTATGATGACATGTGTGGTATGCGTTTGTTGAAATGCTCGAATGGGATTTATGTTTAGATTTGGTTGTCATATGCTATCTTGGAATATCACATGTGGATGTTATTGGTTGGAGTGTGATTGGGACTACTGCGTAGTCCAAACAATCGGTAATATTTCCTGAATTAGTTGTCGAGATCGTTTTCGCCACACAAGACACGTTTGATGAATTTAAGTCGTACGCTTTTTGTCGATAGTGGTTAAGCCATGCGGAGTGCTTACATGCTCC
The DNA here is from genome assembly GCA_021015155.1 of Magnolia officinalis. NCBI lineage: Eukaryota > Viridiplantae > Streptophyta > Magnoliopsida > Magnoliales > Magnoliaceae > Magnolia > Magnolia officinalis. Next base: position 73,233,039 of record JAJHSJ010000003.1, read on the forward strand.
ATGTCGATAAATGTAACGTGCGCTCATACCAGTCGAGCTTGTCAAGTAACTCGATTGGCCCAATGTATGTTCACCATGTATGGACGCTACTGCTTGAACCGAAGGTACCAAACTTACCAGTGAAAAAGCTCGTTTAACCTTGGTACCTCGATCCGCTAAGACTCATGAGCTGGGCATGGTGGTATGGGACACCGTGTTCGATCTGTCAGCCTATGCTAGGGAGACGAGCCTCCCCGTAATGTCCAGTGAGCAACCTAAACTCGTGAGCTGAATACGGTGGTATGAGACACTGTATTCGAGTTGTCGGCCTACGATCAGGTGACAAGCCCGTAGTGACCTTGAGTATATAGTAGGATTACACTAAGATGACAAGCCTTTCTATAGTTGCTTCAAGTATAAACCAGGCCTACGCTGATGGTGACGAGCCTCTCCGTAGCAACCTGGAACTGCTTATCGTATGAGACTAACTAGGATTGACGACCCTATATGGATCATTATTTGGGTAAATGACATAAAGGGAGGTACCTTAGCTTCCCAATCCTGCTGTATGAATAAACCTAATTAAGTATTGGGTAATACGATCATGCACTGCATTACATGTGCTTTGGCGAGAAAGTGCACGTTTCGGGAGGATGCAATGCGCGAACGTGAGATGAAGTTGCTGATGGAGTGTAGGCGAGGGCATGCATCATTATCACATACCATGCTTGCATTAACAATAGTAATATAGAACATAATTGTTGTACTATGTTATCATTACTGCTTGACTGAATTGATAACATGTTAACCTTTGCTTTATAGTTCCACTGAATTAGTTACTCATTCCCACCTGGGACGGTGTTTTAAAACACCACCCAGACTCTGGTTTAGATGCAGGTAATGACGGAGTCTATACAGCTGAAATGGACTTCGTGGATGAGGAGGAAGAATTCTCCTATGTTCAACTATCGGGTGGATCTATGTAGATCTCATACCGATGCGCAGGGACTACTGAGATACTTGTTTAGTTGAACACATTTACTTTCTGCATTTTATATGGTTAGAAACAACACATGTATATATTTAGCCCGGTTTCATACTCATAATCCAAAAATTGTGAAACGTTTTCATAATTAAATGTATATATTTCAGTCTTCCGCTTGCCAAATTACATTAACTCTGGAGTATGATATGTTGTTTTAGTATAATCTCACTCATGTTTAAATGCACTAATACGGGCAACATTCAATCATCATTATCTATGTTGCATAAGTGATGCGTTGGAACTCGGGAGTAGAGTTTGCTCCACCCCGATTTTTCGGGCGTTACAACACCGTACCCAAGTGGATGGCCACGTTACATTAACGCCCACACACCGGTACCTCATGGTTCAGACTATTGATCCAGTTGTACCTCTGACGTATATCTGCGCACACAATTGTACTCATACACCATACACAAAGGAGACTCCAAAGGATTCAGTGAGTTATAGGGTCTTTCACCCAAGGGACACAATCACCCTATTTGTTGGCTTTAAGGTCCTACACCTAAGGGACACAATAGCCCTACTTGCTTACGTTACATCGAACATATTAATATCGATGCTCAATGAATGCTAGACATGCATGTAAGATGAATCATTGTTTCACAATAAAAAATAACAATATAAAGATATCAAGAATTTATTCACGTGCTTTTACCACTCTTAAAAATTATTATAAAAATCAATAATTATTGAATTCTAAAAAAATCGACAATACAAATTTTATTTCTAATAATAATTTTAGATATAATTTCATCAAAACTTTAATAATTAAAATACTTAAATAAAATATTTTTAATTTACTATTATTAAATTTTGGAATTACTAAGATTTGATAATATATAACAAATTATATTTTAAATTCTAATTTTAATTAAATCAAAATTTTTACTTAAATAATATTAAATATAATAAATCATATTAGCATAATTTTTTTTCACTAAATTCTAAAATTTAAATTTTAGTTTAATCATAACATGAACTTATTAAATAATTTTTTTATTCTGATATTAAATTAAAATTTAATAAATTTATATAAAACAAGTATTTTTATAATTAAAGAATTAATTTTATTTAATTTGAACTTTGGATGTAATTGATTTAAATCAATCAAATTATAATCTAATTTATTAAATAAATTTCAAAGCTAATGAATTTGATTATTTTAATAACGAAATTTCTTTAAAATTCTAATTTCTAAAATTTAGAATTAAAATTATTATTATTTTTTTAAAATTTAAAATTTAAATTAAATTATACTTTCAATAATTTACTAATTAAGTTATATTATATTCTAAGCTTATTAAGATTCATTTTATTTATATAATTTGAATATTAAATTAAATTTTTACTATGAACCAAATCGATTTAATTCAACAATTATTTTAAGGTATATTTCAAAATTTCAACAATTAAGCTAAATAATTAAATAATTTTTAAATAAAAAGATCGATCACATCAATAATTAATTTAAGAAATATTACTATTAAAATTTGGAATAAGATAACATAATAATAAGCCGAAAATTTTAAACTTGAGGTTGAGATCACCTACTTGGTTTGAAGTGTTGGACCAAACCTTACGTAGTACAAACTCGACATATACACTTAATGTGCACAATGTCTAAAATCGAGTCTTGCCTGACTCACACCTATGCACCATGCATACATCGACTATTGATTTATGATTCTAAGGGTGGGCCGACACTCAAACTCTACCGGACCCACAGTCATTGATAAACCCCTATTTATATGACCTATGCCATAAATGTTCATGCACATGCTTCATATGTGAAGCAAATGAGTTTTGTTTTTTTGTTTTTATATTTAATGTTATTTCATGCATAAAGAGAAAAAAATAAAAATAAATTTAAAAACTCTAACTTAAATACTAATTTCAATTATACATTTAATGTCAAAACTAAAAAGTTTCAACCTACGTAAGTACCTCTCATGCTAAGGCTAATACTTCTATTTATAGCTTAAAATAATTTGCACAGAAGCGAGATCTATAGTTAGAATATTGTTCATTAGATGTCTGCTTAGATGGTTTAGATAATGCATGGTTTAGATTTCTAGATGGGCACTCCACATGGCAGATTACAATTTAATAGTCTAGATGATACAATTTTCTACTAGATGGTTTTAATTGATTAGCCATTATTGGGAAGTAGGTCAGGTATTGAACTCTTTTGTCTGTTTAAACTGATGTGAGGATATATTAACTAGTTGATAAATGTGAGTACCATGAGATTTGAATGGTTTAGATAGGTAGAGTGTTTAGAATGTTAGATGTCACGCCCTAGACTCGGTCACCGGACTCACAAGGAACCCGATAGCCAGTTCTGACCGCAACAGCCTCTGTTGTTCCCCGTTCTTGGCTCTTGAGATGGGTTTCGATCCTGGGATTCTACAAGGAGAATTTTTTTATAACCATATATCCATTCCAACACGAGCATACCTAAGATCACAACATGTATATCTGAGAAATAACAAAGGCCCAAATCATAAAATCCACTATAAATTTGAGCTTTAATACAATGCTAAAGGGAAATACATCTGATGACGAGAGAAGAGAAGGAGAAGATTTGCAACACTAGGGTCCTCGGCTCAACTCCTATCCAAGCTCCGCTGCTAAGACATCGACCTAGGATCTCCTGCACGCGTCAATCGTGCATAAGCTTATAGAAAGCTTAGAGAGTGGTGAAAGTGTGTGACAATGGTGCAAAGAAGAATAATAGGGAATGCAGAAAGGAAATAAGATCAGTGCCAATGCCACAAGCCTACAAAGGCTGTTAGGAATGTAAGAAGCCATACCAGGGCTATGTAAATGCAAGGAGATGCCAATGCTCATAATCAGTCCACATATTTAATACGTTTTCATCATAAGGAGTACCATCGGGTTCTAATGCACTGCAGGATGACTGTCACTCTCCAAGCCGCATAGTCAGGCGAGCGTAAGAGACCACACTACTTGCCTATGGACAACCAATAACCAGCGAGGCTCGACGGTAGTGGACCCATTTATGAGCTGGTCAGATTCAGCCTAGCAATGCCCTCTCACTCAGGCATATAAGGCCACATCCCATCTCAACTGACTACACGATAGTGGGAGACGCGGCCTATCGGTGTAAGGCACTCGGGCGCTCATGGTTTTCACTCGGTCAAGGCGTTGAGGCGTCTTTCAGGTACCTTGAAGGTTTAGGGGCTTTCACCTACGGATATCCAACGTACCCCAAATGCTCAAGATAATATATTTCCGGTGTCCATAAATACGGTCATCCACGAATGTCCCTGTGGAGGCAAGGCCCTGATGAAGCAAGGGCGATACTGACATGAAATGCAATGCCAATGCATGAGTCACGCATACAGATCATGTACTAGCTCCAAGCACTCGATATACATAAGATGGAAACTCCATTCCTCTGCCATATCATCTCTATGACCATGCACAAATGCAGTCCAGTCACACTATGATGCACATGGGTCATGAGGATGCGCCATATGACGATGAAGACTTAACATGTATACTCCTCCTTCCCAAGGAGGGGAAATAAGTCTAGGTACTTAGACAATTTACTATGGGATTATCTTCTAGTGGGGGCCCAACACTCTGGGGTAGACCACAAGCTAAGACGGGCTATATAAGCCTAAGGGAAGAAGTTGTCCTAACAAGGGTCTAGGTGGGCCTTTAACCACCTATAACCACCATATGGGCCTACCTTAGGGCCACTAAGGAGGGCATCCAACCTCAACTGGGTCCCAAAAGGTAGCCCGTTACTACTCGAGCAAATCAAGGCCCAAGGCCTAAAACAATCTGTGCACCTAGTGGGCAATATACATGGTTTAACTAATAGGCAACATTATGGACCCCCAAGTAAGTTTTGGGCCCAACCAAAAAGGTTACAAACCCACATATTGTGGTGGGCCCAATGGGCAACCTGGTATTCCAACCATATGGGCAAATTCTCATGTTTAAAACAAGTGAATTGGGCCTCACATCGTGGAACAAGTATGTGGTTAACTTAGTGGGCAACCAAGGGCCCAACTATTAGTGTATGTTGGCCCATAAACCCATCACAATAGCATAGTAAATATAGGCCCAAAGGTCCAATGGGCCTATCTGGAAAGTTCCAGCCCAACTGGACCTATAGAATCCTACAATTAAATATGTACATTGATCCAACTAAGCCCAACTGAGGTGGGCCTCAAATGCGCATTAATTAAGCCCAAAGCATGATAGGAAATGGGGCAAGATATGTGTGTAAACAACCCTAAATATTGTGGGCCATGCTGCCCTAAAACATGTACTTATGGGTAATAAGTTTGGGCCTTTTGCCGAAATTCCAGCCCACCCATAGTCTGGGCCTGCTGGAGCCCAACAATAATCATAAAGGGTTTAAGTATGAGTTCCCTGATGGCCCACATATATCTCTGTGGGTCCCACCAAAGGGAAGGACTGAATTTCACACATAAATAAGGGGAACAATGTTGTTGGATGGAAAGTCCAGCAGTGGTCCAGTGGGCCTGGGCGTCCCAAGGTTAAAAAGTGTTATGGGCCTGGGCAATTGGCCCAAAACACATCCAAATGGGTCTAAAAAATGGATGCCACTGAGGGAGATGGCTATGTCCCACATGGACCACAATTAGATGGATGGTGGGTAAAACAAATGCATCAAGGTGGGCCCACAAGGTGGGGTGGACGGCTAACCAAGGCTGGACGCCCCAGCCTAGGCGTCCCACCATGGTGGGCTGGTCCAACCCGCACCACGATCAGTACAGGGGTCCTTTGACCTTGAAACTCGGCATGTATGTCCTATCATGGGTACGTCACACCTCTGCAAAATTTTAGAATTTTTGTATAATAAAAAATATTTTAATTAAATTAAGGAATACAAGCTGTCCAGAGAATCTGCTAAGTGTAGAATTTTGGACAGACCCTGATTGAGCACCCAAAAGGGGTGGGCCCAGGGTCTCCAAAAATTGGAGAAAAGTGATTTCAACATCCCCACATATGTATAGTACAAGATAAGGTCCACCAAAGTGGCCCACCTATTCAAAAATTATTTTATATTTTCAAGTTTCTAGACTGCAATGTTGCTGGAATTACAGCAGAAAATCCAGCAAGGTACCCATATTGGCCCACTCTCTTGGGGACCCAAATGAGGTCAGTTGAGGTTGAAATTTGGCATGCTCAAAGGTGGGACATACAACTTTAAAAATCATATATTATTTGGTACAAAACTCCCCACCAAAAGACCCAAATTCTGGCCTTAAGTTGGCCCAAAAATCTGTCTAGACAGATTTGGACAACAACATGTAATTGAAAGGAATTAAATATAGACATCATTTACAATGAGATTTAACCCCAAAAAATTATGTTGTGAACCACCCTAGTGGGCCCCACAAATGTCCAGACCTTCCCCATCATCAAAAACCCCTTGTGTGTGCCCCATTTAGGTGGATTTTAGGGCCATATGTCTAAGGATGGACTATCATGGGCGTCCAACCTCTATGGATAGTCTGGATTTTTTTGTTGATCCACAAGGTGGGCCACACACAAATGATCAGAATGCTAACATCAAAGAAAAATAAAGGATCAGACACAAGAGGAGGGGCTCCGCCACATTGAGGCCCTCCCCTTCGTCAATCACACCACACGTTTCATTGATTCACATGTTACAACATAGATTAACCACATGCATGTCCTAGAATCAAGATCAATGGTTGGGATGCCATCCCAACCATGATTCTAAGGTCTAGATGACATATCAAGCAATGAAGTCCAAGGAGTCCTCCATGATGGGGCCCATAAGGGGAAAACCCCATGCATGGGATATGCATGCATGAAATAGGCCATTTGGCTACATCTAAGGGGTAGCCCATGCATGGGATATGCATCCAACCTCAACTGGGTCCCAAAAGATAGCCCGCTACTACTCGACTGAATCAAGGCCCAAGGTGTCACGCCCCAAACCCGAAGATCGAACTCACAAGAATCTCGATCGCCGAATCTGATGCTGATAGCCTCCGTAGTACCTTATTCTCGGTATCAAGCGGGTGTGAGGTACTCCGGTTAATCCGCATCCACCATCCATGGGTTAGACAATGTGGATGTAATACATTAAATCAAGGTGGGCCCCGCATGCTGCCATGGTGGGGCCACGTCTAATGAATGGACGAGGTGGAGAAACGCATACTTCATGGTGGAATCCCACCGTGCTTGCGCTGGATGGTGAGGATACAACACATTCCTCGTATGTGGGCCCCACAGAAACTTGCTGACATTATACAGTGGGACCCACAAAGCTTACTGGACGGACAGTGTTGATAAAACACATCTTAAGGTGGCTACCACCGTCCAGTACCTTGGACGGTGCAGATCAGATACATAAATCAAGGTGGAATCCATGTGATGGCTCACAAGATATATACCGACAATATATATATTATGTAATAATATAATATGTTATTATATTATAAACAACATTAATATAGCTGGTGTAAACATATACCAGCCAAGCCTCTTTCACAAAGGTGGGTCCCACGTGGGGCCCACTATATAACATCATATAATATTTATATAATATTATATACTACTATTATTTATATTAGGCATTATTATATATTATTATATATATAATCAAACACTAGCCTCTGGACACTCATTCCATGGACGGTGTGATTATAGAATACATACAATAAGGTGGGGTCCACTTGAACCTTAGATCTGACTTATTTTTAGTCTCAAGCCTGTAGGACGAGCTTGCCAAAGGATTGGACGGTTTGGATGCAACACATGCATCATGGTAGGTCCCATAGGAATGGACGGCATACCTCATGGTGGGGTCCACATGTGTGGCCCACCAGATAGAAGGACAGTTGGATATAACACAGACATGGTGGGGCCTACTGGCTGTCCAGCGAATGCCTAAACGACATTGATAAAACACATACATGTGGTGTCCACCGTCCACGGCAGTGGACGGTGTGAATAAAACACGTACATCACTGTGGGTCCCATGTGGGGCCCACCATAATGTTTGCTTTCCATCCAATCCGTTGAAAAGGTCACATGGACCCATATGAATAGGAAAAACAAATTTCATAATGTTCTAAATCTTCTGTGAACCCAAAAATGGGTTTCAATGGCAGACGGTTCAACCACCACTGTTTCCTATGATGTGGGCCACCTGAGCCTTGGATGTGGTTGATTTTTTGGGGTGGGGCCCACTGCCCTAAGGGGCCTACCAATTGCAAGGTGTGGATGACACGACACACATCACAATGGGGCCCACGGTAGGGACCCACGTCCCTGCCCATTCACGTTCAGCGCAGGACGCCTGCGCGTCCTGAGGTCTGCCAGCAGCAGCAGCCCTAATATATATTATATTTATTTATTTTTGAAAAATTATTTTTCTGAGGTTTTTTATGTGTGGGGCCCGCATCAGGGGAATCCGACCCAACCATTGGTCGCTACGACTGAAGACAAGCCAAACAAGCCCAATATTCGATATATTTTGGGGTACAGAAACATCATAATGTATTTTAACAGCGAAAACCATCGTTTTCCATGCTATGGCCAGCCAGAAAGTCAGATTGGCTTCATTTTTCGGCTCAACACCTAAAATGAGCTAGTAAACGGAATGGACGGCTTGGATTAACTTCATACATCAAGGTGGGGCCTACATGAACAGCCCACCCCAAAATCTCACTCATATGTATTAAATATTATTTTATTATTTTCTTTTTGTTAGCTTGTTAGTACATACCCCAGTCAGTGCACGCACTCCATGTTAGCCATCCCTATCACGTCCAACGTCTCTGGACGCTGGACGGCATGGATGAACACGGACATCATGGTGGGTCCCACATGTACGTGGTCCACCTGATGAGTATGACATTTGTGTTTTTCCATCCATCCAGGTTTGGACAGCAAGGTGGGTTCCACCAGTGGGTTGTAGTGTGGTCCACTAAATGGACAGCATGGATGCAATATGTATATCGTCGAGTGGGCCATCAACAAAAAAATGAGAAAGAGAGAGAGAGAGAGAGAGAGAGAGAGAGAGAGAGAGAGAAGCACCCACATCATAAAAATGGAGAAATCTACCCTAAAGATGCACCCACCTTCCGTCTGTTTCCTCCCTAGTGCTCCAAAGCTCCAATGAGGCTCCTTCAACGATGGAGATAGGCTTCTAATGGTTGGATTGGAGGGGATCTAAGGTGAATGTGGTTAGAAATGGGAGGGCTACCATGGACATTTTTAGCTTTTCTCTTGCTAGGAGAGAAAATGAAGAAGAAGAGAGAGAGGGAGAGAGTAATTAATTCATGTAAGGCTATAAATGCTAGGGTTGACTCATGGGGAAAAGGGAAGGGGTGGTTGCTTGTAAGGAGTTAGGGCTAGGGGTAGGGTAGGGTGATGTCACCCCTAGGGTGAGATCATAGTGATTATGTTTTTAGGGAAGTACAACAACAGGGATAGGTGGGTCCCACGATCAAGCGATCAATGGCCGAGATAATGCATGGGCCGAATCTCATAATCTGAGCATCGCATTGATGCACGAGACGGGTCGTCGGAACCGCGGCGACGGCGCGGTCGCAATGACATAGGTCTCGGTTTGAATCGACTTGAGTTTACAGGATGTGACTCAAGAGCGTGCGCTAATGCTATCTACGTTCGCGGGTCGTCGAAATTCGACTAGGAGGACTGTGAAAGTTTATGGAATGGTACGGGCTAGAATACGGTTCTCACATACCGTGAGCTCATGCGAGATAATCTCCACCTATCAGGGAGTCTCATAACAGGAAACGATGATTGAAATGGATTTTATCATCCTATCATGCCCAGGAAACGATGGTAAATAAACAGGATTTATCAATCTCACAATCTCAAAATAGAAAAGAAGATATTCAAAGCCATCACAACATCTATTGTAATTTGAGTCACAATAAATCATAGAAAACAGAAAATATTCCTTAAAATAAACCTAAAAATCAATGAGGTTCAAGAAAAACAAGAATCAAAGTAAGAAAATCATCCCAATACGTTACAAGCTTCACCTATAAGCCCTATCTAAGAGGTTTATCCAACCATAGACATTGTTAAAACTAATTCTCCTAAAGAAAGCATTAAAAAATAAATAAGGAAGGAAGAAAAACTATTGGGAGGATGCTCCACCCTTTGGTTCTGCTTCTGAAAACCTAATTCATATTTAGAACTCCTTAAATAACCCATATTTATAGCCTTTGTCTGACCGTCTTTGAAAACTGCCTCAAATTTATGCACTCTACGTAACGCACAACCTTCGATGTCATCAAATGTAACTTGAATCCGGAAGCCGTCCCTTTTCGCACTACGTAACGCCTTTCACACTGCGTAACTCTTTATGTCATCGAACAGTCCTTCGATATCATCGAAGGGTGTTCAAGTTATCGAGAATGTGTCTAGAGTGTTCCAGCAAGTTGCTCCAGAAATTTGTAAAATTCTCGATGTCATCGAGCAGGTCGTCGAGCAATCGAACAGGGCTTCGATGTCATCGAAAACTGCATCCAATTTCTCCAGCAACCAACTTGATTTTCATGTAATTCTTTGATGTCATTGACTCGTGTTCGATGTCATTGAACACTGGCTTTATGTCATTAACCAGTGGTCGATGACATAGACAGTGAAGTTCAGATTTTGTGAATTTCTGTACTTTGCACTTTCAACTTCCTTCTTTCTCCACTTTATTTCTTTGAATCTTAGGGTCTTGAAATCTCCAATCTTAATATTTTAAGATCCATCCATTGCCTTGGTGATTCTTGAGCATCAAATCTATGCTTTTAACATTCTTTTCAATCCAAGCTCTCAGATTCACCTTACAATACAAACACATATAAAATATACCCATTAAACATTATCATGTTCATAAAACCAAGATATAAACAGGGGAAATTTGTAATATTTGCTACTTAACATGGTACCATCACCAAGTTTCCAACAAAACTAGTCTCAACAGTTGGCTGAGGCACGTTAAGTGCTCTTTCAGCAAAAATAACCATCATTCGATTTAAGCTCTCAGTCTGATTGGCCATCCACCTATTGACAGTTTCAGCCTAAATTTGATGTTGTTCAGCCTAAGCTTATGAATGTTCTACAATATGTTGAATCCCCATTTGCATATCGAGTAGCCTAGTCAATATTATCTCTAGTGGATCAGTTTATGATGATGATCTCATGTCCTAATTTAGAGGATTGGGTACTAGGTTTGGCAACAACTCAGACACTTAGTGCAGCTGCATTTTCTCTTCTAGTGCAGGAGGTTTTGTACTCCAAAAGTATTACAAGTACCTCTTCATCTCATACTTTACTATTGCACCAGTATGTTTACTAAAATTTTGGTGTCCCACTGGCTATGCAAAAAAATGTTGGCTCTCGGTTTGTTTTTTATTACGTGGGATGTGTGTGGGCGTGTTAGAACCAATTGTATGGCTCGATTCAAATCAAACAACTTGACCCCAAGCGCCAAGATAGGTAGATACTTCAAATGTGATCGTAAATGATTGAGACCTGAGAAGATCTGTTGCCTATTCAACCACTCGTAAGATAGTTATAAGATAATCATTCAATTGTCGAAGGGTGGGGTTCTTCCTCTGAAGATGAGTTATACATTGCGTTCCTTACAAAATGACTTTTATAAGTGAAACAGTCAAATAAAAAGGAAATACCTATAGTCGATCAAACAAGAAGCAACAATAAGATGCATTTATGAAAGATGAAGTGATTGTATTAATACCGGGAATAGTACAATGCAAAAGCATAGATTTGGATTACAATTAAAGATTACCTCTACTGGATTATGACTAAGGATTATCACTACTCTTAGAATAGAGCTAAGATATAATCAGGAAAGATAATTTGATTTGTTTGATTGGTTTGGTATGAGACGATTTACTATTAAATTTTTTCGTTATTTATAGATCTTTATCATGGTTTCTCTTCAGGCTTTTCTCTACTTTATTTCAATAGTTATGGCAGCTAAATCATTGTCACATTAGTCTTTTAACCATTCTCCTCTTGATACGTGTCATTTTAACCACTCTTTCCACTTAAACACTTTCCACCTTTAGGCTTCTCGGTCATGCCTCGTCATCAGTTGACGTGTATCATCTAATTTAGCGCCAGCTATACTTTCGTAGAAAACGCTCCAAATATCTCTAAAGATGTTTCCCATGCTGTATATATTTTCTGTATAATGACATATGTCCTTTTCTAATTGGCTATTTTAGAAATGAAATTAGAAGTAAGGTACAACAGATAGCACCATGAAGTGAAAGTAAACATTAGGTCCAATATGTTTAGTTGATGTGTTTTAACTATGGTTGGTAGTTGCTGCGAAGACAACCAAATCCAGAAGTGAAGTTGGTCGTCTCGTTTGGGCCACCCTACGTACAGATAATCTACAGCTAAATAAACTTACCAACGTCATCATTTAACATAAACATGTGATTCACCAGACTACTTGTTGATTCAAAAATCTAGTTCACCCTTGCCGATCTCCGAGCACCTGCACAGGAGAATGACAAAGAAGACCCTGACTAGAGCAGAGGACCCTCCAATGCCAAAGTCAGGCCTAAAATCTGGGTCTAATAGTGTAGAGGGGTTCAGGGTGAGAGATTTTACGTACCTGTCTATGTAGATGGGTTCCTTATTTATAATGTTCATGGAACATGAAGGTCCGTTAATTTAGTCACGATCTCAGCCATTAGGTGAGAAGTGCGTGAGTGGTGATGTTGTCGGTTACTATATGATCGTGCGTAAGGTAGTTATTCCCATCATGCATTACTGGAGTGGATTTAGCTTCGCTGGTCGGCTGAGGATTATCCGAGCCAAGCTTACCTTAACAGGACTTCATTAAGCTGTCGAGGATGACTTGAGCAAGCTTATCCAAGCCAAGCTTTGTCATTTGGGTGAGGACGACACAAACTGGCTTGGTCAGGATGAGACTAGCAGGGACTTCAGTTCAGGCACAGTTCTCTGTCTGGCCTACACGTTCTAGGTGGCTTCTTAATTTTGATGAGCCACTTGACCTTTGATGGGTGATTCCGAGCAGGAGCTCAGTATTACGTATTACTCCGACCTCTTTCTAGTCGTAATATTGTCGAGCCAACCTAAGAGTGGTCAAACTACATTCTTCATAACAGAAGCCCCCTACTCCTTGAGTCTGCAGCGCGACTCGAGGAGTAAATTAATGCCTGAAAAAGTAGTTTGTTATGCTTCTCCTGACAGTTAGCACAGGCAGCGGGGTTGAGGAGGATTTGCAATTATGGCCTGGCATTATTGAGGCTCCGTACTCTGTGATGACAACTTTTCAACTGCAGGCTTGTGGTGGACAGACACATGGCAGAGGTTGGGAACACATAACATTGAGATGAGTAGGAAGTTGTCACGTGTAAAGTAGTGGATGGGGAGGCAGCTCCTCACTCGCTACAGTTAATGTTATTTATTGAAGCTAGTGGGTGGCTCAAGAATACATATCGGCCGGGCTAATCAGTTGTTGCCACGTATGCGATGGTGCTTGGTAAGACAACTCTTTGTTTCTACTAATTAAAGCTTGTCATGATTATTTTCAATCAAGCATGGTATAAAAGCAAGCAGATCCTTCGCTCGTACTATTATTTTCTCTTGCCTTGCTGTTGACAATCGTGAAGCAGGTGATTTTTGGTCAGTTCCCTTCATTCTCCAGCTCTGTTTTTAGTCTTCTTTTCCTTTCTTTCACACTTCTTTCTATCAGAGTTCTGATGTCGAACGACTTTGGGAACGTGTGTGAGGTCTATGCCTTTCAGAGTGATACTGACCCGAAGAGAACAAGCTCTAGGGTCGAGGCCTCATAAGGATCATTATCGTTGTGCCCCTGTGGCCTACTAAGACGGTTGTCCGACCTTGGGCCAAGCAATCAAATGGCTCAAAGGCGACTGCTCGGCCCAAGGGTACGAAGAGAACTGCCCAGCCTAAGGGCTAGAGGGTAACCATCCAACCCCAGGTCGAACGACCTGTTGAGCTCATTCTCGGGGGATCAGTCATGACCGAGGCTAAAATGGCTGAAGTTTGCTCTGAGTTCCAGATCTCGGACTCTGCTGATATCCAAGTTCCAGCTCTGTTCAACGTTCCTGGGAATCCGGCTGAGGGGTACATCGTTATTTTCGTTTGTACCCTCCAGTGTGGGCTCCAGCTTCCAATCCATCTGTTTGTGGGGGCGATGACCGTACATCTGAAGCTAGCTCTAGGGCAGCTCATCCCCAATGCTTGAAGGTCATTGTTTGGGGCCTACATCATCTAATATCAACTCAAAAATAAAGAGCTGACACCAGATAAGTTCATGTATTTGTACCATGCCAAGAACAACCTTGTGGATCTGAGCTGATACTACTTCTCAACGAGGATGCATCGTGGTCCGAGCCTTATCGTCGATCTTCCATCTTCCAACAAGGATTGGAAGAATAAATGATTTTGGGCGTCAGGGGAGTGGGAAGTGCCTGTGGCCGAGCTTGCTGGTCTTCGAGTTAGAGTGCCCACTAAAATTTCCCTCCCAGGTCGGGTTTCCGGAGTAGTCCATTTCTCTTTTTCTATGCTCTTCTTATTTTTGTTGGGGATTGAGCTGACCTGTTTCTTTGTGCTGCTCTGTAGTTTATCCAAAGGGGCTACCCAAGCTCTCTCCATTCCTCCAAGCCCAGGTTGATAAGGCAAGGGTGCTTAAGGAGGAGTTTCGCCTTTGGTACAAGCTTATCACTCTGGATCTCCTTCACCGACCCGAGCTCTACAGATCCATTCATTCCCTCTCTTCTCTTGGTAAGTGCTTGTTTACCTTTTTGAACCTTAGCATTGGTGCCTTGCTGATTCGAGTTGCGCTTTGTAGGTATGGCCGAGCCTAGGAAGCTCAGGAAGAGGAAGTATCCCTCTATTAGGGAGATGCAATGGAGAGATGCTTCAACGAGAGATCCTCCCGTTGTTCGGGTGACAACTCCCCTTGTGGAGCCTCGACCTGATGTCGTTGCTAATGGGCCTTTGGCAGATCGGTCATCCCCAGCCGGTCCGGAAAGGAGGGTGATCCCTAAGCCTGCCGCCTCCTCCCGTTCAAGAGCTAGGGGGATCATTGAAGCGGACGTGGAGGTTTTACCTTGTTAAAGTGATGGAGGAGAATGTGCCCGCTATAACGCCCGCAGAGATCGCCTATCTCATGTCTGATGAGATTAAAACGCTGGCCAAGAGTGCCGAGGCGCCAGCTGCCAAGCCTCACCACTCAGTCGCCAGTGGCATTGGCGGAGCTGCTGAGTTTTCCCCCCAAACCTTGGATGGAGAAGGGACATTCCCGCCAAGCTACCACATGTCATGTTTGGTTAATTGGGCGGCGAAGCACTCTTTAGAGGTCAAGATCGCAAATCTTCTGACTTTTTATCTGGAGTCTTTCCTGACTAATTTCGCGTTGGTCTGCTACAAGGCAAATTATTCCCTTACTTCGTTCAGCTTCATCTTTCTGTCTACCGATTTACTTATCCTTCATATCTTGTTTAGGGGGTCCTTATGTTGTTGTCGCTTCGGGAGAAAGTGGTGAAGCTGAATAGGGAGAGGGAGGCTACCGAAGTCACTTTCCAAGAGAGGATGGATGAGATCGCAGCTCTGAACGCGGCCCTCGTGGGAAAGGCGGATGGGGTTGCAGCTTCAAAGGAGATGTTGCGGTCTACCGGTGAGGAGCGAGACACTCTGAAGACTCAGTTAGTGGAGGCCTGGGAGAAACAGGGCCTGGTGATGGCTGTGCTCAGTGGGACAAAGTCTCACCTAAGCTCGGCGAAGGCTAAGCTGGGCAGGGTGAAGGTTCACCTTTCATTTGCCACTGATGATGTAGTTAAGTTTTCGGCTGAGCTGGAGAAGGCGTGGGCTGATTCTAAGACCTTGGCCGATTGACAGGTTAAGCTTAAGGCGTCTCTTTCATTGATCCAGGCTGCAACTATTGAAGAGTACCAGGCTTCAGCAAAGAGATCTACCAAGGCCGATATTTTCTAGAACTGTGGGTACGACGCTTGTGTCGATGACGTAAAGCGTTTGTACCCTAACCTAGGCTAGGCCGCCCTTGCTGGTGATGACGCTGAAGGAGGACCTCCCGAGCAGGCCCCTCCATCTGACCAGCCCCCTCAGCAGGCAGATTAGAATTTTTCTCTCTCTTTCATTCATGACATACATACTTTTTTATTATTGATGGAGATTTTTTAAGGCAATTTTATGTTTAATGTTTGGGAGGATATTTATTTTATTATTTCGTAGATATTCCGGGTTGTGCGTTCGTTCGTAGCTGTAGAATCATTGTATTGTTTCACTTTTTCCATTTGTCGACATAGTTGACGAGCTTACCACTTCTTTAACGATCGAGTAGTCAAAGGATTATTTTCCCTACACTTGAGGGAAGGTGCTCGATAGAACACGTAATCATAATTAATGATCCGACCACTTATTTAAGGGTCAGAAGCTTTTGTACCGAAGAATTATTTTATTAAGGAAAGTAGGTCCTAACCTTAGTTGCTTTCCTTACAATCTTTTCTATGCATAATAGATTTTCAAATGCTCGACATTCCACAGGTGTGGTAAAGGTCGACCCTTTAAATCTTCGAGTCGGTAAGAACCGGACCTATTCGTACTAACTACCAGGTAAGGCCCCTCCCAAGTCGACCCTAAGGTCCCTGTCTTGGGTTCCACATTATTCTGGAACGTCCTGTAGAGGATGAGATCCCCTGGTCAGAATCGCCTGACCTCAACTCTTGAGTTGTATAATCGGGAAATTTGTTGTTGTCAAGCCGCAATTCTGAGTTTTGTGGACTCTCGTTTCCTCAAGGAGATCGAGGCACATGCCATCTGCTTGGCATTTTGATCCTCTATATACATCTGTACACGTGTCATGGGGAGCCCCACCTTGACTAGGATGACTGCTTCGGCTCCGTAGGAGAGAGAAAAAGGGGTCTCTTCGATCGAGGACCGGGTTGTGGTCTTATATGTCCATAGCACGAAAGGGAGCTCCTCGGCCCAGGCACCCTTCGCTCGCTTAATCTTGGTTGAGATGATTCTTTTTTTTTTTTGTTGATTGCTTTGCCGGTTCAAATGAGGGTGTCAAGGTGATGAGTAGGCGTTTCAAATACCGAGCCTTTGGCACATGCCTCGAAACCTATCGTTGTCAAATTGTCTCTCGTTGTCCGACACGATGATATGCTGAATACTGAATCAATAGACAATGCTTTTCCACACGAAGTCGGTCACCTTCTGCTCAGTGATTCGAGCCACAAGTTCAGCTTCCGCCCACTTTGTGTAGTCAACCGATATAACAGATACTGAGTTTGTCCTTTGCCTTGGGGCAACGGTCCAATGATGTTGATGCCCCACTAAGCAAACAGCCATGGTCCACTCATGAGGGTCAGCTCTTCCATGGGCTGCCTGGGGACGGCTGCGGATCTTTGGCACTTATCACACTTCCAAGCGAAACACTTGGCATCCTCCCGGAGCGTCGGCCAAAAGTATCCTTGTCGGATGATCTTATGAGCCAAAGCTCAGCCATCAAAATGGTTGCCACAGATCCCTTCATGGATCTCTTGCAAGACATAATCTGCCTCTTCTTGTCAGAGACATTTGAGATAAGGCAAAGAGAATCCCTTTTTATATAGAATTCCATCAATGATCATGTACCGAGCTGATCTAAGTCTTAGTCAACATGCTTCTAGCTTATCCTTGGGGAGTTTTCCTTCCTGAATGTACTCCATAATCGGGTCCATCCAGTTTGGGATTGTGTGTACGGGCTGAATGACTTCATGGTTGATTCGATCAATGCTCAACCCGGTGAGAAATTCTATCAGGGCGATCCTTGGAATGTCTTCGTCAGTTGTGGAGGCTAGCTTCGCGAGGGTGTCTGTCCTTTGGATTTAGCTGACACTGCACTTTTGGAATTTACTGATCAGCTTCCGAGCTTCGTTCAAGTATGAAATCATCCAAACTTCCTTCGCTTGGTATTTCGTTGATATTTGGTTGACGATGAGTTGGGAGTCACATCGGACCTCGAGTGCTTGGACTCCCATGGTAGCTGCCAATCTGAGCCCTACTAATAATGCTTCGTACTCAGCCACATTGTTCGAAACGCAGAAGCCAAGCCTTATAGCATACTGGATGGTTGTTAGGTCAGGGCCTAGGAGGACAATTCTGGCTTTGCCGTGCTTAGAATTGGATGACCCATCCACATACAGTGTCCAATTGCCTGGCTCCACCACTTCTACTTTAGAGTTCAACCGACTAGATAGATTGGAGGATCCCGACATCTTGATCGGATCTCTCGATGGGGCTGGAAGGTTCTTCTGAACTGGCCGTGTTAGCCTCATTCCCTTGTGTAGAAAGCTCCACAAGGAAGTCGGCCATTGTTTGACCTTTTATAGTGCTCCTGGGCTGATATTTGATGTCAAATTTGCTGAACTCGATTGCCCATTTGGTCAGCTATCCTGATACTTCAAGCTTCTGAAGCACTTGGCAAAGAGGCTAGTCGGTGAGGACCACTATAGTGTGGGCTTGGAAATAGGGACGAAATCTTCGGGAAGAAATTATCAGAGCTAGTACGAGCTTCTCCTGGCTCAGATATCAAGTTTTGGCCGCAACTAGGGCTTTACTAACATAGTAAACCAGGCACTGCTTCCCCTTGGAATCTTGGACAAGGGTCGAGCTTACTGTTGAAGCGGATACCGCTAAGTAGAGCAGTAGGGGTTCTCCTTCTGGCTTAGACAACAGCGCGGGTGTCCCCAAGTACTATTTTAATTGTTGGAATGCTCATTCGCTGTCTGGAGTCCACTTGCCTTATTCTTACCCTTTATTTGTTGGAAAAAGGGGAGGCACTTATCAGTCGCTCTAGAGACAAAGCGGTTGAGAGGGGCTATTCTTCTAGTGAGGCATTAAATCTCTTTCACAGTCCGAGGAGATCCCATGTCCACCAGAGCCTTGATCTTGTCAGGATTCGCTTTGATCCCTCTCTTGTTGACCTGAAAGCTGAAGAAATTTACCCGAGCTAACGCCGAACACACACTTGGTCGGATTTAACTTCATCTAGTATTTACTCAGGATGGAGGTCACGTCAAGGTAGGTCAGGTGATCGGCCGCCTTGACACTTTTCACTAGCATGTCGTCGACATAAACCTCCATGGACCGTCCAATCTATTGAGAAAACATTTTGTTTACTAGCCGATGATATGTTGCTCCTACGTTCTTTAGCCCGAAGGGCATGACCTTATAGTTGTAGAGGCCTTTATCCATAACTAAGGTCATCTTTTGCTTGTTTAAGGAGTGCATTGCTATTTGATTATATCCTAAGTATACATCCATGAATGTCAGGAGTTCGTGCTTGGCCGTGCTATCGACCAGTTGGTCGATTTTAAGGAGGGGAAAGTTGTCCTTGGGGCAAGCTTTGTTCAAATTAGTATATTCGATGCAGACTCACCATTTCCCGTTGGACTTCTTCACCAATATGACGTTGGCGATCTAATCGGGATAGTACACTTCCTCGATGAACCCTGTGTCCAGGAGTTTTCCGACCTCTTCAGTGATCGTGGCATACCGCTTTGGTTCGAACATTCTTATTTTTCACTTGACCGGCCTGCAAGTTGGGTCCACATTCAATCTGTGAACCATTACTTGCGGTCGATGCCCGACATGTCTTGATGAGACCAAGCGAACACGTCTCAATTATGTCAAAGGAAGATCATCATTCGCGCACGACGGTCGAGGGTCAATGACGACCCGACTTGGACTGTTTTAATAGGGTCAGCCTGATCAAGAGGAATGGTTAGGAGATCTTCTCTTCGAGGAGTCTTCCCTGGGATCAAGCAAGTTGATCATGAGGGCTTGCTTGGGCATTCCTTTCCTTAATGTTGTCAAATAACAGCGCTGAGCCTCATGTTGATCTCCTCAAAGTTAGCCGACCTCGTATCCAGTGGGGAACTTCATCATGAGGTGGTATGTAGATACCACGGCTCTCATGGAGTTTTGAGAGGGTCGCCCAAGGATGACGTTGTAGGTTGATGGGCAGTTCACTACCAAGAAATCAACCATTAGGGTGACTTAATTTTGCCCTTCTCCTACTGTGACGGGGAGGAGAATAGCACCCTAAAAAATGACATTCTTCTGCAAAGTCGTGTAGTGGGGTCTGGACGGGTCGGAGGTGCGATTTGTCGATCCCTATCTTATCAAACACCTCAGAGTAGAGTATGTCAGCCAAGCTACCCATATCCACGAGGATCCGATACACTTTTCAATTGGCTATGGTCATAGCCACTATTAGAGCATCGTCGTGCAGGTGTTGAATGCCACGGGCGTCCTCCTCAAAGAATGTTAAGGTGCATGAATGCATTCGTTGTTCCTTGTGCACCCTGCCAGCAAGGTGAACATAGTGGTTTGCATCAGTGTTCTAAGCATGAGCCTTCCAGGCACGATTTGAATCTCCGGCCCCTGCAGGTCCACCACAGATGGTACAGATCTCAATGCTGGCGTCGGTAGTTCTGCTTGTCCTTTCGAGCTTGTTGTTCTTCTTTGACATACTCGCGCAAATGTCCACTGCAAATTAGAGTTTCAATCTCCTCCTTGAGGTTGACACAGTCGTTGGTATTATGGTCGTGGTCGCGGTGAAAATGGTAATATTTTCACTTATCTCGATGATCTGCGCTAGCGTTCATGCAGCTTAGCCACCTAAGAACCTTTTTTTGTCTCGGATTTCCAAGAGGACTTACTCTAGAGAGGCGTTGAGGGGAGTGAATAAGATGAATTGACTTTCGGGACGTCTGTTCGGTCGTTAACCGCGTGAAGTATCTTCGTCCGACTTTTCTTGTTAGAAGTCGTCCGGGATGGGGACCTCCTCTTTACATTTCTTATCCTTTGCAGAGTTCTCGGTGCTCCGAGTAGTTTTTTTAGAACTGAAGAGATCCTTAACGTTCGAGTACTTTTGAGCTCGGTTCATGAGTTCTCACAGAGTGGTCGGAGGGTTCTTCCAGATCAAGAAGAGGAACCTTCCTTCCCTGAGACTAGATATCATTGCAGTCAGCGCGATCTTGTCGGAATAATCATCGACTTGTACCGCCTCCCTGTTAAATCACACAATGTAATCCTTTAGCGTTTTCCCTCTCTCTACTTGATAGTGAGTAGATGAGTGGATGGCTTTCGCCGTTCTTTCCCAACGTTGAATTGTGTAAGGAATGCTTTACTAAGGTCTGCGAATGAGCTGATTGACCTCGACTTTAGCTGCTTATACCAGCTCTGGGCAGCCCCCGTGAGGGTTAGGGAGAAGGCGCGACACATGATCGACTTAGATGCTGATTGGAGTTCCATCTAAGATCGGTAAGATTTAATATGCTCGGTCGGATCCCCGGAACCCGAATACCGGGTGATGGGCGGCATCCAGAATCTCAGGGGCCTAACTGAGTTCATGATCTCGCTGGTGAATGGGGGCTCCGTCTCTTCCATCATCGCGTCTATTGTGGTTGGAGCATATGCCTGGTAAGCTCAGTGCATGGTGCCGATCTGGCCTTGCAACTCATCGAGTTGAGCTTCCCAAGAGTCCTTGTTTTCAGTGACAGTTTCGGGGGCTGGATCTACTTCAGGCATTTTCACGCGCTTATGTTTCTCCAAATCGTGGCGTAAGTTAAAAGGGGCTAATACCGACATCCCTGAAATGTGGGAAGGTGCTCGAGCAAACATGGCTCAGGATGCTACCCTCCGGGAGCCATTGAGTGTAAAATCTTCAACAACCACCGAGGCTACCACCTCTTGGTTAGGAAGGGGGAGCTGCCTTTCTAGTAATCGCCTCATTTGGCCGAGCTCGATGGCCAATGTCTCAACCTAGTTCTGCAATGAAAGGTATCATCCTCCTCAGTTCCTGGATCGCTACGTTGGTCCTGTGGGGGTTAATTCGCCCTGAAGCTTAGAAGACGAGTTATGTTGTCCAGCTAGCTCGGGACTAGCGGCTATGGCCGGAGGGATATTTTTCTTTCTTCCTTTTGCCATTACTCTCTTTAGTGAAGTAGGAACGGCTTTCACGTCGTTTCCACAGACGACGCTAAAATGTTGATTCAAAAATCTGATTCACCCTCGTCGAGCTCCAAGCACCTGCACAGGAGAATGACAAAGGAGACCCTAACTAGAGCAGGGGACCCTCCGATGCCAAAGTCAATCCTGAAATCTGGGTCTAATAGTGTAGAGGGGTTCAGGGTGAGAGATTTTGCTTACCTGTCCATGTAGATAGGTTCCTTATTTATAGTATCCATGGAACGTGAAGGTCCGTTAATTTAGACACAATCTCAGCCATTAGGCGAGAAGTGCGCAAGCGATGATGTTGTTAGTTACTCTATGATTGTGCGTAAGGTAGTTATTCCCATCGTGCATTACTGGAGTCGATTTGGCTTCATTGGTCGGCTGAGGATTATCCGAGCCGAACTTGCCTTAACCGGATGTCGTTAAGTTGCCGAGGATGACTCGAACCGAGCTTTTCCAAGCCAAGCTTTGTCGGTTGGCTGAGGACTGCACAAACTGGTTTGGTCAGGATGAGACTAGCAGGGACTTTAATTCGAGTGAAGTTCTCTATCTGGCCTACTCGTTTTAGGAGGCTTCTTAATTCTGATGAGCCACTTGACCTTTGACGGGTGATTCCGAGTAGGAGCTCAGTATTACATATTGCTCAGAACCGTTCACGAGTAGGGGGATACACGAACAAAGCTAGCTCGGTTAGCTCGCACGACTCGACTCGAAAAAGCTCGATTCGACTCAGTTCGAAGCTGAGTTCGAGCTGAGTCGAGCTGATTTTTTAAGCTTGAAAATGAGTTCGAGCCGAGTTCGAGCCGAGTTCGAAAATGAGCTCGACTAAACTCGGATCGAATCCAACTCAAATCGAACTTGGATCGAACCAGTTTGGTGACTCGGTTACTTTGCCATTGATGTTGCTCACCAACTGTTTGATAAAATGACTCATCCAAATGTGGTTGGTGGCAAGGAAGGTTTGGCCGGTGGCAAGCAAGTGGGTGAAGTTGATCGAATGTGGCCGGTGGCCTCCAAATGACGAATGAAACTACAAATTGCAAAATAAGAAAATCTGAATTTCAGTAAAAATGCCCAAAACCCATTCAATAAACAGAATTCACTCCAAACAACATGAGAATAGAAAACCCAGATCGAATTACTCACATGCCAGTAATCTCAGTCAACGGTGAGCAACTTGGTGATTGTAAAAGTGCCAGCAGCGAGCACAATCACCGTATTGATCATCTGCTCAATCAACCGATCAACATCCACCTCTTCTCCCTCCGTGCCTAATGCATCAACTTTCAATATCCTCTCCATTTTTTCTTTTTGGTTTTTATGTTACTTAGAAGGTATTTGATAAAACACCTGTAAAACCATTGCCTCTGTTTTACAAATAGTGAGATTGTGAAGTTGCAGTTTAGGTGTTTGTGGAAATGACTCAATGACGAACTCGGCTCGATCTTGGCTCGAACTTGCCCGAGCTGTTGACCAAACTGAGCCGAGCTGGCCAGTCAGGCTCGAGGACCGAGCCGAACCAAGTTCGAGCTGAGGTCAGACAGTGTTCTCGGTTCCACTCGATCTACACCCCTATTCACGTGAGGTCGGATGCTGGTCGGAATACATTCTCCATAACACTACTTATGGGATGATTTTTTATGTGGTCATATTCGTGTTGGGGCCCACGTTATGCACGGTTGCCTGAGAACGCACATATGCCAAGTGCAAAAGTGCCGCCAAGTGGGGCGAGCAAACCCGACTCTATAAATAGGTCTTCCATTTGGGAAATGAATCCATTGAAAGCAAAAGGAGAGAATAGGAGAAGAAATGGAGAAGATAGAGAGAGGTTATAGTGCTCATGTCATAGTCTTTCCATACCCGAGCCAAGGTCATATAAACCCAATGCTCCAATTTGCAAAGCGGTTAGCCTCCAAAGGCCTCAAAATCACAGTAGCCACCACACACTACACTGTGAAATCCATCCATGCCTCAGGCGTGTCTGTCGAGCCAATATCCGATGGTTATGATGAATCCGGCTTTTGGCAGGCCCCCAGCGCCGATGCCTACGTTGCGGAATTCAAAGCCACTGGCTCTAGAACACTAACCGAGCTCATACAGAAGTTGGACCGGTTGGGCTCGCCGGTCGATTGTGTAGTGTATGACTCGTTGCTAGGATGGGTACAAAATGTAACTAGGCAGCTAGGCGTACGTGGAGCCATTTTTTTCACCAATTCGTCATTTGTGTGCTCGATCTTCTGTCGACTGCACCATGGGCTATTGAGTTTGCCATTGAGCCCCGATGCGATGCCCCTGACACTGCCGGGCTTGGTTCCTCTCGGCTCTTCCGAGTTGCCGACCTTCCTAACGGGGGTGGTCTATCCGGCTTACTGGACCATGGTCATGAACCAGTTCGCTGGCTTGGATAAGGTTGATTGGATCTTTGGGAACACGTTCGAACGGTTGGATGGGCAGGTGAGTGTGGCACTTCACTCTTCTTTCAATGTTCTGCTTCCTAATTTTTTGCAATTTCACTTTTCAATGCGGGAAACGTTTGGGGTGATCTGAGCCATTGATATGGTGGGTCATCACTAACTTGGGAATAGCCCCAGAATTTGTTGCTTGGACTATCCTATACGTTTGATTCTGTGCATCGAATATAATCCATTGCTCTCTCTGTTTTCTTTTGGCCTCTCATTTCTTAAACTATGCACTTGCATGCCATATTGATAAAGCAGCCAAAGATAGTTGGTTCTTGCATGAATTTTTGGTTGCCCCATCAGATCAACCGTTCGGATCACTTTAGAGAATCGTCGTGTAGAGGACAGCAGCTCAGTGCAGGTACAACCAACATGTCAGGACTATTGAACATCCAAGCCACCATATAAAATCAGGTGGGTCCTACCTTGAAGATAATTTTCCATAAAGATCAGGTGTATCCACTAATCATGTGGGGGCACAATTTAGAAACAAATGGATGGCCTAGATTGATCAACAAAAAATGTGTGGCCTACCTGATCAGTCGACCATCCTGATTTGTGGCCCAATGATATTCAAGGTAGAGCAAACATTTTCAACGGCTCAGATTTTGTATACATATGATACGCATGTGCAAGATAGATGGCATCTTCAGGATCTCAGTATTCCATCATGTAATGATAATTTGCCATAAAAATCGGCCATTTCACACCTCATATGGGTAACCACATGTGGAAACAAACGAATGGTTGGAAACCATCGATGTAAATGCAAAATTCCCGCATCGTTGTGTAGGATTGATTTGATTTAACTCTTCATCTTTTCAACTAACTCTTACTTTTTTCAACACTAAGATCGAAGATGCTGTTAAATATATACAGGGACCATTGTGATATATGTGAATTATCTATATCGTCCATCAGTTATGCCAATTGACTTTAGGCATGATCCCAAAAAACGTGACAAATTCAAAGTTGAAATAGACCACACCACAGTAAAAAAGGAATTGAACACGCACCATTAAAAACTTCTTGGGCTACTGTTTACTTTAGTGGTGGGCCGCTTGAATGTTGGATCTACCTCATTTGTCAGCTGAACATCAAAATATTATGATAAAATGGATGAACGACGCAGATATGTTATATATACGATGGTGGGGCCAACAAATTAAGCCAGTCCTTTTGGACCCGTATTTTAAAACAGAAATACTTGCTTCCTTTCGTACATGCGAAATTGTAATAACCGATTATTTACAGTGAATTTGGAAAATCAAACGGGTATGTCTTAGGCTTTTAGGAAAAAAACAAAAAAACAAAAATCTTCTCTACCACCGACCTAATTGGTGAGTTGATGTCACGCAGTTCCGTGGATCCCATCATGAGGTATGTATTACATCCAAACGGTGCGTCCATTTGGCGAGCTCTTAGTAAGGCTTGAGCTGAAAAATAAATAAATAAATAAATAAACTGTAGATCCAAAGACCAAGTGGTCCACACTTCAAAAAGTAGTGGGGAATTGAACATCTACCATTGAAACCCTTTTGGGGTCACATATGTTTTGTATGAATATGAAATTTGTTTTTTATCTTTCAATATATTTGTGACCTAATGAATAGATTAGTTGGAAAATAAACGTTATAGTAGGTCCAAGGAATATTTTAACAGTGAGAATCATTGTCCCACTGCTATCTGTCGTGTGGCCCAATTGAGTTTTGGATATAATTCATTTTCGAGCTCATGCTCTAAAAGGATCACGCGAAATGGATGAACGGTGTGGATATAATAAATACATCATTTTGGGGCATGTAACTTTGATTCCTTCGAACCGTTCAAGCTCGGTATCGATCCCTGGGGGGCTAACCGTGAAGTGTGAAGTGTGAACTGACAGTAGGGTGTACTAATCAGCTAATTAAAATAAAATAAAATAAACTCGAGCACCGTCAGCACTCGTCTTTGCTGAATGCGTGTGGATGTGTATGTATGTTAGGCCACGGTCAACACTTATCGAGTATGTTCATTAGTAAATGATATCGCTTCTGCCTTGGTAACTGTCACTCCACGTTGTCTGCGACTCTAATTCCATACGCCTGCTGGCCTACGAATACACATTCAGCACACGTGTTAAATTATGATAATGGTTGATGTAAAAATCTAGTCCATCTTTTTGAACTTTGAGTACCTGCTGAGGTGCACACGGGTCGGTTCGGTCCGGCTGAAACCGGAACCAAACCATTCTTAACGGTTCTACAAATTATAGAACCGGAACGGACTGTTAGCACCATAGAACTGAACCGGAACCGGACCGTGGAAAACGGTTCGGTTCGGATTGGTTCCACGGTTCTGATGTCGGCATAAACATTTGGCGAAGAATTTTCTTGCAACACAAGGATATGATTGTCCCATCATAGTGATATTGGTCTTCCGTTCCACCTTCATGGTTATCTCCAATGAATGAACGGTGCATATCATCATACACATGCCACATGTACGGTATAAACTAAGGAGAATAAATGACCAAAATAGAGGTGATTCTTATCTATTTGCTACAATAACCAAGCCACAGACGGCAATCCTGTACATTTCATGTAGGACCATAAACAATGAAAATCACAAATAAGGGGATCTTCCCATGTTGCAAAAGTAACAGTGCCCTTTTGGGTCATTTTGGATCTTCCCATGTTGCAAAAGTAACATGGCCCTTTTGGTTTATTTTGGCTCTATTAAATGGAATAGTTCTTCAAGCTTACTTGTTTTGATCTTTGCAGAGAGACAACAGGATGAAGAAAGGGAAGGGGCAGGGGCATGGGCGCAATTGGCGAGAGAAAGGGTAGACAGGGGCGGCAGCAGTCGAGTTAGATAGTAGAGAGATTAGATATTTAGGGTTTTTTTTTAAAAAAAAAAAAAAAAAAATTTAAGTAAAGGTAATTCAGATCTACGGTTCGGGTTTACAGTTCGATTCGGTTCTACATGGCCTTAAACCGGAACCGATCCGTATCCAACAGTTCTTGAATTTTTGGAACCGAAATCGGAACCGGTGCTGTCTATAACTGGACCAAATCGGATCGATCCAACGATTCCGGTCCGGTTCCACGGTTCCGACGGTTCAATGTGCACCCCTACCTGCACAGGAAGAAGACAAAGGAAACCTTGGCTAGAGTAGGGACCTTCCGATACTAAAGTTAGGCTAGGAATCTTAGTCCAGTAGTATTGAGGAGTTTTGGGTGAGAGATTATGCATACCTTTTCACTTAGATGAATCCTCTATTTATAGTATAGGTAGGCTAGAGTCGGTTCTTGATCTTAGGCATAATTTTAGCATAAATTTCTCAACTGTCATAAGAGATTTATGCAAGTGATAAGAGTCGATGTAGTTGACTATAGAATCACGTAGCGGATGGTTGAGGCCGACCTATGCTGGATCCTTCGATCGATCAGAATGAGGTCGAGCTGAGTTGGACCCTTGACTGATCGAGCAGATAAGCTTGGTCGGAGCTCAAACAAATATGATTGGTCAGAGCTTGATCAGATAAGCTTGGTTGATGCTCGGATAGATAAACTTAGTCGATACTCGGACAGATAAGCTTGGTCGGAATTCAGACAAATAAGCTTGGTTGTGTTGTGAGAAAAGTCTTCACCGCCTTCGATCGGTTGTAGGATTGCTCGACTGATCATAGGGGTCCTCACGATCGGTCGTGGCTCGCTCAACTCAAAGTCCAGCGACTTGGGATTTTGGTGTCTGGGCCCTTCGACTGGTCATAGGGATTGTTCGACCAGTCGTAGCTCGACTAGTCATAGCTCCCCTTCGACTAGTCGTAGGTTACGCAGATTCGTTCCGCGATTTTGCAGATTGCGGAAATCTGTGTCCTTTCGTAACTGGGATGCGGAAGGGAAGTTGCCTAAACTATAAATAGGTGTTCCTAGGGTTTTTCTAGATAATGAGAAACTATTCTAAGGCTTCTAAAGGGGTTCTAGGGAAATTAAAGGGTGTAGCAAGGGTGAGATTCGAGGTTGTTCGAATCGGGTAAGTCCTCTCTCTTTTTAATTTCTATTTTCATAGTGGAGATCTATCGCTTTGAGCCGTGGTTTTTTCCCGCAAGGGTTTTCCATGTTAAATCTATGTGTTCTCTTGTATGCTTGGTGTCATTGAATTGCTATCCTAGATCTAGATCTGTGTGATTTCGCAGGCCAAAATCCCAACAAGTGGTATCAGAGAAATCGTTGGGCATAGATTTAAATCTGAGGGATTAGTAATAATGGCGAGCACCAGGTATGAGATTGAGAAGTACACAGGGAAAAATAATTTTGAGTTATGGAAGATCAAGATGATGAACTCCTTAATCAAATAAGGCAAAGATAGTGCTCTTGAGGAGCGAAAGTCTACTATGACTGATGGTGATTGAAATACTCTTGATAAGAAGGCATTATCATCGATCCGTTTATGTCTCACGGATGAGGTTCTTTACAATGTCATGAGGGAGAAAATTGCGGCTAAGTTATGGGAGAAGTTAGAGGATGTCTATGCGAAAAAATTCTCTAAAAATCGCCTGCACTTGAAGCGGCAGTGGTATAACTTCAAGATGGCAGAGGGTGGAGATCTGGAGGCTCACATCAACAAGTTTAATAAATTAGTTTGCAAATTGCTGGATAAGGAGGAAGTGATGAAAGATGAAGAACAAGCATGTATGTTACTGAATTCTCTTCCGGCGTCGTATGAGTCATTTAAGGACACTATATACAGCATGAATAAAACCCTAAGTGTCGACATCGTTATCTCAGCCCTTCAAGGGAAGGCTATGAGACAGCTAAACAACGACATGGAGACATCTTCTGATGCACTGTTTATAGTGGGTAGGAATTCTGAACAAGGTACAGGTTCTTCAGGTTCTAAATCCAAATCTAAGGGCAAGGGCAAAAGAAAGGTAAAGTACTAGAACTGTGGAAAGGAAGGACATGTGAAGAAGGATTGTGGAAATCCTAAATCAAAGGGAGAAGATTCTGAGGCTTCGTACAGGGAGGTCAATATTACCATGTTAGATGGATTAAGTGGATGTGATGGTGATGTTTTGTCTGTGTCTACTATCAGGCGGTCATACAATGATCGTAAGAACGAGTGGATCCTAGACACATGAGCATCTTTTCATATGACTCCTCATCGGAGTTGGTTTAGCAGCTATAAGGAGTGTGATGGTGGACAAGTATTTATGGGCAATGACATTGCCTGTAATGTTGTGGCTGTTGGTTCGGTGTGCATCAAGATGTTTGATGGGGTGGAGCGTACCTTGACTGATGTCAAGCACGTTCCTAATTTGAAGCAGAATCTTATTTCTCTTGGTGTGCTTGAGGCAAAAGGATGCAAGTACACAAGTATTGATAGTGCTCTTAAAGTATCTAAGGGGGTACGGGTAATCATGAAAGCGCAACGACTCGGTAACTTGTACAGGTTGATTGGGAGCACTTCAAACAATGGAGCTACAGTAGATGTAGCGGATTCCACCTCTGCACATGTGTGACATATTGGGCATGGTCACATGAGCGGGCAGGGCAGGAAGGCTGAGACGTGCGGACAAGGATACAAAGCAGGTGGAGCAATCAATTGTGAGAAGAATCACACGGCATGATCGTAGGATATCGGCGAGGTACATGAACGACTCCAATATCGCAGGAGGATTCATCTTCTATTCAGATGGCTCTAGGTGAGCCTGATGCTGAGAAGTGAAAGGTGACTATGGACGATGTGATGGATTCATTGTACCAGACCGACATATGGGAGCGGGTGGAGCTTCCAGTAGGCCGGAAAGCGGTTGGATGCAAGTGGATCTTCAGGAGGATACAACATAGATATAGAGCGAGGTTGGTAGCGAAAGGTTATGCTCAGAGAGAAGGGATCGACTTCTCAGATATATTCGCACCGACGGTATAGCAGGTGTCTATTAGATCCGTGATTGGTACTGGTTGACCAATGTGATCTTGAGCTGAAAAGATGGATGTGGAATTTGCACTTCTACAAGGGAAAGTGAAGAGTAGATCTACATGAAGCAACTAGAGCGGTTCGAAGTTAAAGGGGCTGAGAAAAGATTTTGCGGGAGGTCGTGGTTCGACCTGTCGCCTAGTGTAACACCCTGAAAATCGGGGGTCGAGCATAAACTCAACTCCAGAGTTCCAACGCATCACTTATGACACATAAAGAATGATGATTGAATGTTGTTCATATTAGTGCATTAAAGATGAATGAGATTAAGCCAAAACAACATATCATACTCCAGAGACAGTTAAATTATGCAAGCGGAAGACTGTGATAGATATATAAAATATATAAACTATTGTAAGTCTCCAGAGTGTGAACATGTTACCAGGTTAAATATATCAATGTATACTCCAAAAATGGACAAAATGAATATACAAGGGTGCTCCAAAGAGTAAACTAAAGTGTAATGGCATCTAATCAGCAACGTTGTAACCCCGTCGATCAGAAGATGGTCTACATAGACCCACCTGATAGCTGTGTAAGGAGAAACCCTCCTCATCATCATAAAAAAACCGGCTCCGCTTCGCAAACATCACCATCATTTGAAACTCAAACAGGGTCTGGTTTGGTGTTTAAACACCGTCCCGTAACGTGGGAGTGAGTGATCAACTCAGTGGAACAATAGAGCATAGGTTAACATGTTATCAATTCAGTCAAGCAGTAATGATAAAGCAGTACAATCAAACACTCCTAAATTACTCTTATTAATGTAAGGATGAAATGTAGTCATGATGCATGCCCTTGTCAAACTACCCTCGTGCTACAACATCTTACGTCCGCGGCATGCGTTCATCCCTCAGTGCTCCACAACGCCAGGCACATGCAGTGCTATGTTATGAACGTGATTACCAAGTTGTTATTAGTCCTTTTCATATAGCAGTATTGGGAAACTAAGGTACCTCCCTTATATTATTCCCAAAAAATGATCCATTCTAAGATCGTCAGTCCTAGATAATCTCAAACGATGATGCGGTTCTAGGTTGCTGTAAAGGGCTACTAGGGCTGTTACACGCACTCGTTGCACCGCTCCCCCATCACCTTATCAATACAGGCCTAGTTTATACTCTGTTTACTACGGGAAGGCTCGTCGCCTCACCGCAGATGTAGAGTATGCTCGAGGTCACTACAAAGGGCCGTCAGGGCTGTTACACGCAATCGTTACACCACTCCCCCATCACCTTATCAATGTAGGCCGACAACTCGAATACAGTGTCCCATACCACCGTATTCGGCTCACGAGTCTGGGTTGCTCACTAGTCACTACGGGGAGGCACATCACCCCAGCGTAGGCCGACAGCTCGACCACGGTGTCCCATACCACCATGCCTGCTCATGAGTCTTAGCGGATCGAGGTACCAAGGTTAAATGGGATTACACTGGTAAGTTTAGTACATTAGGTTCAAGCAGTAGCATCCAAACATGGTGAACATACATTAGACAGATCGGGTTACTTAACGAGTTTGACTAGCACGAGCGCACAATCAGCTGAATGACATGAAGTGCATAAGCACTTCGCGAGGCCTAACCACTATCGCCAACCGAAGTACGACTCAGGTACGTCAAACACATCCTAAGTGGCAAAGGAATCTCAGCCATGAATTCAAAGCCTGTTACCGATTGCCTGGACTATACAATAGCCCCAATCACATTCAATTACAACAAAATATCCTAGAAGACAGTTAAAGCAGTAATGAATCAAGATTTAAATCATACAATTAAAGGTCCGATATCATCCGCTTTAGGGCTGTCAGGGCTGTTGAATGGAATCGTTACACCACTCCCCCATCACCCTTCACGGATTTGTTTTTACATCTTATGGAATACAACTTAATCATGGATTTATACATATGCATGACATAGATAAACAGACACGATAAGATACAGTACATGAAGGAAAGCATACACATAGTTAAAGGGGTTGAGAATCATATCTCAACACCCCAATACATTACAATTAACTAACTACTTACTCATTCAGATATTTCAACAAACGCTTTAGACTACATACATCAACATACATGACGTATGTTGATCACATAGGTATTAGGCCAAATCCTTTCACTAGGAAGTCGCCCCATTTATAACACGCGTGCACCCATGATGGATAACCCTGACAAGCATGAATCCACGTTCCATATTCTTTCGTTCATTTTCACAAACACTTGGGCTACACACTTTAACACACATAGCGTGCATTGGCCGTGGCGTGATTTAGGGCAAATCCTTTCGCTAAGGGGTTGTCTAGTACACCACAATCATGTTCTTACATTCAATACACATGGCAGGCACAAATCATGAATCCATATTCATTCAGGCATTTCAACAATCACTTAGGCTACACCTTGTACATAAACGACGTATGTTAACATAACATGTATTAGGCTAATCCGTTCACCCAGAAGTTGATACACATGCATTTAGTATACATAGACAGCAATTAATCATGGCAAGCACAAATCTGTATTTCATACGTATACGGTATTTTCTACAAATACGAGGAATACAGTATATTCAACATAATTAACGTATATCTGAAAAATGAAACGGACAACACTTTGTACATGTACAATAGCATTCACGTAAATAATATATCATTAACTGACATTGAAAGCCTTAAAAACCATAACTTATATGTTTAAAGTCCGCACCTTACGCCGTAGAAACGTAACGAATTTGGTAGAAGTGCTAAGTCTTCTTCAACGATGTTATATCAACCTATAGCATGAATTAAGTCAGCTATTTCGCAACTTACGACCTTTGAAACCCTAGAACAAGTTAGGGTTAGAGTTTCCTTACCTAAGAATGATGTCAGAATCACCAGAAGAGTGATTAGATAGTGATGGTTAAGCACGTATGATGGTAGGATAGAACACCAGGATCCTTCACCCACTTCTCTCTTTACTCTCTCTCTCTCTCTCTCTCTCTCTCTCCTAGGGTTTTCTCAAATTCATATGGGATAGAGAGTGAGGGTTTAAGGTCCTTATATAGGCCCAGAACTCACGAAAATAGACTCAGGGTCAAGGTATACTTAGGTTATGTCCGAAGGGAGACTGTTCCGTCTCAACGGAGCACTTCCGGAAGCCCCCCTTGAGCCAAAGGTCGGACTTAAGCTCACAAACATTGGATCTAAGTCGAGTTACGTTTTCGGTTCGATCGGATTTACAGATCGCCCGTGGCGGACCAGTTTCAATTCAACGGTCACCGAAACTCGATCAGGGCCACAAGTACACTGAACCGTGTATGAAAGTTTCCCTGATCCGAGGGTGTATTTGGGTCAGATTCTGATGGTCTGATTGCCTATATCAGGTCCGCAAGCAACAAGTCTCAGATTACTTAAATTTGGAATTTATTTCTAATTAATTTCACGTTTCTCACACTCTTCACTCCGGGCTCAAGCGGATAGCCCCGGGACACTATCTGGTTTTGATTTCCGAGATAGTTGTCAAGCCCAGCAAGGCGGTCCTAATTCTATAACTTCGTATTATTCAGACTTTCGATGTGCTGTCCAGATCTGATACGGAGTTTCAATGTGCTCTCGAGAGCAACTGGGTAATGAGATTGATCCTAGATTTTAGGGTAACCTAACGTTAATAATTCTACAAGTTTTGGGTCTTGCAGATCGTATTTAAAGTGATTAGTGCGAATTTCGTAGCTAATACAATTTAGCACTTAGTTAACTTTGTCTACTTCCTAAAGGATTTCAGGTTTGAGAGGTTCATAAGGGGTTAGGATCTATCCCTTGCCTAAGGACATCTAACTCCAGGTTGGCAAAAATCTGGGGCGTTACACCTAGGCAGTTGTTTGATTCCTTCATGGATGAAGGATCAGGGGGCTGCAAAGATGACTCTTAGCATTGAGACTGAAGGAAGAGTAGGCTTTGGTAATCACAGGAGGAATACCTTGTGTGTAGGTATTGATTAAGGATGTGATGGGCCAGGTAAAGCCAGAGAGCGTTCCCTACCCGTCTCTCCTCAAGTTTTCCTCAGGACATGTCCCAAAACAGATGAGGAAAAGCAGGATATCTCATGAGCCTTATTCGAATGTGGTTGGCAGTGTATGCCATGGTTTGGATTAGACCGGTTATTTCACAGGCTATCAGTGTTGTGAGCAAGTACCCCGACAAGTAATATTGGGTAGCAGTGAGATGGTAAGAAGACTACGTCTTTTCTTTTGGGAAGACAGAAGCAAAGGTGGTTGGGCATGTAGATTTAAATCCGGTAGACATGATCAATAAGAATGTTCCTACAGAGAAGTTCAAGTTCTGTGTAACTTCTCTGGGCTTGGCGATGGCGTAAAAGGAAGACGGAGTGTTCAAGAGAAGCTATGATGCAATACAAAAATAAGAGAAGAGGTCAAGGAGCTATACGGTTGAAGGTTAAAGACTTGGTGGAGATTGTTGTGAGAAAAGTCTTCACCGCCTTCAACCGGTTGTGGGATTGCTCGACTAGCCATAGGGGTCCTCACGATTGGTCGTGGCTCGCTCGACTCAAAGTCCAACGACTTGGGATTTTGGTGTCCGGGCCCTTCGATTGGTCGTAGGGATTGTTTGTAACATCCCAGATTTTTACCAACCTGGGATTAGACGTCCTTAGGCAATGGGTCGATCCTAAGACCTTATCAACTTGTCAAAACTCAATCCCACAGTCTAAAATCGCTCCTTAATCTATTTCCTTCACAAATCCCACCCTTCACCACCTTGCTCCTTAAATTTTCAAAGTACTTTCACCCTAGACACTATCTTAAACTAGCTAAGTAGTATACCTTGGATCACTTTATATACAAACTACAAAGGCCCAGGTACCACCTCAGACAGAAATCTTACAGGACTAAACCTTTAGAAATTAAGTGAGATTTAGCTAGTGTTAAACTAGATTGCCTGTGAAATTAGCACCAATCACTTTAAATATGATCTGCAAGACCCAAAACTTGCAAAAACATTGACTCTAGGTTACCCTAAAGTTTAGGATCAAACTCATTACCCGGCTACTCTCGGGAATGACTTGAAACTTCGTATTAAGTCTAGACCGCAAATCGGAAGTCCGATTAACACGAAGTTAAGGAACTAGGACCGCCTCACTGGGCTTGACAACCACCTCGGAAATCAGGTCCAGTCGATGTCCCACGGCCATTCGCTTGAGTCCGGAGCGAGGGAGTGTGAAAATCACTCTTTCCTTTACAAAATAAATATCTGGAATAGTGATCTGGCATCATTCGCTTGCGGATCAGTATTAAGCAACCAGACCGTCAGAATCAGACCAGATTACACCCTCGGATCAGGAAAAATTTCATGAACATTTGCATGTACGTGAAATTTCGGATCGTGGCCCACCGACCGTTGAACTGAAAATGGTCCACCACGTGCGATCTGGGTATTCGATCGAGTCGAAAGCGTAATCCCACGTAGATCCATGTGTTGAGAGCTTAAGTCTGACGTTTGGCTCAAGGAGGGCCACCAGAAACCCTCTTTTGAGCTGAAAAAGTGCCGAAATACCTATAATAGTCGTACCCCTTGAACATGACTCTATTTCGGTGAGTTTTGAGACTATATAAGGACCTTAAACCCTCTCTCATGACAGTCATACGAATTTGAGATTTGAGAGAGGGAAAAGAAGGAGAAAGTGTGGGAGTTGTGGGAAGATCTCCCCGCCGCTCTACCCTGCTGCTATCGGTGCTTAACCACCTCATTCTTGTCGCTTTCCCGGCGATTCCGGCGTCATTTCTAGGTAATAAACCCTAACCCTAACCTGTTTGAGGGATTTGATAGTTGTAGGTTATAAAATAACTAACTTATTTCCTTCTCTAGGTTGCCTAGTTGCCGTATACGGAAGCTAGACAAACCTATCGATTCCGTTGCGATTCTACGACTAAAGGTGCGGACTTTAGGTGTATAGGTTATGGTTTTCAACGTTTTCAATGTCAGATAATGATAGATTCATGATCTGCATGCAATTGCACATGTACAAAGTGCTGTCTGTTTTCCGTTTCGATTAAAGATGGAAAATATGGAATTCTACATACTCTAGGTATTTGTAGAAAGTACGGTATACGTATATTTTTTTGGAAATGTGTTTGACATGTTTATTTGTTATATGGATATACGATATATGGATAAAATACTTATTTGGTAAAAGGATTCGCCTAAATACATGTTTACTTATATACACTATGTATGTTGAAATTGCGTATTCTAGAAAATACTGTATGCGTATAAATTTTGGAGATGTATTTATCATGATTATTTGTTGTAGTAATATATTATACATGGATAAAATACTCGCTTGGCTAAAGGATAGCCCTAATACATGTTTTGCTAACATACACCATGTATGTTGTAATAGTGTATTCTAAGTGTTTGTGAAAATGACTGAATGAGTATAGAATTCTCATTCGTGCTCGCCATGACTAAGTGTCATGGATTCATGATTGTTGTATTGGCGATACCCCTTTGACGAAAGGATTTGCCCTAAATCTCGCCACGGCCAATATACACTATATATGCTAAAATGTGTGGCCCAAGTGTTTGTGGAAATGACTGAATGAATATGGAACTTGGATTCCTGCTTGCCATGACTATCCGTCGTGGGTGTACGCGTGTTATGATTGGGGCAACTCCCTAGTGAAGGGATTTGGCCTAATGCCTATGTGATCGACATATATCATGTATGTTGATGTATGTTTGTTTAAGTGTTTCTTGAAATGTCTGAATGAGTAGTAGTTAGCAAATTGTAATGTATAAGGGCGTTGAGATATGATTCTCAACCTCTTTTAACTATGTGTATGATCTCCTTTGATAGTTGTGTGATTAGGAATTGAACATGTACAAACTCATACTTGTGTTGTGATTCATAACATGCTCAACTGCTTTATGATTTTTACTATGTAATGCATATGTTTAAATTTATATTTACGTTGCATGATCCGTCATGGGTGATGGGGGAGCGAAGCAACGAGTGCGTGCAACAGCCCTGACAGCCCTAAACGGATAATACCAGACCTTGATTGTATGAGTTGAATCTTAATCCATTACTGCTTTACCTATCTGCAATTGATTGTGTTTGGGGCTATGATTATAGTCCAGACAATCGGTACCAGAATTGAATTCGTGGCTGTGATTCATTTGCCACGTGAGATGTGTTCGACGAACCCGAGTCGTACTTCGATTGACGATAGTGGTTGGCCACACGGAGTGCTCTTGCACTTCATATCGCCCAACTTGTTGTGCGCTCGAGCTAGTCAGGCTCGTCAAGTAACCCGATTGTCAAATGTGTGTTCACCATGTTCGGTCATTACTGTTTGAACCTAGGGTACCAAACTTACCAGTGACAATCCCGTTAACCATGGTACCTCGATCCGCTAAGACTCATGAGCCGGACATGATGGTATGGGACACCGTGGTCGAGCTGTCGGCCTACGCTGGGGCCACGTGCCTCCCCGTAGTGACCAGTGAGCAACCAGACTCGTGAGCCGATTATGGTGGTATGGGACACTATATTCGTACTGTCGGCCTACATTGATAAGGTGATGGGGGAGTGGTGCAACGATTCCGTGTAACAGCCCTGACAGCCCTTTGTAGTGACCTCGAGCATACTCTGAGATCGCAGTGCGCCTTAGGGTGTGCCGCGGTATATAGAGTATGAACTAGGCCTGTTTCTGTATAGTGATGAATCGTTAAAGAGGTGATGGGGGAGCGGTGTAACCTTTGTGCGTAACAGCCCTGACAGCCTTTGCAGTGACCTAGAAAACACACCATCGTCTGATATTAACTAGGACTGATGACCCTAGAATGGATCATGTTTGGGAATGATACAAGGAAGGTACCTTAGTTTTCCAATACTGCTGTTTGAAATGGAATAATAATAACTCGGTAATCATTTTCATCATCGCACCGCATGTGCCTTGTAGATGTGGAGCACTGAGGGAGTTAAGCATTCGCGAACGTAAGATGATGTCACATGAGGGTGGTTTGGCAAGGGCATACATCATCATGTCATTTCATACTTGCATTTAATAAGAGTAGTTAGAATTGTTTGATTGTACTGCTTTATCATTATTGCTTAACTGAGTTGATAACATGTTAACCTATGCTTTACTGTTCTACTGAGTTGATCACTCACTCCCACGTTACGGGACGGTGTTGTACACACCAACCAGATTTGTTGAGTTTCAGGTGATGGTGATGCTTGTGAAGCAGAGCCGAACTACTTCTATGATGATAGGAGGAGTTATCCTATCTGCATCTCTCTAGCAGGTCAATGAAGACCTGATATTGTATTGACGGGGCTATGGTATTTGGGACAGGAGACATTACACTTCCTCACAGTTGGTATATTTTAGAACTGTACTTGTAATTATTTAACCTGGTAATGTTATCACACTCTGGAGGCTCATCATAGTTTATATATTTTATCTATCTATCACAGTCTTCCGCTTGCAAATTTAACTGTCTCTGGAGTATGATATGTTGTTTTGGCTTAATTTCACTCATGTTCAATGCGCGAATACAGTCAACATTCAATCATCCTTCATTTTGTTGCATAAGTGATGTTCTGAAACTCGGGAGTTGAGTTTATGCTCGACCCCCGATTTTCAGGGCGTTACATTGTTCGACTAGTCGTAGCTCCCTTTCAACTAGTCGTAGGTTACGTAGATTCGTTCCGCGATTTTGCGGATTGTAGAAATTTGTGTCCTTTCGCAACTGGGATGCGGAAGAGAAGTTGCCTAAACTATAAATAGGTGTTCCTATAGTTTTTCTAGATAATGGGAAAGTATTCTAAGGCTTCCTAAAGGGTTTCTAGGGAAATTAAAGGGTGTAGCAAGGATGAGATTCAAGGTTGTTCGAATCAGGTAAGTCCTCTTTCTTTGTAATTTCTATTTTCATAGTGGAGATCTGTCGCTTTGTGCCGTGGTTTTTTCCCGCAAGGGTTTTTCACGTTAAATCTGTGTGTTCTCTTGTATGCTTGGTGCCATTGAATTGCTATCCTAGATCTAGATCTGTGTGATTCCGCAGGCCAAAATCCCAACAGGTTGGAGTATCGAAAGTGTATGGTGTCAAGTACCTGGCTCGGGAGTAAGAGGAGTCTACCCTTCACCAAAATGATTTGTTGATGGTTGTCCAAGAGCTCTTCGACCTGGAAGTACATGTTCGTGAGTTCGAGCTGACCCCATGAGTGGTCAAGCCATTTTTACTGACAATAATACTGTTTGAGATATGAGCTTTTTACCAGGTGGGCTAAACTCAATGAATAATCTCGCGTAAATATCAGGCCATTGGAAACCTTAGGTGGCCATGGAATACCAAAAAGAGTGGTTGGATTGAAAAAGAGTTTTTAACTGTCAGTGCATCATATAAAAATGTGGACCATCTGGATCAGTAAAACTGTATGATTCTTTAAGTTGAAGATTTAAACATTAGAAGGAAGATTATTTGATTGTCTAGGAATTGAAGGTCAGAAAGAAGAGGCTTAGTATGAGCCATGACAACAATGTCCATTTCCAAGGGTGGATTATTTAGGCTTGTTTGATACTCTATAGGTAATAATTATTCAATTTGGTATTTACATCACCCTTCCCGATGTTTGATTTGAGGAACCGTACTTTAGACAAAGTACAAAAAAATCGAGAATACTACAAAATATTTATGGGTCCAACCGTGATACATGTTACCGTTCAACCATTATGCCAGCTAGATTTATGGCATGAGCCAAAAAATGAGGCATATCCAAAGCTCAGGCAGACCATGCCATGGGAAAAATGAAATCAAACACTTACCATTAAAAATCTCTTCGGGATACTACTTCTTTTGGCGCGGGCCACTTGAGTGTTAGATCTGCCTCATTTTTCAACTCATGCCTCAAAATATGATGATAAAATAGATGGGCGGAATTGATATATAATATACATTATCTTATGGTCCACAAATTTAAACTAGCTCTTATAAACCAGTTTCTCATGCAAAATGTTTGGATCGATTTTCAAACGGGGTGAAATGGTAATAATTAACCATTTACGTGGGGTATTTACACAAGCATTGGGAAGAGTGATGGAGTATGGGTCGGGAAGTATTCATCCATGGTATTTCAAGACATGCAGTTACTGTGTTAATTCTATCTAATGCAATTCCATGGCATTAAATACCACGGACCAAACAGGCCCTCAGGTGCCACCACAAGTCAGCATTAGCAGCTCAGGTGGAACACCGGCAGGGAAGAGATGGTGTTTGAAGCTTATCCACCTAATCATTCGTTTGGATGAGGCAGTCGTGTGTTCGAAGCTTATCCAAATCTTCATGAAGCAACCTCGGTCTTTGAAGCTTATCCAAAACTCAGACACGTCCAAATCTTCATGAAGCAACCTCGGTCTTTGAAGCTTATCCAAAACTCAGACACGTCAGGAAATGGACGCGGATTGCGTCCTACCCCCGCCCGGTAATCCGTCTAGGCAGGACTATGTGAGGCCCACCATAATATGAGTATTTTATCTACTCCGTTCATCGTTTTTATCAAATAATTTTAGCATTGAAGCCAGAAAATGAGGCACGTCCACAGCTCCAGTTGACCACACCAAAGGAAGCTGCAGTGATAGTGACATCCACCGTTGAAACCCTTCTAAGGGCCACCGTGATGTTTTTTTACCATCCAATCTATCAATAATATATTAATAAGGTCATGTGACGTGGATGAAGTGAAAAAACAAATGTAAGCTTGATCTGAAACTTCTCCGGCTCCCAAGAAGTTTTTAATGGTAGAAGTTAAATCCCTACTTTGTGGTCCATTTAACCCCTTTGACTACATATTTTGAATCATAACTTAAAATAATCTGAGAAAAATGATTAACGGCGTGGATAAAATACTTATATTACGGTGGGCCCCACATAGCCCTGTCCAGACGGATTACCGTCCGGGCGGGGGTCGGACGCAATCCGCATTCGCAGGAAATGTGAGGCTTTCGAAGTGACTTTATGCGCCATAATCAATGTTAGTTTTGCATGGGCCAAATTTTTTATTTGACTTTGTTGCTTTGCAATACAAGCCGGCTATTAAGAACTTAGGTAACAGGCCAAAAGCTCAGGACAAGTGGGATGTGTCGAGCAATGACGTAGAGTGGGTCGCAGCAAAGATGGACCAGAGAAGGTCCGATTGGAGAGGCAAAAATGATTTGTACTACCAGGTCCTTAAATCAGACTTATTTTGCAAATCTTGATGAGTTTTTTGATATATTATTTATAGTTTTGGAGCAGAAGAACTTACTTAAGCCAACCAACCCCGCTTGGCGAACCTTGATGAGTTTTTCAATATATTATACATGGTTTTGAAGTAGAAGAACCTACTTAAGCCAACCAACCCTGCTATGCCAAGATGCCCACTCTGAATTTATGAGATTTCATTAGATCAATGGTCAAAAGACTAGTTTAATTTCATTATTGTTATAAATAGTAAGTTCTAATTCAAGTATAACTTTTGATCATTTGAGTTGTAGAAGATTATGATGAAGTCTAGTAGGAATATAGGTCGTTAAGTTTAAAATTTTATAGTAAGTCACGTTTTAAGGGACTTTCAGTTGAAGTTCAAGTTTAAAACTCCATCATAAGTTCAAGTTCTTTATTTAAAGAATTATAATTTCTTTTTTAATCATTAATCTAGTTATTTTGAATTTATTAAAAATTATTTCTACTTTTATCCCTCATGGATTCAAGGAAGCTCTCCTCAGTCGACCTCATCACATCCCTCCCTACATCAA
This sequence comes from Magnolia officinalis, assembly GCA_021015155.1. Taxonomy (NCBI): domain Eukaryota; kingdom Viridiplantae; phylum Streptophyta; class Magnoliopsida; order Magnoliales; family Magnoliaceae; genus Magnolia; species Magnolia officinalis. The sequence continues at coordinate 73,275,348 of JAJHSJ010000003.1, forward strand.
GCTAGGCTCTTTAAACAATTTGAATAATAACATTCCATCATACTCGGTAGTCGACGTCTCGGCACTCTGCCATCTTTTCCCAATAGCCATTTCCGAGGCATGGTGGTTGCATCCTAGTTGTCTAGATTGCCCTTTTCATGTTATAGCTGTTTTTACTTTGGTTCGAATTACTCTTTTCAAAAGTTAGTGCCTTCCATGACTTAACCCAGGACGTGGCGTTGGCTCTAACACTAATTTAAACGTGTCAAGCTGAACTTTTTATACTACTAAAATTATAACACAACCCTTATTCAATTTCTCCATCATGGATTTGCCGCTGGGTTTCAGTTAGTGCTAGCATTTGGGGTGCCTGATTTGTTAGAGTTGGTCAGCACCAGCCTCTTTGTTAAGGGCCGTTTATCTCTCTCTCTCTCTCTCTGTGTATAAGCTTATACGTGGAGTTCATATGATAGGTGAGGCCCTTTTATTTTTTTTTGGAGCTAGCCCACCCAAATGTTATAGTAAAGCCTCGCTCTTTTTACTAGAGTTGTGTGCTAGCTCCCACCTTTCTGAAAGAAAAAAAATAAAAATGAAATAAAATAAATTTTTTTAAAAAAATACGAGGGATTGATATTTTTGTAAAGATCGGCCCGGGCCCCACAAGGCCATGATCATTTTTATTTGGTGCATGTCATTAGATAGTGTGTCTGGTGTGGGATCTTTTACCATGTGTGTTTACTCTTGCATATAGCCCTTTGATGATGCTAGCTCTTTAAATAATGGATAATTTTCTTCAAATCTTCTGGTGATCATTTTCAATTCAAGATGGCCCACTGGTTAGGTCCCATCTTTTCTGATTCTACAATTTGCACATCCCGTTTCTCTTTTTTGGTGTCTTTTATCATTAGATTGGTCTCATTGCTAAAACTTCAATTACAGGCAGCAAAAGCAATTTTGGACTTGTGGCCAGTGAAGATGATTGGACCCATGGTACCATCATCCTACTTGGACGGTCGGATCAAAGGTGATACAAGCTATGGGGCCAGTCTTTGGAAGCCAGACAGCGACAAGTGCATCCAATGGCTCGACACTAAACCAAATGGGTCGGCTGTCTATGTGTCGTTTGGTAGCATGGCAGAAGTGTCACCGAAACAGATGGATGAAATCGCGTGGGGACTGAAGGGAAGCAACATCCCATTCATATGGGTCGTCAAGGAGTCTGAGCAGTGCAAGTTGCCTGACTGGTTTGAGCCGTCGATCGAAGATCAAGGGTTACTCATATCATGGTGTGATCAGCTACAGGTGATGGCCCATGAGGCTGTGGGCTGCTTTGTAACACATTGTGGGTGGAACTCTACACTAGAGGGGTTGTGCCTGGGCGTGCCACTAGTCGGTGTGCCTCAGTGGGCTGATCAGCCCACAAATGCAAAGCAAGTGGAGGATGTGTGGGGGGTGGGATTAAGGGCTAAGATGGATGGAGAAGGGATTGTGAGAAGGGAAGAGATTGAGTTTTGTATAAGGGAAGTGATACATGGAGAGAGAGGGAAAGAGATTAAGAAGAATGGTAGGAAATGGAGGGAGTTGGCTAAGGAGGCAGTTGATGAAGGTGGGAGCTCAGATAAGAACATTGATGAATTTGTGTCCATGTTGTGTGGTGGGAATGGGAGTACTCTAATCAATGGGTCCATCTAGTTCGACGGGAGTGCCACGTGCCCATTTGGCACACATGGTATGATTGACACCGTTTATTAGGTGGGCCCCATGTATCTGCAGGTCACTCCACTCTTCAGGTGGGCCATGTGAAAACAATAAAAAAAGGATGACCAATGTCCTTAATTTTCAAATACAAAAGATATGCTAATGGGGCCCACATGATGAATGTCTGGGATCTTATAGGCACTTATGGATTGTGTGTTCAAGTTGAATTCCTTGTAGGTTAATTCATGTTGTGCGGTTTTCCTTTGTGGTGTGTTATTGATACAAAAGAATAAGGAATTTTGATTGGTGGATGCATGTAATCTAATTGAAATGTGTATGATTTTAGTATGTGTTGGAAGCTTCAAAGGTGTTCTATAGTTGTATGATTCTCTGTTTGAGAGAGAAGGGGGAGTTTCCCTTTCTTCCCTTCTCTCACCCCTCTTCTCATCAATCCTATTCTTCAATCCTCCCAGTGTATTCCTCCAGATGGTATTGGTGGATCATCCTACCATCCGATTAATTGCTTACAAAATGGACAATCCATACTTATTTTAGGAGAATATAACTAATCGTTATTTTAGATTGTCCAGCATGTGATCCCATATTTTATTGCATGTCTTCCTAAAAAATCACATTGATCTGATCATCCTAACCATCTAATGAATTGCTAGGAAAGTGGATGATCGTATTATTTGTGGGAAAGTAGGTCTCATAGTCAATTTGGATTATTCATCAAGTGCAACCTTCTTCTAATTGCATGCTTTCCTTAAGAATCATTTTGATCCAACATGCTAGCAATCTGATCAATTGCTAGAAAAATAACGGTCTTTATTTTACGTAAGAAAATGGGTCAAGAGTCAATTTGGATAGGCTATCTCTAGGTCAAACTTTTGATTGCATGAGTTTAATTGCTTTCATCATATCACCTAACAATCCAATCAGTTAATAAAATAATCGACAGTCCATATTATTCGTTAATCTAGACTGTCTATCATGTGAGACCTGCTTTTTATTTGCATGCGTTTTGGAAGATTTGCTTTCATCGACTTTCGTAACCATTCAATCAATTTTCTAAAAAATCGATATCATATATCATGTTTGTAGGAAAATGAGTCTAATCAGTGACTTGGACCATCTATAATGTGAGCCTCGCTTTTGGCTGCATGTGTTCTTCATAACCACTCGTACCTTCATCAAACTTTGCAATGTTGGCATCTAAAAAAAAAAAGCCTCTGAGTTCTCTTTCTTAACCTTAAGATTTGTGCAATCCTTCTTCATGTGACCAAACATCCCACAATTCAAGCACTTCAACTTTCTTTTGTCCCTGCCTTTGGATTTAGACCTTAATCGAGAAGATCCATCGTCTCGCTTAGAATTTTGCCTCCTCATAACCAAAGCATCAATAGAGGTGCCCACTTCACAATTTTTCTTTTTCATTGTCTTTCCCTGAAGGGCTGAGATAACGATATAGACACTAATGGTTGATCTACCGGTGCACAACGAGTCTTTGAAAAATTCATCGAGACCAGGAAAAAGTTCAATAGGATGCATGTTTAATCCTCATCTTTCATCATTTCCTTCAAATCGAGCAATTTGCAAATTAACTTGTTAAAGTTACAAATGTGGGCCTCAACACCTTTGCCATTTTCAAATTGAACAACTGCAACTTCAAGTGTAGGCGATTTTCTCAAGAGATTTTTTCATGTACATGTCCTCTAATTTTGCCCATGTACTTGCTAAAGTTTTCTCTCTCATGACAGTGTAGAGGACCTCATCCGTTAGGAACAATTGGATAGAGGTTCTCTCTTTCTTATCCATCTTGTTTCATTCTTCATCTGTCATAGATTCTGGCCACTTCTTAAGGAGTGCATTATCCAATCCATGTTGAACTAGGAGACTTGTCATATTGACCTTACATAGTTCAAAATTATTTTTCTGAAATATTTCTCAACATCGAACTTATGATTAGAAGCCACTGATACTTACCACATGTTGGGGGATTGCGGAAGAACACAAAGATGAATCAACAAAGTACTCCAATCGCATAATCAAGTCTAGCCACAAATACTCTGAATTTAACATGGAAAACTCCTTGCAGGAAAACCATTGCACAAAACGACAGTAATGCACTATGGAAGCAAAATTACAAGAGATAGAGATTACCCTATTCAAACAAGCCTTGAATCACCCCTTACAAGCCCTTGAAACCCTTTGGAACGAATTAGAAAGCCCTTAGATCCACCCTATTCCTAATTACATTCATATATATAGCCTCTATGAGAATCACAATCAAAATAAGAAACAAATCCTGCACTTACCAACTTTGTGTAACTTTGAGCAATCAATGACACTATCAAAAATCTTCGATCTCATCGAATTGAACACCAAAATGTTCCAACGATAAAACATGAATTTTTCAAATTTTTCTGATGGCATCATGATAGGACTTTGATGGCATTGACAACCCATCGATGGCATCAAGTAGGATATCACAAAGTGTCCAGTAACCAACATGAGATTTTCGAATTTTCTTAATGACATCGAGCATCTGTCGATGACATCAAATGGTTTGTCGATGGCATCGACATACCCTGTTGCTGAAAGATTTGAGACATTAACAATAGGGAGTAGTAGGGACGACATCGGGAGCAGAAGTAGGAGAAACACCAGGCGTTGGGTTTGTTTGGATTACAATCTAATTTGTCAATATGGAGAAATCAGGTATTGGGGTTATTTGAATTACACTTTAATAATGAAGAATGGTGTATTTGAATGCTCAATTAAAATGATCTGCAATGCTTATATTAACAAAAGAATAATCATTGGGAGTGCTCTCATTGTAACAATTGAACTCAGAGAGATGGTGAGAGAGAGAAAGAAAGAGAATGGGGCAAGAGAGGGGACTCTCTCGTGAGAAGTCTGTCAGAAAGGAAGGGAGATCCGGAGAGAGAGAGAGAGGAGAGAGAGAGAGAGAGAGAGCCACGAATGAGATGGATGTTTTGAGATCCCGAAACCCTACTGACAGATGTTAGGCTCGCTTCACATGCACCTTCCTCTTAAACGACCCTGCCTAGCTAGATGAATCATATGGAGACACGTTAGGGTCCTCACCAACTTCATTGGTTCTGAGGTCTCATTGAAGTCACACCCGATTAGGCCACAATGGCAACTTGATGTCTGCCCTTGATTTTTGGGCGAATGTATGTTGTGAACGGGGTTCACATGTAAAATAAATAAAATCTTATGAAATTTTTGCAGTCGCATGTACTATGTGTTGTCATATGTCTTCAATTTAATTAAGATTAAGGGTTTGTCAATGTCATCGACAGACCACTCGATGCAATAGAGAAAATCTAGAAAAATCTTAGTTGCTCGTTAGATATATAGTTTTGAAGTTGCTACTCGATGCCATCAAAGGTGGCTTCGATGTCATAGATTGGTCTGTGATGGTTGTCGATGCCATCGAAAGTCCCATCGATGGTGCGTGTAGAACTGCATAAGTGCATTATTTGTTTCTAATTTTGATTATGATAGTATATATATCGGATGTAATTAGGATTAGGGTATTCTAAGTGAATGTTAAGACATTCCTAAGGTGTTTTAGAGAAAAGCTAGGGTTTTGATAAAGGATTTTGGGGTTGTTCTGATTGATAAGTTCATCCATCTATTGTAATATCGTTTCATTGTGGATTGCTTGTTGCTTTGGGCTATGGTTTTTTTCTTGCAAAGGTTTTTCCACATAAAAATCGTGTGTTCTCTATGTGCATTTTCTTCCATGTGATCCCCTAATAAGTGGTATCAGAGTTAACATTGGAGTTTTGAGTTCTAATTTAAGACATGTTAACAAAAGGGTCTAACATGAAGTATGAGGCAAATAAGTTCACTGGTAGAAATATTTTAAACTATAGAAGGTCAAGATGAGAGGCCTTTTAGTTCAGCAAGGATTACAATATGTTCTTCTTGGTAAAGCGAAGCATTCTGCATCTATAAGTGATAAAGAGTAGGATCAACTTGATGAGAGGGCTACAACCTCCAATTGTGTCTAGCGAACAACGTTTTCTTAAATGTATTGGATCAAAAGACCGCTGCAGGGATATGGAAAAAACTAAACAGTTTGTACATGAAAAATCCCTAGGTAGTCGTCTATATCTTAAGAAACAGTGTTATAATCTTAAGATAACAGAGGGGTCTGATATCAATGAACACATGTGCATTTTTAATGAATTGTTGTATAACTTGACAAATATGGTGGTTAAGATCAGAGATCAAGCCTTAATTCTTTTGAATTCTCTTCTATTATCTTTTGAGAATATGGTAGATACGTTGATCCACGGTAGTGATACCATCGATGTTGAGACTGTCGTCTCACCCCTTCATGAGAAGTAGTTGAGAAAGAAAGTGGTGATGGTACCTCTACAGATATGTTGGTTGCTATGGGAATGAATTCTGAACAAGAAAAGGGCAATTCTTGATTGCAATCCAAATCTAAAGGGAAAGACAATGTGAAGTGCTGGAATTGTAGGATGACAGGGTACATTAAGAAGGATTGTCGAAATTCTAAGACATAGAAGGGAGATAAGTCTAATAATACGCCAAATGAAGCTAACACAATGGAATCCATCGAGGAAGTTAATGGTGGTGATGTTTTACGCACATTCAAATCTAGGTATCTCAGTAACGAGTGAGTTTTCGATATGGGGGCCTCATACCACATGACTTTTCAGTGAAATTGGTTTACGAATTATGGCGAGTGTGACTTTGGACATGTGTTTATGGGCAATGATATTGCTTGTAAGGTTATTGGTGTTAGTTCGGTGTGCATTAGGATGTTTAATGGAGTGGAGCCTATCTTGACAGAACTGCAACATATTTAGGACCTTAGGAAGAACTTGATCTCTCTTGGGGCATTAGAGACACTTGGGTATAAGTTCATAGGCTTTGATCGAGTCCTTAAGGCACTCGTAGTAATGAAAGCACAATGGAGAGGTAATCTTTACAAGTTGATCAGGAATACCATATTAGGTGGAGCTACACCATCTGTAGCGGAGTCCACATCAATACGTTTGAGGCATATGCGTCTAGGCCACATGAGTGAGCATGGTACGAAGGTACTTTTTAATGTTTTCTGATTCCTGTATTTAAAAGTGTTGATTTTCATATACATGAGAATTGTATATATGGTAAACAATCACAATTAACTTTTAAAATTGAAAAGCATGTGTGTAAGGGTATACTAAAATATGTGCATTCAGATGTATGGGGTCCATCGCTTGTTGTTTCTGTTGGGGGTCATTGTTTTTTGTCTTATTCATAGATGACTATTCCCAGAAAGTATGGGTTTATTTTTTGAAAAATAAATCTGATATGTTTACCATATTGAATGTGTGGAAGGCGATGACTGAAAGGCATATATGGAAAAAACTGAAGGTTCTAAGGACAAACAATGGATGTGAATTCACTTCAAAGGAATTCAACTAGTTTTGTAAAGATAAAGGAATTATAAGGCACAATATAGTAATTCACACACTTGAACAGAATGATGTAGCTGAATGAATAAATCTGACTCTTTTAGAGAAGAGCCCAAAGCATGTTGAGTAATGCTGGATTAGGAAAGGAGTTATAAATTGATGTCATTAACACCGCTTACAACCTGGTGAATCAATCCCCATCTACGACGATAGACTATAAGATTTTATAAGAAGTGTCTAGTGGTCATGATGTCGACTACTCATAGTTGTGAGTTTTTTATTGTCATGTTTTCTCTCATGTACCGTTAGTTTAGAGGGATAAGTTGTATGAAATGGCAAAGAAGAGTACATTTGTAGGCTATGGTGATGGAGTGAAGGGATACAGGCTGTATAACCAGGTCACTTGAAAAATCATAATTGGCTTAGATGTCAGGTCTGATGAGGATTTTTTGTACCGTAAGAAAGAACACAAGGAACCAGAGAAATCAGCAGTCATTGATATCGAGGTTGAAAAAGTTGATACATATACAGATCCTAAACCGTGGGTAATATACAAGAGCAGGTGGAGTAACCACCTCTCATAAGGAATCTACCGAGAGATCAAAGATTATCAGCCAAATACAAAGATGACTTGAATGTTACATTCGCCCTCACTACTGATAAGTGGGATCGGTCAACCTTCTAGGAAGCACTGGATAACCCCGATGTTGAGAAGTGGATGAAAGCCATGCATGATGAGATGAATTTTCTGTACAAGAATAAGACATGAGAGCTGGTGGAACTTTCAGTACGATGTAAAGCGATCGGCTGTAAATGGATTAACAAGAAAGGTAGGATAGATACAAGGTGAGATTTGTTGCGAAAGGGTATGCGTAGAAGGATGGTGTTGACTTTAATGAGATTTTCGTGTCTGTGGTCAAGCATGGGTTTATTAATTTGTATTGGTGCTGGTTGGTTAATACAACCTAAAATTGTAACAAATGGGTATAAAGATTGCTTTCCTACATGGAGAGTTAAAAGAACAGATTTAAACGAAGCGAACAGATTTACGTGAAGCAAAGAGAATGATTCAAAGTAAAATGGGTTGAGAATAAATTTTACAGGTTGTAGAAGTCGTTATATGACATGAAACAATCGTCTAAGCAGTGGTACAAAAGGTTTGATACTTTCATGTTAGGTTAACGATTTACCATAAGTGAATATGATCATTGTATTTATTACAAGACACTGAATGGTAGATGGTTCATCATACTTCTAATGTACGTATATGAGATGCTTATTTCCAACCATAACATGTCTGAGAATGATACGTTTAAGACTTAGTTGTCAGCAACATTCGAAATGAAATATCTAGGGGTTGTAAAGAAGATTCTTAGCATAGATATTCATAGAGTTAGAGAGTGGAGGAGAATACAATTATCGCAGGTAGAATACATTAAGAAGGTATTGGTTAAGTTCGGCATGGACAAGGTGAAACTGGTTAACACACCCCATCCTGATCACTTTAGGCTTTCTTCTGAATAATGTTCTACTATAGATGAAGAAAACAAAGTGATGTCTCGTGTGCTCTATTCAAGCGTCGTTGGCAGTATGATGCATGTCATGATCTCTATGAGACCGAATATTTCACATACAATGGGTGTTGTGAGCAGATACATGGCTAACCCTAGCAGGCAACACTGAAAAGTAGTGGAATGACTACTTTGGTATATAGGAGGTATAATGGAATACATCGTGATGTTTGAAAAATTAGAGGACAAATTGATAGCAATATGGATGCCGATTACACATGAAATGTAGACAATAGAAGGTTAATTTCTGGCTACTCGTTTGTGTTAGTGGTCGAGGCGATCAGTTAGATGTTGAAGCTTTAGTATGTAGCTGCTCTTTTCACAGTGGAAGCTGAGTACATGGCGATGACGAAGGTATTCAAAAAAAGTGTTTGGTTGAGAGGAATGATAAATCAACTTGAACTTTAATGGGATGCCATGTCAGTTAATTGTGACAGTGAAAGTGTGATTAAATTGGCAAAAAACTCTGTTTATCACTCATGTACTAAACATATTGATGTTTATCATCATTTTATCTGACAGGTGGTTGAGGAAGGCAGTATGATTCTAGAGAAAATCCATACAAACATGAACTCGACCGACATGCTTAAGAAGGTGGTTCTTATGGAGAAGTTCAAGTTCTGTGCAATTTTTCTTAGCATGGCGAAGGCTTAATGAAGACGGAGTGTCCACAAGAAGTGACGATGAAGTGACGATGAAAGGCGATTAGAGATGGTGATGACATGGTGGAGCAATGAAGCATGAAGATTGAATATATGATAAAGATTGTTAGATGTTTTCAATCTGACTGAGATCAAGGTTTTGTCGATGCCCTTGAAAGACAACTCAATGCCATTGAGAAAATCGAGAAAAATCATAGTTGCTCATTGGATAGTCTTAGAGTTGTTACTCGGTGCTATTGAGAAAATACAGAAAAATCATAGTTACTCGTTGGATAGTTTTAGAGTGGTTACTCGATGCCATCGAAGGTGGCTTCGATGTCATTGACTAGTCTTTGATAGTTGTCAATGCCATTAAAGGTCCCATCGATGGTGCGCACGGAACTGCGTAAGTGTGTGATTTGTTTCTAATTCTTCTTGTGATAGTATATATATCAGGTGTAATTGAGATTAGGAAATTCTAAGTGAATGTTAAGAGGTTCCTAAAGTGTTCTAGAGCAAAGCTAAGTTTTTGAGAAATTATTTTAGGTTTCTTCGAATTGGTAAGTATACCATCTCTTTTAGTATCATTCCGTAGTGGATTGCTTATCACTTTGTGCCTTGGTTTTTTCCGCAAAGGTTTTTCTATGTAAAAATGGTGTGTTCTGTGTACTTTTGTTTTTGTTTAATTTCTCCTTGTATGATTGAATTCGAATTTACTTTTGTGCAATCCCCAAACACAATGCACCTGAGCAAGCTGTTTTCCTGGTATACAATGGTTTAGACATGACATGTCTGTAACTCGAGTTATAGGAATGCCTGTAACCCCAAGTCCACTAGGGTCCATTTGTCCATTTTTCCAACTCATTTAAGAATATGATCCAAAACTCAAGTGGGCCATACTACAAGGAAAAATGAAAGGATATTGTAACGCCCATAAAAAAATTGAATTTGAGAGAGAGATTTCGTATCTCATCTCTATCTCCTATTTCCTATCTTATCTTATCTTCTATCTTATCTTTATACCTAATCATTCCCCCTTTTTATATCTCTAAGTCTCCTTGTATTTCTCAATCTCTCAAATGAGCCTTTCTTTTTATGAAAGGCGTCGTAAGAGGAGTTTTACTCCAACTCAGATATTAACCAAAAAGGCACCCTACGTACAACTGAGAAAGAGAGAGAGAGAGAGAGAGAGAGAGAGAGAGAGAGAGAGAGAGTGTCAAGTGCCCCCCAAACCTGGAAATCGGATTCACAGGAATCCCGATCGCCGAATTCCGTGTCGACAGCCTCCGTAGTATCCATTCTCTCCTCCGCTCCATAGCCATCACACACTAGATTCCGATCCTGGGATCCTACAAGGAGGATTTTATATATATATATATATATATATATATATAATATATAATATATATATATATATATATATATATATATATATATATACACACACACACCACACACACATTTAACTCGTAATAAGCATAACCACAAGATTACTATCATTCACAAAGGCAACATCATCATCACATATCCACTAATATAATCATTTGAGTACAATGCTGAAAATGAAATACATAAGTCAAAAATCCAGCTCCAGAAGACCGCTGCACGCTCCAAAATCAACAGTGCTGCAACCTAACATCACCTGCACGCATCTATCGTGCATAAGCTTATAGAAAGCTTAGAGGGTGGTGTAAGTGTGTGCATAAGGTAAGTGTCGAGTATTCAACGCAATATCATAATCATACAATGTCAAAATATGCGCAAAGTCATGAATCATATGTTATCAGAGTAAGCGAAAATACTGACAAGTCCATGAGTCAAGCAATATCAAAATGTGCAATACAAATCAACTATACAAATGATGAACAATATCAGAATACGTAATACAGATCAGCTATACAAATGAGGAACAATATCAGAATACGCAATACAATCAATTATACAAATGAGGAACAATATCAGAATACGCGATACAGATCAATTATACAAATGAAGAACAACATCAGAATACGCGATGCAAATTAACTATACAAATGAGGAGTCATAAAGAGTCAAATATCAGATGTCGCATCTAAACCATATAAATGCAGAAATACTGGTAACCCAAAATGTCATATGCCGTGAATGTAATGCAATATGCGGTGCGAATGAAATGACTATGCCGGAGTGTGAAGTCAGGATGATAGTACGTAGTATCGCAGGCTATGGGGTTCATCACAAGGGACTTTTATCCAAACCAGTCCCATACCTAAATTTGGATAGTCAGACTCGATGTGATAAACTCCTGATCTCAGGTTAGTTGCACACCCCAACCGAAATCCTGGCCATTGCGAAAGTACACGTAACAAATAGTTACGCACCACCAGCCCAAGTGGATAGTGAATGAATGAATGAATGAGTATGCAACTCCTACTCAATAAGTCCACATATCAGTATTGTTCATCTCTGGGAAATCACCGGGGTCTATTACACTCTAAGCCAGATTGTCGCCCATCGCGCGCAACAAGGTGAGTGGAAGAGACCTCACTATCCACCTACCAATATCGGGCCCGACTCGTCGATAGTGGACCCATTCCTCGAGCTGGTCAGACTCAGCCTAGCATTGCCCTCTCCTCTCAGGCAGGTAAGGTCGTACCCCCTTCCAACCGACCACGACACAGTGGGAGACGCGCGCTTAACGGTATGTGGCCCTCATGCAATCATGCCATCCTCAGGTCTAGACGTTGGGAGCAACCCTCTGGAACCAAGAGGGTTTAGGGACTTTCACCCAAGGATATCTATAGCACCCCATGTAGAACAGATTTTCGGTGTCCCATCTGGCCATCCACGAAATACCTATGGAGGCTACGACCCTGATGTCGCTAGGGAGTACAGTAATCACAACACGCAATGCAAGATGCATGAGTCATACAATCCAGTCATGCAACAATCCTACGCATACCATGCGCTCATGTGAGATAACTTCCACCTATCAGTGAGTCTTATAACAACCTGCCCAATGACATATGCAATGGTCAACCACATCTCATAACAAACATGCAGATGATGCGTATGGGCATGTATCATGATGCTATGCTGTCACATACTCATAATCGGTATCAATAACCAGCATCGACAATCAACCTCGACAATGTGGACATTTAACCAACATTGCCCCCAAGGAATGACCCATATAGAACCAAACATACATGGGCCCATGGCTCCACACAAAGACCTAATATATAACACAATGGGCCTTGCTAAGGCCACATATACACAGCAGGTGGGCCTTGGCCATGGGCCTATTACATATCACAATGGGCCTCGCCCATAGGCCACGAATCCATCACAATGGGCCTTGCCCATAGACCTCAGGTACATCACAATGGGCCCCATCACATAGACTTCCTACTCATCACATTAGGTCTTAAATACGGGCTGCATATACATCACACAGGCCGAATACATATCTCAATGGTCTTCAACTACGGGTTGCATATACATCATATAGGTCTCTATAATCGGCCTTGGCAACCGAAATTAGCCTCGACAATCGAAATCAGCCTACACAATCGGCCTCGACAAATCGGAATCGGCCTCGAAACTCGGCATCAGCAAATCGGTCATGTCAATCGGAATTGGTAATCGGTCATGACAATCAGAATCGATCGATAATCAGAATCGCAAATCGGTCACGTCAATCAGGGCCGGTAATCGATCACGACAATCAAAATCGATTGATAATCAGAATCGGCAGTCGGTCACAACAATCAGAGTCGGTAATTGGTCACGATAATCGAAATCAATCGATAATCAGAATCGACAGTCGATTACAACAATCGAAATCGATCGGTAATCAGAATCAACAAATCGGTCAGTCAATCAGGGTCGGTAATCGGTCATGACAATCGAAATCGATCGATAATCAGAATCAGTAGTCAGTCACAACAATCAGGGTCGGTAATTGGTCACAACAATCAAAATCAATCGATAATCAGAATAGATATTCGGTCACAACAATCGAAATCGATCGATAATCAGAATTGGCAAATCGATCACGTCAATCAGGGTCGATAATCGGTCACGACAATCGAAATCGATCGATAATCAGAATCGGCAGTCGGTCACAACAATCAAGGTCGGTAATTGGTCACGACGATCGAAATCAATCGATAGTCAGAATCGGCAGTCAGTCACAACATTCGGAATCGATCGGTAATCAGAATCGGAAAATCGGTCACGTTAATCAGGGTCGGTAATCGGTCACAACAATCAAAATCAATCGATAATCAGAATCGGTAGTCGGTCACATATCTGGGTCTCGAATACATCAAATGGGCCACGCGTCATGGGCCTAATACACATCATAATGGGCCTTGTGTACATCAAGTCAGGCTGCATCAACGGGCCGCACTAATGGGCCTCATACACATCAAGTGGGCTACATCAATGGG
>JAJHSJ010000003.1:73289237-73473624 GCA_021015155.1 Magnolia officinalis
CCTAAAATGATCTCTCCAAATGGATGGAAGGTGTGGATACAAAACATACGTCATGGTGGGGCCCAAAATGAGAGGTATATAAATCTCAGGTGGACCACACTTGTAACACCCTATACTTTTCAGTACTCAGGTGTTACCCAATAACCTATGGATCTGCTCATCTTCATTTTGACTAAATCTAATGGTTAGAAGTATCTTCATCTATGGATCAAGGCATCCATCCATTAATTTTCAAGCTAGACCGTCACATCATCAGGTTCACCGTTTATTGGAACCTAAAGTATCTTAACCTAAACCAGACTTTGCATGACACCTTGTTACGAAGGACACACCTTTCACTTTCATCGTTAAGACCTATATCATATCATCAACTATACGTTTGCAAATTCAGCTTTCAATTCATAAGTTCACTGTTTATGGAACCCACAACTGCCTAAAGGATGCATTAAACTTAATCACCAAATTTGCAGAAATAATAGTTAAAAGTCCACCTAGATTAATGTGGAGGTAGTTAAAACGTTGGCAATCAAGTCAGGAGACGGTCCAAATGTAGAATTGTTGATAATCGCTAGTTAGACTCGCTAGACAAGTGGTGTGACCCACCTAGGACATGTCCTACCCTTCATTCTGTCTTTAATTAGCTTAATGGTAAATCCACACCCTAACTGCACAATCTAGTTAATTAATACTCGAGCGCCTACCTATCTCCACCTAAAAGACCCTTCGAAACCATTAGTGGGCAGATGATCGGGTCTGGAAATGATCTGACCATTAAATTGTTAGGAATCAATGATTATGATGAGTTTCACTTAGTATGGTCCACTTGAGTGTTGGATCTGCCTCAGCACAAATCAGGTGTCCTATTTAGGCTTCAGAAAGCAAATGGACGGGATGGATTGGCCATAAACATCACTGTGGAGCCCACTTATGATCCGAACGTGCACTAGTGCGTGTGCACCCACAACACATTAAACCAAAAATCGGGTCAACTGCGTGTTGACCCGATAATTTTTAAAAGGGATATCAATTTCCCTCTCTCTTTAAGTGCGGCCAGCAAGTGGACTGTGCTTGCAGATATCGATCAGGTGGGCCCCATTGGAGATCGGATCGATGATCCAAACCGTCCATCTGGTCCAGGTAGGAATTCGGACCGTAACCCAACTTTCAAACCCGTTGCTATACACTCATGTGTACACGAGAACCTGCGCAAGATGACTTGGGCGCACGCCTCATTTCTGAAAACGAAAATATGTTTTCCTTCTTAGCTGGCAGCCCATGTGCGGGATTCTCCTCTAATCCAAACCCTTCGCACAGGAAAATCTCAGCCATCCATCCATCTCCGTGCTTTAGGGCTTTCTTTTCAACAAGAAAACCACCGCAACCTAGAAACGAGGAACCCTTTGAGTTTTTGTAGTTGTCCATCCAAATGGTGAGTCCCACAAGGTCTCTGTGACTTATCTGAACCTTCCAAACATGTCAGATCTTAAGATCATCCGCCTATTGTGAAATCACCATTGATGGTGAAGTCATCTTCACCGTCTGGCCACCTGAATCACCGTATGATTGTGGATCCATTCCTTGATCTAAGCCGTCCATCTGGTGGCTCATGGTCTCAGATATCCTTCCATAACATCCGATCTCAACCACGCTAACAGTTCTTAATGATGTCGGCATCGATCTCTCCTTCTTATTTGTGATTAATGGACAAAGCTTGTAAGTAATCAGTGGATTAGTTGTCGGTCCTTCTAGACGCCTGTGAGGGTATAAATAACCCTCTTTCCTTTAGGGCAACGAATTCAAAAAGGAGAGAAGAGAGAAAATAAAGAGAGAGGATAGGGCGGAGTTTGTGCTGCATTAGGTCAGCTCAGCTCGACCAAAACTGAGTTGGGTCGGCTCAGGAATGGGCTGTTGGTCTGTCTTCTTCGGCATAGGAAAAGAGAGGAAGATGAAGAAGAAGAAGAAGCAGAGAAGATCATGATAGAGAGAAAGAAACTGAGGATTGGAGATCTATTCGACTAGCTACCAGTTCAATTAGAGTCTTGCTTCCACACGATCACAGACCTATGATTCTGCATCGACCCAGTTGCAGACTCAGTGAATCGTGTCTCCACCAGCAAACCGTTGTCTCCAGCAGCCTGTATCAGTCATGGGATAGAAGGACCCAAACAGCTGTAGAATTCCTTCAATCAGATAGAAATAGCCACGTAATCTCAACTATCCTTTAGCCGTTTTGAAATAAAACCACACACAGCTCAATAACGTGTTAACTCGGTGTTAACACGCTAGAATGTTGTCTCTTGGAATGCCTCCAACTGACCATTCGGGAAGATAATCAGCTCACCTCCTCTAGTAGCGGACCTACATCAAGCTTCTGACTCGACGATGTTTAAAAACGAGTCAGAAATCGAGCTCCCTTGTTCAACTCAGTCCAACAACAAGTCATGGCCCTGGAACCCGACTCGAGCCAGCCAGAACCGAACTCCCTTGCTGCTGAGTTCGAGCGACTCAACTGAGTCGGACTAGAGTGGATGATTTCATGGGTCCAATGTCCATTCCTGGACAAGGATGATTGAGA
Source organism: Magnolia officinalis (assembly GCA_021015155.1). NCBI lineage: Eukaryota > Viridiplantae > Streptophyta > Magnoliopsida > Magnoliales > Magnoliaceae > Magnolia > Magnolia officinalis. The sequence continues at coordinate 73,291,813 of JAJHSJ010000003.1, forward strand.
AGAGAAAGAAAGAGAAAGACAGGGGAAGAAGAAAGGAAGAAAAAGGAAGAAGAGAAAGTGAGAGAGTATGGCGGCATGTTGAGTTATGCCGAGTCAACTCGGTTCTTGTCCCACCGAGTCAGGGACTGTTTGCATCAGATATATTCGAAGGACCTTTTCCTTCAATCAATCTCAAACTAGGTGTTCATAGACGCACCTCATCCAATCGAGGTGAAGGATATCCCACTTGGCTTCCTCATTCATGGAATTCTAAGATCGTTTGAACTTAAATTTATAATAATATTGTGATTGTGTGGATAGTAATTATGTCTCTTCTAAATTTCAATTGGTGATCATGCCCCTAATTCATTTTATGAAAATTGTGTTACACACATCATGCCACACTTAGAAATGCTTATATCCATGTACACTCCCACTAGTTACATCATGAGGTAAGAGATCTTGTTTTCATCTGAAAAATGAATTGCTACTTTACTCTTATCCAAGTTAGAATGGTCTTAGAATATCAAACATATTAAGGTAGTCCTTAGCTTTCTTATTTGGATGAAATACATGTGAACTATTATATTAACTTCTATGATTCATGCCATACAATTGTCTTACAAATAACAACAATATGTTTAGGAGTAGCCTTGTATTCTCTATGTTTTCCTAAGTAATGGTTTGATTTGTACCTAGCCGTTTTAGAGGAGAAAAGTGACATGATGCTTCCATTACTTGTATCTCATAAGTTGTACAAAGAATGCCAAGGGTGAATTACTACCTCACTTGAGAAGGATAGTGGACTTGTTTATAATGCTTGAAATGTCATACTCGTGGGCCCTCACTTGGGCCTAAAGAAAGCAATCGGATTTATATTGAGCTCATATTTAAATGCTAAATATTCTATTAAAAGACCACAAGTCTTGATTATGCTCATGAGAGAAATCTTGTGAATCCTACGAAATGTGCATGAGCATCATGGTACATGACATTCACGCATGACATATGAGTTTTTCCGAGTGCTCGATGTAAGTCACACTCTGATTGAATTCCTGAAGGCTCTAATGCTTCAGCTAAACTCACAGATCATGTGCATTTGTGTCACTTTGGGTACTCTTTCTTTGCATGAGGCTTTTCCAGGTTAGACTCTCCTTAGGCGTATGCCGTGTACTTTTCCAAGAGATATCCTTGGGCGCGCTCGTTTGAATGGCCTATTCCAGGTAGTTAATCTACCACGGCGGTCTATATGGCCTATTCTAGGTAGTTAATCTATCACGGACGGTCTGTATGGTCTTTTCCAGGTAGTCTACTACCGCGGGCGACCTTTATTTTGCCAGCTGGATGTACATCCCCAGATCTGTGACTTGAGCATACATTCATACATCAATACATTTACATTTAAATTCACATTATCTTTAATATGATTGATTATGTCTGGTTTAAAATATTTTCGAATGACTTGGTATGCATGAATCCTTGCGAGAAATTCCCATTGAGTTTTCAATCACCCAATCGTGCAGTTACACCAAATAGATGCAGGGTTGATAACAGGTGGAGACCCCTAGAACGAGATTTCAGGGACGGCTGAGGTGGAGATTGGTAATGAGGGTCTTTATGCCATTGAAGTTGAGCTATTGGAGCTCGACTGATAATTTAGGATTTACTTGCTTTCATATTTTAGATTTTGTATCTTGTTTGAATTGTAATAAAATATCTTCCCCTATTACTATAAGACCCGTATCCTAGACCGTACCGTTCCGTAGACTCCGCGGTCTTCCCGGTCGAATTTCGGTAACCTTCGACCCTTAACCGGCATTTGAGCGCGACCCTGATTCATACGCCGTCAACCCAAGTCGACTCAAACTGAGACAAGTACCTTAGCAACCGCACCGTCGCCACGGTTCCGATGCCGCGACTCGCGCACCGATCCGATGCTCAGGCTAGGAGATGTGGGCCAACGTTTGGTGCGAGGAAAACACTGCGCGTACAAATTTCGAGAGAATCTCTACGAGATGTCACATCAATCATCCATTAATCAATCCCATCATGTCAAGTACACATCACCTCACACCCTTCCCCAAGCAACCCCCAAAAGTTAAAAAGTTCTTACACAAGCCCATACCTCTCTTACAACATTTACCACAAAGGTAAAAAAAGCTCTTACACATCCATCACCACCACATCACCCATCACTCTCTCTCCCTTTACAACACCCTCTCTCTCTCATTTTCAAACACTCTCCCAAGTAAGAGAAGCCTCACACGTCCAAGCCCTTCCCCATCTCTTCCAAGCCACAAGTGTGGCCCACCTTTCCTACCCTTTCATCTCCCATCTCAACCATCCAAACCTCAGCTCCTCCGTTGGAATCGAAGCTAATGAGCTAAGGAAGCCTAGGGTGCAAGAAGAGTTGGTGGGTGATTTTTGGACTTTTGTTTTCATCCATTTGTTTGATGTAAGGGCCACATGTAGTAGGACCCACCTTGATGTAGGTTTTGTATCAAGAGGGGCCCATAGTGGCGGGGGCCCTCCATCTTTGCCGGTGTCTTTCTCTTCCTCTCTCTTTCTACGATTTTGGCCACCTATGATGTGTGTATTTCATCCATGCCATCTACCGGTGGATCCCATCTATGTGGGACATATCATGATGTTTGTATGTCATCCCAACCGTTCATAGAGGGCCCACCTTGAGGTGGCTAACGGTGTAGGTGGTTGCCAGTGAAGTGGGACCCGACGTGGGCCCACCCAGCCCCTTAGATCAGGTGGTGGACTGGGTGAAAGATGCCTCGTTTCAAACACTAGGATCTTGGCTTTGATCCCTGTGGAGGTGCCTAACATGGAGAGTACACTGACAGTGGGTGCACTGACATGGGGCATGTACTGACGTGAAGTGTGTGCAGGCGGTGGGGTCCATGGGACCCACCCACATCATCCATCCATTTCGGTAGGCCACACCCTCACACACGTGTGGTGCATCCACCGTCCAAGGATGGTGGGACCCACCCCTAGCTCACTGGCAGACCGAGTGAAAGATACCTCGTTTAACGCTGAGGTCTTGGCATCCATCCCTAGTGGTGGTGGCATGGGGTCCATGGGACCCAACCACACCGTCCATCCACTCGGTTGGACCACTCCATGATGTATGTGTTTAATCCAAACCGTCCACCATTTCTGGACGGTGGGGTCCACATTCGTGTGGGGCCCTCCTTGCACCCAGATACATAGCTCAACTGGTAGACTGAGTGAAAGATACCTCATTTTAACGCTGGGCCCATGCCCAGCTCCATAGCTCAACTGGCAGGCGGAGTGGAGATACCTCGTTTCAACACTTGAGGTCTTGGCATCGAACCCAGTGAGGGTGGCCTCTACGTGGGACCCACCAAAGTTTTGGTGTGGCCGAAACTTGGTCTGACCCTTCATTCAAGTGGGAAACCCACAATGGGTGGTCTGGATTTGTGGACCTCATCTCGATGGGCCCAATAAAAGATTATGAAGGTTTTAAATGGAGGGTATCCCTCTCAACTGTTGTACTTGGCGTGGCCCACACAAGTCATGAACCAGACTTGATTTTTGAGACCTAGGCCCACGTTGGAATGGTGCATCTAACTGATGGGTTAGATGTTGGCAAACATCAACGGTGGGGCCCACACCGCTCGACCCCATGGGACCCACCTCCGTACCTTTTCCCATATATATGGTGGGCCCTACGTGGGACCCACCTCTGTTGTGTTAGAGTAGCGGCAGAAAGAAAAAGAAAATGAAAGAAAAACTGAAAAGAGGAGAGGTGCAGCAACGTGCTGCACTCTCTCTATCTCTCCCTCTCTCTAAACTCTCTCTATCTCTCTCTCTACCTCTCTCTCTGACTCTCTCTCTCTCTATCTCTCTCTCTCTTTGAACGACAGCCTCGGGTAGGTCCCTCATGAGTTATGTGTGCGTGTGCGTGCGTGTGTGTGCGTGTGTGAGTGCATGTGTGTGTACGTGTGTGTGCATGTGCATGTGTGTGGGTCTGTGCATGTGTGTATATATGTGTATATATATATTTATATATATTGTTGTAAATATATTATATATATATACACACTATGTATTATCTAACATACCTGATGGTGGGCTTTCATGGGCCCCACCATGATGCACGTGTTGCATCCAATCTGTCCAACCATGTTAGAAGCTCATTTTTGTTGGCATGAGGCCAAAAAAAATGTGTCAGATCTATAGTTCAAGTGGACCCCACTTTGATGTATGTATGAGGCCCATCTTGGTTTATTTGTGGCCCATCCGTTGAGGCCCACCTTGATATGCATGAGGTCCATATGATTAGGCCCATCTTGATGTTGTTAGGGCCCAATCATTGAGGCCCACCTGATATACTTAAGGCCCATGTTATACGGCCCATTTGTTGTACCTAAGGCCCATGGGTCAAGGCCCAATTAGATGAACACAAGTCCATTAAGATGTATGACCCTACCATGGTTTGTGTAATGACGTTGTGACAGCCGTGCCTTGGGAGCAATGTTGGTTAAATGTCCGCATTATGACTCTTCCTAGGGCCCATTGTTAGGCCCATACTTGTAGGCCGTCTAGGCCCATTTTCGTTATAAACAACATCCATTACCATATAACATGTTTAATATAGTTCCATGATTCATGATCATACGCATCATATGTATGCTTGATATGAGAAGTGACTGATCATAGCATATGCCTTCGGGCAGATTGTTTAGGGGCTCCCGGTTAGGCAGTGTTGCCCCACATAAGTGTACGAGACGCGCTGGATTGCTGCATGACTGGATAGTGTGATTCATGCATTTGCATCGTGTGATATGGTTACTCTACGCCCTAGCGACATCAGGGCTGTAGCCGCCACAGGCATATCGTGGTTGGCAGGATTGGATACTAAAAATCTTGTTCTACATGGGGTGCTATAGATATCCCTGGGTGAAAGTCCCTAAACCCTTATGGTACCAAGAGGTTGTTTCAACGTCTAGACTGAGTGGGTGCAGGAGCGCCAACTGCCGATTACCAGAAGGCCGTACTTTCCACTGTGTTATGGTCGGTTGGAAGGGTGTGCGGCCTTACCAGCCCGAGAGGAGGGGGCAAAGCTAGGTTGAGTTTGACCAGCTCGAGGAATGAGTCCGCTATCGATGAGCCGAGCCCGATATTGGCAGGCAAATAGTGAGGTCTCTTCCACTTACCTTATTGCGTGCGATGAGGCAGCAATCTGGTTTAGAGTGTACTAGACCCCGGTGATATCCCAGATTTAAGCTGTATTGATATGTGGATATAAATGAGGATTTGTATGCTTGAGTTACATCTCGCATCGCATGGCCTTGGTATGGTTGACATCATTCATGCCTTGCATTGCATAGTCTTGGTATATCTAGTGGTATTCATGGATTCATCAGCATGTTCTGCATTACTCTGATTCTGCATATCTGCATTACTACCTTGCGCACACACTTTCACCACCCTTTAAGCTTTCTATAAGCTTATGCACGACCGTTGCGTGCAGGTGACGTTGGGACGCAACAACGCTGAGGCAGGAACATAGAGCAGATCATTTTGGAGCTTTTGTCTATCATCTTTGTATATGGGCATAAAAATTAATTAGATTGAAGATCTAAGTGGACCACACCATAAGAAAGAATAAAAAATAAATTTTTATCGTTAATATTTTATGTGGTCCACTTACAGCTTTGATCTGACTCCTTTTTTGGATCAACCCTTAAAATGATCTTAAAAAATGAATGGACGGAGTAGATAAATAACATACATCACGGTGGGCCCCACAAGACCTAAAACTAAGCATTTACAAGTGTCTTCCGTCACCCACCCCCAAAACATAACCCTGCGCGCGCTGATCTCCCAAATCCCTCTATCTGTTTCGCGCGCCTGCCCCTCCCAAAACCCAAACCCAAACCCAAACCCTCTTTCTCTCTCGCGCCCGCCCTCTCCCAGAACCCAAACCCTCTCTCTCTCTCTCGCGTCCGCCCGCCCCAATTTCCCAACCTCTCTCCCTCTCTCTCTCGCGCGTCCGCCCGCCCCTGTTTCCCAACCTCTCTCCCTCTCTCTCTCTCTCTATCTCTCTCCCTCTCTCGCTTGCGCTAGGGTTTTGAAAACCCCCTTTCGCCGCAAACCCACCTTAGATCTGTGAGAGAGACTTGGAGATCACTCAAAAGAAGGAGGAGAAGAAGAAGAAGGAGAAGAAAGAGAGGAAATCCAAATATCTCAGACATCTATCTTGCGAACCATCTACAATCTCTAGCTCCTCAAAACAACGGTTAGTCTCTCTTTCTCTCTCTGTTTCTAAAATCTGTGGAGTGGGTTTTGAATATTGAAAGGAACTATTCTTTCTTGTGGTATGGCCAACACAAGTTTTGGAATACTCCGATTTTCAGGAGGCAGATGAACGGATTGGCTACTCCCCTGCCGCCAGTCCGATGGCTGATGGTCGGTGCTCTGTGAGCCCCACCATGATGTATGTGTTTCACCCATTCCGTTCATCTATTTTTACAGATAATTTTAGGGCTTGATTCCAAAAACGAGAGGGATCTAAATCTTAGGTGGACCACACCACAGGAAAACAGTAGTGATTGGATATCCACCATTAAAATCCTCTTAAGGCCCTCCGTACTATTTATTTGATGTCCAATCTGTTAATTAAGTCATATGGACCCAGATGAAGGGGAAAAAACAAAGATCATCTTGATCTAAACTTTTATGCCCCCTAAAAAGTTTTTAATGATAGACGTTCATTCAAAAATATTTCCTGTAATGTGTTCCACTTGAGATTGGGATATACCTCATTATTGGTCTCATGAATATTGAAAGACGAGGCAGTGGACTGATCGACGGTTGGATCTCATGAAAGTTTCACACACAAGACGCTTGTCTAGCTGTACTTAGTTCATTTCACAAATAGTTTATTTAAATTCTACTTGGATAATATGATAGTGCACAACTTGTACTGATTTATGAATTATAAGGGAGAAGCATGCCTAACAGGGTGGGTGTAATTTTATTTATTTATTTTGAAAATGATTTACTTTTATGTGAAAAAAAGTTCGATGGTGTGTATTAGTGATGATCGTTATTGTTTATTCTCTTTGAGCCACATGTCGGCTCAAGTACTCTTTCAAACCAGCTCTTGCAGGTCTTTCTCATGCTTTTTAATGTTAGTGCCGAAACGGTATATGGCCTATATCAAGTCCGTTTGTTTAATCACATTTGATGGGTGGTTGCTCTTCTATATTTGAGTTCTTTATATGGGGAGTTGGGAGTTCTCCCAAGGTTCTACCTGTGAAGGTATTTTTGGGTGTTGGTTGTTTTTCTGTCAATTGATTGGGTTTGCATGTATTCTCTATGTTACCATGAAAGCATTAGTGAAGTAATGAAGATTTAGGTATACAGATGGAAATTTAATAAGGGAAAGTTTGTGGTTGGTCTTTGGTTCATGTTTCTGTCACTCACATACTACATCACTTAATTATTTTCCAATTTGTCATAACTATGGCATAGATGACAGGATTTAACCGTGACATGATTGTAATTCTTCTCATTATTTTCATCTTTGATCGTGATTGGAAGAAAATCGAGGCATTTGTCGGCTCAAAGACAGTTATTCTGGTAATTCAATACATCTTTATTTCTTGCTAAAGAATTAAGTTGCAACTAAACTATAATCTGCAACTCATGAACTGCAACAAAATCATCATTGTACTAATAATGCAAAGGCTTTAGGTTCAAAACTGGCATGGGTCAAACTTATAGTTACCTCTTCTTTGGTAGATATACAGGTATTGTAAGTTGTACCTGTTAATTGTTGGCTCTTACATTTTCTTTTACTGACTGGTCTTTGCATTTTGTAGAAATCTTTGAAGAAGTTGTTGTCACATGGGACTATTTTAGTAGGCCACAGTTTACATAATGAACTACAAGGTATGCAAAGGACCTTGTCACTCTTGAAGAAGTTCTATTTAATCAATTTGTTGAAAATTCTGATTAGTAGTATTTTTTTTTTTTTTTTTTTTTTGATGAGTAGTTCTCTTTCAGCCATCCTAATTGACATTCTTACGTTGTTGTGGGAGTGTTCTTTTCTAATGCTTCATGCTTGTGGTTTGTTCTCCTCTTTTACTTATTTTAATTTGTTTTTAATAATTTCTACAGTTGCATGTACTACAAAATTCAGAACTATTAGTGATCCTTCAAAGTATGATAGTTGAGAAGTAACTTTTGTTTCCTCATTTGATATTTAAAGAAAAGAAATCTTAGCATCTAATGATTGTTTACCCTGCATGCATTTGTTGGTATCAGATCCATTTCTCATGGAAACATCTCAAGTAGTTAGGGTGGCCTGGGCCATGCAAAATCAACATCTCGTGTAGGCCCACCCAACCCAACAAGCCCAGCCAATCAGTTCCACCCAAATATTCAAGGGTGTGTCGTTTGGAAAATGCAGCAATCACATTCTGCATTGGGTGGAATGGACTTCCTCTGTTGAACCAGCCTGCAATGGCGGAGTGAGCTAGTTTCTCTATTCAAAGGATCAGGAACAATGGTAATTGAGGCAAGTGGGCATTCTACTCACTGGGAATTTATTTACATCTAAATTCATCTCTATTGAGCATTTGGGGTTGCACGGAATTCAATATACAACTAGCAGGCTATCATTTTCCGCTTTAAAGAATTTTGCCTTTGATTGGCTTTGTGAGGTAATTTTAAGACCTGTGAGCATTGGAAATTGTGACAGCAATCCAGATTCGGTTATCTAATCCAGTATGTGGCTTTTTCTTTGATCGCATTTTCTTTTTCCAATCAAATTGCCTAAGAAAGTGAAAACATCAATTAGAAAAGAAAAAGAGCATGAAGGTCTCTCGTTGGCATTCAACGTGGCAATGATACTTCAATTAGAAAAGGTGACGAGGATACCCAAAGATTAGCTGGTTATACTACCACCACCACTAGGATCATGGTTCAATTTAATTTGTTTATGGACTTATTTGCTAATGCAAATTGTAGAGATGTGGAGGAATCGTTTATTTGAAACTTTGGGACCTTGCTAGCTTGTGGTTTTGGTTTCTTTAATAAATCTCTCCTGTTGAAAAATTGGAATTCCTGTTTTTATTTTTTCTTTCTTGCATTGTGTATCTGCTGATGAAGACAAAGAGGCTGGGTAACTATAAAAACTGATAAATATATTTTTTATTTGGGGTTCTTGTAGTATTTTATTTTTTTCCTTTCCTCTGATTGTTTGTTATGATTCCTCTGAGTACCTGTTTTCTGCTAACACTTGCTAGCTGAGGAGCACCTTCTTAAGATCCTAGCTAGCCATCCATCAATCAGGTCCCACCATGAACATTACCTGGTTCCAATGCAGGTGCCAATGCTTGGGTATTGCGTCATTTTGAATGAAATTCTCACCAAATACTTTAGTTAATCAGTTCTATCATGACTAAAATCCAGTCCTCATGCATCAATCAAAATGAACTATTCCTGGGATCTAAATGTATTTTTATATCTTTTCCTTTTATCTTGTGTCACTATTATGCTCTTTATATCTTTTTTTTTAAAAAAAGCTCTTTAACTGATTTAAGGCATGCCTTTATTTTGTACATTTTCCCAATTTATGCTACTATGAACTGATACAATATACAGCTAGTAAAGAAAATACAACAAAGATCCACATTCCCAATCTATAAAAAGGGTCGAAACCACCCTTCCCAATCTTATTTGTTGGACAGAAGTTATCTGTAGCAGCTACTACAGTTCCAAAAACTATATAATGGCAACTTTAGACCTTTCTTGTCTTCTCTGAGCCTATTTGCACTAATGAATCCTCTGTCATCTAACCATTATTTTCAAATACTTATGTAGTGAAGTATTGGTTCACAATTGATTGAAATGCTTATTGGAATTTCATATTTGTAATAATGTTGTTCTTGCTCCTTTTTATGATTCAGCGTAGGTAATTTGGTTTTGCATGCAATTGTTTCTGGAAATGGCACAACTGCTCAGATGTCGACTCGGTTGAGTGCAACCCATCCACCCTTAAAAGTGGGAGCACCCAAATGTGGAATTTAGGTACCATTTGAGTCTAAGCCAAATCACTGTTGTGTTCAATACCTGTGGTCATAAATTGCTTGAGATTTCTGGAAAGTGTGGGAGCATGAAGGATACCCACCATGCTCAATACCTGCATGCAATCTGTTTCTGGAAATGGCACAACCGATGTTTTCTTAAGGAGAGACTCTAGACTTCGAGAAGTACTTTCTCAAAGCTGTCAGATGTGATGCTCTTATGATTAGCATTATGCTGTGTGATTAATGATCCTAATCAAATATCAGATGGTGTAATGCCATCCATATCTGCGTTGTAGGATCTAGTTCTTGATTTTCAATGGTGAGTGTTTTAACCATTGTCTTTTTCATTCTCTCCCTACCAATGAGTTTTAAGTTACAAGAAGAAATTTTGGTTCTCAACAATTAATGGATAGTTCAAGGTGGTTTGCAATCATTGGTTTCATGGCATCATAGTATGTAGATATTTATTGTTTTACTTGAGAGAATGATGCAACTAGTTCTATTTTACAAAAGTTGTGTTCACTGTTCATTAAAGCTTATTGAGTGGTAAACTATTCAAGAAGAAACAGGTTCAAGTAACTTGTCCTAAAGTTGTCTACTTGCTTAAAGATGTATGTCTTTGTTTTGTGTATAGGGTTGAAATTGGATATGATGAAGGAACCATTATGATAAAAATTGGTTGAGAAGAACCAGTTGCTAGTATGGATAATAGTGGCAAGATCATATGGGCTAAGCATAATGAAATTCAAACTGTGAACATCAAGACTGTGGGGGCAGATTTTGAGGTTAGTTCACCTTGTATTTATCTTTTTGCAAGACATGTACTATATCAAAGTTGAAGTTGTATTCTGCTGAAGTTAACATGGTAACATTGCCATTTACTCAACTTCTCAGGTTACAGATGGAGAACGATTGCCTTTGGCTGTGAAGGAGTTGGGAAGCTGTGATCTTTACCCTCAGGTAAGTGAACTTTGCTCAAAATATTTCTACCGACCGTGTGGATATCCTAAACAGTTGTTAAAATGGAAGTTTTTCTTCTTTAAACTCTAGCATGGTGGAGAACATTAATATTCATGTTTCAACAACGAAGTTGAAAATCATTGAGTTGTTTCTAGGTAGTAGGTATAGACTTGACTTTATTTTCAGAGATGCACAATCAGAAGATGATTTGAAGCAGTGGATGAAATAAGATTCTCAAGGATAAACAGTATTGAAAGACAGGTGAATAGTAGTACTCTTCTTGAGGTTGCCACAGAATTGTTGAAGACAGTACATGATATCTATCCTGAATAAAATAACATTGTAATTGTCTACCAAGTACTTTTGCTCATACCTCAGTTTAAACAAGGCATGAAAGTGTGGGTATTACCATCTCGTTAATAAATTTACCGATAAAAACTGGTTTGAATGGGTTTATGTCTTCACATCTCATCCTAAGTGCAGCACTGACATGGTTGCTCATGGTTGAGCAGGGTTGAACTAAATGGTCCAGGTTTTGAAACCTACATGGAAGGTTTCTTCTGAAGCTTGATTTGCTGAACTTACATTCATCAGCTACGACTAAGTTTAAAATTTTCTTCCATATTTTCTTCTAACATCCTAGATATCAAATTAGTGTATTTTTCATGTTTCACAAGCCATCCAAATTGGGACCTACAATATGAACAGTTTAATTTAAGATACTACTCTGCCACATGTGTAGTTTCTTAATGCTTGTGTATCAACCAACACACCATTGTTTTATTGATCCAAGCTCTTCAGGAAATTAATAATTTCATGGTAAATTTTGTACATGGGCTTGAATGCAGATGTGGAGTTAGGCGGCACAAGGACTGTAGTATAAGCTCTTGCAAGGTCCAAACAAGGTTAGCAATGCCATTCTTGTTTTTATTTGACCATATCCTTGCAACTTGCTAGTTCAATTTAACTTTGATGATGTGCAACCATGCTTTGGTAAATTTTTGCAGTAGAGTTGGCTATCAAAATATCAAATGAGAATGCAAACAAGGATCGATCAGAGAGAGTTTTCCAGATGACTGAAATTGATGATCTGCAAGCCCCTCGTGACCTAAAGGAACGAAATCGACGACTATCCAATTGCTGAACTTGGTTTGATAATACTTTTGTAGTTCATATTTAAATGTTTGTTTGGAGGGTTTTTACTTGCAAAAAAAAAAAAAAAAAAAAGCCCCTCGTGACCTTCCTCTTGCATAACTTTGTATCAAGGTTTGATTCATCATCCTGAGCTGTTTATAGTTTTGTTGAAAACTTAAATGTCTAAACATGTTTGTTGCATCAGGACATGAGTACTCTATTTTTTAAGTATAAGACTTCCTGGCGGTTTATATGATGTTTGTGTTTATACGAATGAATATTCCTTTGACATTGTTTATTGATTTGATAATCTCTGTTAGAAACTCTCAAGAATTCCTCCAGTACTCTGTAGTTGGAGCATTGAAGCTTTCGTGTTGCTGATTTAGATGTTTCCTCTGCTCATAGACTACAAATAGTTCTCCAAGGAAGATTATATCTAATGCATCATCTGGTGAATGTGGTCAGAAAGAAATACTCATATTATGGTATATCTTCTACTCACCACTTCCATTGGAAATCCGAAGTAACGTTCTACAGAATGGAATTTTTGATTGCATAGAGAGTTTCTTCAGGAATGGGAAATAGCCACTACAATTCCTGAAAATCTTTCAATACTTACCATTTTGCTGGGCTTCTTTTGAGTTCTAAAAGGGTTAGTGAGATGGTGAATTGGGTATGTAAGGAGGGGTAGAGGATGAGAGGAAGACCCAAAGGGAAATGGGTTGAGAATTGAGATGGTCAAAATGGGTATGGAGACCTTTTCACTTGCTAAGGATAGGGCTGTGTTATATAGGAGTGATTGGTGAAACAGGCTTTGTAAGCTGTCCCCAAATAGCTGAGACAAGGCTTTGATGATTACTAGGATGATGATGATGTAAGCACATGCGCACATGCTTCACGGTTAGTGGCTTGCCTTGCAATTATCCCTCCATGACCTACTTTCCTTGCTTGCCTCTCGGGGCGTGCATGTAATAGTTGTAGTGGGGGCCAAAACTGGGTGGAACTGCATTGGCATGTGAGTTGTGAGCCTCTACCATGGGTGATTCCAAGTGCCTGGGTAAAAGCAGAAGGCTGATATCTGGTGGGCAGCTGCTTGTAAAACATTTCCCACTCCAAATTTAAAGCCAACCCCAAATTATTGGGAGAACGGCTAAAGATGACGACCATGATGATTGGACTACAACATCAGTGGTTATTGTAAATGATTGAACTCTAATTATGTTTGGGAGCCTTTTTGCCTTTTTGCTTTTCTGTATTTGCTTTTTCTCAGATATTCATTCAACTCTCAAAGATAAAGAAAAGTGTCCTTTTTTCCATAACTGTTTCTCCCCTCGTGTTCACTCAGGTTGTGGAGAAGCTACAGTCTGGTGGTAAATCTAAAAGGGAGGGTTGGCAGACTGAACTACCAAGGTTTGGGCTTGGAAGAGGTGTTATAGAAATGTTGGAAAATGAGAAAACAAAAGATGCGGCTTGGCAAGGCAAATGCTCTGGTACAGTGTCTGTCAGCCATTTTGAATGAAGTAATTTTTTTATTTTCTATGCAATTCAGTATGCAAGATTGTGTTTTGTGTTTTTTTTTTTTTAAAGCGAGCTATGCTAATATTTATTTTGTTCCTGTGAATCTATTCAGCTACATCGGTGGAGGTCAATCTGAGGGCCATTTTTCTTTGACAAATGAGGCATATTCAATGTTAGTAAGACATGGTACATTTATAGGATTTTCTATTGTGATTTGTGAATCTTCTATTCATAAAGTTGTTTAAGCACATCATATCCGTAATATGCAGTCTTTAAATTGTTAGGAAATCATTAATGCCAGCCTCTTTTATTCGATCAGCATGAACTGTACTTAGGTACACATGGTTATTCAACTCTTGTATTATGCATGGTCCTTACTGTCTTTAGGTTTATTTTTTGGTTATTTACCACTTCTGCATTGAATATTGGAATTTTCTTGCATACTTTGAATTCTCTAGGTCAATATATTCATGAGGATATTTGTTTCCTAGCATTTGTATTTCTACATTTGCTTATGTTGATATGCTTGGGACAATTCGAGTTCCTTGTTTTTTTCAGGGCTGGGATCATTATCTTAGTAACTATGAAGTTTTTCTTCATACTAACATGTAGGCATGTAATATTTGTTGTGTTAATGCTTTTGTCAGCCTCTCTCCCATGCATTGGTTGGCTTCTAAACCAGACAATCTTCAGCTGGCAAGCACCTTTGGGAAGGTTTGGGTTCTGTAGGCACTTGGACCTGTTGGCACGTGGGAAGGATGGTAACTCATTGTCCATTGAGGTCTGGGACCATTGCTTATTTATACACTTTCTATATCATATATTATTAAGATTTTCTGGGTTCTTCTGAGTTTAATACGTCTTATGTAGGATCTGCTCACACTAAGGTACAGAATGACTACTTATTTGGTGTCTGACTAACTTGTGACATTTGGGGATATTGGCAGTGGATCCTTTTCTTGGACACATTTTTTTGGTAATGCTTGTTATTTGTTGGGCCATTTATAATTGAGAAAGCTTGTAAGTGCGTGAGCAAACTCATTTCAAATCTACCGTCACACCATTATGCTACAAGTTCCTTGCAAACAACAGAAAAGATGAAAGCATCAAATATATATATATATATATATATATATATATATATATATATATATATATATATATATATTAGAGGGGATCATCTCAACTTGTGTTTTTTTCCACTGCAGGTGATTATCATGCATATATTTTTGTTGGCAACTACTATCCACCAATGTACATATTTATATAATAGCCATCCTTTCATATGTCATTGATTTTATCTTGCCTTTTTCCTTGTGTTGTGAAGTTTCAGTCTCTAATAGGATTTCTTTTGATTGTAGGATTCACCTGTCTTCAATTACATCAATAATTCGTCTCCTATTAAAGCCAGATAAGTCTGTGCATATCACGAAAAGCTTCCCATCACTTAGTTTTGTTGCGTCCCTGCCAGCTGTGTTTACCTCACCACATGTCAATTCCCGTAAAGAATCCAGGTTCCTCATAAGGTAACAACTCACTACTTCTTGCTTCTTTTTGAAAGCTGAGGGTAAAGGCTTTAGCCTCGGTTTTTAACCTTTTTAGCCACAGTTTTGAAATGAGGCTAAAGCCCCCTTTTCTTGTAGTGTTCATATAATTTTTTTGCTCTTTCAATGCAGCTAGGTACAACATTGGTGCAGTTATCTTGCTCTGGGCACCTATAGTCTTGGTATGTCTCATCCATTATTTGTGCAACTAATGTCTTGGAATGTTTTACAATCTTTAAAATCTTTATATGTAAATTTGTGCCCATTTGCATTGTCGGAGAAACTAAAAAATTTATTCATTCTCAGATTGCAATGTGGAATATGCATCCATTATTCAAAGAAAGGGCGACATTCCAAGCACTCACACTTTCTCTCCTTGCTAGCTAAATTGGTGAGTCTTCTTTCCTTCATACTATATGATTCATTGAAGAAGTGGCCTGGCCATTTGGACAGGCCCATGTTTATATATTATCATGAAATTGATGAAGTAGATCCGGATGTGTGTCGGAGCTATCCGGATGTGGAGCGGGGGTCCCTGGAAGGTGGGAACCGCTGTTATGACCATGATGAAGCTGTCCATTTCCTATGGACGGCATTGGAGGGGCCTGACCATTTGGACAGGCCGTATTTATGTATTTGGTCGAGATTAATGAAGCAGACCCGGATGTGCGTCGGAGCTATCCGGAAGAGCGGGGGTCCCTGGAAGGTGGGAACCGTTGTTATGACCATGATGAAGCTGTCTATTTCCTATGGACGGCATTGGATGGGCCTGACCATTTGGACAGGCCGTGTTTATGTATTTGCTTGAGATTAATGGAGCAGACCCGGATGTGCGTCGGACCTATCCGGAAGAGCGGGGGTCCCTAGAAGGTGGGAACCGTTGTTATGACCATGATGAAGCTGTCCATTTCCTATGGACGGCATTGGAGGGGCCTGGCCATTTGGACAGGCCGTGTTTATGTATTTGCTCGAGATTAATGGAGTAGACCCGGATGTGCGTCGGAGCTATCTGGAAGAGCGGGGGTCCCTGGAAGGTGGGAACCGCTGTTATGACCATGATGAAGCTGTCCATTTCCTATGGACGGCATTAGAAGGGCCTGTCCATTCGGATAGGCCGTGTTTATATTTGTATTATATTTGTATTTGCAGGGACCACACCCGAACCCATTCTCAAATCCTATAACCAATAACCTCTAACCTATAACCTAAATCAAAACCCCTAACCTAAACCAAAACCTAAACCTATAACCTAAACTCAATTCCCTAAAGCTAAACCTACACCTAATCCTAATCTCAACTCCCTAACCTAAACCTAAACCTTAACTTGAAAACCCAAACTTAAACCCAATCGTGAACCTGAACCCGATTTCCTAAACCTAAACCATAACCCATTCTTAAATCCAAAAATCTATAACCTAAACCTAAACTAAAACCAAAACCTATAACCTCTACCCGAACACATTCTCAAATCCAAAAATCTAAACCTTAACCAAAACCTATAACCTAAACCCGAACCCATTCTCAAATCCAATAACCTAAACCTTAAACTAAACCAAAACCAATAACCTAAACCAAAACCTATAACCTAAACTCAAATCCCTAAAACCTTAACCTATAACCTAAACTCAAATCCCTAAACCCGAACCCATTCTCAAATCCCATAACCTATAACCTAAATGAAAGCCAAAACCTATAACCTAACCTAAACCTATACTTATAACCTAAAACTATTCCCAAATCCCAAAACCTATAACATAAACGTAACCTTTCCCTAAACCTATAACCTAAACTCAATTCCATAGAGCTAAACCTACACTTAATCCTAATCTCAACTCTCTAACCTAAACCTAAACCTAAATTTGAAAACCAAGACTTAAACGCAATCCCGAACATGAACCCGATTCCTAAACCTAAACCATAACCCATTCTCAAATCCCAAAAAACCTATAACCTAAACCTTAACCTAAACCTTAACCTAAACCTTAACCAAAACCTGTAACCTAAACCCGAGCCCATTCTCAAATCCCAAACCTATAACCTATAACCAAAACCTAAACCTATAACCTAAACCAAAACCAAAACCAAAACCTATAACCTAAACCCGAACCCATTCTCAAATCCAATAACCTAAACCTTAACCTAAACCAAAACCAATAACCTAAACCAAAACCTATAACCTAAACTCAATTCCCTAGAGCTAAACCTACACCTAATCCTAATCTCAACTCCCAAACCTAAACCTAAACCTAAACTTGAAAACCAAGACTTAAACGCAATCCCGAACATGAACCCGATTCCTAAACCTAAACCATAACCCATTCTCAAATCCCAAAAAACCTATAACCTAAACTTAAACCTAAACCTTAACCTAAACCTTAACCAAAACCTGTAACCTAAACCCGATCCCATTCTCAAATCCCATAAACCTATAACCTAAACCAAAACTCAAATCCCGAAACCAAAAACCTATAACCTAAACCCGAAAACCTAAACCTATAACCTAAAAAACTAAAACAAAACCTATAACCTAAACCCGAACCCATTCTTAAATCAAAAACCTAAACCTTAACCTAAACCAAAACCTATAACCTAAACTCAAATCCCTAACCAAAACCTATAACCTAAACTCAAATCCCGAAACCAAAACCTATAACCTAAACTCGAAAACCTAAACCTTAACCTAAATCAAAACCTAAACCCGAACCCATTCTTAAATCTAAAAACCTAGACCTTAACCTAAACCAAACCTATAACCTAAACCCGAACCCATTCTCAATTTCAAAACCAAACCTATAACCTAAACTCAAATCCCTAAACCAAAACCTATAACCTAAACGAACCTAAACCTTATTCAAAACCTAAACCCGAACCCATTCTCAAATCGAAAAACCTAAACCTTAACCTAAACCAAAACCTATAACCTAAACCTTAACCTAAGCCTAAATCAAAACCTATAACCTAAACCAAAACCAAAACCTATAACCTAATTAACCCTAAACCCTAAACCTAAACTTGAAAACCAAGACTTAAACCCAATCCCGAACATGAACCCGATTCCTAAACCTAAACCATAACCCATTCGCAAATCCAAAAACCTATAACCTAAACCTAAACCTAAACCTAAACTAAAACCTATAACCTAAACCAAAACCAAAACCTATAACCTAAACCCGAACCCATTCTCAAATCCCAAAATCTATAACCTAAATTTAAACCTTAACCAAAACCTATAACCTAAACCAAAACCAAACCTGTAACCTAAACCCGAATCCATTCTCAAATCCCAAAACCTATAACCTAAACCAAAACCAAAACTTATAACCTAATCCCGAACCTATTCTCAAATCCCAAAAAATCTATAACCTAAACCTAAACCTAAACCTTAACCTAAACCTTAACCAAAACCTGTAACCTAAACCCGAGCCCATTCTCAAATCTCAAAACCTATAACCTAAACCAAAACCAAAACCAAAACCTATAACCTAAACCCGAACCCATACTTAAATCCAAAAACCAAAACCTTAACCTAAACCAAAACCTATAACCTAAACCAAAACCTATAACCTAAACTCAAATCCCTAAACCAAAACCTATAACCTAAACTCAAATCCCTAAACCAAAACCTATAACCTAAACCTAAATCAAAACCTAAACCCGAACCCATTCTCAAATCTAAAAACCTAAACCTTAACCTAAACCAAAACCTATAACCTAAACCCGAACTCATTCTCAAATCCAAAAACCTAAACCTTAACCAAAACCTATAACCTAAACCTTAACCAAAACCTATAACCTAAACCAAAACTAAAACCTATAACCTAATCCCGAACCCATTCTCAAATCCCAAAAAACCTAAACCTAAGCCTAAACCAAAACCATAACCTATAACCTAAACCCGAACCCATTCTCAAATCCCAAAACCTATAACCTAAACCCGAACCTATTCTCAAATTCGAAAACCTATAACCTAAACCTAAACCTTAACCTAAACCTAAACCAAAACCTATAACCTAAACCAAAGCCTATAACCTAAACCCGAACCCATTCTCAAATCCCATAACCTATAACCTAAACCAAAGCCAAAACTTATAACTTAAACGCGAAGCCATTCTCAAATCCAAAAACCTAAACCTTAACCAAGACCTATAACCTAAACCAAAACCAAAACCTATAACCTAAACCTGAACCCATTCTCAAATCCAAAAACCTAAACTTTAACCAAAACCTATAACCAAAACCAAAACCTATAACCTAAACCCAAACACATTCTCAAATCCAAAAACCTAAACCTTAACCTAAACCAAAACCTATAACCTAAACCTTAACCTAAACCTAAACCAAAACCTATAACCTAAACCAAAACCAAAACCTATAACCTAAACCCGAACCCATTCTCAATTCCCAAAACCAAAACCTATAACCTAAACCAAAACCAAAACCTATAACCTAAACCCGAACCCATTCTCAAATCCCAAAACCTATAACCTAAACCCGAACCCATTCTCAAATCCAAAAACCTAAACTTTAACCAAAACCTATAACCTAAACTAAAACTTATAACCTAAACCCGAGATCATTCTCAAATCCCAAAACCTATAACCAAAACCTATAACCTAAACCCAAACTCATTCTCAAATCCCAAAACCTATAACCTAAACCTAAACCTTAACCTAAACCTAAACCTATAATCATATGGTGAGACCATTTCTTTTGTGTTAATTTCATTCCTCTTTAAGTTTTTTTTTTAATTTATTAAGAAAAAATGGTTATACATGATGCACTTCTTTCACTTTGTCTTTCTTTTCTCCAATGGGTATTCTAATTTATGAGTGACATGACTGTTTGTAGGATGATGGAATATACGAAGCTGTTGAAATTTCATGCTGAAGTGCAAGCACATTAATTTCTCTAATGAAGCCAAAGGCTTGTATTTTCAGTATTATTGTAATTGTAATTGTAATTGATTGAATGAATTGGATTGTAATTGATTGTAATTATAATTGATTGAATGAAGGATTGTAATTGAATGAATGAATGAAGGATTGTAATTGAATGGATGAATGATTGTACAGGCGGTAATTGAATGAATGAATGATTGTACAGGTGGTAATTGAATGAACAAATGATAATATAAAATTTTTTAATGTCCAAAATAGCTACGGATACTGACCGTAGCCACTAATCTGACAGGTGTAGCCTTAAATTTGGGATTTTTAATATTTTGCTATAGATTATAACCGTAGTTATTGGAATATATAACTACGGATTAAATCTGTAGCCATAGGTTGCATCGCGCCAATGAGTACGAGAGTGCTACGGACTAAAACCGTAACCATAGATCTCTGGTACAGATTTGGTCCGTAGCCTTTGCCAGTTTCTAGTAGTTATTGCTACGGATCATATCCGTAGCTGTTGGGACATATAGCTACGGATTAAATCCGTAGCTATAGGTTCAAAACCTATTGTTTCAGGACCTACGACTACGCTAGTGCTACGGACTAGATCCGTAGCCATATATCTATGGCTACGGATTTAATCCGTAGCCTTTGCCCATTTTTTTGGTAGTGGCTGGGAGCCGAGAATGGGGTTCTACGGAGGCTGTCGGCGCCGGATTTGGCGATCGAGAATTTTATGAGCCTGATTTCCGAGCTTGGGGCATGACCGAAGTTGGTATCAGATCATAACTCGGGAATAACTAAGAACTACATTTCATGTCTGCTATGAGTTTAGGATGATTAAGTCCCAAGTCTAGATAGTTTAATGATCTACTGTTACAGACCCTTAACATGCGTGTCTTCGAGAGTTTCCAAGTTGATAGGCGCCTTCGAGCTTCCTGTAGGAAATGGCGCACTAGAGAGTGACCCGATCGACCCCCGCACCACCACCTGAGACTCCCGCACTACCGCATGAGACTCTCGCACTACCACCAACGATCCCTGTTCCACCACCAGAGATTCCTACTGCCTAGCATATGGATGTAGCTCCTCTACCAGAGATTCCTATTACCCAGCCTAAGGATGTAGCTCCTTTACCAGAGAACGATGCGGATCCGACCGTATCCATGAGTGCTTCCCAGTTACAGTAAATGCTGCAGGCTGTGACCGTCGCACTATAGGGGCAGGGCAGGCACCCTGTTGTTTCACCGAAGCAGGCCGAGCAGGATCGCGCGAGTGCCCTCCTTTGGGAGTTTTGACGACTCGATCCCCTGCATTTTCAGGCAAATCAGACCCGACAACAGCTAAGAGATGGCGCGCCGATGTGGAAAAGATATTCGATACGATGGGATGCACGACCGAGCGGCGAGTCCGATTAGCCGTATTCCTTCTCCATGGTGAGGCTGAGCACTGGTGGACGTCAGTCTCCCGAGCAGCGGGCGTCGATTTTGCATGAACTTGGGAGGATTTTATCAATCAATTTGACCGACAGTATTTTCCTGATCACATCCGACAGCAGCGAGCGTTGAAGTTCGAGGCCTTAGTGCAGGGCGATATGACAGTGGCTCAGTACGTGGCTCATTTCGTAGCGCTGTCCAGATTTGCACCTTACTTAGTAGATGATGAGGAGCGGAGAGCCCGCCGATTTGAGGACGGTTTGCATTACAGTCTTCGAGGCCATGCCATTGGGCATGAGCTCCCGACTTTTGAGGGAGTGGTACGGAAGGCCCAGATTTTTTAGGCTGAGTGGGCCGGTTCTCAGTCTGATTATGGTCAAAGGAGAGACAGGAAGAGGCACGCTCCTTTCGATGACTCCCAACAGCGTTGACCACACCAGCAAAGGCACACAGGTCGTCCAGCATTCTGAGCGCTAGCAGCACCTCCAACACCACCTCCGAGGCAGTTTACCGGCACGTGTTTTGGGTGCGGTGTGACCGGGCACCATATGTGGGAGTGTCCTAACCCCCAACAGCAGCAGCAGCCGCCGAGAGGTCCACAACAGCCTCCACCATAGCAGCAGCAGAGATCTCCACCACAGCAGCAGCAGAGACCCCCACAACAGCAGTGACAACAGCCCCACCACCGAGACCACCTCAGCAGCAGCATCAGCACCAGCCTCCGAGGCCGCAGCAGCAGAGGCAGCAGTTTCGACCGCCTCAGCGACCCCAGCAGCAGCAACACGTTCAGAGGGGACAGACACCTCCCCAGCCAGCTCAGGTTACACTACCAAAAAAAGGGACAAAGGCTACAGATAAAATCCCTAGCCTTAGACCTATGGCTACGGTTCTAGTCCGTAGCACGTCCGTAGTCGTAGTTGCAGTAACAATAGGTCTGGAACTTATAGCTACGGATTTAATCCGTAGCTATAGGTTACAACAGCTACGGATTGGCTCCGTAGCAATTATGTCCGTAGCTATAGGTCACAACAGCTACGGATTTATTCACTACCGCTACGGATTAAATCCGTAGCTATATCTGGTAATAGCTACGGATATAACCCGTAGCAACTATATCCGTAGCTGTAAATTACAACAGTTACGGATTTAATCACAACAGCTACGAATTGAATCTGTAGCTATATCTGGCAATAGCTACGGATATAATCCGTAGCAATTATATCCGTAGCTGTAGATTACAACAACTACGGATTTAATCACTACAGCTACGGATTAAATCTGTAGCTATATCTGGCAATCGCTACGGATATAATCCGTAGCAATTATATCCGTAGCTGTAGATTACAACAGTTACGGATTTAATCATAACAGCTACGGATTGAATCCGTAGCTATAGGTTACAACGCTACGGATTATTTGTTTATTCAATTATCACCTGTATAATCATTCAATTACCACCTGTATAATCATCCTATATAATCATTCAATTACCACCTGTATAATCATCCTGTATAATCATTCAATTACCACCTGTATAATCATCTTATATAATCATTCAATTACCACCTGTATAATCATCCTGTATAATCATTCAATTACCACCTGTATAATCATCCTGTATAATCATTCAATTACCACCTGTATAATCATTCATTCATTCCATTACAATCAATTACAATCATTCATTCATTCAATTACAATCAATTACAATCCTTCATTCAGACAATTACAATCCTTCATTCAATCAATTACAATTACAATCCTTCATTCAATGAATTACAATTACAATTACAATAATGCTGAAAATACAAATCTTTGGCTTCATTAGGGAAATTTGCTCGACTTCACCCTGAAATTTCAAAGATAAAGAATTGAAAGAATAAATATCCTTCATTCAATGAATTACAATTACAATTTACAATTACAATAATGCTGAAAATACAAATCTTTGGTTTAGGTTAGGTTATAGGTTAAGGTTTAGGTTAGGAAACCGGTTTCAGGTTCGGGATCGGATTTAAGTTTGGGTTTTCAAGTTTAGGTTTAGGTTTAAGTTAGGGAGTTGAGATTCTGATTAGGTGTAGGTTTAGGTTAAGGGATTTGAGAATAGGTTAAGATGTAGGTTTAAGAAATCGGGTTCGGGTTCGGGATCAGGTTTAAGCTTGGGTTTTCAAGTTTAGGTTTAGGTTTAGGTTAGGTAGTTAGGTTTAGGTTAGGTTGTAGGTTAAGGTTTTGGGAATTGAGAATAGGTTAAGGTTTAGGTTTAGGAAACCGGGTTCGGGTTCGGGATCGAGTTTAATTTTGGGTTTTCAAGTTTAGGTTTAGGTTTAGGTTAGGGAGTTAGGTTTAGGTTACGTTGTAGGTTAAGCTTTAGGGAATTGAGAATAGGTTAAGGTTTAGGTTTAGGAAACCGGGTTCGGGTTCGGGATCGAGTTTAATTTTGGGTTTTCAAGTTTAGGTTTAGGTTTAGGTTAGGGAGTTAGGTTTAGGTTACGTTGTAGGTTAAGCTTTAGGAAATTGAGAATAGGTTAAGGTTTAGGTTTAGGAAACCAGGTTCGGATTCGGGATCGGGTTTAAGTTTGGGTTTTCAAGTTTAGGTTTAGGTTTAGGTTAGGGAGTTAGGTTTAGGTTAGGTTGTAGGTTAAGGTTTAGGGAATTGAGAATAGGTTAAGGTTTAGGTTGAGGAAACTGGGTTCGGGTTCGAGATGGGGTTTAAGTTTGGATTTTCAAGTTTAGGTTTAGGTTTAGGTTAGGGAGTTAAGTTTAGGTTAGGTTTTAGGTTAAGCTTTAGGGAATTGAGAATAGGTTAAGGTTTAGGTTGAGGAAATTGGGTTCGGGTTCGGCATCGGGTGTAAGTTTTGGTTTTCAAGTTTAGGTTTATGTTTAGGTTAGGGAGTTAGGTTAAGGTTAGGTTATAGGTTAAGGTTTAGGGAATTGAAAATAGGTTAAGGTTTAGGTTGAGGAAACCGGGTTCAGGTTCAGGTTCGGGTTTAAGTTTGGGTTTTCAAGTTTAAGTTTAGGTTTAGGTTTAGGTTTAGGTAGTTAGGTTTAGGTTAGTTTGTAGGTTAAGGTTTAGGTTTAGGAAACCGGTTTCGGGTTCGGGATCGGGTTTAAGTTTGGGTTTTCAAGTTTAGGTTTAGGTTTAGGTTAGGTTGTAGGTTAAGGTTTAGGGAATTGAGAATAGGTTAAGGTTTAGGTTGAGGAAATTTGGTTCAGGTTCGGCATCGGGTTTAAGTTTAGGTTTTCAAGTTTAGGTTTAAGTTTAGGTTAAGGAGTTGAGATTTAGGATTAGGTGTAGGTTTAGGTTTAGGGATTTGAGAATAGGTTAAGGTTTAGGTTTAGGAAACCGGTTTCGGATTCGGGATCGGGTTTAAGTTTGGGTTTTCAAGTTTAGGTTTAGATTTAGGTTAGGTAGTTAGGTTTAGGCTAGGTTGTAGGTTAAGGTTTAGGGAATTGAGAATAAGTTAAGGTTTAGGTTTAGGAAACCGGGTTCGGGTTCGGGATCGGGTTTAAGTTTGGGTTTTCAAGTTTAGGTTTAGGTTTAGGTTAGGGAGTTACGTTTAGATTCGGTTGTAGGTTAAGGTTTAGGGAATTGAGAATAGGTTAAGGTTTAGGTTGAGGAAACTGGGTTCGGGTTCGGGACCGGGTTTAAGTTTGGGTTTTCAAGTTTAGGTTTAGGTTTAGGTTAAGGAGTTAGGTTTAGTTTAGGTTGTAGGTTAAGGTTTAGGGAATTGAGAATAGGTTAAGGTTTAGGTTGAGAAAATTTGGTTCGGGTTCGGCATCGGGTTTAAGTTTGGTTTTTCAAGTTTAGGTTTAGGTTTAGGTTAGGGAGTTGAGATTTATGATTAGGCGTAGGTTTAGGTTAAGGGATTTGAGAATAGGTTAAGGTTTAGGTTTAAGAAATCGGGTTCGGGTTCGGGATCGTGTTTAAGTTTGGGTTTTCAAGTTTAGGTTTAGGTTTAGATTAGGTAGTTAGGTTTAGGTTAGGTTGTAGGTTAAGGTTTTGGGAATTGAGAATAGGTGAAGGTTTAGGTTTAGGAAACCGGGTTCGGGTTCGGGATCGGGTTTAATTTTGGGTTTTCAAGTTTAGGTTTAGGTTTAGGTTAGGGAGTTAGGTTTATGTTAGGTTGTAGGTTAAGGTTTAGGGAATTGAGAATAGGTTAAGGTTTAGGTTTAGGAAACTGGTTCGGGTTTAAGTTTGGGTTTTCAAGTTTAGGTTTATGTTTAGGTTAGGGAGTTAGGTTTAGGTTTAGGTTTAGGTTGTAGGTTAAGGTTTAGGGAATTGAGAATAGGTTAAGGTTTAGGTTGAGGAAACTGGGTTCGGGTTCGGGATCGGGTTTAACTTTGAGTTTTCAAGTTTAAGTTTAGGTTTAGGTTAGGGAATTAGGTTTAGGTTCGGTTGTAGGTAAAGGTTTAGTGAATTGAGAATTGGTTAAGGTTTAGGTTGAGGAAACTGGGTTTGGGTTCAGGACCGGGTTTAAGTTTGGGTTTTCAAGTTTACGTTTAGGTTTCGGTTAGGGAGTTAGGTTTAGGTTATGTTGTAGGTTAAGGTTTAGGGAATTGAGAATAGGTTAAGGTTTAGGTTGAGAAAAGTGGGTTCGGGTTCGGCATCGGGTTTAAGTTTGGGTTTTCAAGTTTAGGTTTATGTTTAGGTTAGGGAGTTAGGTTTAGGTTAGGTTGTAGGTTAAGGTTTAGGGAATTGAGAATAGGTTAAGGTTTAGGTTGAGGAAACTGGGTTCGGTTCGGGACCGGGTTTAAGTTTGGGTTTTCAAGTTTAGGTTTAGGTTTAAGCTAGGGAGTTTGGTTTAGGTTAGGTTGTAGGTTAAGCTTTAGGGAATTGAGAATAGGTTAAGGTTTAAGTTGAGGAAATTGGGTTCGGGTTCGGCATCGGGTTTACGTTTCGGCTTTCAAGTTTAGGTTTATGTTTAGGTTAGGTTGTAGGTTAAGCTTTAGGTAATTGAATATAGGTTAAGGTGAAGGTTGAGGAAACCGGGTTCGGGTTCGGGTTCGGGATCGGGTTTAAGTTTGAGTTTTAAAGTTTAGGTTTAGGTTTAGGTTAGGGAGTTAGGTTTAGGTTAGTTTGTAGGTTAAGGTTTAGTTCTAGGGAATTGAGTTTAGGTTATAGGTTTTGGTTTAGGTTATTGGTTTTGGTTTAAGTTTAGGTTTAGGTTATTGGATTTGAGAATGGGTTCGGGTTTAGGTTGTAGGTTTTGGTTTTGGTTTTGGTTTAGGTTATAGGTTTTGGTTTAGGTTATAGGTTATAGGTTTTGGGATTTGAGAATGGGTTCGGGTTTAGGCTATAGGTTTTGGTTAAGGTTTCGGTTATAGGTTTTGGGATTTGAGAATGGGCTCGGGTTTAGGTTACAGGTTTTGGTTAAGGTTTAGGTTAAGGTTTAGGTTTAGGTTTAGGTTATAGGTTTTTTTGGGATTTGAGAATGGGTTATAGTTTAGGTTTAGGTTAGGTTATAGGTTTTGGCTTTGGTTTAGGTTATAGGTTATGGGATTTAAGAATGGGTTCGGGTTTAGGGATTTGAGTTTAGGTTATAGGTTTTGGTTAAGGTTTAAATTTTTGGATTTGAGAATGTGTTCGGGTAGAGGTTATAGGTTTTGGTTTTAGTTTAGGTTTAGGTTATAGATTTTTGGATTTGAGAATGGGTTATGGTTTAGGTTTAGGAAATCGGGTTCAGGTTCAAGATTGGGTTTAAGTTTGGGTTTTCAAGTTAAGGTTTAGGTTTAGGTTACGAAGTTGAGATTAGGATTAGGTGTAGGTTTAGCTTTAGGGAATTGAGTTTAGGTTATAGGTTTAGGTTTTGGTTTAGGTTAGGGGTTTTGATTTAGGTTATAGGTTATAGGTTATAGGTTTTGGTTATAGGTTATAGGATTTGAGAATGGGTTTGGGTGTGGTCCCTGCAAATACAAATATAATACAAATATAAACACGGCCTGTCCGAATGGCCAGGCCCTTCCAATGCCGTCCATAGGAAATGGACAGCTTCATCATGGTCATAACAGCGGTTCCCACCTTCCAGGGACCCCCGCTCTTCCGGATAGCTCCGACGCACATCCGGGTCTGCTCCATTAATCTCGAGCAAATACATAAACACGGCCTGTCCAAATGGCCAGGCCCCTCTAATGCCGTCCATAGAAAATGGACAGCTTCAGCACGGTCATAACAGCGGTTCCCACCTTCCAGGGACCCCCGCTCAACATCCGGATAGCTCCGACGCACATCCGGATCTGCTTCATCAATTTTGAGATAATATATAAACATGGGCCTGTCCAAATGGCCAGGCCACTTCATCAATGTATCATATAGTATGAAGGAAAGAAGACTCACTAATTTAGCTAGCAAGGAGAGAAAGTGTGAGTGCTTGGAATATCGCCCTTTCTTTGAATAATGGATGCATATTCCACAATGCAATCTGAGAATGAGTAAGTTTTTTAGTTTCTTCAAAAATGCATATGGGCACAGATTTACAAATAAAGATTTTAAAGACTGTAAAACAGAGTAAATGATTATATTAACTTCCAAGTATCGATTAAGAAGAAAAATATAAATGATGATGGGAAGGAAATCTCGATATATTAAATTAT
Source organism: Magnolia officinalis (assembly GCA_021015155.1). Taxonomy (NCBI): domain Eukaryota; kingdom Viridiplantae; phylum Streptophyta; class Magnoliopsida; order Magnoliales; family Magnoliaceae; genus Magnolia; species Magnolia officinalis. The sequence continues at coordinate 73,319,949 of JAJHSJ010000003.1, forward strand.
TGAAGGACAATAAGACATACCAAGACTAAGGGTGTCCAGAGCAAGATAACTGCACCAATGTTGTACCTAGCTGCATTGACAGAACAAAAAAATTATACGAATGAAATGACAAAAAGCCAGGATATCATGGACCAAGAGGAAGATGAGTACCCTCAATAAAAAACTCATGCCAAGCATATTTAATGCGACGAAATTTCATTATGTCTTTGGTTGGCTTCACCAAAGGTTTTATTTTCAATAAAAAACTCATGCCAAGCATCCGTAACAATTCATTTTCAATTTATTCCTGGCAATGACCACCAGGATATATAAGACACAATATTCAGAGTATACTAGGAAACACTAGCTGATAAAGCATTTTACAAACCTTCAAAAGATTTCCATACTCTGAACGAGCACACCCTCGTCATCCCATTGCATATCCTTAGCTTTGGAATGTGGGTCCTTTCCAATTAATTGAAGAGGCAAGTCTAGCTGCAGAGGTTTAATGTGATGGGAGTTAGAAAAATTTGAGCATATTTCATATTTGAGCATCACACTTGAAAGTAGAGCCTTTTAAGCTTCCTCAGTAGTTAGAAAAATTAGGGAGTTAAGCCTCCTATCAAGTTCTGGATAACTGGGCACATAGACAGGCTATGTATTAGTCAATATGCTTGCAAAAGAAGGGGGTTGCACATTCTTCATTGTGTGTGGGGTTTTCCTACCAATTGCTAAGACGAATCATAGTTACAGATTAAAAAACAGCCAAATACTTGACATTATTACAAGTCTGACCACCTCAAGGAAATTGTGCTATTTGCCATTATCGTAATTACAACAAAGTTTTAAATTTTAAATGAATCTCAACAACACTAACAATCAAGATTCATAAAAGAGTAAGAATTTTTACTTGGCACTAAAGGTGAACTTCTGCCAATGATTAAGCAGCCCCTTATGCAAGTGGTTTCCCTAAAACTAACATCACCACCACTTCAAATATAAATAGAAGAGTCATAGACAATGTGAAGATCGAAATGTGGAAATGCAAATAAGACTTCAATAACCAAAAATATACCAAACATAAAAAGTGGGAGAATTAAGAGATGAACAAACTGTTCAAGTAAGAGTTGCTGCCATAAGATGCTTCAATAGCATGCAAGAGAAAACATAAAGTTTACAGGGAAGTCGGTGTTTACCAATCCAAGGCAGGCCATTTGATAATAGACACTGATAATTGAAGTTTCTTCTACTTCCTTTAGTGAGAAGAGTCACTCTTCTAATAATTGTTGTGGGTTGTTTACAAGAAGGCAGTTGGATTCTTCCATAGTCCATTTATTCTTATTTGGATGTTTCTTTCTTCAGTTGAATATAAACTAGAAGATTGCTGGAAATAAATTCCAACAACAATTATTGGAAAATTTCCTCTCTTTTTGTGGTGATTATGAGGGGCTGCTGCATCTACAAGTGGTACGTGTATTTCTCCCTTAGATTGAGTTGAATTCCCTCTCTTTACTACAGCAACTTATGCAATCCTCGCTCACAAGAGCTATGCTGTTCTTTTTATGAATGGGGCACACAGTTCAGTGATCCAAACCATTACACCATGACCCAAACATCTCCCTGGCTGGATAATCCTAAGTTCCTGTTTGCAAGAAGAAGTGAATACAACAATCGGCCACAATCAACTGGAAAAAAAAAAGGCCCAAGATTCCTTCCAATGATCTTACAACCTTGAGGATTTTAGGGGCATGATCCACACACAGTGGACCATAGATCGTCTCTGTCCCTGTATTCAAATGAAATAAGTAGCCTCAAATTGTAATCTCGTACCTTTCAAGTCCAACTTGAGAGTAACATATTTGTAATTTGGAGCCTAAAACCTCACATATGAATGCTAAGGAAATTACAATATGGCTGTTTTGAATTTATTTGAGTAATATCTACTATTCAATTCGCTAGTGCATCCTATTCCTAAACACACCTATACGGAGGTAGAAAGGGAGGTTATGGTGGAATGAGGAGCAACAATGCTAGAGAGGGAGGGTGAGAAGGGGTTTCAAGAAAGGGAAGGAGGGAGGATGAGAAGGGCTTTCATGGGAGGGAAGGGAGGGTGAGAAGGATTTCCAATTAATGCTATCTTAAGAGGGACTGATTATGCTGTAATTAAAAGTGAGGGGTTTCTGGTTAATGATATCTTAAATCCATATCTTCTTCCCTTGCAACAGATAATTGCTAGTGTTGGTCTAGATAAAAAGTTATATACTTTTGATTCGGGGACTAGAAAATCAACATCCTGTATTCCCTATGAAGCTCTTTTCTCTTCACTAGCATTTAGAGATGATGGTTGGACACTTGCTGCTGGAACGAGTAGCGGTCGTATAGTATTTTATGATATTCGTGGAAAACCACAGCCTCTCACTGTTCTTTGTGCTTATAGTTCTGAGGTGAAAATCTTTTCCTCTAAATTTTCTCGGGAAGTTTGTTATCATTTGAAAAATACTTTAATACGGGATGCCGTTATTATTTCTTTTCTTACTTTCATTTTTTGGCATGCATGCAGGCAAAGGCATGTATAGATAGTATTGTTTGTAGATAGGTTGGTACTGATTAATGATTGAATTTGTAGATCTGAATAGAAAACTCAACTCTTACCATCATGCTGAAACTCCAAAAGCTTATTGCCTTCATTAGTAAAATCATCTTCCATCTGATACAAGGTAATTACATTCAATAACAAAGATAATTTAAAATGCAACCCTATTTCATTGATATGAATATCACATTTATTTAGTAGCATTACTCACAGAATCCTTGAAAGGTAGGGCAGCCTGGATATTTCTTGAGTCAACCTATGTAATAGTCATACAATGTGCTTGTGGGAGTTTTGTGCTCTCATTGCTAGTCCCAAGCCCTGATAAAGGGGGGTTGCATTAGTTTGGCAGCTGGCATCAAACTTATGCCATGACTATTGGAACAGGATTCATGTAGCTGACCCCAATTAATTGGGATATGGCTAAGATGATGATGATGATGATGATTTTCCATGTTATCTTTTACATATAATAGAGACAACATGGGTGAATTTTGGCACACACTAACAGGTCCTAAGCCCAGGTAAATTTGGACAGTTGGTGTCAGATGGGCAGCTCAACATTCTTGTGAAGCTGACCCGAAATAGCACTGCATGAATAATGTTGTGTTCAGTTCATTGCTATTTGAATCTGGGTTCCGATTTTCATGAAACCAAAAATGGCAAAAAACAAAAAAGAAAAGAAAAGAAGAAACTGATTTACAGCCCCAAACAAATCATTTTTCCAAAATTGAAAAGCATGCACACATGGGATATATGTTTCTATTAAAAAAAAGCCAAATGTCCTTAGCCCTTTGATCAGCACTGAAACGAACTAAGTAAAGATCTTTCATTTTCACTGCATGCATGCCTCACATCTAATATATAGATATGACACTTTTTCAACAGATCATGTCAGGAATTAAGGGACCGGATTACAGACAATTTGTGTCCCTGTTAAAATGCCCACAAGGTACATCCCATTCTAGTGGGGCTGAATACTCGGATTTAAAGTCTAGTTTTTAATGCCAAAAACACAATCCATAGTTACCAAAATTTTAAAAATAAATAAATAAGCAATTTGAAAATTAGAACAAACAGGTGGAACATAAAACCTGGAAAAAAAAAAAAAAGGGCAGAAATTTCACCTGAAGTTCTTATTGACATGAATTGCCTTCCTGTGCTCATAAAGAACAAAAGGGTTTCAGGACAAATAACAATTAGAGTAAGTCAGCTAAAACAGAAAGGGAAAAAAATAAAAATCATAAAAACAGAAAGGAACAGATTGACCAGTTTAAAGTATATTTCAAGTTCCTCATGAACCTTTTTCACAGAATAGGACTGGGAGAATTGCATCAAATAAATAAAAACGCAAAGTAATCCAGGTTTTCTTTGACCACTACCTGCATTTTTAAGATAGATTTCCCAATCCAATCAGAGGTCACATGAGTCATGAAATAAAAATAAACAAAAAAGGTTGGCCATCCAATGAACATGTGTTTGATGCTGCTCAAGAATCATACACAAGAAACCCATGCAACCAATGCCATGTTTATTTTGAGTTCCATGTTTTAGTTTCCTACAACATAAATCTTCTTCATCAGTGTTGTTTATCTTGCATTCTGACTAGTGGACTCTGAGATTCTCATCTAGTCTTAAACAAGGCTAATGCAGACATAACAGTGTCTACTGGATTCCACCATGATGTCTGCTGAAATCTACTCCATTCATCATTTTGGCTGAATCAAGTTAGTACAAAAAATAAAAAATAAGACATTCAATGCTTAAATGGGCCACAAAATAGGAAACAGTGTGAAACACGGGCATGGTTTAACTACTAGTACTGTTTCTGTAGTGAGATTTATGTGTTGTATCCGTTGGGTCCATTTATTTGGTGAGATCATTCTAGTGGATGAGCCCAAAAATAAAACAAATCCAAAGCTCGAGTGAACTCCATTGCAAAAAATAGGAGGGACAGTGACACCCACTGCTGAAACTTTCCTAGGGCCCACCATGATGTTTATCTGAGATCTAACCTGTTCATAAGTTAATATATGGAAGCCATTGATTTGACAACCCTCCTCACATTTACTGTCTTCCCATAAAAACTCTCCCAAATCACTGATGCAAGCCATTGAATCTTTGGTCTTTTCTCTATTGAATCTAAAAGGTTAGAATTAGGTGAAGGTTTGGAATTTCTACAAACTTGTCTTCGAACTTCTTTCCATCACTCCATTTGACCTGTAAAAGTAATATGTTAAATATCAAGCTTCAAGAGGAGATATATGATTGGGATGTAATTAACAACTACACCAAAGATACCAAGCTGGGTGGAAGAAATGGAGATGTTGCCCATACAATTTAAGCTCGGTGGAAGAAATAGAGGCCTCGGGAGTTTTATGTGATCGCCATGTACCACTCAAACTGAAAGGGAAATTTTATAGGATAAATATAAGACCACCGGCATTATTGACAACCGGTAGGGAAAACCACTGCACTACCTTTATGGCTTCCCCAACAATATACACCTTAAAGAGAACACCACGTGAAACCCAACAGATAAGAGTTCCACTATTTAAGAAATCATTTACCAATATAATGGAATTGATGAGATTGTTTGACTAATTCTACAATGTATCAAAATAGAAGTTACCTAATCAAGGCCTCCAGTTACAGACTAGATTAGTACACTTGGTTTATGTGCCAGGGTATTCATGCAGCAGCATAGGAATCAACCAATCAAGCATAGGATTCTGGGCTAGATTGTTGTTGTTGACTTAAGCATTGGGACATTAAAAATTCAGACTTGAAGTTTGGGGATTTGAGCATCTAGAGTTGTTTAAAAAATAAGAGATTAGGGACTCTTTGTTAAAAGGCTAATGCTGTTACATCCTACACAAGATTTAATCATTCTTTGGAATTTCAAACCACTTCCATTTGGAGTGAAGGATTGAGTTTTTGAGGTAAGTACACAAGACTAAAAATGCTAAGATTGAAACACTGCAACTCACCTGTAGCATGACTCACCAATCATGAACTTTTTGGGACTTACCAAGACTTCTTTTACAATTGAAAGAAGCCCTGGGACCTTCAAATGTTCCCATGACCTTGTGCCTGACACGTTTGTGCATGTGTACATTTGCATTTACACAAAAAAAGCATGAATGCATACATGTGCAAATCTACTATGAGGGGCAGGTACAAAAATTGTTAGAGTAGAATGAGTAAGAAACGCATCTCTGTCTTCCAAGTTGAAAAGGCATAAACAAAGTAGGGGTATGACCCTTATCTTCTTGAAAAGAATATCATAATAGGTGTTTCATGTGAGTTGTACCTGACCATCAGTCAATGGCCTGACAGCAACATGCATAGCACTTTTGAAACACACACATTGCTTTGACATTCTATATGGGCATCAACATTAAACACAGTTTCCATGCAAACAGATCATGAGAAGTATTTTGTTAACCTTCAGTGTTAAAGAAATATGTTAACTTTCCCAAACAAGAAGAAGAAGACGTGTCGCCACATCTCCATTTGCATCACTATCTCATGTTATTCTCCTCCCGTGACTCTCAGATCGTGTAGAATTTTTTTCAGCCCCTGAATTTTCCAATATCAAAAGATTAACCAAATCATTCATTGTGTCAGTCAAGGGGGATTGTCGAGTTTACATGGTATATGCATGCTTGCAAACATGCGGATGCATGAGAGCTAAGGTGCGATGTGTATGTACTAGAATTGTTTGTGTATATGGGCATTATAAATAGAATGCACATAGATATGGATAAATGTTTTGAACATATCAAGGGCAGAAGATCATACATTTCATAAATGTTTACTCCCATCTGTTGGAGCTCCGTTTCTGAAATGAGTTCTACAGCCATGCCAAAAAAGTTACCATGTAGAACAGGTTGAATGCTGTTGAGAAAAATCATGGCCACCAAAAGATACCCGAGCTTGATTGTTTCTCTTATGACCTCTGGTTTATCAGTGAACAGCTTTTGGAAGTGGCTCCTGGCGATGAGAACTGCAGCTGTGAAGAGAATTCCAAACAATGCCAACATAGAAACAGCCACCACTACTGAAAACTCTGCCGCTTTTGGACGGCCAGCCCCTAGTTCATTCGAGACACGCACGCTGCAAGGAAATTGAAATTAGATAAGAATAAAGTGTTTGGGTGTTCTTGCCTTTTGAGGAAGCTAGTCATTCGAAAGTGGAAATGCAACTCTTTTGAATGTCAATCCAGAGATTGGCAAATCAATAGCCCTTTCTTTGGATGCTCATTTAAAAATCGCCAAGGATATCCAATCCAATTGTGATTGGGGTGTATACAAACAATAGCTTAATCATTGCAAATGACCCAAACCACAATCAAATAAAGAGATCGCCAACCTGACAGCCACATTGAAACTGATTGCAACCATCAGTGTCCACAGCTCCAAGTTCATACTACAAAAGAAAAAAAAGGATTAGAAAGGTGAATTTGGGTCTGGAAGAATTCAAGAACCACTAAAAAAATCACATTGAATGCAAATAGGTTGGAAATGTATGAGTAACTCACCAGATAGAGACAGCATCAACAACTATTTCTGGCTTATTTTTCAAGGAACCCACTAAAAGGATCACTGCAGTAAGTACCACAACTCCAATCTGTAACTAAACTGACGTCTTAGCAAAAAGATATTAACACAGATATTGTAAAACAAGTTTCCCAATGGGTTGGATCTAGATCATAGTTCAAAAGCTTAAAGTATGGACTCGACTTGATGTCCAACCAAGGTGAGTCGACTTGAAGACTTCGACAAGTCTTTACTTGACTCATCTTGATATCTAATAAATAGTCTAATAATATTTATATTATTAATAAGTGATTAAAGTGTCTGTATACAATTAATCAAGGGCGAGTCAACTGAGTTGATGTCCAAATCTAGTACATTCCAATTCTACAGGACAACTCAGTCCAAAAGCCAGCTGAGTAATGGGAAGTTCACCGCATAAGCGAACAATTGCGGGATCACAAAGATATAAATTAAGAACACAAATTAGGAACACAAATATAAATTTATAAAAAATTAATAATAATAATAAAGAAAGCACTATCTGCTAATACAACACTTTGATTGGAACTTCATAATGTATGTAAAATGAAACGTAGGCTACCCACCCAAGAGTAAATATTGAGATATAAACTGAAAGTGTGATAGATATGTTTCATCCATCAGGGCCACATGTACCATGACCTCAGGGACCTGTAGATTTTTCATCCATCAGAAAAGAAAGACGAAATAAGCTTCAAAGGATAGATTCTGATAAATGTGGCGGCTATTACAAATCCAGTCTGTTAGATGGGTACAAGAAACAACCGAAATTGCAAGATTCTTGTGATGCCTCAAGAAGGCAAGGGAGTTAGAGTGTATAATGTAGTTGTTTATAGGTAGTTCATCCAGTACTGCCTTCGGAGTCATGGCATTTTCTTTTTGTGTCTCCATATCATCTACCATACACACAACACATTTGTATGATGATCTGTAACACCATCCCTTGGGCCTCCATTGTTTGGCCACCAACAAAAAGTTGCTTTACTTGGCCTATCCTAACCACCAAATTTGAAGTCAATGACCAACACCAAAGACCATAACTACAACTTCATGTTTCCACAAATATCCAATCCTAGATGCATATTGAGAAAATTTTCACAAAAAATGGAATGCTTACATACTTTGAAATTTTTTTTAAAAGATTTTAAATACAAAATATGTTTTTATTGGGAGGGCTAAAGAAGATGATATTCTTGTCGACGAATGCATCCTAATGCACAAAACTCTCTATGAAACTGTATTGCAATTACTATATGAAAAGTTATAAAATGGTCAACGGAAGTCCAATGAAGGGAACTCATCATGTTAGATGATTATAATAGATGCTACTAGTCAACAATGAAAATGGAAGCCAATAGCAATCAATGATCTTAACTGCAGGTTCACTCCTATAATGATCATGCAGCTTTGTACCCATGCTCCATACTTAATGGCTCTTTCTGTTTGAGTACGCATGGGACAGTGTCGAAGTCAGAACAAGTAATATATCGGCCAATAGCATTAAGGAAGCCGATTCCTTTAAAAAACCATACCAAGGCTTTTGAGTTGCTTCTCGCGCTTTGGCTCATAAATTGGGCTCTTATCCTACATAAAAGGCAAGTGGAGAATATTGACATGAACATCATGAAAAGAGAAACCGCAATGCCACAAAAAGGTGCATATATAAGGGAAACAAGACCACCCAACACCGGTTTAAATGAATCCAAGCATATGAAGTTAGATGGTTTCAAAAATGAATCACAACATGCTCAACTCATATAAAAAAGCAACCTTAGGAGCAGGCTTGGTAGTACTAACTGCAGCCTGCAGGTACATCCATATGACATTTACATGATTAAGCTTGATATATTTCTATCAGATAACTTATGGTTGGGACCAGGATTCATAAAGCCAGACCAAATAGTTGGGACCAGGCTATTATGATGATGATGAATACTCTTTGAAGATTGGCAGTTCAAGGAATGGAGGATCTTTTTAATTCAATAGTTTACTAGTTCTTCTGCCCTCTTAATTAACTGCTTGGATGCAGGTCGAATAAATATTTTTGATGGTCAATACACACACACACACACACACACACACACACACACACTATACTATACAATATAGGCAACATCATAACTATCCTAATTTTTGGCCAAGACACATACAAGCTGGGGCAATGGGCCACCTGCTAAACGACTTCGACCTTGCATGAACTTCCTTGCTGACTTTAGCATGTACATGCAATCCCGCATATATTAATGACAATAAATAACAATATGTACTGTGTTGGACATACAATCAATCTATTTAACTAGTGAAGTTGGATATGGATATCCATGTACTGTTTTATATATCCACATTAGAAAAAGGAAAAAAATTACAGGAGAAGATTTCTCAACTTCACAAACTCAGTGAGGAAAAAAAAAACGAGATATCTCATCACATGATGGTTACGTGAATGAAATTCAAGTTTCCACACCAAATACAAGAAAAAGAGTACTACGAGACATGAAAACTATAGTCAATTTTTTGAAAATGAACTGCAATTTAATTATTTGAGAACCATTGGAAGATTTTATATCACACCTGTGACCAAATCATAACACCACCTAAGAATGCAAGGGTGTGAAGTATTTCATTCTCTGAATTAAGGCCCATGTGCACCAGAAAGTCTCCACATCTCTGCAGCCCAAAAAGCACAGCAAATGAATTTCTGCCAAAAGAATAATAGTGACACAATTCTCTTGACTCACCTTCCAAAACCATGGCAGCACACCAAAGAACAAAATTGTGGTATCCATTAGGATGGTTATAGCCCCATGAATAAAGTGGAAGTTGCTAAAATATATAAACCTCAAAGAAGTTAGTCTCAGCCAGCTAGAGATTCCAATCTATATAACCAATTTAATTTCATGTAATAAGAAGACCGATGAAGCTGTAAACTAATTCAACCACTGAAATGGATCGACAACATGTTTAAAGCAGATTGTTGAATCACAAGTGCATACACATAGGATGCAGAATGATCCTCAATGGATAAAAACAAACCTTTTATCAAGACTAAATGCTTGAGACTTCTCAACTTTTTCTTGACTGACCACTCCAACCAAAGGTTTAGGAAGAATTGGCAGCTTTAGAGATGCATGTTGCCGTATATCCAGATATGTCTCAAAGATGTACATCAAGACCACAAAGCCTGCAAGATGGGATTCTCAAAACCAAGAAATTCAAGCAGAAATTAAACTTGACAATGTAGAAAATGATCAAACATTTATTAAGCATTTTCTAACAATAGTCAAAACAGAAATACAAATACATGACACCAACCACATTTATTAGAGTTAAAAAGGAGTAGGAATACAAAGAGGTTTATATACATGGACCTGAAAGTCAAGCAGCTCTTGCTAGAAATTAAACGGTTAAATAAAAAAAAACTTCCATGCAGACAACAAACCAAGTAACTAAAGTATGGATGACAGTGTGAAAGTTCCTTGTTTATGGATACCCCACAATTTATTAAAAAGGAAAAGAAGCACAAAAATGAAAGATGACAATGCAACATGAACATAGTAAATACATCAATCAGCCATAACTGCAGTGCGCAGCAGATATCGAGAATAAACTGACTATCTGAGGCAGAACAGATGCTCATCTATCATACAAGCATTTGCCAAATTCTGAATCTAAATAAGCAGCATTTCCAATAGTTCTTTGCTCCAAACTGATAGAAGCGGGGAAACAAAACTTCCGCCATTGCTTTTTTAGATATCCTTCAATCCCACAATGGTTACATGGGACATCCAACAGGCCCTAAACCTGTCAAATGAGCTAGAAAGTATAGTTGCAGCCAAAGTTTTTGTTTTGTGCCCACAGTTAATTTGATTCAAAAACTTGGCAAATTTCATGGAACTCCCAGGACCCATTTCTCATTTCCATCTCACATAAAAACACCATATACAGGGACTGTAAACTTGAGAGCCAAAATTTTGTATTTATTTACAGTCTGTGAGGCCTAAATCCAATGGTTGCCAAAAAAAAATAAATGCCTACATTACTTGGGATGTGTTTGGTTTAAGGGATTTGAAGGTTTAATCCTGGTATTGGCCGGGCGTCCCAAACAGACCGGAAATAGCAATCCCGGGATATAGCAATCCCATAGATCTTGCACCAATCCACTGACGCAGCTATCATTACCTAGAAATCTGTGCAATCCACTCTAATACCATCCAATTCCATCTAATCTGCCTGGCCAAACAGGCCCTAATGGTGGGCGTTCAATCACCACAGGCCCTAATGGTGGGCGTTCCATGCAAGGTTGGCCTGTATCTGAAATGCCCAAAATGGCCAATATGGGTGGTTGACTCTGTTCGGCACGCCCGGCCAATCCCAGGATTTAACTTCCAATCCCTTCCAACAACATCCAATCCCTTCCAATCCGACCGGCCAAACGGGCCCGTAGATTTCAGAAACAGGGAGAGGGGAATACAGATTGAAGGATTGAAAGATTTGGGAAAGAGATAAAGAGGGAGAAAGAAAGAAACGAACCGTGCTCCGTCTTCTTCTCCTTCTCCTTCTTCCTCTCCTTCTTGCAGCGAAATGGGTTTTTGAAAACAGAGAGGGGGATGCGGCCTTGAGACAGGGAGAGAGGGTGAGGGAGATCGGGAGATCGAGAGAGGGCAAGCGGGAGAGATGGAGAGAGATGGAGAGATGGGTTCGTCGGGCGAGCGGGAGAAAATGGCGGACGGGCGTTTTGGGTTTTGAAGGGATTTTGAGGGTTTGGAGGGGCGCGTGACGGACGGGTTTGGAGGCATTTTATGTTTTTAGTACTGTGGGGCCCACTGTGATGTATTTCATATATCCACTCCGTCCATTAATTTCAAATTATTATTATAAGTGTTGATTTAAAAAAATGAGTTAGATCGAATCTATAAGGAGACCACATAATATATTAACAGTATAAATTTAATTTATATTATTTCTTATGGTGTGGTCCGCTTAGAGATTTAAACTATATAATTTTTGGGCTCATACACTAAATTTATATATTAGAATTTTTGGACGGCTTAGATCAAATGCATATATTCCAGTGGACCTCATGGATCCCCTTAAGCACCATTTATATTTAATATATATTTAATATATTTTAGGTGGGGAGGTAGCTTTAGCGACAGAGCACTTAGGCTATAGCTATGGATTAAATCTGTAGCTATATTACTACGGATTAAATCCGTAGCTAAAAGCTTCCACCCTCCATAGCCTTTGCTCGATTTTTTGGTAGTGTTAGGTTTTACCCGCCTCAGCAAGATCCGCAGTCATCGGGAGGGGTTGTCGAGGGTATGCTTTTAGTCTCTACATGCACTGCACGTGTGTTGTTTGATTCTGGTGCATCGCATTCTTTTATGGCAGAGAGTTTCTGCCGATCGACTGGCCTACCATTGGAGTCTACTCATAAGAGTCTGTCAGTATTGACTCCCTTGGGGAAGACTGCAGTGTTGGGCCGATTTTGGTCGTCTTGCCCCTTTCTAGTTGGGGATACCTTTTTGCCAACCGATTTGTTTGCATTGCTGATGTCTGAGTTCGATGTCATCCTGGGCATGGATTGGCTTGTCGAGTACTACGCCATATTGGACTGCTCCGCGAGGACAGTCACGTTCTGTATACCCGGTGTGCCGCAGTTTCAGTTCATTGTAGAGCCTAGAGGAGAGCCGTTGACTTGTTTGATGTCGTGTGCCATTGAGAAGCCCGTAGCGGTGAGCATCGACCAGTTGCCTATTGTTTGCAATTTTCCCGATGTGTTTTAAGAGATTTCGAGATTATCGCCTCGTAGACTCACAGAGTTTGAGATTGATCTCATGCCCGGTACCGCTCCTATCTCGAAGGCCCTGTATCGTATGACACTGTTCGAGTTGCGGGAACTGCAGAAGCAGTTGGACGAGTTGGGGTTTATCCGTCTGAGCAGTTCGCCGTGAGGAGCGTCGGTACTCTTTGTGAAGAAGAAGGATGAATCATTGAGGCTCTGCGTAGACTACCGCGAGCTCAACAATGTCACGGTCAAGAACAAGTACCCACTCCCGAGAATCGATGATTTGTTTGATCAGTTGCAGGGTGCACGAATTCGGGTCCGAGAGGAGGACATTCCGAAGACGGCTTTCTGGACGCGTTATGGTCATTTTGAGTTTCAGGTCATGTCTTTCGGACTGACCAATGCAGCCGCAATCTTCATGTAGTTGATGAACGAGGTCTTCAATTTGTTGTAGTCTTCATCGACGACATTCTGATCTATTCGAGGACCCGTGATGAGCACGAGTAGCATTTGGAGGTTACGTTGCAACCTTCCATGCACACCAGCTCTATGCGAAGCTGGAGAAGTGCGAGTTTTGATAGGAGGAGGTGAAATTCCTCGGTCACGTGGTGACGAGGGAGAGTGTCGCAGTGGACCCCTCGAAGGTTGAGGCAGTGCTTCAGTGGGACCAGCCCACGACTGCGTCTGAGATCCGCATTTTCCTTGGTTTAGCGGGCTATTACCGGCGTTTTATTGAGGGCTTCTCTCGTATTGTAGCCCCGCTGACCAGGTTGATTCGGAAGGGCGCGGAGTTTATTTGGAGCGACGCCTGTGAGCGAACATTTATGGAGTTGAAGGACCGCCTCATGTTCGCTCCTGTCCTCACTCTTCTCTCTGGGAGTGACGGATTTATTGTATTCACCGATGCCTCGCATATTGGTTTGGGTGTTGTCCTGATGCAGCACGGGAGACTAGTGGCCTTCACGTCTCGCTAGCTCAAGATCCATGAGCTGAACTACCCCACGCATGATTTGGAGCTGGCTGCAGTTGTCTTCACACTGAAGGTGTGGAGACACTATCTCTATGGGGTTAGGTTTGAGCTTTTCTTCGACCACAAGAGCTTGAAGTACCTCTTCTCGTAGTCTGAGTTGAACATGAGGCAAATGCGCTGGATGGAGCTCCTGAAGGACTATGACTTCGATCTTTAGTACCACCCGGGCAAGGCGAACGTGGTGGCGGATGCCCTCAGCCATCAGCCACGAGGCCTGGTGGTGCTATGATAATTTAGGAGTGGAGGATGCTTAATGATGTTGCAAAGTATGATTTTGAGTTCATCCTGCAGTCTTCTATCGTGCAGTTATCGAGCTTGTCGATTCAACCCTCTGTTGTCGCAAGGGTGATCGAGGCTCAGCAGGCTGATGAGTCGTTGCAGAGTTACATGGTTGAGGCAGCATCTGAGAGTCAGGAAGATTGGCAGATTGGTACAGACGGTGGACTTCGCTTCAAAGGCCGATTATCCATCCCGGATATTCCTGAGTTACGCAGAGATCTTATGACCGAGGTGCATCGATCACGATTTTCTATCCATCCTAGCTCGACGAAGATGTACCGTGATATGAGGCGATAGTATTTTTAGGCAGGGATGAAGCGCCAGATCACCAGTTTTGTGGCTGAGTGTGACACGTGCCAGCGTGTCAAGGCCGATCATCAGAGACCCCCTGGTCTATTGCAGCCGTTGAGCGTCCCGATGTGGAAGTAGGAGCACGTGTCGACAGATTTCATTATGGGCTTGTCGAGGACTCAGTGCAGTTATGACGCCATCTAGGTTGTCGTTGATCTTCTGACGAAGTCGGTGCACTTTCTTTCGATTCGTGCGACTTGGCCTTTGGACCGGCTTGCGAGGTTATTCATCGATGAGATTGTGAGACTACATGGCGTTCCAGTCTCGATCGTTTCTGACCGAGACCCAAGGTTCATGTCTCAATTTTGGAGGAGCTTCCAGAGAACGATGGAGACTGATTTACAGCTCAGTACCACGTACTATCCGCAGATCGATGGCCAGACCGAGAGGGTCAACCAGATCCTTGAGGATATGCTTCGGGCCTGCGCGATTGATTTCGGGGGTAGCTGGGATGAGCATATACGATTGGCTGAGTTCGCATACAACAACAGCTATCAAGCGACCATCGGCATGGCTCCTTCTGAGGCACTATATGGCAGACCATGCATATCACCGAGTTGTTGGACAGAGGTTGGAGAGCGTGGTCTCCTAGGTCCTGAGCTTGTGTAGGAGACGACAAAGTCTATCGATATCATCAGGCAGAGGATGTGCACAGCTCAGATCCGATAGAAGAGTTTTGCTGATCGTTGGCGTCGTCTCTTGCAGTTTGATGTAGGGGACCATGTGTATCTTAAGGTCTTCGATTCGGAGTGAAGGGCAAGCTCGCCCCAAGATTCATAGGACCTTTTGAGATCACTAGGTGCGTTGGCACCGTGGCCTATCGGCTTACCTTGCCATCTCAGTTGTCTGGCGTCCACAACATTTTCCATGTCTCTATGTTGAAGAAGTGTGGGTCAGACATCGTTCCTGTTATCGATTGACAGCCGTTAGAGGTTCGTGAGGACGCTTCTTATATTGAGCAGCCAGTTCGTATCCTGGATCGGAAGGAGCAGGTCCTCCGGACCAAGGTCATTCCGTTGGTGAAGGTTCAGTGGGGTCACCATTCTGTTGAGGAGGCTTCTTGGGAGCGTGAGGATGAGATTCGAGAGCACTATCCCCATCTCTTTGATGACTGTTCATGTGTTGTATTTTGTATGTTATCTCTAGTTTTATATAGTGATGTTATGTTTCTTCTCCCTCACGAGTTATGACTACTTGCGATTGTGTAAATTTCGAGGACGAATTTTTTATTAGGAGGGAGAGCTGTAAGACCCGTATCCTAGACCGTACCGTTTCGTAGACTCCGCGGTCTTCCCGGTCGAATTTCGGCAACCTTCGACCCTTAACCGGCATTTACACGCGACCCTGATTCATACGCCGTCAACCCGAGTCGACTCAAACCGAGACTAGTACCTTAGCAACTGCACCGTCGCCATGGTTCTGATGTCGCGACTCGCGCGCCGATCCGATGCTCTGGCCAGGAGATGTGGGCCAGCGTTTGGTGCGAGGAAAACACCGCGCGTTCGAATTCTGAGAGAATCTCTACGAGATGTCATATCAATCATCCATCAATCAATCCCATCATGTCAAGTACACATCACCTCACACCCTTCCCCAAGTAACCCCCAAAAGTCAAAAAGCTCTTACACAAGCCCATACCTCTCTTACAACATTTGTCACAAAAGTCAAAAAAGTTCTTACACATCCATCACCACCACATCACTCACCACATCACCCATCACTCTCTCTCCCTTTACAACACCCTCTCTCTCTCAATTTCAAATACTCTCCCAAGCAAGAGAAGCCTCACATGTCCAAGCCCTTCCCCATCTCTTCCAAGCCACAAGTGTGGCCCACCTTTCCTATCCTTTCATCTCCCATCTCAACCATCCAAACCTCATCTCCTCCGTTAGAATCGAAGCTAAGGAGCTAAGGAAGCCTAGGGTGTAAGAAGAGCCGATGGGTGATTTTTGGACTTTTGTTTTCATCCATTTGTTTGATGTAAGGGCCACATGTAGTGGGACCCACCTTGATGTAGGATTTGTATCAAGAGGGGCCCATAGTGGCGGGGCCCCTCCATCTTTGTCGGTGTCTTTCTCTTCCTCTCTCTTTCTATGATTTTGGTCACCTATGATGTGTGTATTTCATCCATGCCATCTACCGGTGGACCCCATCTATGTAGGTCATATCATGATGTTTGTATGCCATCCCAACCGTTCATAGAGGGCCCACCTTGAGGTGGCTAACGGTGTAGGTGGCTGCCAGTGAAGTGGGACCTGACGTGGGCCCGCCCAGTCCCTTAGATCAGGTGGTGGACCGGGTGAAAAATGCCTCATTTCAAACACTGGGATCTTGGCTTTGATCCCTGTAGAGGTGGCTAACATGGAGAGTATATTGACAGTGGGTGCACTGACATGGGGCATGTACTGACGTGAAGTGTGTGCAGGCGGTGGGGTCCATGGGACCCACCCACATCATCCATCCATTTCGGTAGGCCACACCCACACACACGTGTGGGGCATCCACCATCCAAGGACGGTGGGACCCACCCCTAGCTCACTGGCAGACCGAGTGAAAGATACCTCGTTTAATGCTGAGGTCTTGGTATCCATCCCTAGTGGCAGTGGTGTGGGGTCCATGGGACCCAACCACACCGTCCATCCACTCGGTTGGACCACTCCATGATGTATGTGTTTAATCCAAGCCGTCCACCCTTTCTGGACGGTGGGGCCCACATTCGTGTGGGGCCCTCCTTGCACCCAGATACATAGCTCAACTGGTAGACTAAGTGAAAGATACCTCATTTTAACGCTGGGCCCACGCCCAGCTCCATAGCTCAACTGGCAGGCGGAGTGAAGATACCTCGTTTCAACACTTGAGGTCTTGGCATCGAACCCAGTGAGGGTGGCCTCTATGTGGGACCCACCTAAGTTTTTGTGTGGCCGAAACTTGGTCTGACCCTTCATTCAAGTGGGACACCCACAATGGGTGGTCTGGATTTGTGGACCCCATCTCGGTGGGCCCAATAAAAGATTATGAAGGTTTTAAATGGAGGGTATCCCTCTCAACTGTTGTACCTGGCGTGGCCCACACAAGTCACGACTAGACTTGATTTTTGAGACCTAGGCCCACGCTGGAATGGTGCATCTAACTGATGGGTTAGATGTTGGCAAACATTAACGGTGGGGCCCACACCGCTCGACCTCATGTGACCCACCTCCGTACCTTTTCCCATATATATGGTGGGCCCTACATGGGACCCACCTCTATTGTGTCAGAGTACCAGCAGAAAGAAAAAGAAAAGGAAAGAAAAAATGAGAAGAGGAGAGGTGCAGCCACGTGCTGCACTCTCTCTATCTCTCTCTCTCTAAACTCTCTCTATCTCTCTCTACCTCTCTCTCTGACTCTCTCTCTCTCTCTATCTCTCTCTCTCTCCTTGAACGTCAGCCTCGGGTAGGTCCCACATGAGTTATGTGTACGTGTGCGTGCATGTGTGTGCATGTGTGAGTGCATGTGTGTGTACGTGTGTGTGCGTGTGCATGTGCATGTGTGGGTCTGTGCATGTGTGTATATATTTATATATATTGTTGTAAATATATATTATATATATATATATATACTATGTATTATCTAACATACCTGATGGTGGGCTTTCATGGGCCCCACCATGATGCATGTGTTGCATCCAATCTGTCTATCTTAGAAGCTCATTTTTGTTGGCATGAGTTAAAGAATGTGTCATATCTATAGTTCAAGTCGACCCCACTTTGATGTATGTATGAGGCCCATCTTGGTTTATTTATGGCCCATCCGTTGAGGCCCACCTTGATATGCATGAGGTCCATATGATTAGGCCCATCTTCATGTAGTTAGGGCCCAATCATTGAGGCCCACCTGATATACTTAAGGCCCATGTTATACAGTCCATTTGTTGTACCTAAGGCCCATGGGTCGAGGCCCAATTAGATGTACATAAGTCCATTAAGATGTATGACCCTACCATGATTTGTGTAATGACGTTGTGACAGCCGTGCCTTGGGAGCAATGTTGGTTTGACGTCCACATTGTAGAATAATGTTGGTTAAATGTCCGCATTATGACTCTCCCTAGGGCCCATTGTTAGGCCCATACTTGTAGGTCGTCTAGGCCCATCTTCATTATAAACAACATCCACTACCATATAACATGTTTAATATAGTTCCATGATTCATGATCATACGCATCATATGTATGCTTGATATGAGAAGTGACTGATCATAGCATATGCCTTCGAACAGATTGTTTAGGGGCTCCCGGTTAGGCGGTGTTACCCCACATGAGCGCACGAGACGTGCAGGATTGCTGCATGACTGGATAGTGTGATTCATGCATTCGTATCGTGTGATATGGTTACTGTACGCCCTAGCGACATCAGGGCCGTAGCTGCCACAGGCATATTGTGGTTGGCAGGATTGGATACCGAAAATCTTGTTATACATGGGGTGCAATAGATATCCCTGGGTGAAAGTCCCTAAACCCTTATGGTACCAAGAGGTTGCTCCAACGTCTAGACCGAGTGGGTGTAGGAGCGCCGAGTGCCGATTACCAGAAGGTCGCGCTTTCCACTGTGTCGTGGTCGGTTGGAAGGGGGTGCGGCTTTACCTGCCCGAGAGGAGGGGGCAAAGCTAGGTTGGGTTTGACAGCTCGAGGAATGGGTCCGCTATCGATGAGTCGAGCCCGATATTGGCAGGCGGATAGTGAGGTCTCTTCCACTTACCTTATTGTGCGTGATGGGGCGACAATCTGGTTTAGAGTGTACTAGACCCCGGTGATATCCCAGATTTGAGCTGTATTGATATGTGGATATAGATGAGGATTTGTATGCTTGAGTTACATCTCGCATCGCATGGCCTTGGTATGGCCGACATCATTCATGCCTTGCATTGCATAGCCTTGGTATGCCTAGTGGTATTCATGGATTCATCGACATGTTCCACATTACTCTGATTCTGCATATCTGCATTACTACCTTGCGCACACACTTTCACCACCCTCTAAGCTTTCTATAAGCTTATGCACGACCGTTGCGTGCAGGTGACGTTGGGACGCAGCAGCGCTGAGGCAGGAGCGCAGAGTAGATCATTTTGGAGCTTTTATCTATCATCATTGTATTTCCCTTTATGCTCATTGTACTTATAAAGTTTTTGATCATAGTGGAAATGTGATGGAGTTTTTGGTTGTTGTTTGTGAGTTATGCCTTTAGTTATGCTTATTACGAATTATACTGATGTTGAAAATCCTCCTTGTAGCATCCTAGGATCAGAACTTGGCGTATGGACGCTGGGAGCTGAGAATGGGGTTCTACGGAGGCTGTCGGCGCCGGATTAGGCGATCGGGAATTTTGTGAGCCCAGTTTCCGAGTTTGGGGCATGACAGTTGCAGGATTTCATTTTGCTCCCATTTTCATATATTAAGCTTCCTTTTTGTTACTCTGGACATCCCTGGCTTATGTAGTGATTGCTTTACTTCATGCTTCAAAATTTAGTATCATTTAGATGTATTATGGTCCATCGTGTTCTCAATGAGGAGCCACTATCCTCAGGTTTTGAGAACCAGGGTGTTACAACACCACATGAAAACAATAGTGATTGGATATCTATCATTAAAATCCTCCTAAGGCTCACTGTATTGTTTATTTGACATCCAGTATGTTGATTAAGTCATACTGGGCCAGATGAAGGGGAAAAACAAAAATCAGCTTGATCCAAAACTTTTATGGCCCCAAAATGTTTTTTAATGGTTGACGCTCATTCAACACTATTTTCTGGAATGTTGTCCACTTTAGATTTGTATATATCTCATTTTTTGTCTCATAAGGTAAGATGATCTTTAAAAATAGATAGACGACATGGATTAAACACATACATCATGGTAGGGCTCACAAAGCACCAACCACCAACCATTGGATGGTGTCAGGGGGAGTAGCCAATCCATTCCCTTTATTTGTGGTGTGGTCCATTTAATCTTTGGATATGATTCATTTTTTGGATAATTCTCTAAAATTATCTCGAAAAATGGATGAACAGTGTGGGTTGATCCAAATTTTCGGTAAATCCAAAACTCAAGTGTACCATGCTACGCAAAACTGTGTGGAATAATGATTTCCACCGTTGATACCTTCCTTGGGCTCACAGTAATGTTTATTTGACATCCAACATGTTCATAATATCAAAAAGATATAAATGAAGAGAAAACACAAACATCAGCTTGATCCAAAACTTCTATGAATGTTATTTTTAATGGTAGACGTTCAGTCCCTACTTTGTAGTCCACTTAAGCTTTGGACCCGCACCATTTTTTGGTTAATTTCTTAAAATGATTCGAGAAAAGCGTTGAACGGTATGGAGAAAGTCAATCCATGACTAAGGTGGGCTAAGAGCTTAAAAATAAAGTCAATCCATGACTTGGGTGGGCCACACCACATAATATAATGGAGAAGGGTTTCCTTAAAACATTCATAGAAGTATATTGGGTCTGCCTAAATGTGATTCACATACCCAACCCACTCATTATGTGTGTCCCACTTGGATGAGGGGTCAAACCAATTTTCAGCCGCATCCAAAATTCATGTGGACCCCACCAAGTGCTTTTATATTTTTTAGGATGTCTTCACATAGTTTTAGATGGTATGGCCCACTTGAGTTTCATATACAAATGATTTTTGAGATATCTCATAAACTAAAGAGGACACATCAAATCCACAATGTTGATGTTCGACACACATCATGATGGGGCCCACAAAACCTACTAACATAAATTCTTAGGTTCTCACGAGGTCAGTAAGTTGGGTCACAATTTTGACCAGAATATTTGGCCCATTTCACATGTCTGGTCCATTCACTCTATTTTACTGATCAATACTCTCAATTTGACTAGTTACTCGCCTCAATCAAGCTACATATGAGAAAGATATTGGGCATACAAGATTGATCAACAATTTCAGTGAAATTTGATTTAAACATCTAAAGTTATTTACTCTTCAATCTGAACTGATTAGATTGTCCAAAAACGATTAAAGGTTCAATTAGTGGATGTGCCTAATAATTTAGTAATTTTATCTTTCACAGGTAAATTTCAATTTCCATTTAAAAATAACATTTTCTTTTCAAAATGCATATTTTTTAAACTCTTTTAACAAAATATCATTTTTATTATAAAATATTTTTTAAAAAAAAAAATTTAAAATACAAATTTGAATTTTTATTTTCAAAATCTCAAAAAATTTCTCATATTTTAATTTTTTTCTCAAAAAATTTCAAAATGTCGATTTTTTTCTTCAAAAGCATTATTTTGTTCTCAAAATTTTTCTCAAACATGTCATATTATTTTCAATATTCTTTTTCATGTGATATTACAAATCATTTAAATATTACCTTTTAATTAATTAATTATATATATATATATATATATATATATATATATATATATATATATAGACACACACACACACACACACACAAACATACTACCTTTACCGACGGTTTTCATCAGCCGGGAAAAAAACGTTTACCGATGAAATACTTTTTCGTCGGTAAAAACATTATTCTCGACAGCTTTGGTTCGTCGGTAAAACTCTTACCGCCAAACTTTTCAAGGTAGCGGGAAATTTTTCGAAGTTAAAATTATATCATTATTCTCAACAAAATTGTTTTCATCGGTAAAAACATTTTTCCCGACGGCTTTAGTCCGTCGGTAAAACTCTTACCGTGAAACTTTTCAAAGCAGCGAGAAAATTTCCTGAAGTTAATTATATCATTATTCCCGACGACATTATGTTTTACCGACGAAATTTTTTTCACCGGTAAAAGCATTATTCCCGACGACTTAAGTCCATCGGTAAAACTCTTACGGCGAAACTTTTCAAGGCAGCTGGAAAATTTCCTAAGTTAAAAACTATATCATTATTCCCAACGAAAATTTTCATCGGTAAAACATTATTCCCGACGATGTTAGTTCGTCGGTAAAACTCAGGGCTGAAATTTTCTAAAAATATAATCGTTTTACTGACGAAAATTTGTCGGTAAAAAGATTATTCCCGACGGTTTTAGTTCATCGGTAAAACTCAGCGTGAAAATTTCCTATGTCGGAAATATAACAGTTTTAGCAACGAAAATTTTCGTCGGTAAAAAGATTATTCCCGACGGTTTTTGTTCGTCGGTAAAACTTAGCACGAAAAGTTTCTACGTGATAAGTAAAACAGTTTTACCGATGAAAATTTTCGTCGATAAAAGTGGTTTTGTGCTTTTTACTGACGAACATTTTCGTCCGTAAAACTCACCGCGAAGTTTTCAAAATAGCGTGAAAATTTTGTATCTTAAAAATTATAATAGTTTTACCAACGAAACTTTTCGTCGGTAAAAGTGGTTTTGTGTTTTTTACCGACGAAAAATTTCATCAGTAAAACTCTTACCGCAAAGTTTTTAAAATAGCGGGAAAATTTTCGTTCTTAAAAATTATAATTGTTTTACTGACGAAAATGTTTGTCGGTAAAAACATTATTACTGATGAAAAAATTTCGTCGGTAAAAGTGTTATTTTACTGATGGAAAAAAAAATCATCGGTAAAAGTGTTGTTTCTTATAGTGCTTATACAACTAATTTTATATTGCCCCTAATTGTCCCTAGTTCAGTCAAATCCAAATCACTTGCACTTCTTCTATCCCCATTATTCTGATCGGTTGGGATTAATCTCATTTTTTAACAGCTCACTGACAATACCCATTAGAGGTGGGCATCGAGTTGAGTCAGACTGAGTTAGGTCCAACCCGACTCGATCCGGTTTTGAAAAAGGCCTGACCTGAACTCGATCAACTCGGTACTGAGTCCAGCATGCCTGACTCATTCAGAGTCTGGGTCTAGGCTGGGTTAATCCGAACCGACTTCGACCCGGTTAAAAATACCAAGTCGGATTGAGTTGGCACCGATTCGGATTGGGTTTTTAGGATGAAGTTTGGGATAAAATGGATGGATGGAGGGGATAAAATACATAAATCATGGTGGACCTCACAGAGTTTACTCAGTATGCTAATTGTACTGAGTTACTCAGTACGTAACCTACTTCCTCTTAACATTAAAAAAAAAAAGACAAACGCACCTGATGGGCCGCTAGCTGCCGCCTGTCGGATGGGAGAGGAGAGAAGAGAGAGAGAAAGAGAGAGAGAGAGAGAGAGAGAGAGAGAGAGAGAGAGAAGGACAAGGAAGGCTAGAAGGTTGTTGCCGCCTGCCGGACAGGACGGGATGAAGGGGTTGGGTTTTTTTTTTGGATCGGGGCAGTGGGTAGGGTAGAGAGGATTAGGAATTAGGTGTGTGTGTGTGTGTGTGTGTGTGTGTGTGTGTGTGTGTGTGTCTATATATATATATATATATATACCCTACTCAACAACCCGAGTCGAGTAGGGTTTTGGATCGGGTTAAGTCTGACGGATCAAGTTTTGAGTCGAGTTACTGGGTAACTCGAACTCGACCTAGTTTGAGTTCAGATTAGGCAAAGCCTACTCAGTTCGAACCAACTCACCCATTTGGTTCGGGTCGATTTAGGTCCGAACGAGTCGGACCAGTTGAGTTAGGCGAGTCGAGTCGGTTCGTGCCCAGCTTTAATACCCATGCTACTTGGGACCGTGCAATGATCGTTGGTCTTAGCACAAAAAATAAATTGTTCTTTGGTAATGGTTCTACGACAACCATCTAGTGATTTTTCTAGTTTTACTCTCTAAACCCGTTGCGACCACATAATACTCTCTTTGACTCTTAATGTCATCGCTAAATTTTTTTTTCAAATAGCATTGTCTACTTCGATAATGCCTATGAAGTTTGAGCTAATTTGGGCGATCGATTTTTTAAATGCAATGCTCATTGCATATTCTAACACTAGCATTTTATATGTTCTCACACGCAATGCTAGTTCACCTCTACAACATATTTTTCTCAGTTAAAATTCTACTAGGGTGAACTCTCACTATGCCAAAATCACGAATTTGTGACGGACTAGAAATATTTGGCCCATCATTGTTTACCACGGCGTAAAAACTAAATGATGAATGGTATCCGTTGTAATCCTATCCACCACAAAAATTAAAAATTCGTCGCTAATCTATGGAAAAAACCACCTGAATGTCATTATAAAATTTTACGATGGATACGACCATCGCTGATCTTAGAAGAAGCGATGGACCTCGAATCTGTCATTAATTTTCATTTTTTTAGAAATTAGTGACGAATTTGAACCGTCACTAAAATTTATGCAAATAAAACAAAATTGGTGTTAGATTTTATTTTTCTTTTTTTAATCTGTTACACTTGATAGTGATCTAAAAAAATCGCATGGTTGTTTAATAAGAATCCCATTCACAAAATTCAAAAGATTGGGTTGAATACGAAAGTGGACTAAATATCATTTTGGGCGTGTTTGGATGCTCAATTAGCATAAATAGCAAACTGAACTAAATATATAGTAAATAGCCAACATTGGATCAACTACTGATGAAATAAGGTAATGTAAAGAATATCATCTGCCCTGAAAACTAAATCAATGATCATCATAATCATGTCCCATCAATTAAAATACAAATCTAGGAGATACTTTCTCAATATTTCTACAAACATCCAAATGAAACATAACACAATTGAAACAAAAGAGAAATGGTAAAGATGATAGACCTATCAATTGCTTCCATTGATGTTGCATCATGAATGCTAGCATGATAGTCTTCATGAACATGAGAAACATTGCATTAGTTTCATATAAACACATTTGATAAAGTGATAAATGCAATCCCATGATTTGAGTTGTTTTCTTGGCTTTTTGCCATAAATTCCTCGAAGTTATCAGTCATGAAGATGGTCTTCCACTGAGAACCTCCACAAAAAATTTCCTAGCTCCTTGGATCCCATCTCCATCCAATTGTTTTACAACAACAACCTGCTCAGAGAAGCACACATTCTCATTAGTAAAATGCAAATGTTTTCCAAAATCTACATTGTATTTTGCATAGAAGTTTAAGTTCACTTCTCAAGGATTGTATTCACTGACCAAACTCAAAATTTTGGCAAGAGCAGATTTGTACTTTCAATTATCCTACATAAAAGACAAATACATGCATCATCAGATACAAGTTCTGAAAGCCATCATCCTTGAATGCTAAAGAAAGATCATGTAACAAATGTAATAAGCTTAGTTCAAACACTCATGGGTACGAAAGAGAGAGACAGAGAGAGGAGATAGTTAGGGCATTTCCTACTTTAGGAATGCTCACCTGCGCATGTGCGTACCTTTACACACGTGTCATGAGCGTCTAATCCGAATGGTCCATGTGATGTAGCATCCCATGAAACCCCTAGGGACCAATTTTCACCCTGATATAAAACGCTGGTTGACCATAACAAAGAGAGGTGGCATCCCATGATATTGTTGAATTCTCTCCCTGCTTCGTATGAGTCTTTCAAAGACACCTTGTGAACTAGTAAAATGTCTCTAAGCATTGATACCGTTATCTCAGCCCTTCAAGGAAAGGCGATGAGAAAGAAAAACAGTAACATGGGGGCCTTTACCGATGCATTGTTTACGAGAGGGTAGAATTCTGAGCGAGACACTAGATCTTCTCGGTCAAGATCCAAATCCAAGGGCAATGGCAAAAGTAAATTAAAGTGTTGGAACTGTGGGATGATGGGGGGCACATGAAGAAGGATTGTACAAATCCTAAAACTAAGAAAGAGAACTCAGAAGCTTCTTTCGAGAAGGCCAACATTGCCACATCTGATGAAGGCACGAGCGAAAGTGATGTGTTGTCTATGTCCATGATCGGACACATATATGATGATCGTAGAGATAAATGGATTCTGGATATAGGAGCATCACATCACATGACTCCTTATCATGGTTAGTTCACTAGTTACAAGGAGTACGATGGTGGCCAGGTATTTATGAGCAATGATAACGCATGTAATGTTGTGGGCGTTGGTAAGGTGCGCATCAAGATGTTTGATGGCATTGAGCATACCTTGAACAGGGTGAGGCACATTCCTGATATGAAGAAGAATTTGATATCTCTTGGTGCACTCGAGGTGATGGGTGCAGATTCATTGGTTTCAATAATGTCCTTAAAGTTTCTAAAGGGGTACTTGTAGTTATAAAAGCACAGAGGCACAAAAATATTTACAGGTTGATCGGAAGCATGTCATCAAGTGGAGCTGTAACTGGTGTAACAGATTCCATGTCTACTCGTATATGGCATACATGTTCAGGCCACATGAGAGAACGAGGTATGAAGGTACTTTTTGATCATTGTTTAATTTCAAGTTTAAATGTTTTGATTTAAATATATGCGAGTTTTGTATATGTCACGCCCCAAACTCAAAAATCGGGCTCACAAAATTCTCGATTGCCGAATCTAGCGTCGACAGCCTCTGTAGTTCCCCAGTCTTGGCTCTCGGCACCCATACACCAGGTTCCGATCATGGGATCCCACAAGGAGGATTTTCAACGTGAATTTGATTTGTAGTAAGCATAACCATAAGCATAACCCACAAACAACAACCAACAACATCATCATAAATCCACTATGATAAAAAAAAAAAATTGAGTACAATGCGCATAAAGGAAAATACAGTGATAATAAAGCCAAAACTCTGAAAGCTCTGCAGCACGCTCCTGCTCCTGAGCAGCTACTGCCTAGCGTCACCTGCACGCAAAGGTCATGCATAAGCTTATAGAAAGCTTAGAGGGTGGTGAAAGTGTGTGCATATGGTAGAAATGCAAGTTTACAATAGCAGAGTAATACGAAAATGTCGATAAGTCCATGAATGTCATCAGCAGTACCAAGGCTATGCGATGCAAGGCATGAATGCTATCAGCCATATCAAGACGATGCGATGCAAAGAGTGAATGATGTCGGCCATACCAAGGCCATGCAATGCGAGATGCAACTCAAGCACACTAGTCCTCATCTAAATCCACATATCAATGCGACTCATTACTAGAGCATCAAATATCGGTACAGTTCTCACACTGGACAACCACTAGGGTCTAGTTCACTCTACGCTAGCTTGTCGCCCCTATCCGAGCGCACAACTGAGTAGGTGGAAGAGACCTCACTATCCGTCTGCCAATATTGGGCCCGACTCGTCGATAACAGACCCATTCCTTAAGCTGGTCAAACTCAACCTAGATATTACCCTCTCACTCAGGCGGGTAAGGTCACACCCCTTTCCAACCGACCACGAGACGGTGGGAGACGCGGCCTACTGGTATACGGCCCTCGTGCGCTCATGTATCCACTCGGTCTCGACGTTGGAGTCATCCTCTAGTACCATCGGGTTTAGGAATTTTCACCTAGGGACATCTATGGCGCCCCGATGCTAATAACATTATTTTCGGTGTCCGATCATACCATCCATGATATGCCTGTGGAGGCCACAGCCCTGATGTCACTAGTGCGTATAGTAATCATGTCATACAAATACGAGGTGCATGAATCACACTATCAGTCATGTAGCAATTCTTCGCATACTGCGTGCTCATGTGGGGCAACTCCTCCTATCAGGGAGCCCCATAAACAATCTGCCTGAAGGCATATGCTATGATCAGTCACTCCTCATATCAAGCATAGATATGATGCATATGGGCATGAATCATGGAACTATACTAAGTATGTTATATGGTGATAAATTTTATTCATAACGAAGATGGGCCTAGACGACCTACTTCAACAAGTATGGGCCTAACAATGGGCCCTAGGGAGAGTTACAATGCGGACATTTAACCATCATTGCTCTTACAATGTGGATGTCAAACCACCATTGCTCCCAAGGCATGGCCACCATAAACATTATTACATACATCACAGTGGAATCTCACATCACAATGGGCCTCGTATACAACATGTTCGACCCCCCACAAAGGCCTCACATATGTCTCATCGGGCCTCACTCATGGTCCTTTTATACATTACATTCGGCCTCAACCCATGGGCCTCAAATACATCTCAATGGGTCTCATATACATCAAGTGGGCCACATCACATGGGCCGCACCAATGGGCCAATATACATTAAGTGGGCCGTACCAATGGGCCAATATACATCAAGTGGGCTGCATCAATGGGTTGCACCATCAACACCTATTCACCTATTTTTAGAGATCATTTTAGAGCATTACCAAAAATAAATCACATCGGAAGACCATCTGGACCATACCACCAATAGCAGTGGAGATAATGATTTCCGCCGTTTAAAATTTCCAAGGCCCACCATAACGTTTATTTTCTATCCAGTCTATTCATACGGTCATAAAGACTTGAATCAAGAGGAAAAACAAATATCATATTGATCCAGAATTTCTGTGATCCCTAAAAGATTTCAATGGTAGGCGTTCAACTCTCCACTGTTTTCTGAAGTGCGGTCCACCTGATAGATCTACCTCATTTTTAATCTCAAGCCTTAAGACGAGCTCACCGTTTGGATGTAATAGAGAGTTCAAGGTGGCCACTCGATAGACAATGTGAATGTAAATAAACATCAGCGGTGGGTCCCACCGTCCAGCCACCTGGACGGTGTGGATAAGACCCATACATTAGGTGGGATTCCCACCGTCCCAAGTAGTGGACGGTGTGGATAAGACCCATACATTAGGTGGGATTCCCACCGTCCCAAGTAGTGGACGGTGCGGATGCACCACATACAAAGGGTCTCACATGGCACCGTCCAGATGGATGGTGCAGGATATAGGATACAAGCATTAAAGGTGGGTCCCACGTGGGCCCATAGATATACATATATCTATATATAATATTATATTATTATATAGAATACAAGCATTAAAGGTGGGTCCCATGTGGGCCCACCAGATATACATATATCTATATATATAATATTATATTATTATTATTTTTTTTGTTTTGAAAATGCCCAGCGTCCAAATAGATGGACGACTGGATAGAATATATGTGTTGAACTGGCCAACTGTCCAAGCAATGTACGGTGCGGATCCACGCGCTACACATGCACCGTCTAGATGGACGGTGCGCAGATAAAACACGTAGATTAAGGTGGGTCCCACCTGAAATTCATATCTGTCTCATGCCATGAGACATTCTCCATAAATGGTTGAATGGTATAGATGCAACACTTACATCCTATGGGACCCACAAATCTGCAAACGCTTATTACAGCAGTTATATTGCTACTTGTGGGTCCCTAGATGAACGGTTGGGGTATAACACAACCCTCATGATCATGATCAGGGCCCACCTAATGGCGTCAATACATCAGCTATATAGCTGGGATACAGTACTCCAACCAATCTGCTTCCCGTGGGGTCCACGTCCCTTGCTGGATGGTGGATATAACCCATCCGATTGGTCTGCAAACTGATGGACAGACAGTCCAATAATGCAAACTGATGGATGGTGTGAATGAAATGCACACAACACAGTGGGTTCACATGTGGGTGGCCCACCTAGTTTGGATCAAACTGATATTTGTGTTTTTCCCTTCATTCAGGTTGCCCAAAACCGTCCAGCAGGTAGATAGCAAGGTGGTTGCCACTGATGGATGGTTTAGATCTATTCAATTCATCAAGGTGGGCCACACATCAAAGAGAGAGAGAGAAATCGATGTAGTGGAGGGACCTCGCCACTATGGGCCCCTCATATGATTACAACACTGATCAAATTAGGTCCCATCACAAGTGGGCCATTAAATTGAAAATCGACGGTGGATCACCCACCTATTGGCCTTCTTCTTTAGCTCCTTGGACTCCAAGGCTCCTTAAATTCGATCTTGATGGAGGATGATGAAGTTTTGATGGTGGGGATGAGAGATTAGGTGGTAAAGAAGTGGGCCACACTTGGGTCGGTTGGGAAGCTTGGACATTGGGTGCTCCCTTGGAAGTTGCTTGGAATGAGAGAGAAATGAGAGAGGGAGGAGTGATGTAAGGAGAGAGGGATGGGTGTGTAAGAAGAGGGATGAGCTTGGTTGAATTTTAGGTGAGATAGGGATGGGTGGAGAGAGAGAGAGAGAGAGAGAGAGAGAGAGAGAGAGAGAGAGTTGACTTTGGGTAAGGTTACTTGTACTTGTGATAGGATGTGACTTGATTGATTGATTGATTGATTTGATAGGTTGTAGAGATTCTCTCAGAATTCGCACGTATGACATTTTTCTCGAAATGAACGCGGGCCCACATCTCCTGGCCTGCATATCGGATCGGTGCGTGAGTCGTGGCGTTGGAACCGCGGCGACAGTGCGGTCGCTAGGATACAAGTTTTGAGTCAAGCCGACTTAGATCTACGAGCTGCAACTTAGGATTGCCTGCAAATATCGATTACAAAACGTGGGTTGCCGAAATTCGACTGGGAGGACTGTGGAAGCCTATGGAATGGTACAGTCTAGGATACGGGTCTTACAGTATATATGGTAAACAATCTAGGTTATCTTTTAAAATTGGAAAACATGTAAGGGAGTGCTTTATTATGTGCAATCTGATATATGAGGGTGTGGTTTCCGCTGGAGGGTCGTCATTGTTTGTCACATTCATTGAGCACTACTCCTGAAAAGTATGGGTTTATTTCATGAAAAACAAATTCGGTGTTTTCACCACTTTCAAGTAATAGAAAGCGATGGTGGAAAAGAAGTCGGGACAAAAGGTGAAAGTTTTAAGGATAGATAACAGTGGAGAATTTACTTATGAAGAATTTAATCAATACTGTAAGGATGAAGGGATCGTGAGGTACAGCACAGTGCGCCACATACCAGAGTTGAATGGTGTGGCTAAGCGAATGAATTACTCTTTTAGAGATGGCTCGCTGCATACTTAGTAATTTTGGGTTGGGCAAGGACCTATGGACTGGGGCCGTTAACCCAGCTTGCTATTTGGTGAATCGGTCCCCTTCTATGGCCATTGATTACAAAAATTTAAAGGAAGTATGGAGTGGTCAGAAGGTAGACTACTCAGGAATGTGCATATTTGGTTGTGAAACCTACTCTCATGTGCCGTCAATTAAGAGAGATAAGCTAGACCAAAGAACTAAAAAGTACATCTTTGTTAGTTATAGTGGTGGTGTGAAAGGGTACAAGCTATACTGTAACACCCCGGTTCTCGGAACCCGAGTACACTACTAGTTTTCGAAAAACCTGAGTGTTAACCTTTAACTGTAACTCAAATTTCACGTACATTTTTTTTCTTTTTATCAGAGTTAATAAACTAGCGGAATATGAGCAATCGAGTATAAGAGGGAGTCGTGCAAATCCAAATGTTTCAAGCGGTTACCCGAAAACTTATACAAACTAATGTCTTAACCTTTACAAACATAACAATATAAATTAAATATAAATAAAATCAGGAATGGAGAGTCACAAGATCATCTAGCTCCTCTCATTCTACATGAACACCAGCATACGTGTCTCCTACACACTGAGTACGGTTCGATAACATCAATGGCTATCGCAGTGAGGTATACCCCCAAGATTTATCATATCATCAAGATGATTAAGCATAGTTATCAGAGACAGTATATAACAAATATTACTACACAATGATTATCATGGGAATCAGATAAGGTTCATCAGATACGCATTCATTAAATAAATCACCCAGAATAATTTTGTTTTAATGCATGGATGTATGCACATGCTCATAGACCTGGGGATGCACATCCAGCTGGTAAAAAGTCGCCCAAGGAGAACTAGCCACCCAGGAAAGACTATGCAACGAGGTCGCCCAATGAGAACTAACCACCCGAAAAAATACTCAAAGGTACGCCCAAGGAGAACTAGTTACCCGGAAAATACCATATAATATAGATCGCCTAAGAAGAATTAGTCATCCAAAAAAGTACATAAGGTACACCCAAGGAGAACTAACCACCCAAAAAAGACTAAATAATATAGATCATCTAAGGAGAATTAGTCACCCGAAAAAGTACACAAGGTACACTCAAGGAGAACTAACCACCCGGAAAAGACCGCAATATATGCCATGAAAATGCATGATTAGCCCAGCCATTATTATTTCAAATTCAAACAATCAATTTAGAAAAGTTCAAAGGTCACTGTGGGGGGTTGGTCACCCAGCATAGGCCGACAGCTCAGGCATAGTGTCCCATTCCACCATCCCTGACTCATGAGACTAATAAATATGATGTTTTAAGGGTAACCCCTTCAACTAGTGGCCAATTATAGTCCAACAAGTGGAACTTACCATCACAAGGTTGTACAAAATAATCCATTAATGCTGCAAAAGGGCAAGTATTACATAAAAGCCGCGGGGGCCAATTATTCCACTTAATGGTGTGATTAAAAAGGGATTATTCCCAAAAATCTATGTAGGCACAAATGATACACAATGTGGTAAGTCCACGACAAGGACATTCTATTTAATCTATTTGATAGAAAGGCCACTAGTTCAAGGACTTCCACAAACATCATAAAATAACTGCAAGCGGCAAAACAAGTCAAGCACATTGTCAAAAGTATTATAAATGTAAAGAGGAATATTTGAGACCTATCGCATGTTCATAATTGAATATAAATCTAACCATCAATCATTATAAAAAATTACTAAATTAGAAACTAGCATTTATCAACACTTTCACTAAGTATTATTTTAGGCAAGAGATTAAATAAGCAAGCTACGCCGACTATCAAGATGTAGAAAAGCTTGAAGGGTAATCCTCACCTCAGAGTCAACTTCACTTTTCAACACTTGTTGTCGTGCGCACAGTTTAGGATCAGGTCCTATCATGAATTATAGAATGGTGTAGTTAGATCCAAGTATAAACTCTATCTGTGGTTAAGATCATAACCTAGTTTTGAATTTCTTAGGTTTAGGGTTTCGTTTTAAGCATTGGTCTAGGCTTAGATTTTTAGGATATGAACTATAATTGATATAAAATTAAGCACAATGTAAATAATATGGGTTACTACAAAATAATTATTATCATAATGAGATAATTAATATTAACTAACATTGTAATAATAATCATTACGATGGTAGTAAATAATAATATTATCGAATGGTAAATAAGATACTAATATTTAATCATTGGAATTTTATTTATAATAACTAACATCAACATGAATAGTCTACTAATGGCTAATCATTTAATCATCATAATTATAATAATGACAATTTGTGGTAAATTAAAAATCCAGTTTGGGGAAAGCAAGCTGACTCACATGAGTCGATTCAATAGCTTAAATCGGTGATGGTGTCTCTCTCCTTCCTTTCTCTTCTCAATCAGCCACATTCAGAGGTGGGCGTTTGGGTTACAGAGTCAGCCCGACTCGGTGGAGTCGACTTGGAATGAAATGCCCAAATAAACTCTCACTTTTTATTCTCACCACCATCTTCTTCTTCTTTCCTCTGAATTGTCTAGATGTGGACATAAAGTAAATGGCCCAGACTCGGGTAGAACAACCGAGTCGACTCAGCGGCATTCCCGGTTCGAACCGAGTCACTTGGATCGTGACTCGACCCCACCACACCATCCTTCTTTCTCTTCGTTTCTTCTTCTTTCTCTCACTCTCTCTGGACTACAGAGAGCCTGCTCCTGCCCAAATCAGCTGGTTTCAAGTTGAAACCCAGCTAGATCAGACTCAGTAGGTCGAGCACGTTTGACTTGATTCCGCTGAATCAAGCCCAATGGCAATCCGATACCCATCTCTCTTGCTTTCTTCTTCATCTTCATTTTCCTTTCTTCTTCCCTTCTCCAGAACTCTGGAATGAGTCTGGGTCAGCAACGATCACAGATCGACTCGCTGGCTCGGCGGCGACCCTACAACACATGATCTCTCCTCTCCTTTTCCGTCTTCTTCTTCTTTGCTTCTCCCCTTCTCTTTCTCCTCTTCTTTTGTTTTCTTTCTGGTTCTCTTCTTCTGTTAAAAGGGAGTTGATCCGGACTCGCCCAAACAAGCAGTGACTTGGACTGAGTTAACTCCACCCAATGCGGTAGCCAAACGACGCCTTTTCTCTATTCCTCTCTCTTTATTTCTCTTTTCTCCCTTTTTGAATTCGTGCCCTAAAAAGGAAAGAGGCTATTTATAGCCTTGAGGAAGGTCCAGAAAGATCGGCTCTTAATCAACCAATTAGCTACAGTTTTGGTTGCTTAGCCTATGGCGTTTTATGGCCATGAAATTGAATCAAGCATGTATGGCTTTGATCAGAGGTCATGGATGGATTTCTAACATATGGGTCCACCTGATGGATGTCTCAGATCAGCGAATGGAACCCACTACCAGATGATGGGTTCTTCATCTAAACTAGGAAGACAGTAGGCCCGATCATGGTGGGTTTTTATCCATGGCCCCATCCTCTAATCTAACACATCTAGATAGTCTGGATTGATCCACAGAGCATTCACTACCAAAAAACAAGGCAACACCGACGGCTAAAAACCGTCGGCAATGACCTTCCCCGACAGCTTTTAGCCGTCACAAGGGCCGTCAGTAAAGGGTGCGTCAGCATTGCTTGCCGGCGGATTAAAACGTCGGCATTTTCAGTGGCTAAAAACCGTTGGCGGTTAAAACCTGTTGGCATTTTCGGCGGTTAAAAACCTTTCGACGTGTTCGGCGGCTAAAAACCGTCGGCTAAAAACCGTCGGCAATTCTCATTAATTTAAAAAAAATAATAATAAAAATTAAGAATTTGGATGATATATTTGATTTTGATTTCTTCCTTTTCTATTGTGTAGACTTTTCCTTCTCAGATAAGTTGGTTCATTAGGGCTTTGGAGAAATTGGTATATCTAGTTATGGATGTGTATTAATCAACGCACACATCCAAAACTAGATATACCCATTTCTCCAAAGCTCTGAATGAACTGACCTATTTGAGAAGGTAAGTCTACACAATAGGAAAGGAAGAAATCGAAATCAAATATATCATCCAAATTCCAAATATTTGGATTGGATATTTACTTTTAAAAAAAGAAACAAGAGAGAAGTTTAACAAAATTGCATTATTTTATTCCCTTTAGACTTTCCACCAAATATCAGTGCTGCAACCAAACATGGCCAAAACTCCTAATGCATCCCAAATGGAATAAGCTGATGAACAGAATCAATCTCCCAACTTAGTCTGATCAAACTCAAAACGCTAATCCATCTGACAACTTCTGATCAAGCTCAATACTCTAATATCCCTCTAACAAAGAGACTTTTCAGCTTCAGTTTCTCTTTCATGCAATTACACAATGTGCGGCACTG
Organism: Magnolia officinalis; assembly: GCA_021015155.1. Taxonomy (NCBI): domain Eukaryota; kingdom Viridiplantae; phylum Streptophyta; class Magnoliopsida; order Magnoliales; family Magnoliaceae; genus Magnolia; species Magnolia officinalis. Next base: position 73,355,757 of record JAJHSJ010000003.1, read on the forward strand.
AGAAGTAGATTGGTGTAATTAGAGAAGTTCACCAAATGGACATATAAGAAATGAATGGATAACAAGTGGCGCAATATGCAATACAATAAAAAAGTAGGAGAGAAGCCATGCATTTCAAACATGAGTATGCATTTGGAAATGCCACTATCATTGTGCTTTCATGTATTTCACCTCAACTTCTGGATCTGTAAGGTGAGCCACAAGTTTCCTGCTTTCAGCCCTGAATTGATCCTCATTAGTTATCACTTGCAAAAACATAAAACAAAACATGTTACAGATAAACCTTAGTTCTTACAAGTAGCACTCAGCAATCCAAAGCAACTCCTATTTGAACTTAACATTTTCAGGACACCAAATGTACCTCAATGAGATTGAAGGTAGGCTGCCCATGAGGAAGAGTCTTGTTCACACATCTTCCAGGAAATTCTTCTGTGATAAGTGCATTAGTGTTGAGGTAAAATACTCTAGGGACATTTATAGGAACCTTAAGCACGATTCCTTCAGAAACGACCCAAGCAAAAAAATGCCCAGGTTGTGGACTTGGGATGAGTTGTCTTATCTGAACCACGGAAGATTGACATCAGGCATTCTGCAATTAATTAAACTATCTAAATTCCCGACAACAGAAAAATGTCATCACCTGCCAGTAAGATCGAACAAGGGCTAAGTCATGTCTCTTGAAGAATGAATTAACCCCATTCCTACCCTGATCTTGTTTATGACTTATCACAGAACCAGGAAACTCAGTCCCACCAGACTGACGTGACCTCTTTAAATCACCTAACCTGAAAAGTATAAATTCTGCTGAGAAGAAATTTGGCCACCAATACTTGTCTGAGATATCTAGTATCGATATCATAAATCAAAGTTGCAATTAGGAAAGAAGAAAAGCAATATGGAATCAAACCTCATATAAAGTAAAAGCAACATCGAAGAGAAAAGTGGTAGCTTTCCTAATTCATTTTTCCTGGTGCAGGAAATTATTATTTTTTCAACTATTATATATACAACATATCAACTAGAGATCAACGACTTCAATACCTGCGCCTCTTCCTTTCTTCTCGACTATATTTCCATTTTCTCTTCTTTACTTCAAGCCATCCTTGATAATCAACATTTCTGTCAACGTTTTTAGTAGGATGCTATTGTTGGTTACTATAAGGCATCAGAGGATGTTGGTGTTGGTTACTAGAAGGCATGCCATCTGCTGGACAAGATAACCTGGCTGAATGTTGCTCTTTGTTAACTTCATAGCTGCGGACTAGAGGTCGAGGTCTAGTTATGGAAACATTCTCTTTGTTTGTGATATCTTCCAAATCTATGACATTCATTTTGTCCAAGGCATGATTAGAGATATCTTGGGTAAAGTCTTTTTGCAAACTTTTGTGTTTGTTCAAGGAGCCGAAAATATCAATCATCTTTCGTTGGCGAAACTTGTCCTCCTTTTCCCAGACTTTTTTATGCAGCCAATCAGGATGAAATACTCTGGGGACAGGATTAGCAACCTGAAAAAGTTTACTAGCTCATAAGAATGAAAAAAGAAGAAAATAAAAATAAAAACTTGATATTCATGGATTTGCAAACAAAGTCTTAGAGTTAGCACCTTCTGCATCGCTGCAGGAATAGTAATAATTTTCTGAACAGCTGAACTAAGGCGTTGCCTGTAATAGGACTAATCGACAATGGATCTAATTGCCACTTTAGATGAAATCTTGCACCATTTCGGCAAATAGAATTTCGCAATGTCTGCAAAAGGAAAAGAAAAATATTTTGTGATTAGTTCTAATGAAGTGCCAGCAGAAACATATATCCCCAACAATGGCAATAATAGATAATCGGTACCAGCATCAGTCTCAAATATTGCAACAGCTATAGCATGCTCACTCACTGGCGTTCCCTGCATGAACAGAGATCATTGACAAAGAATAAGTAGTGAATTTGAGAGAAGCAAATGCATTGCCATGAATTTGAGACCATCCAAATGCTAAAGCAGGCTTCAACAGTAACCAAGCGTTTCAAATAAATGCAGTTTTTTCATATTAAGATGGGGAACATGTATACCATAGGAGATAAGATGAGAAGAATATCTCCCTCAAACGCCACGACCCTGCGTTGCAGGTGATCTCCACCTAGTAGTCTCAGCAGGCTCCCTATTGATAAGATTCTGCAAGAAAGAAGAAGAGCTCCCTATGCATTTCCTGGTTCAATCTCTTCTTCCCATACTCCCACGTGACTGTTATTAGTAACTGCTTCACACTTTTTACTGGGGCAACAATACCCATTAGAAAAGATGATAAATTTCTTCCCTTTTTTATGGTACTTTCTGCTTTTGTAACAAAATAGCAAAGGCAACAAGAAAAAAGGACAGTAATTTTTCAATCATTCAGACGGAAGTAAAATGGATTAGAAAATAATGGTTGTGTTTACTATGAGGAACATTGAGATAGATGCATCCAGTCCATACTCACTACCAATCACGCAGGCTCGAGATTGATTTTTTTTTTTCTTTTTTCTTTTTTTAATGATATAAAAATATCCTCATTCTCCTGTAGCCTGAGTGGCAAGGCTGTTGTTTCGCTCTGTTTTTTTTCCCTTATGAAATTCCCAGATACATTAAAATAACAAACAATGAAAATAACCCCTGTTTCCAACAAATAATGCATTAGAAATACGAACATTGAAAATTCACCAACGCATAACTATTGAAGTTTGTCCTCAGTTCACCAATTACCCATTCTACAGAATACAGTGGTAACAACACACGACTGAATTTTCTCAAATTGAAGATTTGAAGGTAAACAATGTTCCATGACATAAAGCAACATAGACTTAATTTACATTTAACTTGAAAGCAAGAAAGGAAGACGAGAACTTACGTCAATGACTTCCCATGAAAGACAACTGGAGGAACAATGGCAGCAAATATGCAAAAACCAATGTGGAACTGCACCATGACCATGTTAGTAACTGGAGAAGTTAGTTGATGAAGGTAACAGTGCTTACTGTGCTTAATAAGAAATCTTATCTTTCACTGACACATCCATAAAACATTTGAATGTATCTGGGAAGTATTCCAACGCCTCAGTTCGCTGATACATGGCCCAAATGAGCAGGTGTTGCATTGCTAGTCTACACAGGCCCATTCGGAGGAGAAAACCAACAAAGTGAAGTTCCCATTGCACCATTCCACAACCTCTTTGATCCACAATTTCCAAATGATCAAGAATAGAGTGAGATCACAAACTGATTTGGCGCCACTCATTCCTTTTGGACAGCCTACATATAAAGAATCAAAGAATAAATTCAATACATGCTTTGTATTAACAAAGATCTGGGGCACTCAGATTACAGTTACTAGGTGTGCATGACACTACATCTTGAATAAAATAGGTATTAGTATGTGTAAACATTAATAAATAATGGTTGCAAAGAAAAAAATGCAAAACTGAATTTTTTTTCCTATTTATCATGTATATATTCATGTCAAGATCTGTCACATGCTTGGCTAGTATGCTTGTGAGGTTGTCATGTGATTGACGACTTGCAATGAACAAAGGTCATGCGTTAATCTTTGTAAGATGATCCTATCCATAACTGGTGGCTTGTGAATGGAAAAATTATAGCTTACTGTCCACAGTCAGGATAATCGAGTCAAGGAGCAGATCACCAGCATGCAGCCCACACGTGTACCATATACAGTTTATTGGGCCAGACAAATTGCTTGTCTGAACATTGCAAATTTCCTCATTAGAGAGGCTGTATTGTTAATATCCGACATCAGAGAATAACCTATTCAGAAATATAAATCATAGACTTGCAATCATCAGTGTAAAGAATTACATCTTCTTTCTGTCTTTCTTGCCTCCAAAGAAAGTCTTGAAGCCTCCATATATGCGCAACCCCCATCTAGTTTAAGAGACAATAACAAACTGCAAAAGATTGAAAAGGAAGCATGAATTATGTGCCATTGACAGTACAAAAAAGTCTCTCATTAAAAAATTTAAAAAAAAAATTAGACATAATCCTCTAAAAACAGGAAAAAGATCAACTTTTTTCTGTTTAACATAGATCTGAATAAGAAATTTACAGATTGTAAGATCCTAGCCACCTGATGTTTGGCCTTTTCCATCCCATTGTTCTATTTTGTATTAACCATGTATTTGTAGATCAAAGGGTTGGGTCTACAAGAATTTCCTAGGAATTTCTCATCCATGGTGTGGCCCATCAGAGATAAATGGTCCTGGATCACCAAACAATGGGTAAACAATGAATGGACAGCAACATCTCTTCCTGGAGAGATTGAAATTCCTAATTTAATTAAAATATTTATGAGTATTCAAAAATCATAAAATTTTGCAGAGAGATGGTCCACTCATGGTAGGACCCACTTACAAAATGTTGTGGCCAATGGACACCTGTACACACCATGGTGGTGGCTGGACCGGCCCATTACAATATGGTGTCCAGATCAGTTCGATTTTCAGGATAGATTTATTTCTTTAAATAAATTAAAATATTTTTAGATGTCCAAAAATTCTAAAATTTTGTGGACGTTTATTCCACCCATGGTGGAACCCACCTACCAAATTTCAGGTCCAATAGACACCTGTGCACACCGTGGCAAGGGCCGGACTGGCCCACCACATTGGAACGTCCAGGTCTGTCCGATTTTCTGGACAGACTGTTTTGTTTAAATTAATTAAAATATTTAGGAATATCCAAAAAATTTGAAATTTTGTGAGGGTGTAGCCCACCTATGAAAGTGTCACTCTGTAAAATTTTAGACACGACAGACATTTGATCTGTCCGTGGTGCGGCCAGGAGTGGCCAGCTAGGCAGGGACGCCCAGGCTGGGGCGTCCAACTTGGGCTAGCCGCCCAACCTGCTTCGTGGGCCCACCTTGATGTGTTGTAACTCCACCACCCATCCACGTGGGGTCCTTAGGAGATTTATTATCCTCCTTTTTTTTGGTATTCAATTGGGGCCCATTGGGTAGATTTTTGGGCCAGATACCCCAGGCCCATAGGGCTGCCTACACATGGGACATCCCTGCCTTAGGCTACTGCTGGGCCTGCATTCCAACGGCCTGACCCATTTGATATATGTGTTGCATATATATGAGACACATCTCCTTAGAATTTGATATGGGCAATATTTAAATAAATACGGGTCATCCCAAAAGAATTTACGAACCTCGACGAAGATTTTTTTCTTATCTTGCGCAGTCTAATAAGTCGGTGTGAAACTTATGACAAGACAATTTGCAATGTCAGCAAACCAAGGTAAATGGGAGAATTTAAACAGTTGTTCATCAGGAAACATGTCGTTTATAGGTGTCGTTTCAAGGGAATCAGGAAGATGAGTCGTGAAAGATGGTCAGCCACTACATTCTCTACTCTCTTTTTATCCTTTATTTCTAAATCAAATTCCTGTAGTAAAAGAATCCATCTTATCAAGCGTGATTTAACATCATTCTTAGAAAGAAGATACTTCAACACCGCATGATCAGTGTAGATAATAATCTTGGATCCGATCAAGTAGGACCTAAATTTGTCCAACGTGAATACTACGACCAAGAGTTCCTTCTCTGTACTAGAGTAATTCACTTGGGCAGGATTTAAAGTTCTACTTGCATAGTGAATAATGTAGGGCTTCTTTTCTTTTCTCTGGCCTAACACCACTCCAATAGCATAGTCAGACGCATCACACATAACCTGAAAAGGAATGTTCCAATCGGATGATTGCATGATAAGTGTGGTAGTCAACATGCCCTTAAGCTTAGTAAAAGCTTTCTGGCATTGCTCAATCCACTCGTATGGTACATCCTTTTGAAGTAGATTACATAAAGGACGAGAGAGGAGACTAAAGTCCTTTACAAATTGTCTATAAAATCTAGTACGTCCTAAGAAGGATCGCACATCTCATATGCTCTTGGGTGGAGGTAGGTTAGAGATAAGGTCAATTTTAGCCTTATTTACCTCAATACACTTAGGCGAGATTATATGTCCAAGAACTATTCCCTGAGAAACCATGAAATGACACTTCTCCCAATTTAGTACCAAATTCTTTTCCTCACATCATTTCGGCACATTTTTTAAATTTTCCAAACACTTGCTGAAGGATGGACTAAAGACAGAGAAGTCGTCCATGAAGACCTCTAAATATTGCCCCACCATATCAGAAAAATACTCAATATACATCGTTGAAAAGTGGCGAGAGCATTACACAGTCCGAATGACATCCTTCGTTAAGCAAAGGTACCATAACGACATGTGAACGTTGTCTTTTCTTGATCTTCAAGGGCTATCTCTATCTGATTATAGCCTGAATACCCATAAAGGAAACAATAGTAAGAGTGACATGCTAGCCTTTATAAGATTTAATCAATAAAAGGCAAAGGAAAGTGGTCCTTCCTCGTGACGGTATTCAACTTCCTATAGTCAATGCACATTCTCTAACCAATAATAACTCTAGTTGGCACAAATTCATTGTTGACATTGGCTACGATGGTGATTCTGGACTTCTTAGGAACCACCTGAGTTGGACTCACCCATTGACTATCAAATATGGGGTATATAATACCCACATCTAATAACTTAAGTACCTCGACCTTAACCACTTCCTTCATGTTTGGATTTAATCTACGTTGTGGTTGTCGGGAGGTCTTCGCATTTCCACAAGATGAATGCGGTGAGTACAAATCAAAGGGTCAATTCCCTTGAGGTCCACAATCGACCATCCAAGGGTTCAATTCTTTTATACTCAATGAGAGTAGAGATAAGTATACTCTCCTGTTCTTAATCAAGGTATGAGGAAATCACCGCCGGGTATGTCTCATCTTGACCTAAATAGACATATTTAAGATTAACGAGGGCAAAGGCTTTAGGTCAAGCTTCAGTTCTTTGAGGCTAGATGGTAGAGGCACAACATCAGTTTAAGAAAAAATTTCAAATTGTGGCCTCCACTAGTTAACTTCAAGTACCGGCGTAGCATCAAGCAAGGCATCCATCTTCCTAATCATGTCATCATCCAAATCAGGGGAGTGGGCCAAGCACGTCTCTAGAGGGTCAGAGGATAAGGTCATCGGACTTCTATCTTCCACGAAAGAGTCACATTAATGTCGTGGGCCCCATCATCATCCTCTGCCTATCTGCTCATGTTGAAAAAGATATTGAGTTCCAATGTCATATTTCTAAAAGACAAATTCATGACCTTATTCCTACAATTGATGATAACATTGGATGTGATAAGGAACGGGTGGCCAAGTATGACATGGATTTGAGTGCTCATGTCTGTGATGGGTTGAGTATTCAGGACAATAAAATTCACTGGGTGATAGAATTTATCAACTTGGACTAATATATCCTCAATCATCCCTTTTGGTACACGAACTGAGCAATCAGCAAGCTGTAATGTAGTCCGGGTGTATTTTAATTCGCTTAGACCTAGTTGTTCGTAGATCAAGTAAGGGATCAGATTTACGTTCGCCACCAAGTCAAGAAGTGCGTTCTCAATTTGGTGATTCCGAATTATACAATTGATAGTTGGGCTACCTGGATCTTTATATTTTTATGGCACATTTTACTTAAGGATAGCACTCACTTTTTCTGTTAGGAAGTTTTCTTTTTGATACTTTACCGCCTCTTGGTTGTGCATAGGTCTTTCAGAAATTTAGCATATGAAGGAATTTGTTTCACATCGTCCAAGAGGGGGATGTTGACCTTCACTTGTTTCAACACCTCTAAAATATCCTAGGAGTTGGCTAGAGGTTTTGGTGCAATCAACCGCTGGGGGAATGAAGCAAACGGCTTGTTCAGAGGTTCTGGTTCTAATCCATGTGGAGTAGCGCTAGGTCTATCATATGTGTCTTCTTCTGGATCCTTAGACTTTTCGGCTCTTACCAAAATAGTTTTGTCAATTGTTTTTTCACTCCTAAGAGCAGTAATAAACTTGGCTTGCTCCATTGGATTTGCAGAGCTTAGGTCACTAACTTCGAATTGCGATTTAGGATTGGTGATAGGTTGGGCTGGGATGATCCCTTTCTTCATAACCGTAACTCGTGAGTCTATCTTTTGTATAGCCTTAGTAAGTTCTTGTAAGGCTTGGAGAGTACTTTGTTAGATGAGCTCTTGAGTTTATGTGGGATTTTGAACCGATTCCTCTTGAGGTTTCCCTTGATTCAAGAATTGGTTGGGGATTCTTTGAGGAGTAGCAGTTTGTCCATTCTTCCAACTGAAGCTTGGATGATTTCTTTAACTTAAATTGTATGGGTTTGAAGTGAGTCCTTTGAAGGCCTTTGGTAGTTGTTTACGGCATTCGATTACTCATTCAATATTTCTTGAAAAGTAGGTATTGTTGGACAATTCTCAGTTGTATGAACATTGCAAGCACAAATACCGTAAAGAACTTCCTTAGCCTTATTCTTCTTAAGTTTCATGGCCTCGAGTTTCCTTGTGAGACTGGCCACTTTATCATTTATGTTGTTTTCCTCTTTCAATAAGTATATTCTATCATTCTCCTTTGATTGAGTAGGCTTAAAAGTGGTGCTAGGTCTTGGGGAGATGTCTCATGATTGTGCGGTTTCAACGAGTTTGTCAAAGTAATCCCACACATCATCAACATCTTTCTTCATGAATTCCTCATTGCACATCATCTTGACGAATTGGCGCATGGAAGATGTCAGTCCTTCACGGAAGAAACTTGCTATGCGCTACGTTTCAAAACTATGTTGTGAGCATGAACTGACAAGATCTTTGAACCACTCGCAACATTGGAAGAATGTTTCATCTTCCTTTTGGGCGAAGTTCATGATCGACTTTCTGATGGTATTCGTCTTATGATATGGGAAGAATTTCTTTATGAACTCTCTTGTCATGTCATTCCATTTGCCAATAGATTGTGGATGTAGTGAATGCAAGCACGTCTTAGCTTTTTCTTTTAAGGAGAAAGGAAAGAGTTTCAACCTGATCGTGACCTCAAACACATTGGGAAAATATAAAGTGGTTATTATCTCATCAAACTCTTTCAAGTATAGATATGGACTTTCATATTCAAGTCCATGAAACTTTGAAAGGAGTTGGATTACTCCTGGCTTGATATCTATATTTCCTGTATTTTCTAGAAAAATCATATAGGAAGGTGTGCTCACCACCGCCGGTTGTAAATAGTCTCGTAAAGTACGAGGCAGAGGTGCATGATGCACCTCATTCTCATCTTGGGCCTCCTCAACTGGAGGTTGAGGTTGATTTGCAATCATCACTTATATTAACTCTGAGGATCTCAAGTGGTGTCTAATCTTGTGATGGATAAGCAACCCTTTGACTAATCCTCCTTCACTTAAGATACTTAGAGTGTTATCACGGACCCACTTGGGCATGAAATACTCTCAGCTTTCACATTCAAAATCTAACCTAAAATCTAAGAATTGAAAATTACAGCAAATAGGAAGTGAGAGCGAGAGAGAGAGAGAGAGCGAGCGAGCGAGAGAGAGAGAGAGAGAGAGAGAGAGAGAGAGAGAGAGAGAGAGAGAGAGAGAGTTAAAACAAAGTTACCAGATAAAAGATGCTAGGTTAGGATCCTACAAAACAAAGAACAAAGTTAGTTTTTAAAAATAAGTTCAGAAAAATTCCTAACATATAGACAAAACAGAAACTTAATCCTAATTTTAACATAATTTTAAAACTAATTAAATTCAGAAAAACGCAACTGTAGTCCGCGACAACGGTGCCAAAAACTTATTCACAACCCCAAGTGTATGGTCATGATGAACTAATAATCTCAGTGAGATCGAGGTCGAATCCACAGGGACTAATCTCGTACGTTTCTTAAAGTAACTAGAATTAGAACTAGAAGAAGATGTAAATCTAAATCTGAATAATTGGGAAGAGTAATTGTGAATGATGTAATTGAAACTTGTGAATTTAAAGTTGGGAACTAGGGAGTCAAGGATTCACTTGTAGCAATTAAGATACTACCTTACTTGATTCAAGTAACATAATTGGAATTGGAGTCCTATCGTATCCAATTGGAAAATATAGCAATTAAATCAAATCTAAACTTTCATTAACCTAATTCTCAATGGATGAGGATTGTGAGGATTGTAAGGGATTCCATCACCCCACCATGCCTAGGAGACGATGGTGAACAACAGGATTTACCAATCCCATAATCTCAAATAGGAAAAGATAATATTTAAAGCTACTGCATTATCTATTATAATTTGAGTCACAACCAACCATAGAAAACTGAAAATATTCCTTAAAATTAAACTAGAAATCAATGAAGTCAACATAAATAAGAATTAAAGTAAAGTAAACATCTCAATCATGCTACAAGCTTCACATCTTAGCCCTATCTAAGAAGTTTAGTTAACCATAGGCATGATTGAAATAAGAACTCTTAAAAAAAGCATAAAAACAACTAAGGAAGAAGAAGAAAAACTCTTAGTAGCAGCTTTCCGCCCTTTTGCTCCACTCGAAGATGATTTGAAGCATCTTAGGAACTCATATTTATAGTTGGGGAGCTCCAACTTTTGCACCGAGTTGGATAAGTCCGAAAACTGCCTCAAATTTACGCAGTCCATGCAAAATCTGCGTAACCCTCGACTAGTCGAGAGAAATCTTCGATCAGTTGAGAGTCGCGTGAATTTAAAAGATAATCTCGTTGGAGTTTGAGCTGAAGTTTCTTGGGCTAGTCGAACCAAAACTCAGACTAGTAGAACCAAAACTTGGGCTAGTCGAATTTCACGCATATTCATTTTTTTTCACTTTAAATCTTTGATTCTCTTCATTCCTCACTTGGTTTCCTTGGATCTTTGGCATGTGAATTCTTCAATCTTGGTCTTGTAAGATTCATACATTGTCTTGGTGATTTTTGAGCATCAAATCCATGCCTTTAACATTCTTTTTAATCCAAGCTCTCAGATTCACCTTGCAACACAAACATATATAAAATATACCCATTAAGCATTATCATGTTCATAAAACCAAGATATAAACATGGGAAATATGCAATATTTGACACTCAACAGTATGCTCAGGGCCACTTTGGTTTTCCAATTACCGCTGCTAATGGCTGGAAATAAGTAATAATTACTTATGTAATTTTGTAGCGACATCACTGATATTTGACTACAATGATAAAATTTGCTCCCATTGTTGTTTTATGTAGACAATAATAATTTTGTAATGTAAAAACATAATAATTACAATTTCTTTCACCAATTTTCATTTTTCGTGTATTTGAAACTGGATTTATAAGTTGTGACTCTTATTTAAATGGAGACCCTCGATCTGATAATAATGGCTAATTTACTTTACAATACATAAGAAAATGGAGAACCAAACACGCCTTTAAAAGTGTTCATGTGCCTCACAAGATGAATGACCCAAATCTCTTCACTTATTTAGTAACCACAAGCCTTAACATGTATCCCACCCACTCTAGTAAGGAGAGGCGAGATGCGCCTTGTAGAGTATTGGGCGCATCCAATCTCATACCAATGAAAAGGTGGCATGTTTGCATATCAGGCATGACACCCATTGTTAAATAAAAACAAGGTAAAATCATCATTTCAGTGGAGGAAATATTTACTTTTTATGTTGTGTTTCGTGCTTATCATGGGCAAATGAAGCTTTTCATTATCACCCGAAAAGGATCCCCAACGTTGTGTCTCATGCTTAACATGGGCACAGAAACCTTTTCATTATCACCGGAAAAGGATCCCTACGAGGGGGTCGTTCACAGGATTAGTACCCAAACTAATTTCATCAAATTTTTTATATTTTCCATTCGTCCTTGACCTAACTCATGCCCTCCTCTCCTTTGAACGGATGTTAACCACTTGGGAGTAGGCACGGCTCCAACATAATACCTTAGTAAATCAATCCAAACACGGCTTGCCTGCCACACCTCCCCTGGAAGTTTTGGTGGAAAAAAGCTATGTCGGACCATAATAATGTTATTTATTTATTTAAATAAATGCACCCCAATTATTCATTTCGCCATAATCTAATCAGGACATCAACTCAAAAATGAGGCAGATTAAAAACTCAAGCCAGCTGCACAGCAGGAAAAAGTAACGGGAAATGCTTATAGTTGAAACCTCTCTAGAGTCCACTGTGATGTTTTATGCCATTCAAATAGTTCATAACATCATTCCAAATTAGATGAATGAAAATACAAAAATATTTGCGTAATCCAAAACTTTCTAACCCCACCAATGTTTTAATGGTAGACACTCGATCTCACTATTTCTTCTTGTGCAACCCACTTGAGTTTTGATTATGCTTCATTTCTAAGAACGTCCTAACATTTTTGTTTTTGGTTAGCTTGTTAGTACACACCTATGTCAGTACACACACTCCATGTTACCCCCCCTGCTAGGTACGTCCAATAACATGATCCGAAGAGAGTGGATGAATAGAGTGTCTCACAAACATCATGGTGAGCCTCACCTAGCTTATGATCGCAAGAACTTTCCTGCAACAGGTTGCGTAGTCAATCCGCATCCTATCAATCTCCAACACATGTCCATCTTGGACGCGGATTTCCTGCGAAAGCCTTTCGCAGGAAGATCTTGCGCTCAAAACCTAGGTGGGGCCCACTGTGAATTCTGTGAGAAATCCACCCCGTCCATCCATTTTGTAGATCATCTTAGCACAATGGATAAAAAATTGAACCGGATCCAATACCCAAGTGGGCCGAAAGAGTGAGGATTGAACTCCCACAGTTGAAATATTCGTGGGGCCACAGAAGTTTTGAATGAGGGTAATATTTGTTTTTTCATTTCATCCCCTTAGGAATGACGTTATGAACGGTATGGATTGAATTTAAACATAACTGTTGACTCAGGGAGATTTCAACCGTAGGAATTTCCGTACCCACATTTTCTTTAGTGAGGCCCATTTAAGTTTTGGATACCGTTCGATTTTGGTCTAAAGTCCTAAAATGAGCTCACAAAACGGATGGACCGGTTATATTTCTCAAAAACTTCACGGTGGACCACTTAGGTTTCCAGCGCAGGAACTTCCTGCGAAAGGCTTTCATAGGAAATCCGCGTCCGTCCATCTTTAACTGTTGAACGGGTGGACCAGCGCGCGCGTCTGGTCCTGGTGCTGGCTCTGCTTACGTGACAGCAAGGAAGGTGTGCCGTGGGAAAATGTCTCATGTACTTTGAACCTGGCACATCCTCATCGAGGCAGTCTTAAAATCTGATTGTTTGAATAATGCCAATCTCTGATATTCGTGAACACATTTAATGAAATAATACAATTGAATACGTTTCATTTTAACCGCTTAATAAATGTCCATGAATCCAACGGTCAGATAATCAAATAATTAGCTAACTGTTTGGTTGATAATGCATCTAAAGTGGGACCCATAATTCTGATAGTTTAATTTGAATTACCTGTGCGCCAAGAAGGTAATTTCTCAGTAATTTTTACATGCCTGCGTATCATCATCTCACTCTCCCAGAGTATCAAAGCTTTTGCCTACCATCCACGTTCCACTTACCACAAAGTTCGGACGCGGATTGCGTCCTACCCCCGCCCGGGCAGGGCTCTGTGGAGCCCACCGTGATGTAACTTTTTTATCCTGCCGTCCAATGATTTTTTCAGAAAATTTTAATAAAGTGAACCAAAAAATGAGGTAGGTCCAAGGCTTGAGTGGACCACACCAAAGGAACATGCACTGATATGACACCCACCGTTGAAACCTTTCTAAAGGCCCACGTGTTGTTTTTTTTTACCATAAAACCTATTCATAAGGTTAGGTAGACGTGGATGAAGTGAAAACACAAATATCAGCTTGATCTGAAACTTCTCTGGCTCCCAAGAAGCTTTTAATGGTGGACGTCCAATCCCCACTTTGTGGTCCACTCAAGCCTTGGACCTGCCTCATTTTTAGATTCACATATTAAAATTTTCTGAAAAAATGGTTGGACGGCAGGATAAAACAGTTACATCACGGTGGGCTCCACAGAGCCCTGCCCGGACGGATTACCGTCCGGGCGGGGGTAGGACGCAATCCGCGTCCGCAAAATTCAAGTTCTGCCATTATGTGTGTGGACATTGTCCTCGCATGTATGAATTCCAAGGCGGTAGAAAGGTCGTACATGATCAATGGCAGTAGATTGAATAATGACCCAACAACACCTACTGACGAGACTCTATGGGACCACCATGATGTATGCGTTTGTATGCATTCTATCCGTCCCTTTTTCCAGCTCATTTTTAGGCGTGTGCTTAAATAGAAGTATATCAACTTCAAGTGGACCACCACAAAAAGCAGAACGCCCATCATTGAAATTTTCCTGATGGCCATAAAAATCTTGGATGAAGCCGATATTTATATTTTCTCCTTTAAGCTTGTGTGAGCTTATAAACAAGTTAAATGGCAAATAGACATTACAGTGAGCTTTATGAGTTTTTAATGGTCCGCAAATTGATGGCCTGGATCCCACATACAAGCTGATATGCTTGAGTTGACATCATATTCCATCTCTTACTCTACGCTAATAATGAAAATAAATAAAAGGTTGAAAATCAGTCTAAATCTGAAATCTGAATCTCAATTTGGAAAATTAGTATTGAATCTAGAAGAATTTATTTGTTAACTAATGTCTAAAATATTTGAAATATATTAATTTGACACATTTGCCCATTTGGAATAGTCGTGATTGAATCCCTACCTAAATATAGAGACCACACAAATATCATCTTAATCCAAAGTTTTTGCAGCCGGAAAGAAATTTTTAATGGCTATTTACGGCTGTTTCTTGTACCATGCTCATATGAGATTTGGATCTACTCAATTTTTTTGGATCATGTCCAAGAGTGAACTTTGAATACAGATGGACAACATGGATGTAGTCACATGCATCACGGTAGGCACCATAGTTAGGGATCCCACCCACCTCAATGAATCAGGATTGCGTAGTGACGAGGTCAGTAGCCCCTGGCTATTAAATGGTTTTTGTGGCCCCCATCATAATGTAGGCGCTGTATCCACGCATCCATTTTTGAAATCATTTTAGAGAATGATTCCAAAAATGAGGATGATCCAAATCTCATGTAGCCCAGCGCTTTCGTGGCCTATTAATCGTCAATCACTATTGTTTCCTATTGTATGGTCCTTAAATCCACACCATCCAACCATTTTGAAAGTTCATTTTAGGGCATTATCCAAGATTGGAAGCTGAGGCAAATTTTAGGCAAACCATACCATAGGAAATAGTCGTGATTTAATCATCACTTTTAAAAACTTCGTAGATTCCATCACCTGTTAAAAAGGTCACAAACACCTAGGTGAAGAGACCATACAGATATCATCTTAATCCAGAGCTTTTGTGGCCACAAGAAGTTTTTAAGGGTCAAATCACCCCCGTTTGTTGTACCATGGTAAACTAAAAAATATGTTTGATAGAACAAATTTTGGCATTTGCAAGTACCACGAAGCTAGCACGTCAAAATCCCATCAATGAACTAACGTGTGCAATGATGTCAGAGAACTAAGAAAGGGAGCATTCGCTCACCCATCAGCACCGGTCGTAGATGTAATGTATCCAAACCGTCAAAACAGTCAGGTTCACTATATGTGCAGCGTTTCGTCAAAAATAGATCGATGTGATTAGATGATCCTGACCTTTGATCAATGGACTTTCACCCCTTGAATTCAGGCTTTGGACTTGTTGCTGTCTCAACCGTACAAAAGAAGCCCACCAATTGGGCGGTTAGAATCATCCTTTCAAGTGTGATTTTTGGGTTGTCGGACATCCAAGATGGGAAAATCATGTGGTCGGTTAATGGTTTAATTTACTACTTGTGTGCGACGTTGCAGCTTGGCTGTTTGCCACACACTTCAGACCACTGAGTCTGTTCAACGGTCCCTAGTTCTTGCCGAGGGTAAGCAACAAGAACAAGGATATGGTCCATTGCCCAAAGATTCGCATGGGCTTTAAGTTTATACAAGTGGGTCCCATGATTAACTCATCCGGAGAATTGGTCTATTGTCGCCCACCGCGTATGGACAAAATTCCCCCAATAGCTCCAAGATCAAAAGATGCTATCCATCTATATCGGCCCTTCTTCAGTTGAATCTGGACCATTGCTTTATTTCTCCAGTGACCATCTATTGGCAAGCCTCAAATAAAGATCATGATAGCCTTACCAAGAATGTTTCTTGGTGGACGTGATCAAGATCTAATCCAGTCATCTAGTAGGTTCAATGGGGTATATTCCTTACCCGAAACTCAAAACAATCTAATAGTTGTGGGCCACCCATTAAAAAGAAAAAAGAAAAGAAAAGAAATGGACGATCAAAAAAGTGTCCAACTGTCCAAGGAATCAACATTACTCTTATCTCTATTGTTATATATAGGACTCCTCCCATTAACACGACATGCAATAAACCCCCACAAACATAGAGAAGTTGTGTTCAAGAAATGGGTAAGGGAGAGACAGCTTATAGAACCCATGTTCTACTCCTTCCATACCCAACTCAAGGCCACATAAATCCCATATTGCAATTCGCTAAACGCTTAGTCTCTAAAGGCATCAAGGCCACCCTAGTCACCACAAACTTCATCTCCAACACATTCCAATTCGACACCGGCTCGGTCGGCATCGAGCTCATCTCCGACGGGTGTGACCAAGGTGGCTTCGGAGAAGTGGGGTCTGTCAAGGACTACCTCGAGCGGTTGGAATCGGTTGGCTCACGAACTTTAACTGAGCTCATCGAGAAGTTAGACCGTTCAGGCAACACCGTCAGTTGCCTTATCTATGATCCCTTCTTTGCGTGGGCCCTGGACGTAGCCAAACGGTGCAGCCTATCTGGGGCTGCGTTCTTCACTCAGTTGTGCATCGTAGATGCCATCTACTACCATGTGTACAAGGGCAATCTGACTGTCCCATTTGAAGACAAGACCATTCGATTGCCAGGGCTTCCGCCACTGGAAATTCACGACATGCCATCCTTTTTCTCAGTGCCAGGATCTTACCCGCTCTACTTGGAAATGCTTTTGAACCAGATATCTAATGTGGAGAAAGCGGATTGGGTCCTTTTGAACACATTCCACAAGCTAGAAGCCCAGGTGGGCCTTGCGAATTTTTAAGGATAACCATATATATATATATATATATATATATATATATATATATATATAGTGTGTGTTTCCATCAAGGGTTTAGAGTCGGAAGAGTCCTTGTAGGGGCATCCAAATCTGTCCATCATGTGTGCCCTTTAGTGCTCTCTTTCACTCCAAAATTCAGCTGATTCAAAACTTAGGTGAGCCTTACCATAGGGAACAGCTGGGATGCTGACGACCACCACTGAAAACCTTCCTAATTGTATGTGGGTTCTACAGTGTTTTTTTTGCTTTTTTTTTAAAATGACATCTAACCCATTCATAAGATGCATCAAATCATCAGGATGAATCGACATCAGAAAACATCAGGACATTCCAAAACGTGGGTGAGCCACAACACATGATTTTGGAGCCTTTAAGCTTTATTTTGCATGGTGCGGCCCGCCAGAGTTATTTATTTATTTATTATTATACCGACTTGAGGATAAGAATGGGGCGGAACCTGATGAACAGATTGAATGTAAAAACATAGAGGTGGAACCCATACAGCGATTTCTATTGTAAGCTTTTCCTATAAATGCTTTTTATTGGATCCGGCCTTTTTCTCATGCATCCCACCCTTTATTGCCCATTTCTTCAAAATATCATTTCAATCCCATGATGCTAACCATCCCATCAATTACTAGAGAGTAGACCAGAAAAGGTTGATCAATGATCTAAACTGTCCACCATGTGGGGACCACCTTCAATTGCTAAGTGCCCCCAATTTTCCTAGAAATCCATTCCCCAGGTTAACTAAAAGATAGCATCGTGTTCCACCAAAAAACCAAACCAGTTTTTTGGGAAATAGTCTTGAGATGACAACCAAACAGCCCCATAATTTTACTAATAATAAGATGTCTTGTGGTTATTGTTTCTTCCTGTTTGGATTAGCTACTATATTTGCACTTTGTTAAAGTCCCATGATAATCCTCTAACGGCCCGAGCTTTTAGAGTAAATGGTTATTTGACATGGTATATGAGGGGAAGGTGTGTTAAAGTCCCTTGATATACATTGATATACCATCCTTTAACAGCTCAAGCTTTTACAGCAAGTGGTTATTTGACACACTTCTAACCATATTCACCATCTTGGGAGATTCCAAGCAGGCAGTGGAGTGGATGGCTGGGATCTTGCGGGCAAGGACGATTGGACCGACACTTCCATCCATTTACCTGGACAAGCGCGTGGAAGGGGACAAAGATTACAACATTAATCTCGCAAAAATGGACCACGGAACATGCATGAAGTGGCTCAACGAGAGGCCGATTGGATCTGTTGTGTATGTCTCCTACGGTAGCCTATCCTCAGTAGGAGTGGACCACATGGAAGAACTTGCATGTGGACTTAAAGGGAGTAACAAACACTTCTTATGGGTGGTGAGGGAGACTGAGAAGGAAAAGGTCCCAGAGAAATTTGTGGAGGAGACAGCAGAGATGGGGCTGATAGTGAGATGGTGTCCACAGCTAGAGGTGTTGGCTCACCAAGCTGTGGGGTGCTTTGTGACACATTGTGGGTGGAATTCCACACTAGAGGCATTGAGCTTGGGTGTGCCAATGGTGTGTGTACCCCAGTGGACAGACCAACCCACAAATGCCAAGTGTGTAGAGGATGTGTGGCGAGTGGGATTGAGGGCTAGGATTGATGAGAAGGGGGTTGTGAGAAGGGAAGAGATGGAATTCTGTATAAGAGAAGTGATGGAAGGAGAGAGAGCGGAAGAGTTCAAGAGAAATGCTAGTAAATTGAGGGAGTTGGCTATAGAGGCTGTGGAAGAAGGTGGTAGCTCAGATAAGAACATCGATGAATTTGTGGCCAGTCTTGTGAAAGGCTGACATTAGAGTGATTTATATGTCATGGTATGTGTGAAGCAGTGATATATAATGATATCACTTATGTGTTCATCATCGTTGTTAATTATCTTCATTATCATATTTGTTCCTCAAGCTATTTGGAGTCCAAACTGATAGGTTGGCAAGAATTTCCATTGAGATTGATCGTTTTGTTTCCAAATTTTCTGAACGGCAATGCTAATTCCAGCAAAAGGCACTCCATTACCTTTGTTAACAAAGCCGGTTGCGTGTTGCCACTGCTTGGATGGACTTAGTCCAGGCAATGTCTCTGTGGGGCCTACCATGATGTATGAGTTTTATCCATGCTGTCCATCCATTTTTCCAAGATTATTTTATGTTATAAGCACAAAAATGAGGCAAATCCAAGGCTCAAGGGGACCACACGACAGGAAGCATCACTGATAATGACAAGGGACAACCACCGTTGAAACCTATTCCTAGTGCCAATGTCATGTTTATTTTCCATCAAAACTATTGATAATGTCACACAAACATTGAAGCCTTGGATCTATCTCATTTTTGGGCTCATATATACCCTTAAATGATCTATAAAGATGGATGAATGGCTTGTAGATATAAAACCGGCCATGCATCATGGTGGGTTCACAGATCCCCTGGCTTAACCGAGTCTGTCCAAGCATGAGCAGACGTTTGTTAAGCAACGCTTGGCAGGTAAAAAGTTTAAAAGATTTAAAATCGATTACTCAGCTGTTTCCTAGATCTAGCTTACCCGTGGCTAGGGACTAGAGGTTCTCAGCAGACGTCAATTACCTGTGCTCCTCTCTCACCCATACGATAGCAGGTCAACCACGAAAATATGAATACCCCATCTAAGCCATGATAGTGGGCACACATTAAGGATCAGTTGGTATAGAAATCAGGACAATTAATAATCAGGTAACGCACATAGTTGAAATCAATCAATGGCCCAATTAGTGCATAGGTTTGGCCTATCTAATGGAAGGGTGTTTATATCTAATTTATTCATGTCAGATTTAGTGATACGTGGCAACAAAATCTCAGTAAGAAATAAACGAAGGATCTTTTCAGTTGCTATGAAGTCCCTGACAAAATTTTATCAGAATTTGAAATGTCATGAGTAATGCAAAATGGGTAAATCTAGTTGACTACTTTCATCAACATGTGTCACATATCTTACATCATTGATCAAATTGCCTACTCATCTTGGCTGCCTCACAGTTAATAGTAGGTAAGAACCGAAATAGGGTCATGGTTAGTAACGGATTCAGGCGATGCACTGTAGTATCATACATAAGAGATCCTTATGATGGAAACAGCTTAAAGAGCTATGAAGTGACAGAACAATACCAAGTTGGTCGATTTTCATGATGCACAATGCATGTTCAAGTGGAAGGAAGGATAATTATTATCCATGCATGGTGTCCTAATAGACTGAGAAAGTGTGCACAACCAATGGCCAACCCATGATGAAAAACTAATACACATGGCGTTGCATGACAAGCCACAAATATTTATGGGCCTAGATAGTTATTTCCACGTTAATCTAGCAACCGTTTAAAAGCTCTATAAATAGGAGGAAGATTGAAGAGAACTGTGCCCTTGTCAACTAAATATGACACAACTCTACAGTGATATTGTTTATCTTATTTCTTATTAGCTTAGTATTGCTCTTTTGTAATCCAGTCCGTCTATACTACTAAGCTGGACTAGTTTTAGCTTAGGAGTAGTGTAATCTAGTCTGTCTACGCTGCTATTCTAGACTATCTTTAATTTAGTTTATAGTGTAATTCCCCTTATTCATACCTTGTAGACACCTCACCCGAAAACAAGAGATTAAGACTATTCTTCGACTTGAATCAAGCTTCAGTCAAAAGCATCTATACATCTTGGCTGTCATCATACAATCATGTAAATTGAACAAGGTATGATAGTCCATAAAAATAGCTAACATGCCGAAACGACAAATCAGGGGGCCCACCTAATCCAATCCCAACCAAATCATCGAGGTCCTTTCCTGGCTCAAAGAAAACCCCATCATGATAAATATTCCACCTCCAGCTAGCCCGAAAGGCCTCAAAAGCACAGATGGGCCCACCAATGCGGATCCTCAGCAAGGCTTGAAAATAATTAGTGAACCAAATTAGTGGGCCCACACCCCATTTCAATTAGATGTCAATGGATTGTCCAGTATGTTTGGAAGTTACAAGTTAATAAAATCATATTTAAAGACTCCAACGGTACCGGAAAACCACGAAAGTTAAACCAAAAGGATCTCTAGCAATTGTTTGAGGCAACCATCAGATCTAATTGACCGACTCCGAATAAGATGAATGGCTAAGCAAGGCCATGCATCTCGACCCTGTAAGCCTCAGGATGCTTCACATGTCAACTAACATGTATGAAAAAGGGAATCTCGCAACAAGGCCTTGAGGGCCAATTGAAGAAAAGGACAAGAAATTATAGCTTGCAACAAAGATAGCCTAGCCTGTGGGACATAATCTATATGCGGAATAGTCTCACCGATCTATCTGTGCATAGAACATGGAGATCAAGGGGTCGGATGACTTACCTAGCCGTGACGCCATAGGAGCCGGATAATAATACCAATACCAGAATACCGATAAAGCTAGGATCTTTCTTTCCTTCACACCCTTTCTGCAAAACACTAGATGGGACTCGAATTTCTGCCGTGGTGTAGGATTGGGGACCCAGCTCTCTTTTATAGAGACTGTGGAGAGAGACTTTGAAACCCATCACAACTCTCTCCCTCCCACGCTCCACATTGTAGTGTCCTAGTTCAACTCAAACTGCTGTCTGCGTAAGATAGCTATAGCATTCCAGCCCATAGTACGCAGAGCTGCGCAGATAGACTGCGCAGCGCATCACCTGAAGTGGGGCCCACTGGTCTACTCAATCATCCAGTCCAACTGTATGACAATCCAGGCCGTTGATCAGTGAGGCCCACTAAATAGAGTTCTTACATTCTCCCACTTGGGCCTCATTGAGCAACATCAATGATAGTCATATAGAATTATTTTGAAAACAAGTTTTGATCCTTTTAAGAAAATATCCAAATGGTTAACCAATGAAACCAGTTGGACTGTATGAGTAATGCTATTCAATCTAGTCCATCAAGATAGTCAGTATTGAAACGCGGTAGTTATCACAACATTTAATTTTGGCGAAGTGAGACTAAGCGTGATCACAAGTACTTTCAATCTTAACGACATAGATCACGAACTAGGAAATGTGGTATAAGGATTGCACACTTTAGTGTGATGATATGTGTCTATCCTTAAGAGGTCCTGAAGCTTTTACATGTCTCCAACGAGACACGACCGTAGTTCTACTTACTCAAAATTTGCGCATATATATAGAAAAGCAGAAATAAATCTTTATATCAAAATCATCCAAACAAACTGTATAAAATAAGATCTCTAAGTGTCAGTGAAAATCAAAATATGCTCAACTCCCACTACCTTAAAACACCTATGGGATCAATGACTCCTATGGATGTTACATGCTCCTGAAATGGCGCGATAGGGAGCCCTTTAGTGAGCGGATCTGCAATCATCTGCTTAGTGCCGATGAATTCCACGGACACTTGATGATTCTGAACCCTTTCCTTTACAACAAGGTACTTGATGTCGATATGCCTCGACCTTGACGAATGCTTGTTGTTACTAGAGAAGGAAATAGCAGCCGAATTATTGCAAAATATTCTCAATGGTTTCGGGATATACTCCAGTACCCGCAAACCTGAGAAGAAACTCTGTAACCATAGTGCCAGATTAGATGTCTCATGGCAGGCAATAAATTCAGCTTCCATAGTGGATGAAGCTGTGGTACATTGTTTCACGTTTTTCCACGACACAGCTCCTCCCACCATCATGAAGATGTATCCTGAAGTAGACTTCTTAGTATCAACGCAGCCTGCGAAGTCTGCGTCTGAATATCCGATCAACTCCAACTGATCAGATCTTCTGTATGTGAGTCCGAAGTCTTTTGTTCTCTGAAGATACCGTAACACTTTCTTTGCAGCTATCCAATGTTGCATTCCTGGATTAGATAGATATCTTCCCAACATTCCAGTGACAAAGGCATTGTCCGGTCGCGTACAGACTTGAGCATACATGATGTTCCCTACTACTGATGCGTACGGAAACTCTTTCATTCGATTCTTTTCCAAATCATTCTTTGGACACTGAAATAAACCAAATTTGTCGCCCTTTACAATAGGCGACTTTCCTGGAGCACAATTTTGCATGCCATACCTTTCGAGTACCCTACTAATGTAGACCCTCTGTGACAGGCTGAGCAGTCCAAGTGTTCTGTCACGGCGAATCTCAATGCCGATGACGTAAGAAGCTTCACCAAGAACTTTCATTTCAAATCTTTGAGATAAAAATTTCTTGGTGTCACTCAACATCCTGGTATCACTGCTAGCTAACAGAATATCATCAACATACAAAATCATTATAACGAACTTACTCCCGCTGGTTTTAATGTAGATGCATTCATCTGCAGTGTTTTCTACAAAGCCATATGAGAAAATTACTTCATGAAACTTAAGGTACCACTGTCGCGATGCCTGTTTCAACCCATAGATGGACTTCTTAAGCTTGCAAACCAAATGTTCTGAGCTAGTAGCTGCAAAACCTTCGGGCTGCAACATGTATACATTCTCATTTAGATCCCCATTGAGAAATGCAGTCTTTACATCCATCTGATGTAAATCTAAATCTCAATCCATATAAGCTACAAGAGCCATTATGATTCTGAATGAGTCTTTCTTATATACTGGAGAGAAAGTCTCCTTAAAGTCAATGCCCTCACGTTGGTTAAAACCCTTGGCAACAAGTCGGGCTTTATACCTTTCGACATTACCTTTGGAGTCCCTTTTGGTTTTAAATATCCATTTAGAACCAATCGGCCTTATTCCGGTAGGTAACTCTACAAGATCCCATACTTTATTGTCCTGCATGGATTTCAACTCATCTTTCATGGCATCAAACCAACGAGAAGGATCAGCACTTTGTTTGACTTGTGTAAAGGATTCAGGGTCCTTGTCCACCCCTATGTCAAAGTCGTGCTCCTATAAGTATACGATGTAATCGTCTCGATTTACAGGCCTTCTCTTTCTTTCAGATCTTCTTAATCGTTCAGCTTGCTGGGTCTGATCTTGATTTTCCTTATCAGTGGTTTGTATTTGAGGTTCTGCGTGATTTTCTGCAGTGACTGCAAAATCGACTGCACCATTAATGTCCACGTGATCTAGATTTACTATGACTGGAGTCATAGTCCTTTGTTCCTTAAATACAAAATTTCTTATGTTCGTGCTCCCACTGTTTTCAGTGTCCTTAATGAATCTGGCATTCCCAGTCTCAACAATCCTAATAGAGTGGGAAGGACAGTAGAATCGATAGCCTTTTGATCTTTCTGGATATCCAATGAAGAAACAACTTACGGTTCTAGGATCAAGCTTCTTTTCATGCGGGTTATAAACTTTGGCCTCAGTAGGACAACCCTAAACATGTAGATATCGGAGACTTGGTTTTCTCCCATTCCACAACTC
Source organism: Magnolia officinalis (assembly GCA_021015155.1). NCBI lineage: Eukaryota > Viridiplantae > Streptophyta > Magnoliopsida > Magnoliales > Magnoliaceae > Magnolia > Magnolia officinalis. The sequence continues at coordinate 73,380,290 of JAJHSJ010000003.1, forward strand.
AAAAGGAGTTTTGTTAACTGCTTTGCTGGGAACCCGGTTTAGTATATGAACTACGGTTTTGATCGCATCACCCCACAGAGATTCTGGCAATGTCGAATTGCAGACCATGCTTCGCACCATATTCATAAGGGTGCGATTGCGTCTCTCAGCCACTCCATTCTGTTCTGGAGTGCCAGGCATAGTGTATTGAGCGACAATGCCACAATCCTGTAGGTATCTAGCGAATGGCCCTGGATTACGTCCTGATTCGTCATATCTGCCATAGTATTCACCACCACGGTCAGATCTGACAACTTTAATTCTCTTATCGAGTTGATTTTCAACTTCGGCCTTATAGATTTTAAAAGCATCCAGGGCATCTGATTTCTCACTGATAAGGTATAGGTACCCATGAGGCTGTAGGGAATGGTCCACAGATATCTGTATGAATAACCTCTAATAGACCTACACTCCTAGTTGCACCTTTCTTTCTCGTTCTAGTCTGTTTTCCTTTTATGTAATCAATGCATACTTTATAGTCAGAGAAGTCTAGAGAATGTAAAATTCCTTCTCGCACAAGCCTTTCTAATCTCTTACGAGATATATGGCATAGCCGCCTGTGCCACAACATGGAGGAATTCTCATAGTCTAGTCTTCGCTTGGATCCCACTATATTTCCATGTAAGGTATTAATATTATAGACGTGAGAGGCAATCAAGTCTAACTGGTATAAGTTATTTACTATAGAGCCGGTTCCAACTTTAATTGAATTAAAGTAAATACCAAAACTTTTATTTTCAAAGTGGAATGAATATCTCAACTTATCCAAATAGGAAATTAAAACTAAATTGCGCCTTATAGATGATACACAGAATGTATCTACTAAATCCAAGAAATGACCAGACTTTAACTTAAGCCTATAGACTCTTATTGCCTCCACGTCTACCTTGACACCATTGCCTACGTATACTGAGCGCTCCGCATCAGTTGGTGGCCTAGCCTGTAGTAATTCCTGCATAGAAGTGCATATGTGAATAGTAGTTCCTGAATCTATCCACCAGGAATCCACTGACACATCAGTTAGATAAGATTCAAAACAGACAAGAACTGAATGATTACCTTTCTTTATGAACCAATTCTTAAAACCTTCGCAGTCTTTCTTGAAATGACCCGCCTTATTGCAAAAGAAGCACGGTTTGCCTTTAATCCGTTTGCGTTTAGATCCATTTCCAGATTTATTCTCATGGTTTCCAGATGGAGGATCAGAGAATCCATTATTAGAACCTTGTTTCCTCTTCTTCTTACCTTTATTCCCTTGCCCATGCCCATGACAGCATGAAGTCACCATATTAACATTTTGAACTTTAACCACCTGCCTGATCCTGTCTTCTTCTTGAACACACTGAGTGATGAGTTCATCCAATGTTCACATGTCCTTCAGAGTGTTATAGTTCACAAGGAACGTGCCGAATTGGGGAGGTAGGTTATTCATGATCAAATGAACTAGTTGATCATTAGTGAGTACAAGCCCTAGAGCACGGATCTTAGAAACAACCTCGATCTGCTCTACAATGTATTCACGGATGTTGCCTTTTCCATCGTAGGACAAACGAGTCAATTTATTCAGAAAGATGCCTACTTCAGATTTATCAGATTTCTTGAGCCGTTTTTCCATTTCAGTTAGGAAAGTTTTGGCATTGTCTGTATCAGGCATGGCGCCCTTCAAGGATTTAGAAATCGAATACTTAATTACTTTCAGGCATGTATCATTTGATCTAAACCATGCAACCCATTGATTATATTCAGCTTCAGTGGCATCATCAGATGGTTCTGGCGGTTCTGGTATTATTAGGGCGCGCAAGATCTAATTGAAGACAGCCCAGTACAACTTCAATGGCATTCTTCCATTGAGCGTAATTAGATCCATTAAGGGCAGGGACTTGATATGTATTAGTTAGAATTGAGACTGAAATAGAAGAGATACATATATACTCACATTAGTTGATGATTTCACAAATTAATTTCATGAATGTAAACAAAATATCATGCTAAATGAATCAATTCAGTTGCTAAGGGAGGCATCAACTGAATTATCCAAGATGATGATGGGCCCAACCATCTCATTCTGGTGAGAATCTATTACATCATTATCATTCCTCCTGTGGGTGGTAATAACAACATGTTAGTGATCCTCCTGAACATGAAGCTAAGTGATGTAAGTCATGTAAATCTGAGACACTCAACACCTGTGGGTGAGATGAGTCTTTCAGCTTTACATTACCAACACCATTTACTTCACCCGTTCACGTCTCTGTCAAACGGTAATCGTCTTTGTTTTCGTTACCGTACGCATGAAAAATGTGAATGCAACTGTATGCAATCCTCCTGATTCCAATGTTACAAGTCTGTACTTGTAAAGTTTTCATCGATTGAGGTCACTATGGTGGCTAACACAATCGAATCCAAAACTACAAATCTAGACTTTAGAATTGCTATCATAATCCTGCCTCTCTTTGGATTATGTCTTAATTAGTCCGATGCGGCCCACAAGATGGTCGGTATTGATCATTGGAAAATATATGAACCTCAAAGTGATACATGGATAAGTTTCATACCATATATTCCAATGGTCTATATCTAATTCTTAAGGATGGGTGATGGGCCTATAATAGGGGTCATATCAGGACTAGAATTGTATATTGTTAGGTGATTATCAATGGGTAAAACAAATATGGTGTATATGATGTACGTGATAGATAGGACAAAAATAACCTTTTACTGTTAGATGTATAGATCCATCCATGGGTCTCCATAATATGGATGGGTCAAACCCATATTCTAAATGTCCATCAAATAAAGGTTATGATCTCTATTATCTATCAAGTGAATAAACCAGCTTGGGTGCACATTGTGGGCTGAATATTTATGAGTTAGATGTGGGTACATATATATGATGTTAGATGAATCTGAACCACATGATCCAATAAATGTGCCCAATAAATAATCATGAGAATGATCTACAAATGAGGCCCACTAGCGGTATGGCAAACACGGTTGTGAGGCCAGGATATACTTAATGGGCCCATAACAGTGTCAAGCCTAAGATTTGGACATAGGTGATTCCCGTTTGCGGGTCCACAAGTGGATTCGAATCAGCTACAATCGGGTCCACTGATGGAATTTTGACCAAGAGAACTCCCGTTTTCGACTAAAAGGGTAGAATGCCCTATTTCGAGCTCTCTGCAAGAGAGACAGACAGAGAGAGAGCGAGTTGCCCCCGCTGTTCGTCCAACGAACGAAGACGGAGACGGAGCTCCTCTTCAATCCCCAGCCATTTTCGACTTACTGCAAGCTGCGACTAAAGAGATTGGGATGAAATCCCCAGCCGCGGCAGATGTATTCACAGTCAGACGAAAGTCGGGCCGCTGATATCTTCCACGGTGCCGATCAAGATGGCACTACCATCTCTGATGAAGGTTATCATGGATGACGGTGTTCCTGTATGTGAAATATGTCGGAGGTGGACTGGAAAATCCATGTCTGCCTCCACTGAGGATACAGGTAAGGGTGTGAACCCTATGCTATATTGATGGAATGAAATCCGAATTGGATTTAGGGTTTATGAGATCCAAATTTGGATTTGGGATTCCAACTGCAAACACCCAATCTGACCGAATTTTGGGATGATGGATCTGAAACCCTCAATGTATAGGATTGGGGTTTTGAAATCCCTAATCTAGATTTGGGGAATTCGAAAAATCCTAACTGAATGTTTGGATTTGGGGTTCAAATCTAAAAATCTAAAAATCCCCAATTCTAACTGGATTTGGGGTTATAGAACTGAAACCCCAAATATGGGATTTGGGATTCGAAATCCCGAATCAAAACTGATTTCTTGCTTCAGGGATTCGAAAAAAAAAAATCCCTAATTAAATCTGGATTTTGGTTTTCGAATTGGAAAACCCTAATACTGATATGGGTTTTGAATTCGAAAAAAAAAAAACTTAATTTGAATCAAAACTCAAAATTAGATGAATTTGATCATCCATGCATGTGCATAGATGGCTCTGATACTAACTGTGGGATATAATCTATATGCGGAATAGTCTCATCGATCTGTCTGTGCATAGAACATGGAGATCAAGGGGTCGGATGACTTACCTAGCTGTGACGCCATAGGAGCCGGATAATAATACCAATACCAGAATACCGATAAAGCTAGGATCTTCCTTTCCTTCACACCCTTTCTGCAAAACACTAGATGGGACTCGAATTTCTGTCGTGGTGTAGGATTGGGGACCCAGCTCTCTTTTATAGAGACTGTGGAGAGAGAGTTTGAAACCCATCACAACTCTCTCCCTCCCATGCTCCACATTGTAGTGTCCCAGTTCAACTCAAACTGCTGTCTGCGTAAGACAGCTATAGCATTCCAGCCCATAGTACGCAGAGCTGTGCAGATAGACTGCGCAGCGCATCACCTGAAGTGGGGCCCACTAGTTTACTCAATCATCCAGTCCAACTGTATGACAATCCAGGCGGTTGATCAGTGAGGCCCACTGAATAGAGTTCTTACATAGCCCGCTAGAAGGAATACATATGGGCCTACAACCGGCTCACCATTGACTAGTTGAAGTCCTATTTAAGGACCACAATAGTGATCCATTCAGCGGGGGGGGGGGGGGGGGGGGGGGGGGGGCACACACATCCTATCTCTTTCCATCCCTCGATTCCCTCCCTCTATCTCTCCACCCCTCCGTCGATTCCTCTCTTGTTACCCTCTCTCTCTCTCTCTCTCTCTCTCTCTCTCTATATATATATATATATATCTGTATCTCTTCTGCTACTATCATCGTCATCAGACAGCCCGTGCACGAACAACACTAAACCCATCAACAGCAGTGCAAGAGGCATCAACTTTGTAAGTCTCTGATCCCTATACCTACCTCCACTACGTTTCGATTCCATGGGTTTTCCTTGGAGTGCATGCATTTCTTTTCAGTTTTAAATATTGTGTATACAAGTCTATGCAAGAATTTAAGGTCATTTAGCTCGATCAAATTCCCGATGTGCTGCCTCTCATGCGAGATATTCAACACCATATCAACCTTATCATAGGGGCTAGCTTACCCAATCGCCCTTATTATCGGATGAGCCCGAAAGAGTGTGATATTTCGCAAGGACAAGTGGAGGAATTGATCCGTAAGGGTCTAGTGTGAGGAAGTATAAGCCCTTGTGTCATACCAACTTTATTAACACCTAAAAAGGATGGGAGTCGGTGCATGTGTATCGATAGTCAAGCCATAAATGAAATCACCGTGAAGTACATATTTCATATACTATAGCTGGACGATATGTTGAACATGCTAAGGGGGGTGAAACTATTTTCTAAATTGGATTTGAGGAGTCGGGCAATGAGTAGAAGACAACATTTAAGACCAATGAGGGTCTGTACGAATTGTTAGTCATGCCCTTCGGGTTCTCGAATGCACCTAGTACATTTATGAGGGTGAATATAACACCCCGAACATTTCAGTACTCGGGTGTTACCCGATAACTTAACTTATGGAACCGCTCATCTTCATTCTAACCAAAATCCGACTATTAGAAGTAATCTCCTTCTATGGATCAAGCCATCCATTTGATAGTTTTCAAGATGGACCGTCACATCATCAGGCCCACCATGCATCGGGCCCACAAAACTTATCTATTAATCAGTTGTTGACAGTATCAAGCCATTAGAGTTTGAAAATAATTATTGAAATTCCTTTAGATTGAATCAGGAACCCTTGGAGACCCTGATGTTTGGGTCTGAGACCGATCATACTGTTGAAGTAAAAAATCAGTCAATAAATTGAGACCTTATATCATCTAATCAAGCATCTAATCGACAAAATTATCTATTAGATTCATCTAGATACGTTAAATAACGTTTACACTGTTGATAATCTATTCTAAAACAATTCAATCATTGAAATTCATGATCGTTCATTCACTAGAAATGTAGGGTCATCTAATTATAGAAATAGCAGCTAATTTTCCTCTAAATTGGATTGCAAACCTTTATAATCATTGGTGATCAATGCAATTAGACAATTGGTCGACAATTTAAAACAATTCCATCATTAGACTTTAAAATTGTCCATTAATCAGCTATTAGTACAGATTACGAGCTAGTCTAGCCATGAGATTGACCATCTAACTGTCCATTATGGGCCATGAAGCGTCTTGACCATCTGAAGAACTTCTTAAGACTTTTGACCATTGGAGTTTGAGTTGAGATCAATCCAACCATTGGATTAATTTGAATCAATGGAATAAGATAAGGAAACACTTGGTATGGCCCACCTGAGATTTGGATCCGCCTGATCTTTGTTCAAAGGCTCTGATTGGGCCCTCCAAGGGGAATGGATGGAATAGATTTACAAAGTACATCTTCATGGACCACACTTTGGGTGTGCATGTGCACAGCCTGTGCACACCCGCGGTACACCAAACAACAATCCTGGTCAAACCGTACCAAGGTAGCCTGCGGTGGGAATTGGACCGTACATCATAGTGGGGTCCACAGAACTTGGCAGCCTGCAGTGGGAATTGGACCGTACCAAGGTAGCTTATGGTGGGAATTGGACCATACCAAGGTAGCCTGCGGGATGGTTCGCAGGAGACCATTACTCTCTCTCTCTCTCTCTCTCTCTCTCTCTCTCTCTCTCTCTCTCTCTCTCTCTATATATATATATATATATATATATATATATATATATATATCATACGTAACAGTGGGCCCCACAGTGCCCCTGCCTATATTGAGTGTTCCAGGAGGGTAGGACGTTTGTTAAACAACACCATGCAGGTAAAAAGCTTTAAAAAATTTATTTTCTTTTTTTTTTAAGTTCAGATTGGATTAAAAATTAGTTGTGTCCTCACCTCACCAGTGTGAAAGCTAGGGAGCCAGAGATTCTCAAACGAATGTGACTTAGCTCCTCTCCTCTCTCATCCGTACCATAGGAGGTCCATCACGGAATACGAATACCCCATCTGAGCAATGACAGTGGGGCCCACATTAAGGATCATTTGGCATAAAAATCAAGTATGTTAGATCATTAGATAGGGCACAGTTGAAAACAATGAATGGTGGATCCACGAATTAATGCATAGGTTTGGCCTATATATTGAGGGTCCGCCAAATTCGATCAAGATAGGCAATCTTCATGGTTAGGCCAACCTTTTCCACTGATCAGATTCCAAACAAATACCAAGATTGCGGAACACTACCCATCTATATGTTGTCAGGTGTTGCACGTACGAGATCGTGATCTTACTTTCGTCTCTATGGCCCACCGAGTAAATTTATAGGTTATGATTGAGATTTTGCAATGTTAGGCTATAGTGTGGTAAAATTGATGAAAGAAGAGGATTTTACGCATACATCATGGTAGGCCCCACGTAGCTGGGGGTTGCATTCATTCGGTACAACACCTGTTGCGTGTGATTTCGCCTCACCTCTACGAACCATCCCATGGAACATGCAGAGAATGATATCCATGCATTCTAGAAGTGTGTGGCCCACCGGTTGTGTATGTTGAATCCAAACTATGCAACTGATGAGCCTCATTTGAACTACAAGAATCTTACCTAAAAGCAGCTGATTATGAAGTGGGACACACCACACTGGACGATGGATCAGTCTAGATTTTGGAGGATGTGCTGTGGGCCCCACCATGAGCCCAAAAAAGAAATAAATCTAAATCTCATGTGGACCACATCACTGGAAAACAGTGATGATTGAAATACCACAATTAAAAACTTCCTAGGTCCCTATAATGTTTACCTGTCATTCCACCTGTTGATTATATCACATAGATTTGGATGAAGCCAAAACACAAAAATCAGCTTGATCAAAAGCTTTTTAACGTCCAAGAAGTTTGTAATGGTGGTCATTCAATCACCACTGTTTCCTCTAGTGTGGTCCACCTGAGATTTAGATGTATCTCATTATTGGGCTCGTGCCCTAAACTGAGGGGTAAAATGATTAGACTGTATGAATCAAACATATAGATCACAGTGGAGCACATAGTACCGTTTATTAATGAGAAGCTATTCAGCGTAGAATCACTTGATTGCCTCCCCCAACCCTACCACCTACTTGGTTTTCCTATTTCAATAGGTAAATGGCTTTCAATGGGTGATGATTAATTATTTATCCTCATAGTTATACTGTGACATCATTTACATACTATTGAAACAATTATTTTGTGTGTGTGTGTGTGTGTGTGTGTGTATATAATTCAAGTGGGCTATTGATGTAGAGCGGGTCGCGGACATTTTCATGGCCAAGATGGATCAAAAAAGGCTCGGTCGACGACAGAAGTGATCTGGACTGTCAGACCTTAGATCGGGCGTATCTCGCAATCAGGAATGAGTTACCTGACGTAAAATATATGATTTTGGGGTAAACGAGCTACTTTAGCCAACCAACCCCGCTATGCCGGGTTGCGACGCCCAGAATTGCGAAAAAATCCTAGATCGACGGTTGTTTTCTTGCTTTAATTTCATTTTTACTATAATTTCTTTCTCATTGCTTGGTTCTTCTATTTAAAGGGTTGTGAACTCGTTTTATTTCATTAATTGATCAATTTCGAATTTATTAGAATTTATTTCTATTTTCTACTTTCTTTCCTCGTGGATTCAAGAAGTCTCTGTGAGGAGTCCAGAGAAGTTCCGTGGATTCAGAATAGTTATCCTCTTGAGGAAGACGGTGCTCGACCTCACGTCCTCCCCTGCGTCAGCTATACTAGTAGAAACAGTTGAGAGAGACATCGACACTTGATTGTTATCAGTCTCACCGTGATGAGCATGTGAAGTCCATTTTAACCACTTGATTCCACGCTATATTCTAAGCCTGATGACTAAAATGAAGGCTCATAAATTATTCAAATGGGACCATACCAAGGGAAACAATCTCCAGTGCAAGCATTCCTTGTAGATTGTTTTTAATCGTCTGGTCTATCTAAACCACTGATGAGGCTGATTTAAGGGCTCTAGGTGTAACATTGGGTAACTTAGCTAATGGCTGAGGTGGATTTTACATGAACACCATGGTGGGGCCATCCCAAGCCAATAGCTTCTTTTCCTCAAGTATCTTTTGCATCGGCATCATTCTTTAACATTAATTAGCATTAATTATCATTAATTCAGACAACTAGTTGGATGGTCCTGTTGCGCAGCACGCCAACAACGCAGTGAGCCTAGATCCAATCTCAGGCCTCACCCACAAACGATAAACAGGAAGAAATATAAACTAGAAACAGATCAAAGCAATCCCAAAACAAAACCACAAGACAAGATATACATGGAAAAACCTAAATCTAAGGTAAAAAACCACGGATGCAAACTTCCACTATGAAGAACGAAGATTACAAGGCAATATACTAACCTCTCCCTTGAAAGTACAGAGAAAATCTCTTGCCCACACCTTAGAAATATTTCTCAATATTCACCTTAACCCTAGAATAGCCCTAGGGACCCCAATTTATAGTTTTGGCAACTTCGCTTTCCGCATCCCAGTTGCGAAAGGACTTGATACACGAAATCTGCGAAACTCCTTTCCGCATCCCAGTTGCGAAAGGACTTGCGACACGAAATCTATAAAACTCCTTTCCGTATCCTAGTTGCGAAAGGACTTGCGACACGAAATCTGCACATGTGGCTCCACTTCTCAACAATCTTCCACTTGGAGACACATCGCCATAAACCTTTGTCTTCTACATCCAGAGTGCACCACCTCCCCGTCTTCAAGCCTGAAGACCAATCAAAGCTGAACAAAGCTTCAGCTTCTCTCATGTGACTGCCTTGGTCAACATATCCGCAGGATTCTCAATTGTATAAATCTTCTCCAGAGCAATCGATCCATCTTTTAGTAACGAACGTATGAAGTGATATCTGATGGCAATACGCTTGGTCCTTGAATGAAAGGTTGAATTCTTGGCTAAGTATATTGCACTCTGACTGTCACTATACAGTTTGCAATCTGCTTGCTTCTTACCCAACTCTTCCATGAAACCTTGCATCCACACCATCTCCTTGCATGCTTCTGTAGCCGCAACATATTCTGCTTCTGTCGTACTGATAGATACTATCTTCTGTTACTGAGAGAACCAACTGACTGCAGCATTACCCAGAGTAAAGACATAACCTGTAGTGCTTCTCCTGCTGTCAATATCTCCTGCCAAATCTGAATCCACATAGCCTTGTAGCTTGATTTCTGATCCACCATAGCACAACCCTACATCCTTAGTACCTACCAAATATCTAAGGATCCACTTCACAGCTTCCCAATGTTCCTTCCCACGGTTGTTCATGAACCTGTTAATAACTCTCACTGCTTGAGCAATGTCTGGCCTCGTGCTCACCATAGCATACCTGAGACTCCCAATAGCTGACGCGTATGGGACTTTAGCCATGTAGTCCCGTTCCTCCTGCATCTTTGCCCTTTAGTCCTTAGATAGCTTGAAGTGGTTGGCTAATGGAGTGCTAACTGGCTTAGCACCTCCTATATTGAATCGGTCAAGTACCTTGGCTATGTACTCTGCTTGTGACAAAACTAGTTTCTTATTTTCTCTGTCACGCTTTATCCTCGTGCCTAAGATTTGTTTTGTAGCTCCTAAATCCTTCATGGCAAATTCTCTAGACAGTTGTCTTTTGAGATCTGAGATGTCCTTCATGCTTAAACCGGCCATAAGCATATCATCAACGTACAGAAGAAAAATGATGTATGACGTATCAAACTTCTTCAAGTAACAACAGTGGTCTGCATGACATCTCCTAAAGCCGTTTCCCTACATGAAACTGTCGAACTTCTTATACCACTGCCTCGGGGGCCTGCTTCAGGCCATATAAACTCTTCTTCAGTCTGCACACCTTATTCTCCTTTCCTAGTACCACGTATCCTGTCGGCTGATGCATATATATCTCTTCTTCAAGGTCCCTATAAAGAAAGGTTGTCTTAACATCTAGCTGCTCTAGATGTAAGTCCTTTATAGCCACTATACTCAAGACCATGCGAATCGTAGACATTTTCACCATAGGTGAAAATATTTCAGTGAAATCGATACCTGCCTTTTGTTGAAACCCTTTCACAACCAGTTTAGCCTTGTACCGTTTCGAACCATCGTGTTCCTCCTTCAATCTGTAAACCCACTTGTTATGAAGAGTTTTATTACCCTTAGGTAGAGTGACTAGCTCCTATGTACGATTAGACTCAAGAGAGTCCATCTCCTCATCCATGGCCTGCTCCCACTTAACCCGTGTATCTGACTATAATGTCTCTTCAAAACACTCTGGCTCACCATTATCTGTCAGCAGTAGATAATATAAGGAGGGTGAATATCGGACCGTGGGTCTCCTCTCCCGAGTAGACCTCCTCACAACTGGTGTATGTGGCTCTATCTCATAATGCTCATGTGCATGATCATCCTGTGACGTTGTAACACCCGTGTCCGGTAACTCTTCCAACTCTATGAATTCCTTTTCTTCGACCTTATTTTCCTGCACACTGTCCTTATGTATCACTTTTTCATTGAAGACTACGTCCTTGCTTCTGATGATTTTCTTGTTTTCTACATCCCAAAACCTGTAGCTAAAATCATGCTTCCCGTAGCCTATAAACGTGCACCTCCTGGACTTCGCATCCAGCTTGTTTCTGTGCTCTGCATCAATATGAACATATGAAGTGCAACCGAACACTCTGAGATGTGCAAGGTTCACTTCTTTCCCAGTCCACACTTCTTCTGGTAGCCCACCATCCAAAAGTGCTGAGGGACTTCTATTGATGAGATATGCGGCGACATTCACAGTATCTGCCCAAAATGTCTTAGGCAACTCTACATGTAACCTCATGCTCCTGGCGCGCTCAAGGATGGTCCTGTTAATGCGCTCAGCCACACCATTCTGCTGCGGTGTACCTGGAATCGTTTTTTGATGTTTGATTCCACTTACTGCACAGTACTCCTCAAACCTCTTGTCACAATACTCTCCCCCATTATCAGATCTAGACATTTTATTGTTTTACCTATCTCATTTTCTACCATAACTGTCCACTTCTTAAATACATCAAATACATCAAATTTGTGCTTTAAGAAATAAATTCACAGTTTTCTACTAGCATCATCAATAAAGGAAACAAAATAACGTGAGCCACCAAGAGATGATACCTGTGCCGGTCCCCACACATCAGTGTGTACAAGCTCCAACAGATGCGTCTTTGGAGCGCGTCCCGTCTTCTTGAAACTTACCCTCTTCTGTTTGCCATACACGCAGTCCTCGTAGAATTCCAAGTTAATAGACTTCAGCCCTGGTAGTTTCCCTTTTGACAATAGCATTTTTATCCCTTTCTCACTCATATGTCCCAACCTCTGATGTCATAACTGCCCATTCACTCCAGTTGATGCGACTGCGAGTGAACTATACGATCCTGAAGTCACGTACAAAGTACATTCTTTCTTGCCTTGAGATATCACCAAGGAACTTTTTGTGATCTTCTAGGAATCACTGGTGAATATCGTCACATAACCGGTATCGGCCAACTGCCCTACTAAAATCAGATTCCTTCTCAAACTCGGTACATGTCTGACATCCTTCAATTTCAACGTTGTTCCGTCTTTCTGAATTATATGAACGTCTCCCTTTTCAACAATACTGCACGGCTTATCATCACCCAGGTAGACTCTCCCGAAGTCACCTGATACATAGTTACGCAGAACTTCCTTACATGAAGTGGCATGAAACGAAGCACCCGAGTCTATAACCCAAGACTCATTCCTCGCATCAAGAGACAAGATCAACGCCTCTGTGTCACTCTCCTCAGATAGATTCACTGAATCTTTCCCGCCTCGAGAACTTCCTTCTTGTTTCTTAAGCGCCCTTCAATCACGTTTCATGTGCCCCTTCTTGCCGTAATGTCAACACCCATCTTTGTCTTTCGGTCCCTTGGACTTCTTCCTCGACTTAGAACGCCCGTGTTTATTGTCTCCTTTGTTCAGCGATCTTCCTCTTCCTTCAACGTTTAGAGCATTCCCTGAATCCCCTGAAACTCTTGATGCCTTTCTTCTAGATTCTTCTCTGGGAATTAGACTGGCCACATCATCAAATTTCAGCTTTGTCGACCCTGAAGAATTACTCACAGCAATCACCAAACCATCCCATCTGTCTGGCAAACTGGATAAGATCAATAACGCTCTGACCTCATCCTCAAAAACAATGCCAACGGATTCCAACTGGCTCGTGACTGTATTGAACTCGTTTAGATGTTCAGCCATGCTCCTACCATCTGACATCTTCATGTTGAATAGCTGTTTCATAAGATGAACCTTGTTGGATGCCGAGGGTTTTTCATACATGGTGGCTTGGGCTTCCATTAATTCTTTTGTCGTTTTTACCTTGGATACATTGAAGGCGACGCTCTTAGACAAAGAGAGTCGGATCGTTCCTAAAGCCTTCCTATCCAGTAAAAACCATTCATCATCTGTCATCTTTTCTGGTTTCTTCTCTTTTCCTCCTAGAGGAATATAGAGGTCCTTCTGCTACAGATAATCTTCCATCTGCATCTTTCAGAAGGCAAAGTTTGAACCATCAAACTTCTCAATTCTACTTTTCTCATCTTCTGCCATCGCTCCTAATAGAACTAAACCAATAGCTCTGATGCCAGTTGTTGCGCAGCACGCCAACAACGTAGTGAGCCTAGATCCAATCTCAGGCCTCACGTCCCACAAACGATAAATAGGAAGAAATATAAATTAGAAACAAATCAAAGCAATCCCAAAACAAAACCACAAGACAAGATATACGTGAAAAAACCCCAATCTAGGGTAAAAAAAAAACCGCGGATGCAAACTTCCACTGTGAAGAACGAAGATTACAAGGCAATATACTAACCTCTCCCTTGGAAGTACAGAGAAAATCCCTTGCCCACACCTTAGAAATATTTCTCAATATTCACCTTAACCCTAGAATAGCCCTAGGGACTCCAATTTATAGTTTTGACAACTTCCCTTTCCGCATCCCAGTTGCGAAAGGACTTGCGACACGAAATCCGCGAAACTCCTTTCCGCATCCCAGTTACGAAAGGACTTGCGACACGAAATCTGCAAAACTCCTTTCCGCATCCCAGTTGCGAAAGGACTTGCGACACAAAATCTTCAAAACTCCTTTCCGCATCCCAGTTGCGAAAGGACTTGCGACACGAAATCCGCGCATGTGGCTCCACTTCTCAACAGGTCCAACTAGTTGTGTGTACGCATTACTCATATATATATATATATATATATATATATATATATATAATATATATATATATATATATATATATATATATATATATATATATATATAGTAACCCATTTATTATAAGGTCACATTGGGAGTAGTGTTGGAATCATTATGGGAAATAATTATTATACATTCCCAAGGCATTTACCAAGTGAATTAAAAAACAAATACCCCTAGATCTGCCTCACTATAAGCCAAGAATGATTACGAGAAAGAATGAATAGCGTGGATAAAACCATACGTTACGGTACCAACAGAGCCCGAATGATGTCCGTGCAGTTGGGAGTCGGACACAATGCGACTTCAATAGATTTTGCCTCGGCGAGCGCAACCCAAATTTAAAAACGTAAGGACTGCCACATGAAACGGTGATTTTGGGAAGCAGATGGGATGCTGTACCCCCACACCAGCGATACAGCTGGTATGGGCGCCTGTCGTTCGAAGACATTTGTATGAACGCTTCAAAGGAGATCAAGGTTACATGGGCCCTAAAACGATGAATTTATTAATTCCACACTGGTTATCGATTTTTCAAGATCATTTTAGAGGATGATCGCAAAAATAAATCATATCCAAAGCTCAATTGGACCACACCACAAATAGCAGCGGGATAATGATTTTCACTATTAAAACATTGGTAGGGCCCACCATAACATTTACTTCCCATCAATTTGTTTATAAGGTCACAAAGACTTGGATGAAAAGTAAAAACAGATATCATATTGATCCAAAACTTAAAGGGTTTCAATGGTAGATGTTTAATCCCCCACTGATTTTTGGGGTGTGGTCCACTTGATCTTTAGATCTATTCTATTTTTTCAGCTTAAGCCTTACAATCGACTAGCTCGCCAAATGAATGTACAGTTTGGATATAACACATACCTCATGATGGGAACCACAAAACTTTGTGACCGGAACACACCAACTATATCGCTGGTGTGTGGTACCCCAGTCACATGCAAATCCGCTTCCATGAATTTGCATCCCGGGGCGAGCATGCTGAATTTTACGTCACCAAGTTGTGTGGGTCTATCATGATGTATTATGTATCCACACCATCCATCCATTTAGAGAGCATTTTAGGGCACAAGATAAAAAAATGAGGCAGATCTGAACCTATTGTAGACCCCATTACATAAAATAGTGGAGAGAATGATGCTCACTGTTGAAACCTTTATAAGGTCCACGTGATGTTTAAACACACCAGCTATACAGCTGGTGTAGGTACCTGTCGTGCCAAGACGAGTGCTGATGCTCCTCAAGCTCTAATTTATACTAACAGTTCAAAAGAGATCGAAGTTACATGGGCACCACAATGATGTATTTATTATATCCACATTGTTCATCCAAAAATTGAATCAAATCCAAAGATCAACTGGACCACACAACAAATAGCAGTTGAGATAATGATTTTCATAGTTAAAAATTTCATACGGCCCACCATAACATTTATTTTTCATCTAATCTGTTCATAAGGTCACAAAGAGTTGGATGAAGTGGAAAAATAAATTTCATATTGATCCAAAACTTCAAACCCCAAAAGGATTTCAATGGTAGACGTTCAATCCTCCACTGCTTTTTTGCATTATGGTCCACTTCATCGTTATATCTATCTTATTTTTCTCCTCAAGCCTTAAGAGGAGCTGGCAAAATGGATGGACAGTTTGGATATAACAAATACCTCATGATGAAACCCACAAAACTTGCTGAGGTCAATACACCGTTATATAGCTGGTGTGTGGTAAACCAGCCAATCCGCTTCCCTTCCAACTCGTTCCTTGCACTAAACGGAGAATTCTTATTTGCAGAGCCACATCATCAAACCAATTATGATAAAGGAAAATAAGAATTATCTGTATGTTTGGATTTTTATTTTTATTTTTCTTTTTTATAACCTCACGGGTGTCACTCAACGAAGTTAGTGTATCACCTGTTTATGGATTGCCTAAAGCACCAATCTCTTTGGTGGTACATGTAACATCGACACCGTCCATCAGATTCCATAACCGATTCTAGTACATGTGCTTAAAAAAATCAGATCCACCAGTCAGGTGGGCCATCACAGAGAACAACGGAGATGAAATCCTAGCCATAGGTTTGTATGGTGTAAATTTGGCCTGAACCATTCATCAATCCTTTTAATCATGTGCAACTCTTGAAGATTAAAAAATTAGCCTGATCCAAAACTTAGGTAGGCCTCACCGCCTGAACTTAAGAGGTTTAGTAGGTATTGTACATTGCTCCCATTGATGTGGTCCACAGGACTTTTCAACGAGGCTGATATTTTCCATATATGTACGTAATAAGCAAGGGTTTTCTTCCGATGTGCGGATGTGTCTACGTATACAACATGGTCGGCCGGAGAGAGCATGGGCGTTTTGGACGCAGATTAGAGTGGCCAGACTTGCTACTGAATAACATCACAAGGTTCTGTGGGGCCCACCATGATGTATGTGTTGTATCTACACTGTCCATCCATTTGGAGAGATCATTTTAGGGAATGCGCCAATGAATGAAGCCGATCCAAAGCTAGAGTGGACCCCACCATAGAAAATAGTGGGGAGAGTGACGCCCACTGTTGAAAACTTCCTAAGGTCCACCGTAATATTTATTTGAGATCCAACCTATTCATAAGTTAAAACAGCCATTAAAGAAGGGAAAATACAAACATCAGCTTGATCGAAAACTTTTGTGGCCTTCGGAAGTTTTTAATGGTGAGAATCACACTCCCTATTTTTATCTGTGTTGGATCCACCAGAGCTTTGTATCTGTCTCATTCTTTGGCTCGTGACCTAAAATGATCTCTCCAAATAAATGAACGGTGTGTATACAAAACATACATCATGGTGGACCCACCAAACTTGGTTATGTCGCTTCAGTAGGAGTCTGGCTACTCCACCTGTCGGTAGCTGATCTGCGCCTGTCAGTAGCTAATCTGCGTCTGGGTGTTTTACGCAGCTGATTAAACGGGACGGCAATTAGCTACCGACAGGTTGAGTAGTGAGACTCGGTACTGAAGTGACGTCACCTACTTTTATGGGTCCCACCACGGTGTATGTGTTGTATCCATACCGTCCATTCATTTGGAGAGATTATTTTAAGGCATGATCCAAAGAATGTGTTAGATCCAAACATCGAGTGGACCCCACCACAAAAAACATGGAGAGACTGACGCCCACCATTAAAAACTTCTAAGGCCCACAAAAGTACTTATCAGTCAAGATGATATTTGTGTTTTCCCTTCTTTAATTCTGTTTTAACTTATTAACAGGTTGGATCTCAATTAAACATTACGGGCCTTAGGAATGTTTCAATGGTGGCGCCTAACTCAGGTGGAAGGGAGAGCTGAGAAAACTAGGAGGAAGACTGACTAGCACTGCGCAATTGAGCCATAGCATCCACCGGATTGTTGCCTTCTCTAAAGATATGAACAAAGGTCACCTGCCCCATGCCTTACAGTCTCTTGATCTTGCAGAGCCAGTAGGTCCATTTCCGGCCAGGTTTCAAGATACCATTCAACACTCCCACGGCCAGTTGGGAGTCCGATTCAACTAGGATTTTTGAGTGACCAGAGATAAGGCAATGGGAGAGGCCATCATGGATAGCATGCAGCTCCGCGATTGTGTTAGAGCCTTCACCATACCCAACCGAAAAAACAAAGAGAAACTCACCTCTATCTCCCCTGCAGACACCACCGCCACCTGATTTACCTGGGTTTCCTCTAGACGAACCGTCTACGTTGATCTTAACCCATCCTGGTAACGACTTCAACCATTTAACCACCGAGAGCTGCTTGCAGGGAGAGTGAATCCCCGCTGAATTCTGTGCCGAAAACATCGATGAAGGATACACTGCTAACCTGGATGAGGCAGAAACAGAGGAAACAAAATTGGGATTGCTGATGTGGGCCATCCACCATTTGACCCGGGCGGACAGGGTGGACGCGGACATTGGCCTGCTCTCAAAGATAGCAGCATTTCTAGCCTTCCATATTTCCTAGATGATCAAACAAGGGACTAGCTTCTGGATCGAGCAGAACCACATTCCAGAAATGAGGGTACTCCACCATTGCGTAAGACGGGCCTCCATAAACGGGCCGGAATCAATGTGATCCCGTACATGGAGTCGAAATGGCCCCAAAACATATACACCAGCTTGCTATTGAGGGTCAAATATTGCATATTAGACCCCAATTATTGTTTGGTTTTACATGAATGACAATGTTTAACGTCCTATTTTAATCATATTTTTGTTGCGAGGTAAATTTAAGAGCTTGGACTGAAAAAGGGTATTAGAAGCATGGATTTAATACTTAGAAACCACCAAGGCAAGGGACGGACCCCAGGGAACAGAGTTCGAAGAATGTACACGCTAGCGAGAAAATCAAGTAATTCACATTAAAGAGGCCTGAAAATCGTCCAAAATGCAAGATCACAAGGTTCCCACCATCCGTTTCACTCAAAACTCTATGTCTGGTCTGAAGACCCTAAATTAACCGTACACATCGAATTTCAGCCATTGGATCTTTGTGAAAGTGGCCCAACGGAAAGATCAGTCCCAAAATCATCAATTTGGGGCCCACCTGATCTCTGGATATGCTTCAATTATGGACTCGACAACTTAAATTAGATGGAAAAATGGATGGACGGGGTAGATTTCTTAAAATAGCAAGGTGGGACTCATTTCACATAACTGGTGTACACGGAAGCCGTGCACCCACTGTGCACCGGATCGCAAGACCGGTCAAACCGGTTTGACTCACGACCTCCCGTGTAAAAGAGGAGGAATCTTCCTCTCTTACGTAGATGGCCACCCGCGGATGGCCCTGATGGGCCACCATCTCAGATCTGATGATCGATCAGAACCGTTCATTGGGAGAAGACAGGATTTTTTACCATAACCTGGACAAACAACATCGTAACCTCATCAGAAATCATCCACATCATTTCTCTGCAATCGGATCTCCACGGCGAGATAACCTGATGGGCCACACCAAAAACACTTTCTCCTAGGCCAAAGCTGTAGACCAAAACCAGTGGATGGAGCAGATTCCTCGTATACTGGTGATCGTGGGCCCCATCAGTTACGCAAGGAGACTTTTATTTTTTGTCCGCAGCAATTATGGAAGATAGAGAAGTTGGTGCGGAACAGGGTCTCGTGCAGAGAGTTGCGTGATCAAAGCTTGGATCAACACCATGATCCGAACCGTCCAATGGCCTCTCACAGGTCGTCTGAGCAAGACCTAGAGGAGGAAACTTCAAAAAGACGACAAGAATGGCGTCCCAACCATTCCAACGCAGGTTGAACGACTATAAGATTGATCAGGTGGGCCGCATCAATGGACAGCAAAAACCATCCCTCTCGACCTGAAAATCCGCCACGCATCCAATAGACAGAGTGGATCTCTTCATCGACCTCGGATTGTAGGCCCCACCATGATTGTCGCAACCTGCGTAGCGTGCGTCCGAGAAAACCGGACGCCGCCCGACCCTCTTTGGCTATTGTGCAATCTCGGTCAGCATCAGACCGATAATCCAAACCGTTCAACTGAATGGCAATAAAAAACCGTCCGTAGGGACGTTATCTCTTCACAAGAAATCCACCTATGTGCGAATGCCAGGTCCAACACAAGACGGTTTGCGTCTTCTTGCGCAGGCTACTATGCTGCGTAAAAAAAACTTCCGCAGGAAGTTTTCCACCGACTCCAGCCTCCCATGCCTCACACATGCTATAAGAAGGAGAGGGAGAATGTGGGCAAGATCATCCTTGCACAAGTGAAGAAAGAGAGAGAGAGAGAGATTTGGGCCCGCGGCTAGGGACGCACATCCAGCCATCCAGCCAAACCCAATGTAAGAGAGTGGATCTTTCAAGCAATCGACCCATCTCGCAATAAATGGGTCATTTAAACAATGGTCTGAGAACCGGGAAAAATATCCTGAGAAATGGTACATGTTACCAGAACATCCAAATTAGCCACCCGATAACACTTGTATGCCAAGGATGCATGACTAATCCAACCTTTATTAATCTGATTCACAAACAATCATTTAATAAACCTATGCCACTAGTGGTCAATCGTGATTTAACAAGTAGACCTTACCATCACCAAATGATACATTATTCCAATTAAAGGGTTCCTCCGCATAAAAGCCAACTAAGCAAGCCAATAAGGCACTAAGTCCATTAAAGGACACAACAACGGGATTCCACCCAAACAAGTCCAACAAGGCCAAGTGATACACCAAATATGGTAAGTCTACAAACAAATTCTATTTAACTCATTTCACATGATGGCCATTAGTCTAATGCACCAGATGAGCGAATAAGGCACTAATACAAGTGTGCAATATATCCACACAAATCATGTATAACCATACCAATGCATGTTATAATTCATATCCACATGAACACTACAAGACGATGATTACATTCATATGATTATACATTTAAGGAATGTGCGTGTGTGACTTTTTTTAAAAATTTTATTTTACACACCCACACACACTCATGCTAGTGGAATTTCACCACCTATGGGTACTCGAACCCTTGACCGGAAGTAGAAACTCCTGAAGTCTACCACCCGAGCGAGAGCAAGAATTTCACCACCTATGTGTGACTTAACCTAAGCAATGGCCTAAACATGTTACATGTTCCTATACCAAGAGCTAAGCATGTTACATTTGAGTAATTACACATCCTAAGGGGTGCATGTGTATGGATCAACCTATAAAATGGCTAAGCATGTTACGTGATCATATACATGATTCTAATAAGGAGTAAGCATATTATGGATTCTAACAATTCATCCTAGATTTAATGCACGTAAGATAGATTACAAGAGTTATTACATGATTCATAAATTGATCAATATAATTATCAAACATTGAGACTATTGCAAACTAAAAATGCTATTGGAATACTTGAAGGGTAGATCTCACCCTAGAATCAGAATCTCTTAGTTCCAATGCAACCTATACATAGAGAATTTATGAGAAACACACCAAAGCCTAATTGATCAGCAAATCCATCGTTATCAAGTTAGATTTTAACCTAATTAAACTTTCAACAAGGGTTAAAGGGTTTACCTATCTCGATTCGAACAATTCCCAAATTAATTCGAACAATCCCCAACTCGATTTGGTAAGCAGAGCCTGAGATCAATGCAAATCCATAAATTATAAGAAGTCGTGCTCAAATACGGCTCCTAGATGAGGATGAGCCACCACGAATTGCTTATGGGAACCACAAATCCAAGCATGAACAAACCCTAACATATAAAAAATCACATGATTTGAATGAAAATGATGGGTTTCCAACCTTAAGAGCTTCAAATTGTTAGAAATTGGGTGAAAGACGCGTATGTACCACTAGAGAACTTCTTATCAGCTAACTGATGGGTTATCTAGCTGGGAGAGACATCTGATAGATTGCATGGTACGAATCTGAAGAAGAACAACCCTGCTGGGCAATTTACGCTCGATCTCTCACTCTTTCTCACTTCCCTTCCCTGGGAAATGAAAGAAGAAAAGAGGGAAAGGAGATTTCATAGCCCCTCATTTGGAAAACTCAGTGGTTACAAGTGTATTGAAATTCAGGGGTTGTTGGTCGGAACGATGACAAATGTTAGTAGGACAAACAAGAACGGAGACGAATCGATGATCAGTTAGTTGGCCGAATAGATGTTAATTATGTCATGTTTTTCTGCTACTCAAGTTAATGCAACCGACAAGACCTAAATTGCCTTGAATCGACGAAGTTCACGACTCTGGTGAAAGTGCCTTGGTTTGTCAAGTTACGTGAGTGTTGAGTCAGATTGTCTACAGAGCTCGATAGGAAAATCAAATCAAGCGTCTGCCTCAACCGGATGTGTGCAAGCTCGCCACAGGTAAATTTAAAGCCTCACATCCAATGTCCCAAAACATCAGGTGAATAAAACCCTTAAAAATGAGTTAGAAAATCATAGGGTTTTAAGGTGAGAAAACTTTTTTCGAAACAGGAAAATCTCTAAATTTTTCTTGCCTTGTCGATTTTATCGAAACACCCTCGATATGATCAACCTGCGCTATCGAGTCCTCGATGCTTCATCGATACCATTGATAAGAGGACCAAATATGTCCAGCAACCTCACAACATATCTGGATGTATTATCAATGTATCGATACACTTATCCATATCATCGATATTCAAATCTCGAGTCCATCGAAAGTGGCTAGATAAGATCGACAGGCAGTTTTCCGGTGCCCTCGTTTTTTAAAGAAAATCTCAAAATCCTTCGATATATCGATGCTCTTCTCAATATGATCTGAAATCAAATATCGATAAGATCGGGAGTCCATCCATGATATTAATCGAGGGCGAGCATTTCTTCTAGCATATTTTAGGGTGGTTTAACTATGATCGGGGGGCCCTTCGATAGAATCGATATTCAAATATCGATGACATCGGTACCAGGTCGATTGCATCGAAACTGGACACAAACTGTCCAACAATCTTAATGAAAAATCCGCTGGATTTATCGATGCCTCGACGCTGATATCGATATCATCGACATTCAAATTCTGATGATCTCGATGGTTCCCCGATCATTCATAAAAACCTGAAATATTTCAAGTCAAGTCTCTCTCATTTTTCAAGTGTCGATGGATCGAACCTATCATCGATGAAATCGAAGTTCGAAATCCGATGACATCGACAATTGTTTCGATTCATCGACCAACTGGCTAATGGTTTCAAAAGCGTATGGCTTTGAGTTCGAGTCATCGAGCAGACCATCGATGTTATCGAGAGTATCCGCTCGATGATATCGAACCTACTCGATGATATCGAACTCAGTCATAAATGTGACCGTTTTATATCCGTTAGAACTTTTTGCCTATATATAGAGGACTTATCTATTGTTGCTATGAGAGAAAGTAGAGAGAGCTTTTGAGTGTTTAACCTTAGATCATATACCCAAAAGCCCTTTCTCTCAAGGAAGTTCATCCTCCAATCCACCCTTACCATTGATATTCAATAGAGTGGATTGGGGAATGAACTTCCGCATTCAAGGATCCTCCAGCTACTACCCTAATGGCAAATCATTAAGCTGAGATGCCTTGAATGCCTAGATGATTAGAACTACTTTATCTTCCTTATAGGAAAACCTTTAGAGAGTAGGATTCCATCATTACCTTGACCCAACTCGTCACCATATATCGGTACACCTTTTGTGTTGCGGATCAAGGGAGCAGAAGACTCTTCGTCAACAAGGAGGACGAGATCTTCGGCATTGTGCTTATCAGGACTCATCAACTTATTTGTAAGTATCTAGAGTCCAAGAGAACACTTGTGATCATTCCTTTGTAGGATTAGGTCTTAAGTGGTTCTCACCCTTTGAAGTCCTCAAGAAGGCCTCCAGCGGGAGTGTGCATGGTGGGTGCGTTGTGTGAACCCTTACTCTGTGGAGAGCATAAGCATCTGGTTGAAGGTGAACCAGCAAAACCTTAGGTTTGAGGTCAACCGCTGTGAAACATCGGGTTTAAGGTGAACCGTGTAGAAACCTCCAGTAGGGTCTTATGGAAGATCCTTGGCCAGTGTGCCTAAAAGTGGGTGCGTTGTGTTGACCCTTGCTCGTGAGAACATAAACAGTCAGCCTCAGTGTAAGTTGTAAAGGTTGAAGGTAAACCTTATTTAAAACCTTAGGTTTGAGGTGAACCGCTATGAAATCTCCTTAGTGAAATTCGGTACACTCAAGGGTTGAGTGCGGTTACCGGGAGTTGAGTAGACAAGTAGTCGAACCACTATAAAAATGACTGTGTTTGTGATTGCTCTTCTTCTGTGTGTGTGATTTATGTCAAAGCATTCATATTTATATATCTGATCACACCCCACACACATACACAGTCACATCCATCATAAACTAAGTTATATATTGCTATCTCTTGAATAGTTTGTGATTGGATCCTCTACCAGGCTTGGAAGCCAGTAGAGTTACATTTGAGTAATCCTGATAAATTGCATATTCATAGGATTTTTAAATAAATCATAAAAGCTTTAAAAAGTCCTATTCACCCCCCTTTAGGACATATTGGCATATTCCTTCTTCAAATAGTGCGGTCTTCACCGCTATTTTATCTGGTGTCCTAAGAGTTCATCTCATGTATTCTACTAACCATTACTGAGCATTTTGTTCATTACCAAGCAGTGCTGACTTCCACCACTTGAAAATTGGGGCCTAATGATATGTGCACCCGATGACCTAGGTCCCATAAGTATTATGATACGGTTCGATATGCTAGGGTATGGGGTTCAATTAAGCCACAAGCTCCTAGGTTTGAGTTTTAGCTCATGATCCCTATGTCTTCGAGTTTATATGTGCATGAAGGCACGTGCGACTTCCTATTTTAATCAAAGTTTCATCAATAGCACTCGAGAACATCTAATACTCGAGTATTTAAAGGTCAGGGTGTTACAACTTACCCCCTTAAAATAATTTTGTTCCTAAAATTGTGTAACATTTCTACTAAACTCGAGTTTACCAATCTAGGTTTTACAGATAGTTGTACTAACTCCTTAGCAATTCTACTCGCGCATACGGTGGGGCCTAACCCAAGAAATCTACACTATCCTTAAAATTGGGTCTGTGTCCCAAATTTCGAGATGTTCCTTTTACAGGGTTTAATATCAATAACCTGATGGTGGCTCAGTCCTATATATCTTAACAACCTAATGGGCAAATTATAGCACTAGCTTAAGGGGGTTGAAACCATTCACATGGCTAAGCCTGAGTTAAGGGATTTATATGTCGATTGGGCAAGTCCTATGACGTTTACACTATCCCTTATAATTTCGACTTATGTCATAAATGTACTAGCATGGTTGGGCAACTTTTCCTTGGGTACTTGGTTCACCATAACCTAGATCTTGTACATAAATGTACTAGCAAACATGTATATATGTGACGCATATAGAGAAATGTCTACAAACGTGAGAATGGGTAGCCTGTCAATTGTTAGCATATACAACAAAATTCAAGTGTAAGAAAATGCTTCTACATAGCAGAAGACTATCGATGACTTACCATAGTAAACAATGCCAGCTAGGCTGAGTAGCTAGGGGAGGGAGAATCATCGCCTTGAGGATGCGAGCTAGACGCCAAGCCTTTGACGCTCTAGTGAACCTCCTAAAACATCTGCTCCATGCATGTGAGGTGTTCTTCAATAGCATCCAAGTGAATTGCCACATTAGTCGTAGGCGGGCCCAAAGCCGACTTAGCAGTCAGTTCCACCTCAGGATACTATCAGAGTTAATTAGGTTAACCGAGGTGGAGCACTCTAAATTGGCCAGAAAGCCACACTCCCAAGCCAGCCTAGTAATGAGATGACCAAACAGCAAAGTAGGGGGAGGGAAACTGAAGTTCAGGATACATATAATTTGATGCATGATGAGGGATGGTAGGCATACGGGCTGGTGGAGATCATCTTGATACAAAATCTCGACCATGAGTGGGGATAGGTCATTTCAAAAGCCCAGTTGTGGGTAGACGTTGGTAATGACGATGAGATGTAGGATGTGGAATCAAACAGTCATTTTGGACACCAGTATAGCATTTTCAGGCTATAATGAGGCATTCTGCCCATCATAGAGGAAACGGTCCACTCTGCCTTCTAGGCTTCGGGAGCTAACTCAAACTCGGAAGGAACAAACCCAGATGGCGGAAGTCCGATTATTTCACCGATGGTAGCCGAGGTCACGCTTGTAACATCCCATTATACTCGACGTTAAAACAAAGTGGGTCCAAGGAAGGCTCAAAACATGCAAGTAAAATGAACAGACTAGTTTTTTGTATACAAGTCCCCCGAACGAGAGAATTAGGCTCTAACCAATTCGGGCTAGGAGTTCCACCACCGAAAACCCTTGGAGACACTCAATTTTATGGAATTTTCTTTCCCACGATACCCAGACTTCACATCCCGATTCAACTGACTAACCCAAAACTACATAAGAAGCCTAAAGGTTTAGGTCTTTAGACCATTAGCTACCTCCTACCCGTAAGGAATCCCTTCTCACACTTAACCTCCTAACCCTAAACATCTTAACATTAAGCGATATGGTTTGTGTAAGTCTCATGCCCAAGGCCCAATTATCTCAATACTATGCTCTAATACTAACTTTATAACACCCTAAAACCTAACACTCGAATTCGGAGACTCGAATCCCATATCCGAGGGTGTTAACATTATGACGGTCGTATGCATTGGCACCAACATGACTGACAATGCCCCGATGTTCACCACTTAAATACAATGCTCTAACTATGTCAACTCAAGTGTCGCCTACGAATGCTGCACATGTGTCTATTTTCCACATGTATACTTAGTCAAATTAACATTCATCCCATCAACAAAATAAATTAAGTAGCACATATTAATTTAGCGGATAACCAAAGATAAGTAAGGAAAACCAAACCATTAAGTTAACAAGGCAAATATGCAAATAAAGTGTATAAATCCAAGGGTACGCATAGGGACCACCACAAACCATAAACAAACCAGTGTAAATGAGATACGTGAATATTAAGGGAATGCCACAAGGAAATCCAACGACTCGATCTCCTACAGCCCAGCCAAGCCAGCATTGCACCGCCCCAAACACCTAGCTCTCCACTGAGCTCTTCTCTGGGCCTCTTAAACTCCATGACTTTCAATCACCTGCATCAATTATTGTTTTTCGAATTCAAGACGTGAATGGCCAACTTAGTGAAAAATCCCTTTGAGATTGCATAATGACATATTTATCAAGTATAGTCTCATAGAAAGTGCATTCAAACAATCACAATTTATAATGCATCTTATTTAAATGTATGGATGTATGAAAATGCTCATCGCACTGGGGATGTATATCTAGTCGAACCAAATGCAAGAGATCGGATCTTTCAACCAATCAACTCATCTCACAATAAATGTGTCATTTGAATAGTGGCCTGGGAGCCAACAAAATTACCCCCAAGAAACAGAATTTGCTACCACAACATCTAGATTAGCCACCCGATAACGCCCTCATGCCATGAATGTGTGATTAATCTAACCTTTATTTATCCAATTAGTAAACAGCCATTTAAAAAACCTACGCAACTAGTGGTCAATCTTGATTCAAAAAGTAGACCTTACCATCACCAAATAATACATGATTCCTTAAAGGGTTCCTCCCAACAAAAGCCAACTAGGCAATCCAACAAGGCACTAAGTCCATCAGAGGACACAACAACGGAATTTCACCCAACCATGGCCAACAAGGTACAGTGATACACTAAAGATGGTATGTCTACAACCAAATTCCATTTAACTAAATTCGTAGGATGGTCATTAGCTCAAGGCATCGGATGAGCCAACAAGACACTAAAACAAGTGTGTGACATATCCACACAAATCACATATAACTACACCAATGCATGTCATAATTCATATCCATATGAATTCTACAAGACATGGATTATATTCGTATGATTAAATATTTAAGGAGTGTGTGTGACTTAACCTAGGTAATGGGCTAAACTTGTTACGTATTCTTATATTAAGGGCTAAGCATGGTACATTCGAGTAATTATGCATCTTAAGGGGTGTATGTGTATTGATTAACATATAAAAGGGCCGAGCATGTTATGTGAGGATTCTAAACATGATATGGATTCTAATAAGGAGCTAAGCATGTTATGGATTCTGACAATTCTTCCTAAATTTAAGGCACGTAATAAATTATAAGAGTTATTGCATGATTCAGAATTTGATCAATATAATTATCAAACATTGAGACTATTGCAAGATTAAAAATATTACAAGAAAGCTTGAAAAGTAGATCTCACCTCAAAATTGAAATCTCTCAATTCCAATGCGACCTATACGTAGAGAATTTTAGGGAAACACTCCAAACCCTAGTTCATCAGCAAATCCATCATCAACACCTTATATTTTAACCTAACTAAATTTTCATCAAGGGTTAAATGGTTTACTTATCTTGATTCAAACAATCCCCAAATCGATTCGGTGGGCAGAGCCCGAGCTCAGTGCAAATCCGTAGATTACATGAAGTTGCACTTGAATATGGCTCCCAGATGAGAATGGGCCATCATAAATTGCTTGCAGGAACCACAACTCCTATAATGAACAGACCCTAGCATAAAAAAAATTCTATGGTTTAGATAGAAATGATGAGTTTTCAACCCTAATAGCTTTAAATTACTAGAATTTGGGGGAAGACGTGTATCTACCGTGGGAGAACCTCTTACTAATTAATCGACAGGTTATCCGGCCATGAGATATGCGGGATAGCTTGCATAGTACGAATTCGAAGGAGAACGGCCCCAATGCAGTGATCTGTACCCGATCTCCCAATCTTTCCCTCTCTCACTTCCCTCACCTAATAAATGAAAGAAGAAAAGAGGGCAAAGGGCCTTTATAGCCCCCCATTTGAAAAACTCGATGGTTGCAAGAATAATGAAATTTGGGGGTTGTCATCGATCCGACCGATGACAAATGTCGGTCAGACCGACAGTAACCAACAATCAATCAGTTTGACTGAACATGCCAATTCTATTATGTTTTTGTGCTACATAAGTTGGTGCAACCAACAGGACCTAAATTGCCCTAAATCAGCCTACTTCACGACTCAAAGGTCATAAGGGTTCACCCTATATATTCTGTTGACCATTCACTCATATCAAGCATTTCGTTCATTGCCAAACAGCTTTGACTCTCTTTTCTCACGTATTGGGGCCTAATTAACTGGAGATCCGATGACTCAGGTCCCGCAGCTATTATGATACCGCTCAATCTATTAGGGTACAGGATTCAATTGAGTCATAGGCTCCTAGGTTTGAGTTTAGGCTCGCGATCCATGGGTCTTCAAGTTTACACCTGTATGAAAGGTTTTATTCAATAACATTCAATTACATTCAATGCCCGAGAACAAGTTTACACCTTTATGAAAGGTTTTATTCAATAACATTCAATTACATTCAATACCCGAGTACTGGAGCACCGAGGTGTTAGAATCCTCGACTCAAGGCCAAATCAGGCCGTTACCAAGTTTCGTAGAGACTCGGCTCAAAATATGAGTGAAGTTAACGCGGCCAAGTTTCAAGTAGAGTCAGCGAGTTTTAGAACTATGCTCATGAGTCTCTCTGAAGTCATGGCTGAGGCCCAGTACCAGGGATGATTTAGCCTAACTTGCCCCAGTCAGAGTGAGTTAGGGTGTCAAACTGGGTTCAGGTCCGACTGAGTCCGAGTTGACGAGTCGGATAGGAGGAAGTGCGTGTGTCACGTGTAACTCTTTAAAAACTTACACGTCACACACACACGTCATCTGGGACCATAGTGATGAGGTGTTACACGTGACACACGCACTTCCTCCTATCCGACTCGAGATCAGGTACTACACGCTCTTTACTATGATTATCCTCCTCTCATTCGCACCCCTATAAATGATATAATCCATGAGAACCAAGGACCATAACCAAAGACGTGTAGAGTTGTTGAAAGAAATGGAAGAAGGAAAGGGTGGTTATAGAGCCCATGTTCTCCTCCTCCCGTACCCAGCTCAAGGCCACATAAACCCCATGTTACAACTTGCCAAGCGCTTAGTCTCAAAAGGCATCAAGGCCACCCTAGCCACCACCATCTTCATCTCCAATTCAGTCCAACTCAACGCTGGCTCAGTTGGCATCGAGCTCATCTCTGACGGCTGTGACCAAGGTGGCTACACTGAAGTGGGGTCCATCAAGGGCTACCTCGAGCGCTTGGAAACCATTGGCTCACGAACTTTAGCTGAGCTCATCGAGAAGTTAGACCGTTCGGACCATACCGTCAGTTGCCTTGTCTACGACGCGTTCTTTCCTTGGGCGCTGAACGTAGCCAAACGGGTTGGCTTGTCTGGAGCCGCGTTCTTCACCCAACCATGCATTGTTAATGCCATCTACTACCATGTGTATCATGGCAATCTGACCCTCCCATTGGAAGACACAACTGTTCGATTGCCTGGATTACCGCCACTGGAAATTCACGACATGCCATCGTTTTTCTCAGTGTTGGGATCTTGCGCAGCATACTTCGCAATGGCGTTGAACCAGTTCTCTAATGTGGAGAAAGCGGACTGGGTCCTTTTGAATACATTTAAAGAACTGGAGGCCGAGGTGGGTCTTGCGAATTTTCAGGTTTGGACCATGGTTTTAATACAATGAGTCACCCCTGACCTAGCCGAGTTCGTGACTCAACTCGACATTGGACGAATTAGTCCGAACACCAAGTCTTAAATCCATGGTTTGGATGGCGTCTTGATTTAGGGTGGATGGATGCTTTTCCGTTTGAATCTTTGTTGGGTTGACTCACGGGGGTTTTTTTTTTTTTTTTTTTTGAAAGAATCCTGAAAATGTATCATTTCTGATCCGTTCATATGACTGTCCGTCGTGTCATCCCCACCCGTATTTGTTGATCAATGGGCGACGAAACGGTCCATCTTGATTGACATATCAGAAAAACGTCCCTTCATTGATCTGGATCATCCTTCATGCATTCCACCTTTAGGGGTCTTTGGATGCCCGTAGGTTTGTCAGTTGTAAGTGATTTACAGGTAAGTAACTTACAGGTGGGAACTTACAGACAGGAGTGAGATTTGAGCTACTGGTTAGGTTTGAAATTTTTGGAGGGGAAGAGAGGAAACACAGCTCTCTCTCTCTCTCTCTCTCTCTCTCTCTCTCTCTCTCTCTCTCTCTCTCTCTCTCTCTCTCTCTCTCTCTCTCTCTCTCTCTCTCTCTCTCTCTCTCTCTCTCTGCAATTGGGAAGCAACAATAGCAGATCCCCCAATCTTCCTCCATCCCTCCCTCAAGCGACTAGAAAAGCCTTCACGACCCAGCGACTACCACCGAGAACCACAGATCGTAGTTATTTTTATTCCCTGTTCGGAGCAGCGTTTGAAGCCTCCTTTTTCAATTTAAAAAGATGATGGAAAGAGTACGGGTACACTCTGCAATTGTAAAAGGAAAAAAAAAATGGTGCACACCTATTGTTTGCAGAGCCCAGCATGATTTGATTTGTGTAGGCCGTCCAATCCATCTTCACGTCCCCGTTTTTCTATCCTTCGGTGCCAAAAAACAAATCAATAACACAATCAGGTGGCCACACCAACAACCACGATAGTTTTAATGGACGCCCATTGCGTCCTACCCCGGTCAGGAGCTTTGAGTGGCCATCGCGATGCATGGGTCTTATCCACACTGTCCATTCATTTTTTCGCATCATTTTAGAATATAATCCCAAAAATGAGGCAGATCGATCTAGGGCTCAATTGGACCACAGGAAGCTGTAGTGATAATGATTCTCACCGGTGAAACTTTTATAGGGCACACTGATTTTTATTTGCCATCCAACATATTTCTAAAGTTGCATAGATCTGGATGAAGAGAAAACACAAATATAGCTCCATCCAGAACTTAGATATGTTGCTCCCAATAAGTTTTCAACAGTAAGAGTTTAGTCCCCATTGTGTAGTCCACTTGAGCATGGGATCTATCTCATTTCTATACTAAAATGATATGAAAAAAAATGAATGAACGGTGTTGATAAGACCCATGCATCACGGTGGCCACTCAAAGATCCTGCCCGTTCCCAGCTGGGGTGGGACGCAATCAGCGTCCACTTTTGATGGGACGCGGAATACGTTCTACCCCCATCCATCCCCGGCAGGAAACGGGCAGGAATTTTGAGTGGACACCTTGATGCATGGGTCTTATCCACACCGTCCATTCATTTTTTTTCATATCGTTTTACGCAGATACAATGCTAAGTAAGCTACACAACGGGGATTAAACTCTTACCATTCAAAACTCTTAGAGGCCATGAAAGTTTTAGATGGAGTTGATATTTGTGTTTTCTTTTCATCCAGGTATATGTAACTTCGTGAATAGATTGGATGGAAAGTAAACATCACGGTTGGCCCTAGAAAAGTTTCAACGGTGAGAATCATTATCACCGCTACTTCCTGTGGTGTGGTCCACTTGATCCTTGGAGCTGCCTCACTTTTGGTTTACAACCTAAAATGATAAGAAAAAATGGATGGACGGTGTGGATAAGATTCATACATCACGGTGGCCACTCAAAGCTCCTGCCCATTCCCAAGTGGAGACGGGCAGGGTAGGAGCAATCCGCGTCCGGTTTAAAGATGGTTGCACCGTCACAACTGTTGCTTGTGGTGTGGCCCACTTGAGTATTGGAATTGCCTGATTTTTTGAATCACATTCATCCGGGTCACTTAACCATCTGACTGGATTAGATGACATGAGCAGTTCACAGTGGGCCCCACAAATAATCATAATTTTTAATGGTAAATGTCCTCATCCCAACTGTTGCTTATGGCATGGCCCAGCTGATCCTCAGAATGGCCTTTTTTCTAAGAGTCCAATTAGTTTGGTTAGACCCATAATCAGATTGGATGACATGTGATCAACGGTGGACCCCACAGATAAGCATAATTTTTTTAACGGTGATTATCCCTATCCAGATTTTGCCTGTCATGTGGCCCATCTAATCCTTAGAATTGCCTATTTTTAGGATATTAGCCTAGTCAAATGCATAATTTGATAGATTGGACGGCGTATGCTATCCACAGTGGGCCCCACAAATAATATTTTTGATATGACCCACTTGTACCTTAGAATGCAAACGGTACTTGATATGTGGGCAATCACAAAATCGTGCATGTGTCACCCATCACTCTAAAAATTCATTCCTATCCAATGATACTGACCATCCAATTATTGGAAAGAGTGAATATTGTGATTTTTTTTAATGCTAGAGAAGGTCCGACCAATGATCTAGGTTGTCCATGGATTCTACCTTTAGTTACTAACCACACCCAAAATGCATTAATTGTCCTGAAAAATGGACATCTTGCAGCATTTGGAGAGCCATTTTCCATCTTTTCCCTGATTCCTGAAACTTCACTGCTGGAGTAAAGATTGGCGCATTCTTTTCTGGGATAAAGTGGAGAATGTGTTCCCAACCAAAGTTTTTGGAAAAAAAAAAAAAAAAATCGCCAAGTGGATAAACGATATTAGCATTCCCCAAAATCCAAACAGCCCTATAGCCTTGTAATTTACTAATCATAAGATGTTTTTGAGTTTATTGGCAGTTCTTCCAATATTGATTAGCTACTAAGATTTACACTTCTAATCATATTCACCATCTTGTGATATTCCAAGTAGGCGGTGGAGTGGATGGCGGGGATCTTGCCAGCAAGGACGATCGGACCGATGTTGCCATCCGTTTACCTGGACAAGCGGGTGGAAGGGGACAAAGATTACAACATTAGTCTCGTGAAGCTGGATGGTGGGACGTGCATTAAGTGGCTCGACAAGAAGCCGATCGGATCGGTCGTCTATGTCTCCTTCGGTAGCATGGCCTCACTAGAAGTGGACCACATGGAGGAACTTGCATGTGGACTTAGGAGGAGCAACAAACACTTCTTATGGGTGGTGAGGGAGACAGAGAAGAACAAGCTCCCACCCAATTTTGCAGAATCAACGGCTGAGATGGGGCTGGTAGTGACATGGTGTCCACAGCCAAAGGTGCTGGCCCACCAGGCTGTGGGGTGCTTTGTGACACATTGTGGGTGGAATTCCACACTAGAGGCATT
Source organism: Magnolia officinalis (assembly GCA_021015155.1). Classification (NCBI taxonomy): domain Eukaryota; kingdom Viridiplantae; phylum Streptophyta; class Magnoliopsida; order Magnoliales; family Magnoliaceae; genus Magnolia; species Magnolia officinalis. Next base: position 73,414,253 of record JAJHSJ010000003.1, read on the forward strand.
GAGCTTGGGTGTGCCAATGGTGTGTGTGCCCCAGTGGTCGGACCAACCAACAAATGCCAAGTGTGTGGAGGATGTGTGGAAGGTGGGATTGAGGGCTAGGATTGATGAGAAGGGGTTTATGAGAAGGGAAGAGATGGAGTTTTGTATAAGAGAAGTCATGGAAGGAAAGAGAGGGGAAGAGTTGAAGAAAAATGCTAGAAAATGGAGGGAGCGGGCTATAAAGGCCGTGGATGAAGGTGGGAGTTCAGATAAGAACATTGATGAATTTGTAGCCAGTCTTGTGAAAGGCTGAGATTTAAGTGGCTTATTTGTCGTTGTACGTGCAAACTAATAAGTATGAGATTAATGCATGTCGACATTATCATCATTATCATTGTCAGCATCTTAGCCGTCTCCCTGCAATTAATTAGTTTACGGATGGTAGATGGATATCGCAGCAGCATTTCAACTGGCTGCCCACCATCCATCGTAGGAGTTCACATTTGCAAAGATCGCATTTCAGGAAGGACACGTGTCAAAGGTCCCTGTTAGCATTACTTGCAGTCAAGGTATTAAAAAACAGTTATATTATATAACTGCTGTAATAGTAACAACGTCACCTTCCATTATATATGTGTTACAGCTTTTATGGAGAAAACAGTGGCCAGTATCAGCAATAGGTTCTTCCACTGCTACTGATGGATTCGGTACCACAGTCAGCAACAAAATCAAAGTGAAATCTTTATCCCGTCCTAAGTAAAAATAAAAACTTAAAATACTATGCTGATTCCTAAGTTATATTTCGGTCATTCCGAGGGAATTTGCACTGCTGGCTTCATCTTTTGTCTGGGTTTCAAAATTTTCATCATAGAGGTGGGTGGCTGTGAACGGTCCTTTACATGAAAAACTGCATGCACTCATTCAAAGGTTGCTTTGATCAGCCCACCCGCCTTGCCATGAATGCCTTCCTCACTCTTTTAACACACCAGCACTCAGCTAAAACTCCTAACTGCACCCCATAATGGTCTATTACAGGCTGATACAGTTTTTTACTTTTAAGGGCTTTAATAGCTATTATGGATAATGGGAGTAGTTGTTACAACCACTGTTAACCATTATTGAATACCTTCCTTGCAATACAATTATTATAAGATTTGTTTTAAAACATAGCAAGCAAACTGAGGTCATGTACAAAACAGTCACCAAGCATACAAGTTACAGCACGTGCACACATATAGATATATTAATTAGTTAGTTGCACATAATAGCGAGGAATTCAATAATAAATGTTTGTTGAACACCACTCGCTGACATAGCCATGCCCATGCCATAGCTAAAAAAACTCAAAAGCTCAACTCTACTCGATGTTTAGCTAGGTTGGGTTGATTCAAAGGCTTGGATAAGTCTTTACATAACTCAACTCGATATGTAATAATTATTTAATAATATTTTATAATATTTTATGTAATTGTATTATATAAGGATAAAATTAAATAAAATAAATTAAGAAATACCAAACAAGTTTGAACCCACTCTCCTAAAAATATTGTTTTTCAATTGAGCGACTAAGTTCAAGTCATGGCGAGTTACAACTGAACCAGTTATTCAGTCAACTCAATGAGTCACACCAAGCTGAGGCCAAGTCACTCTCGTAATCATGTTTTATGGTGACTTAGCTGGAAATCTCGTCGAGTCAAATTAACTCCAGCAATAGGGCAAAGGACAAATTTATATACATGTAATATAGCAAAGGTATCATACAATGCTTGGGTTGACAGTTTTGTACAAATAATTCATGTTTTCGGTCTCTACACATGGGGTCATAGTTCAGTCATCTAAAGTAGTGAATTGATGGGCCTCACCGTCAATGACCAATGTATACCAAAATCCCCCAGAAAGGAAAAACCCCAGCTCTTCAATAGGAGGCTAAGAGAGAGGGTTGAGAAAGCAAAACACAACAAGAGTTGGCAATAGATGAAGAAATGGCCAAACATTGTGTAGTTAGGATCCTTCAAGTTTGGAGTTTTTGGGCATTGGTCATCCATGGAGAGACCCATCAGACCAATGGTCTGGATTTTTGAACCATAGGCCCCACTCATACTATTAAAAAGCCCAATAATAAACATTTAGCCAACACTGTATAATATAAACATACGTCAATATTCGATAATATACTCGAACACATGGATAAGTATTAACTTGACTCGACTCCTATCTGAAATTTATTTAATGACTTTTATAAATATTTTATGTTAGTATACGATGAACTTACAGAAGGAAAATGAAGAAATACCAAATAGGTAGCATTAATGGCATGCTGGTTAGGAGGCTCACTCAGTTCTTAGAGAGGTCTTGGGTTCAAACCTTCACTCTTATTATAAAGATAGGTTCTTTAGACATCTCATACAAGTCAATCTCACAATCAAGTTTCATGGTGACTCCGTTGAGTTGAGTGAACAAGCTTAATAACTATGGTCATGAAATGTTGTGGTGGGGCCATTAGATGTAGTGGGAATGAGTCCGCATGCAATAGGCAACTTCCTTGTCCATGCACAATAGATAAATCTGACTAAAAATAGAAAACTCCACTTGAATATATAAAAACAACATGACATTTCATTTTTCACCTGAATAGAATCGAATCACTCTCACAATGGAATTTCATGGTGACTCAGCTATGAGTCGAGTCAGCGAGTTTAAGAACTTTGTTTGTGAAACATAATACTTCTTTTCTATTTGCCATCTATTTACTTGAATCGAATGGTCTTGATTGTTCAATGAGGACCAATAATTTTCTGAGAAAGGCTTTAATACTCTACCAGAGTGTAGAGGATGATATACAGGTATTTAGAAATTTCACACACCACACAATAATTCAAGCTAAAGGGGTGGGATTGGAACCTATGACTGATGGATAAGGGGAATGTGAGAAGGGAAGAGATGGAGTTTTGTATAATAGAAGTGACGGAAGGAGAGAGAGGAGAAGAGTCCAAGAGAAATGCTAAGAAATGGAGCGTTATGAAAAATCATCAAATCTTCTCCTTAGTATTGCTGGAGAAATCTAGCAGGCCATGCAACTAGTTATAAGGGGTTGTTTGGATGAGTGATCTAGGGAATGAATTTGTGAAATCCCAAAAATTTTAATCTCTTATTTGTTTTTGGTTGAAGATTTGCCAAATTCATGGATTTTCCAAATATGTTCCTCCATGAATGCAATGATTTAGGGTATACCAAATCCCCAAGAAATAAAGACTCGAAAAGTCTTAAAACAAGAGACTATATATATATATATATATATATATATATATATATATATATATATATATATATATATATATATATATATATATATATAAGAATTTTATTTTTTTTTAATTGCCTCCGGTTTAAACTATAGATCAATAACCGTTTACTTTCCCGTGGATCTTCCAAAAGCGCCTAACCTTTAATGTTGGTAACCTAGACACTCACTATTAGCGAGACGGAATGTCTTTTCTTTCATATTTTAAAATACCAAATACTCCCCTCATTAAGCATCTCACTTACCCTCGCACGCCCATATTGAGATGAGAGAAATGCTCTCCTCTCATTTGCTCTATCTTCTCTCTCCTTTCTCCATCCCTTGGGGTCCCTCTCTCCTCTCTTATCTTCTCTACTTCTTCCACCATCTCCTTATGCCATCATTCGTGGGCCCTTCTGTCTCCACTTTTGGTATTGTTATCTCTCTACTGTCTACCTTTTTCCCTTATTTGTAGTAAAACTCTTATTTATTTTTCATTAGAATACGAAAACTCAATCGGATGAGCCCTACCAACTGCCGATCGTTGGAGGATTATTTATTGGGAAATAATATAGCATTTTTTTTTTGCTGGATCGACAATGGAGCCCACTGATTTAAGGCATGCAGTCCCACTAAAGGCATTTTTTTCTGGATCGATGGAGTTTTTTGGCTAAATCTGTTAGGTTAGTGTAGCTCCTTTTTGTTTTCCTATTTTAATAATGTGGCCCGTTTTTTCCCTCTTTCAATCATACGATGGGGCCCACCAATTTCAGCATTTTTACATCATGGAATTTTTGCATCATGGTATATGTTAGTTATTTTTGCATGGTTAACGTGATTTAGATAATTTTTGGGGCTCGTTGATGTTAGCAATTTTTCAGGTAGTTTATGTGGTTTAGATATGTTTTTGACATACTATTCACTTCCCAATATCACTGATGTTATTACAATCATTGTTGTTTTATATTATGGTGGTTATAGTGATTGTGTATTGTACTTATTACAACAACTGACTGTGATTACGGTGATTATAGTGATGTATATTACAATGATTATAGTGATTAATAGACATTCTCTATTATAAAAGTGATTACGGTGATTATTAGCAGGGTCCTTACTCTTGCTCGGGTGGTAGACTCTTAGGAGTTTCAACACCAGGTCAAGACATTCTCTATTATAAAAGTGATTATATTAATTATGATTATAGGAATTGTAATTAATTATAGCGATTGTGTACTATAGTGATTACAGTGATTAATAGACATTTTTGTTATAATAGGTATTACAGTTATTTGATTTTGTATTATAGAAATTATAGTGTATACAGTTATTACAGTGATTACAGTTATCTAATTATGTATTACATTAATTGTAATCATAATAATTACAGTGATTATAGTGAAATCAGTGTCATCGTGTATTACAGTGATTGTGCTTTTTTTTTTTTAGTTTAGTGAATGGATTGTTATCATTTTATTTTAAAAGGATTGCTATTTTAACATGCCAACCATGAAATTTTTGTTATATTTACACATTCATCCACATTGCTAATTGCTAAATGAATCCACCCATTTAAGAATTCATGGCAAAAGGTAATAATTGTCCAATCTCTATACAAACATTTTATAATAAATGGTATATTCGTGTTCTATGTGGATTCTTAAAGTGTCCCAGATTTGGATAGTTCAGCGTTATAACATGTACATAGAACGCTATCTAATCAATTTACATGTAATTTAAGATTTGACGCATCATTCTCTATATTCTCCATATATATGATTCTTTAGTAATTTAATACCTCATCAATGAATGATGGATTACTTTGATGGAATAAAATTAATACAGAATTATTAATATATTTGAAGAATTGCGGAGAGAGATTGTTAAAATTTTGACTTCCATGTAAATTGGAAGAAGACGTTACATGGTATTACTGAATGAGTTAAAAAGTGAAACTAAATTACTGTTATTAGTTGACCAAACCCAAATTGGTAGACACACATATATGTTTATTGATTGTGTGAAAAATATGACACCTTCTTCAGAATGTTTGGTGGCCAAGGTTTATTATAGAGAAAAATTCATGATAAATGCATCAAATATATTAGAATATGAAGATGGTATGAGAAGGGAACTAATTATAATGTCAGATAGATAGAAGGGCTTGATTAAAGCAATTAATTAAGAGGCTATTTCTATATGCTTACTATAGATTTTAAGTTCGACACTTATATCATAACTTTCAAAAGCAATTTTGTAAGTACTATGTTTTCTAGCTCCTATAATTGTCAAATTTTGTAGTGCCAAAACCTCTTGGAATCTGTGTCTTGTGTAGCTCATCTACATATTTAAGACTATGCATCTCATGTACAAGAACAAAGGTCTTTACCTCAAGAACTTCAAATGCAAGATCAAGAGATATACATAGTTCACTTTCAAGCTTTTCCTAGTTCAAAGTTTCAAAGCTTCATCTAAGGCAAGACTAGTCTTTACTTTGATACTCAAAGCTCAAGGTAAAGTACAACTCAAGTACCTCAAGCTCAAGCTTCAATGTATTTCAAATTCAAGCTTCAAAATGTCTCAAGTTCAAGCTTCATCATATGTCAAGATATCGAACTTCGTGAACTTCCAAAAAAAAATAACTATCAACTGAAGCAAAAGAAGATTCAATGTTCATATATCGCTTATAAGGTATGAATGACCCTAGATTGACCATAGAATAGGTCATTTTGAATACATAATTTAATTGTGTCACTTTATAAGTGCATAGTCTGTTTTTCGACTAGTCTTAGACTATATTCAACTACTCCTTGAAAACCGTAAAGCCAAAAAGTTTTCTGTGTATTTGAGACGACCCAATGGAGTTGAATATATAGATATTACACTCATCTATACAAGGAAAGATATTACAATCATCTATACAAGGAAATAAGATATACAAGGTAGTATGTGAGCTGTCTAACATCCCCCCCTCAAACTAATGCTAGTCATCGACAAGTAATAGTTTGCCAACAAGAAAAGAGTGACGTGCAGACGTGAGGGACTTGGTGAGAATGTCAGCAATCTGATCATGGGATGCCACATGTGGAAGAGAAATGAGCCCAGACTGAAATTTCTCGCGGATAAAATGACAGTTAACTTCAATATGCTTCGTCCGTTCATGAAAAACCAGGTTAGAGGCAATCTGAATGGCACTGAGATTATCGACATGGAGTGGAGTAGGATTCTGTAGATGAATGCCCAAGTCTGAAAGAAGTCCACGTAACCAGACGAGCTCACTACACGCAGCGGACATCGCCCGATACTCGACTTCTGTGCTCGATTTGGAGACAGTGGCCTGCTTCTTACACTTCTAAGAGATAAGGGAAGTGCCGAGAAAAACACAATAGTCAGTGGTAGATCTTCGTGTGAGAGCGCAACCGGCCCAATCAGCATCCGAATAAGCACGAAGGTCCAGAGTCGCCGTGGAGGAGAAGAACAGGGATCGATCTAGAGTTCCACGAAGATACCGTAGGATGCGCAACACCGCAGTCATATGAAGAGTCTGAGGGGCAGAAACAAACTGACTGACAACTTGGACTGCGTAGGCAATATCAGGGCAAGTCATAATTAAGTAAACCAGACTTCCAACCAAACGGCAGTATAAGTCGGGCTGTGCAAGTAGATCACCATCGTCACGGCCATAGTGAACGTTAAGTTCTAAGGGAGTCTGAACTGTCTTCTGATCCGTCAATGATGCCAAGGCAAGAAGATCCTTCGTATATTTACGCTGGCTGACCAGGATCCCACGATTGGAACGTGAAAATTCAAGTCCAAGAAAATATGTTAGATGGCCGAGGTCTTTCATCTTGAAGGATGATTGCAGAACTTCCTTTAAAGTCGAAATACCAGTAGCATCGCTACCAGTCAAGAGGAGGTCGTCAACATAGATCAGAACAATGACAATTCCATGAGCAGTGGTTCGCAAAAATAAGGATGGGTCATGACCACTTTGAGTAAAGCCAGCACCCGTAACAACATCGTGAAAGCGTTGAAACCATGCCCGAGGTGTCTGTTTGAGGCCATACAGGGCTTTCTTTAGGCGACATACCTTATTGTCAGGGATTAAAGAGCCGGGAAGAGGTTTCAAATATACGGTTTCTTGGAGGTCTCCATGAAAAAATGCATTTTTCACATCCATCTGAGCGAGTGGTCATGAGCGAACATAAGATATAGCCAGAAGAGTACGAACAGTTTTCATCTTGGTCACGGGAGCGAAAGTCTCATCATAATCAATTCTGTATTCCTGTTTGTATCCCTAAGCGACAAGGCGAGCCTTATATCGATCCAATGATCCATCAGACTTGAGCTTGACAGAATAAATCCATCTGCTACCAATTAGCTGTTGGTCAGCAGGTCAAGTGACAATGTCCCACATATGATTATCATCCAATGCCGCAAGTTCTTCTGCCATAGCCTTCTTCCAACAATCATGAGTGGTTGCCTGAGAGTATGAAGTAGGAATAGAAACTGCCATAGCATTCATGGCAGACATAGAGCATATCAAGCAATCCGGCGCTCGATGTTCACGAGCGGAACGACGTATTGAGGTAGGTTCGGGATCTGCAACAGGTACAGTAGATTCGAGTTGAGTAATAAGTGGTGGATCTGTACGTGGTCGACGTGAGTAAACCTGCAATGGACGAGGGAGAGTACTTGAGGCTAACGGAATTTCTGAAAAGGCGGTTAGACCAGGAGAGTTTGGAGTGTGCGGAGGAGGAAGAGATGAATGAAAGGCAATGTGTTCAAGAAAAACAACATTTCGTGAAACCCGAACATGACGAGAAACCGGATCATAACATCGAAAACCCTTCTGAGTTTCCCCAAATCTCAAGTACATACATTTGACCGATTTTGGAGATTGTTACGTTCACGTGAAGCCAGGTGAACATAACAGATACAACCAAAAACACGAAATGTGGAATATGCAGGAGGTAAGCCGGTGAGAACAAAGTAGGGAGATTTACTGTTCAGAACCTTGGTTGGCATACGGTTAATCAAGTAGACAGAATGTAACATTACTTCCGCCAAGAAAGAACGAGGAACACTCATAGCTGTCATCAGGGTGTTGGCAGTTTCAACAATATGACGATTTTTTCGTTCAGCCACCCCGTTCTGTTGTAAAGTATCAGAACAGGTGGTCTGATGAATAATCCCACGACCTTGAAGAATTGTACGAAAATCGGTTGAGAGATATTCCCCCCGAGTCAGAACGGAGAGTTTGAACCGGAACCCGAAATTGAGTCTTCACCATAGAGTGAAAGGACTTGAATTTTTCAAAAACCTGTGACTTCGATTACAGAAAGTAAATCCAAGTGTAACGTGTGAAATCATCAATGAATATAACATAGTATCGTAAGCCACAGAGAGACATAATTGGTGAAGGACCCCAGACATCCGTATGCACAAGTTCAAACATAGAAAATGATTTTGTAGTACTTAGGAAAAATGGAACACACTTACTTTTTGAAAGACAACATGAAGAACAAGAATAATCCAAATCATTTTTATTAAGAGATATTTTCCCTAACATGCCAGACGAAATTAACTGAAGTAACCGATCAGAATGTGGATGACACAGGCGAAAGTGCTACAGTTTTCACAATTTATTTGCCGAATAAATATCTGATGAAGATGGAGAAAAGAAACAACGAGCCGGAGTGACAGATAGATCACAATCCAGCACGTACAGACGACCATGCCGCCTACCCCTCCCAATTACCTTCCCCGTTGCCAGATTCTGCACAAGACAACAATTGGGAAGAAAAATGACTAAGCAGTTATTGGATGTGAGTTGACCAACTGAAATTAAATTAGAGGAGAGGTTAGGGACATGAACACATCACGAAGGGTGAACTGGCGATGAGCAGAAGGAGAGAAAGTCAATGATCCAACAGACTGAATAGGTAGTCTAGTGTCATCTGCAGTAGAAATAGCCTGATTGCCGGTGTATGAACGAATGTCACGAAGATGGGATACAGCACCGGTCATATGATTGGAAGCACCCGAATCAAAGAACCATGTAGAAGATGGGGATATACCTGACATACCAGCCGCAGAAAGGGCCTGAACGATTTGCTGGAGCATCGCAGGAGTCAACGGAGATGAAAGACCTTCAGCAGAAATCGTAGATGTAAAATCACTAACAAACGGCTCGGAAGAAATCGTGGCAGCAGTAGTAGAAAGAACACGACCACGGCCACCACGTCCACGGCCGAAAGAAGATGCATAGGCACGTGTACGGCAGTCCTGAATACCATGACTAGTCCGTCGACAATAAGCGCACCATTATTTGCATTGAGCGATAACATGACCCACCTTGTTGCAACCGCGACAAGTCAAAGGAGTGGAACCACGTGTTGGTGTAGTGGTGGACACATCAAGCATCATATCAGATGATCCTAGAGTTGAGGAAAGAAGAGAGAACTTTCAGTCGCTGTTCCTCAGCCAATAAATCATTAATAACCGAATTCAATGAAGGAGTAAGGCTACGGTTCAAGAGAGCAGCGCGACAATGCTCAAATTCCGGACGCAGCTTCATAAGAAACTGTCGAACTTGCGCACTATCGCGCATGTTTGGAATATCTTAAAATCATGAGGAAATGTTGGATCCATCATAGTTATCTTAGTCCAAATTGTGACAATTTTGGAGTAAAATGATTGAATATTGTCGTCACCCTGAGTAAGGTTATCATGTTCTAGGCGATATAACCGGGCCGCATTACTCTGTTGATAAATTGTTTGGAGATGCTCCCACATTGCCTTAGCAGTGCAATGAGGTGTGAGGCCAACAGCAATGGACCGATCGACGGAATCGAGAATCCAGGTAATAATCCTTCCATTGTTCATTTCTCAATCAGCTAATTTGTCGGCATCTGTGAAAGTGGGGATAGTAATAGATCCATCAATTAGTCCACACAAACCACGACCCTTGAGGAAGTTCTGAAAATGGATGGCCCATAGAGAATAGTTGGTACCATCAAAACTACAACGTGGGGCCTCTGTACGTGATGAGTTCTTGTCCATTGATCTGAAGTAATGTAAAGCACACAAAAAGTTGCAGCAGAAGAAGGTCGTAGAAGTACCGTACAGCAGGAGATACCCAAGGAATTGCAGTTTCTGGATCTGGCAAAGGAGCACTGGATCTGGATCTGAAAAGAGAGATCGGAAGTAATCAGCAACAGAGGTAACAGGGGCGCTGGATCTGGAGCAGAAAAATCTATCAGTGGCGTCGGATCTGGATCTGAAAATCGGAAAAATCAAATAGGGGCGCTGGATCTGGAGCAAAAAAATCTATCAGTGGCGTCAGATCTGGATCTGAAGCATGAAAAGCAAGCAGAGGGTGGCCGATCTGGAGCAGGAAAAACGAGCAGGGGCGTCAGATCTGGATCTGGAGCATGAAAAGCAAGCGGAGGCGCTGGATTTGGAGCAGGAAAAGCAAGCAGGGGCGTCAGATCTTGATCTGGAACATGAAAACCGAGCAGGGGGTAGCAGGACGCAGCAGAGGGTGGTCGGAAGCAGCAGGGAGGCCGGACGCAGCAGGGAGAAGGGACGCAGCAAGGAGCAGGGACACAGCAGAGGGTGGTCAGAAGCAGCAGGGGAGAGGCCGGACGCAACAGGGAGCGGGGACGCAGCAGGGAGCAGGGACGCAGCAGGGGGTGGCCTGATGCAGCAGAGAGGTCGGACGCAGCAGGGGGTGGCCAAATTTGAATCAGTATGGCTTTGATACCATGAAAACCGTAAAGCCAAAAAGGTTTTCTATGTATTTGAGACAACCCAATGGGGTTGAATATATAGATATTACACTCATCTATACAAAGAAAGATATTACAATCATTTATACAAGGAAACAAGATACACAAGGTAGTATGTGAGCTGTCTAACACTCCTAATACTGGCTCAACCAGTCCGAGAAATTCCTCGACCAGTCCTAAGTTTGTTACTAATTTTCGGGATTTTTTGTTATTGCCTCGACCAGTCCTGTAGACTGCTCAACCGGTCGAGTAAACAGTGCTCGACCAGTCCAACAACTAAAATGAGTCCCACACGACCAGTCGTGGACAGGACTCGACCGGTCGTGGAGGCCACTCGACCGGTCGAGCAGGCCCTTCGACCAGTCGTGAACGGCCTGATCTTATTGCGCCAAAATTTTCAAAAGTTTGTTGGTCCTTCGACCAGTCAAGTTGTCCTCTAGGCCAGTCGAAGGAACGATTTCTGCACTTATAAATAGAGCACGGTTTTTAGAGTTTTGTATCTAATTCAAGCAAAATCAAGACACCACTCTGAGAGATAAGTTAGTGATATTCTTAAGCTATTTAGTGCTCATTTTATATTCTCTTTAATTAGCTTTTTTGCATTTGATTTTGTATTCTACATTCCAATCTTATTTGAAAAATGGATTGAAGTTTTCCCATTTCTTGGAATCAAAATCAAATCAAGCTAGCCCAAGGTGATTTAATCTAAAAATCCATTTAGAACTTAGAACCATTTCATAAGTGAGTATGAACATTAAACATCTACGTTGAACTCCTACTCTGAATTGGCTCTACCAAGCTACAACAAAGGAGAATATCCAGATAAGTATTTTACTGTTGTGTAATAAATCAATTATTCTTTTAGTTTCTTTGAGATTGTGCCAGAAAAATCTCTTTCTTTTGGTTTGTCTGAGGTGATCCAGAAAACTCAGAATGTGGGGTTTTGAATTGTGTAAGCCCACTTGAAAGACATAATTGTGAGGGTTTTAGGTGAACCTTGAAAAACCTATTTCATAGTGAACGCTAATATCTACTGTGTGAGGATATTAGGAGTGGAGTAGTTGTGTGGCTATTTTTCTAAACAGTTGGTGTACACACAAACGAACCACTATAACTTCTGGTCTTGTGGTGATTATTTAATTGTGGCATTGTGTGGATGTTGTAATTTCCCTTTACGCATTTGTGGAGAATGTTGTAATCTTTTTATGTATGTGTGGGAATGCTGTAATAGCTTAGTTACTTTCTTTCCTATTTTAATTTTTATTCCTCTATATCAGTTTGGGATTTTGATACACAGACCGTTCTAGGAATCAGGTTGTCCTACCATAAGCCATTGGTTTTTGGTGTAAGGTTGTCCTTAGAACAATATTTGTATCAACCTCTCAATACTTGTATAATTGTTCATTTCTGCATTGTGGGATTGTTTAATTGCTATTTTTATTTATATTTATTTAAATTCCGCATTTAATTTTTAATTTGGCATAGTCCTATTCCCCCCCCCCCCCCCCCAGGACTCTTAGCTCGGCCTTTTCAAGTAGTATCTTGAATTGTAAGGTATTTGATGTGTTATAACCTTGGTTTTTAAATGTCATTAGGACTCTTAGCTCGGCCTTTTCAAGTGGTATCTTGAATTGTAAGGTATTTGATGCTTTATAACCTTGGTTTTTAAATGTCATTAGGACTCTTAGCTCGACCTTTTCAAGTGGTATCAAAGCTTAATAACTCGCTTTATTTTTTGGATTTATTTCCTGAGTTAATCGATATGCGCTTTTTAAGATGTCAAATTTTGATAGCCTTTCGGTCACTAGGCCTCCACCATTTGATGGCTCCAATTATGCCTATTGGAAAGCCAGAATGAGAATTTTCCTAAAATCCATGGATGAGAGCGTGTGGCAAGCCACAGTGACCAATTGGACCCCTCCTACCACTAAAGTGACTGGTACCGATGGATCTGTAACTGTAAAAGTAATGCCTTATTTTACTTGGACCCGTCTTCAGAAAAGTGAAAGTAGTGTCAATGCAAAGGCTTTAAATGCTATTACTTGCGCACTATCACCGGATGAATTCAAGAGAATTATATCATGTGATACTGCAAAGCAAGCTTGGGATGTTTTGGAAATGACACACGAGGGAACAACAATTATCAAGAAATCTAAAGTCCAAATCCTCACAACCAAATTTGAGGAAATACGTATGGAAGAAAGTGAAACTTTCATGGACTTCTATACAAGATTGAATGACATTGTCAACTCTATGTGGGGTCTCGGTGATAGAATCCCAGAAAGTAAAGTCTGTGCGAAGATACTACGTTCACTGCATGAACGGTTCAATTCAAAGGTGACTGTGATACGGATAATATGAGGGTAGAAGAATTAGTTGGCTCATTACAAACCTATGAGTTAAACTTTAAAGCTTCTAAAGGTAAATCCATCGCCCTTAAATCCTCTAAGAGTATTTCTCAAGAAAATAGTAATAATTCTGATTTAGAAAATTCTGAAGATGATATGGCCCTTTTAGCTAAAAAGTTTTATAAGATTTTCAAAAATAAAAAGAGGGTTGATTTTCAAAAACCTAATGAAAAGAAAAAATCTAAATCTAAAACGTGGAAATCTTTAAAAGACCGTCAAAGTTTCAACTGCCATGAATATGGGCATCTAGCAAACAAGTGTCCTAAAAAGGACAAACCTAAAAAGAAAGGTATGTTGGCTACTTGGGATGAATCTTCCGGCTCTGAAGCCTCTTCTGAGTCAGAAGATTCTAAAACCGAGTTAAGTAATGAAGTTAAAGCCCAACTCTAGCCAAGTTCACTTTTTCAGATAATGATGATTCAACTAGTGAAGAAAATTTGAATAGTGATCATGAAAGTGAAGAAGATTTTCAAGATGCTTATAATGCCCTATACGAGGAAAGTTGCAAAATTACTGTAAAACTAAAACTTCACAAAGAAAAGTTTTCAAAACTTAAAGAAAATTTGATAATCTTGTTTTAGAAAAATCTCACATTTCAGATTGTTTTGAAAAAACTAAGTGCGACTTAGATTTCAAAACCTCCCAAGTTGAAAACTTAAAATCTGAAAATGAAAAGCTAAAACTTGAAGTCTCTTCACTTTTGAGTTTAAAAGACACTTGGAGGTATGCCCAAGGTGATCGATCTGGATTGGGCTACGACAAAAGTATTCCTCACAAACATAAGAATACTCCACCCAAATTTGTAAAAGGGGAGTCTTCAAACTCAAAAAGGAAAAGTCTAAATCAAAATTATTCTGCTAAGACTTTTCAAACCTTAAAACCTGAAAGCAACCATATCAACTAAAAAAATCAGAATCGTAATCCTTTAGCTGAAAAAATTGTTGACTTACTTAAGGAGCTCTTAAAATCTAACTCAGTGGGTTGGTCTTATAACAACTACAAACATAAGAAGACCAACTATACTCCTAAACCCAAGACTATAATGAAATGGGTCCCTAAGGTTACTTGCTTGGTTGCCCACACCGCTTTCAAAGCTTCGAGCCATTCAAAGTGGTACATAGACAGTGGTTGCTCCAGACATATGACAGGCGACAAGGGTCTGTTCACCAATCTTACAGACACATTCGGTGATGGTAACAACTGCAAAATTATTGGCCAAGGTATGATTCAACTCTTTAACCTCCCTCTATTTGAGAATGTTTTATATGTGGAAGGGTTAAAACACAATTTATTAAGCATCTCTCAAATATGCGATAATAATCATAGTGTAAAATTTACTAACTAAGGTTGTGAAATCCTAAATAAAAATGGTTCTGTAATATTAACTGTTCGTAGAACTTCTGAAAACTGTTACATTGTAAGTGATTCAAGCTGATCTAATCTATCGTGTTATATGGTCCATACCGATGAGACTGAATTATGGCATAAGCGCCTTAAACATGTACACTACCATAACTTGTATAGATTGAGCAAAAGAGAGTTGGTAAGAGGTCTACCTAAATTACAGAAAGTAGATAAAATATGTAGCGAATGTCAGATTGGTAAATAAACCAGGAATACTCACAAAAAGGTGAACTTCAATGCCACATCTAAACCACTCGAACTTCTCCACATGGATCTCATTGGACCAACTAGAACGGAGAGTCGAGGTGGCAAGAAGTACATTCTGGTAATCGTTGATGACTTTACCAGATATACATGGGTAGTCTTCTTAAGGGACAAATCAGAAACTCTAGATGAAGTAAAAAAAAAAAAAAAAGGGTACTTAAACATATCCAAACAGAAAAAGGATCTCAAGTCTGTAAGGTCCGTAGTGATCATGGATCAGAATTTGAGAATAGCAATTTTGAGAAATTTTACAGTGATCAGGGAATATCACATGAATTTTCTGTGCCCAAAACACCACAACAAAATGGTATAGTAGAAAGAAAAAATAGAGTGCTTCAAGAAATGGCAAATGTAATGCTAAATAGTATGAAGCTCCCTAAAAATCTTTGGGCCGAAGCCGTAAATACTGTTTGTTATATAATTAACCATGTTTATATTAGAAAATCAAATGGTAAAACGGCTTATGAAATGTGGTTTGATAAGAAGCCTACTGTCAAATACTTTCGTGTTTTTGGCAGCAAGTGATACATTTTACGTGACCGAGAAAATCTGGGTAAGTTTGACACAAAAAGTGATGAAAGGATATTTTTAGGGTATGCTCTGAATGGTCGAGCATATCGAGTTCTTAATAAGATGACTGGTGTATTCCAAGAGTCCATTAATGTAGTTATTGACGATCACTTGAATACACCTTTCTCAAGTTCAGAAAATGATGAAGTTCTTCTAATTGATAAACTAGATACTTCATCAAGTCAAAATAACTCTAAACTAAGGACTGTTAAAAACCATCCAACTAATCAGATTCTTGGAAACCCTCTCACTGGTGTGCGCACTCATAAACAACTAGAAGATATGTATAATTACGTGTGCTTTACATCTCAGATAGAACCGACTAACGTAAAAGAAGCTCTTACTGATGAAAACTGGATAGTTGCGATGAAAGAAGAGCTTAATCAATTTGTTAGAAATAATGTTTGGTACTTAGTTCCAAGACCGAAAGATAAACATATTATCGGAACAAAATGGATTTTCAAAAATAAGTCTGATGAATTTGGTAATATTATTAGAAACAAGGCAAGGCTGGTTGTACAACGGTACACTCAAATTGAAGGCATCGATTATGATGAAACCTTTGCCCCAGTATCTCGTCTTGAATCAATCAGACTATTTATATCCATTGCATGTTTTAGAAAGTTTAAAATATACCAAATGGATGTAAAAAGTACATTTAAATGACGATTTGCATGAAAAAGTGTATGTTGAACAACCAACGGGTTTTGAAGACCCTAAGAATGCTAATCATGTCTACCGCCTGAAAAAGGCACTCTACGGTTTGAAACAAGCTCCCAGGGCATGGTACAAAAAGTTGACTAAGCTTCTACTAAGTCATAACTTTATAATGGGAGGTGTTGATAAAACATTGTTTGTAAAGAAACATAATGATCACATTTTAATAGTGCAAATTTATGTTAATGATATTATCTATGGATCTACCTGTGCTAACATGACTGTTGAGTTTGCAAATCTTATGAAGTCTAAGTTCGAAATGAGCATGGTTAGAGAATTGAATTATTTCCTAGCGTTGCAAGTAAAACAGCTACCTGATGGTTTCTTTATCTCTCAAACTAAATATGCTCTAAACTTAGTTAAAAAGTTTGGATTTAAGAGTGAGAAAATTTTTGATACTCCAATGAGTACTACATTAAAACTCTCAAAAGACTATAGGTAAGAGTGTGGATCCTAAGCTATATCGCAATATGATAGGAAGTTTGCTTTATTTAACTGCGAGCCGACCTAATATTGCATTTAGCGTAGGAATTTGCGCTAGATATCGATCAGACCCTAAAGAGTCACATTTAATTTCTGTTAAGCAGATTATGAGATATGTCGCTAGTTCAACAAATCTTGGTCTCTGATATCCACATGATACTAGTGTGCAATTAGCTGGTTACACGGATGCCGATTGGGCTGGTAACATTGATGATCGAAAATCAACCAGTGGTGGTTGTTTCTATGTTGGGAAATGTTTAGTTTCTTGGCAAAGTAAAAAACAAAGTTCCGTATCGTTCTCAACTGCTGAGACTGAATACATTGCGGCAGGTAATGCATGTACTTAGCTTGTATGAGTGAAAAGAATGCTGAGCGATTACAGAATTGCGAAAGATTCTATAGTTCTATATTGTGATAATTCCAGTGCAATTAATATATCTAAAAATCTAATCCAGCATTCACGAACCAAGCACATTGACATTAAATATCACTGCATTCGAGAATCAGTGGAAGAAAAGACAATTTCTTTGGAATATATTCCGACCGAGACTCAACTTGCTGACATATTCACAAAACCGCTTGACAAAAGCATGTTTGCTAAATTGAAATTTGGTCTTGGTATGTGTAATATGAATTGTTGATTCATGTATTTCTGTATCATAATGTATATATTTGTTATTTTAAATTTTTAGATTTCAAATTTTATGAAAATTGCACATTTTTAGGCTATGCACAACCAGTCGAGTACATACTCAACTAGTCGTGGCACGACCGGTCGAGCATGTACTCGACCAGCCGTGAACCGCGGGTTTGGTACTTTATTTGGGGGAAAAATCATTTTTTCCTCATTTGGGTTGTCTTCTCCAATGAGCCCATCGTCGACCGGTCGAACCCATCTTCGATACCTCCGTGGTTAGTGCATTATTTTCGATTTTCTTGTACATTCTAGTCCTTCGCACTTCCTTTTCATCATTTATGTGATTTATTTCATGTTTTATGTTGATTTTTGAAGTTTTCTACTCAAAAATTTGATCTACTAGAAACCCACTTTACCTCTTTTGCAATCTCCATTTTTCTCGATATCTTTGTTGCAAATGGAAGGTAGAACCAAGACGAAAGGATCTCATGATCCCTCTTCATCTCGGTCGACTCCTATCACAGTGCGCCACCTTCGGTCGCCCGAAGATGATCCTACTTATATGCGGGATATTCGATTGCGCAATGTTATAGTAGAACGGCCCGTTAATGTTGATCATTTGGCTCCGTTTGATATCTTTCCTCTCCTTCAGTCTGTAGGATGGGATAACATACTACATTGGGGTGGGCCGGCATACCGCTCCATTGCACAGGCTATGTATGCTTGCATTACTGATTTTTCTGCTGAAAATCTGACTTTTACTATTGCGACTAGAGAAGGTCCAATTGATGCGGACCGTCATCTTATCTCTGGATTAATGGATATACCTGTCAATGACAAAGGTATTCCCATTAGCACTCTAGTGGCAAAACCCTCTGAAACTGAGAAGCGAATGCTCACTAGAGATTTATGCAATATAGATGCGGAATGGAATACTGCTGGAAATGCGCTTGCCTCAAAGTTTTTATTACCCAGATACAGAATCCTTCATATGATTTTCATTTCGAATGTTTATCCTCGATCTGGTAACAAAACTGAACTTACTACGTTCATGGTTCGTATTCTTCATTCCATCATTTTTGGAACCTCTGTATGTCTTCCTTCTCTAATTTGTCATTGCATCATTCAATTCCGTCTCCATCCTGAACACAATAACATTCCCTTCGCTTATCTTATGATTGTGTTGGCCACTCTTAGTTTAGTGGCTATGCCTGTTGGAGAAGCTCTCATTCACCACTTAACCTTCAACAACTCAAATATTAACAAGATGAATTTGAAGTTGGCCCCTGGCCAAGTTAATGTGGGTGCTGGTGGAGCTGATGCCGTAAATGAAGGGGAGTGTGATTTGCCTCCAGATGATATCAATATGGATGATATTTTTGACGAAATCGAATCTAATTTTGTCGATGATCCTAATTATCAGCCATCTGACTTTGATGCGCGTTTGTGCTCACTTGAGGAGAAGGTTGAAAGTATGAATGTGTCCCATGACTTGCAATTTAAATATATGCGCAAGTATCTGAAGCGCATCAACAAGAGACTTCATCAAATTGATCCTACCATACCTGCTCCTTCATCGGGTTCAGATTAGTATTTGCATATGTGGTTTGTAATAACTTTTAAGATACTTGAATTTCTTTTGTTTTATGGGCTTGGACATGCTTGAACATGCTTTCTTATGGTTTTAGTTACTTGGTAATCTTGATCTTATATGCACTTCTTTTTCATTACTCTTCTATTTACTTTCTTATTTATCCACTTCCATTATCTTTTATTAGTTCTTTCCTTTGTCATGTTGTGACAAAAAGGGGGAGAATTTTATCATGCTTGTGAAATGTCGAATTGGAATTGTGGATAGGTAACCATTTTTTTATTGTAAGGGAGAGTAAGGGGGAGAGTATTGATGTGGAGTATTGATGCTGATGCGTAATCTGGTTGTTTGTTGTAACCGTGCATAATTCTTTATTCTGCATATATGGTGCATGATTCTTTATTGTGCGTGTTATGCTTATCTTATTTTAATGAAGTGTGTTTTGTCACAAATTTGACAAAGGGGGAGATTGTAAGTGCTATGTTTTCTAGCTCCTATAATTGTCAAATTTTGTAGTGCCAAAACCTCTTGGAATCTGTGTCTTGTGTAGCTCATCTACATATTCAAGATTGTGCATCTCATGTACAAGAACAAAGGTCTTTACCTCAAGAACTTCAAATGCAAGATCAAGAGATATACATAGTTCACTCCTTCAAGCTTCCAAGTTCAAGGTTTCAAAGCTTCATCTAAGGCAAGATAATAGTCTTTACTTTGGTACTCAAAGCTCAAGGTGAAGTACAACTCAAGTACCTCAAGCTCGAGCTTCAATGTAATTCAAATTCAAGCTTCGTGAACTTCAAAAAACAGAGTATGTTTTTAAACAGTCTTAGACTATGTTCGACTAATCCTAGTACTGGCTCTACCAGTCCAAGAAAATCCTCGACCAGTCCTAAGTTTGTTACTAATTTTTGAGATTTTTTGTTATTGCCTCGACCAGTCCTAAGTTTGTTACTAATTTTCGAGATTTTTTGTTATTGCCTCGACCAGTCCTGGAGACTGCTCGACCGGTCGAGTAAAGAGTGTTCAACCAGTCCAGCAGGCTCAACTCAAAATCCAACAACTAAAATGAGTCCCACACGACCAGTCGTGGACAGGACTCGACCGGTCGTGGAGGCCACTCGACCAATCGAGCAGGCCCTTCGACCAGTCGTGGAACGGCCTGATCTTATCGCGCCCAAATTTTCAAAAGTTTGTTGGTCCTTCGACCAGTCAAGCTGTCCTCTAGGCCAGTCGAAGGAACGATTTCTGCACTTATAAATAGAACACGATTTTCAGAGTTTTGTATCTAATTCAAGCAAAATCAAGACACCACTCTGAGAGATAAGTTAGTGATATTCTTAAGCTATTTAGTGCTCATTTTATATTCTCTTTAATTAGTTTTTTTGCATTTGATTTTGTATTCTACATTCCAATCTTATTTGAAAAATGGATTGAAGTTTTCCTATTTCTTGGAATCAAAATCAAATCAAGCTAGCCCAAGGTGATTTAATCAAAAATCCATTTAGAACTTAGAACCATTTCATAAGTGAGTGTGAACATTAAACATCTACATTGAACTCCTACTCCAAATTGGTTCTACTGGGCTGCAACAAAGGAGAATATCCAGATAAGTATTTTACTGTTGTGTAAATCAATTATTCTTTTGGTTTCTTTGAGATTGTGCCAGAAAAATCTCTTTCTTTTGGTTTGTCTGAGGTGATCCAGAAAACTCAGAGTGTGGGGTTTTTGAATTGTGTAAGCCCACTTGATAGACACAATTGTGAGGGTTTTAGGTGAACCTTGAAAAACCTATTTCATAGTGAACGCTAATATCCACTGTGTGAGGATATTAGGAGTGGAGTAGTTGTGTGGCTGTTTTTCTAAACAGTTGGTGTACACACAAACGAACCACTATAACTTCTGGTCTTGTGGTGATTATTTAATTGTGGCATTGTGTGGATGTTGTAATTTCCCTTTACGCATTTGTGGAGAATGTTGTAATCTTTTCATGTATGTGTGGGAATGTGTGGGAATGTTGTAATTTTCCTTTATGCATTTGTGGAGAATGTTGTAATTTCTTTGCTATTTTAATTTTTATTCTTCTGTATCAGTTTGGGATTTTGATACACAGACCGTTCCAGGAATCAGGTTGTCCTACCATAAGCCATTGGTTTTTGGTGTAAGGTTGTCCTTAGAACAACATCTGTATCAACCTCTCAATACTTGTACAATTGATGTTGTTATTCATTTCTACATTGTGAAATTGTTTAATTGCTATCTTTATTTATATTTGTTTAAATTCTGCATTTAATTTTTAATTTGGCATAGTCCTATCCCCCCCCCCCCCCCCCATAAGACTCTTAGCTCGGCCTTTTCAAGTGGTATCTTGAATTGTAAGGTATTTGATGTTTGATAACCTTGGTTTTTAAATGTCATTAGGACTCTTAGCTCAACCTTATCTAAAGGCATGTTCTTTGAGGATAGATTTTGTAAAGAAGTATTCCATTCATACATGTCGTTCCACTATAGGCAAGCATTGGAAGAAATTAAATTTCAATCTGTTATTGAACAGTCAAAAAAACCTTAACTTGGAATGCATTTCTAATGGCTACGTCTTTTAAAAGATCTGCTGAAAAGAATAGGCGGTTATTGATCTGTAGCTCAAACTCTAGGCAGTTTTTAGAAGAAAAAAAAATCCTTACCCTACCAGAAAAAGAGCCAAAGGCTACGGTTAAAGCCTCCGTAGCACAACCGTAGCAGTTGGTACCATAGAAGATCTGCACACCTAACGCCTTTCAGGAATCTCAACCGTTCATTTATCTAAATACACTTTCAGGGAATGTTTGCTACACAATAAACCTGCAAAAATCATAGCATGCATCAAACCAAACCCTTTTCTGGTGAAGATCACATGGTACAATAAAAGACTTTTTCACTCTTGATTCATCCTCTTCCTAAAGCAACATGCATTGCAGGGATCACTGATAAAGTAGCATGATCAAATAATTTATTTGAAGGACAAATCAACAATAAGACTGAAAAGATGAGCACAGCAAAGATACATACGTGTATGGAAAAGTGTCAAGTTAAGACATAAAAGCCTGAAAATGTTAGTAGAACCAGTAGAACAAGTGGTCATGATGATTCATGGGTGATAGACCATTAGTACTATTGGCATAGAAGATCCTCACCATGAGAAGATTTAGGAAAATGATTTTCCCACCTAATCTTGTAGACCAATCCTTTATCAGCCCAAAACCTCATGTGATTATCGTAACCAGCATCATTTTAAGTAGGTTCCTCTACTAGAACATGTTATGACCAATCTAGAGAAAAGCCCACATGCTATCAATAAGCAAACGTGAAATGACAAAGAAGTATGAAGGCTTATCAACATCTGTCACTGCCACAAGTTTTGAGCATGCCAAGCTACATGATTTAACCTCAAGAAAAGGCAATAGAAGGGCATAAAAGAAATATATTAAGACAGGATGCACACCTCCAAGGCATCAATCTCCTTCAATGAGGGCTTTCTTTTAGGTGCATCATCTTCAATTTCAATGTCTCTAGCAAAATGTTTGGGCAGAGCAGATCCAAACATATCCATCCCTAAAATCATGCGAACTGCCTTTACCATTTGTGCCATAGTGTTTGTCTGCAGTTCAAAATGATAAGGTTAACATAATTCAGTAAGTGCATAATCATATCTCGCAAGTATTTGAACAAAGCAATGGATTACCTTGACGGAACCATTCTGGTTTCTTTTTTAATTATTTGTACAACTCATATGAAAGTTGATCTTTGCAATATCCAATGTTACTCAAGATCATCAACATCTTTTGATGTGAATCAACAACAGTGCTTGGAGATTCAACGCTTTTCCCTTCGGACCCTTGTATATATCCATTTTCTAAGTATGGCATTTCTTTGTTTGACCTAGTTTCAGAGAGTTCACTTCCAATCCGCACTAGATAACCTCTATGGCATGCACAAATGAATATCCCATGAATGTATCAATGGTGAAGGCTAGACAGAAAACTAACACACACAAAACACATTTTGCAGGCCCCAAATGTTAAATTGTGACAATTAAGCACACCTGCAAAATCCGGGCAATAATTTAAAAATGCAATTTCAACGGATTCTTGAATTTCTTAGACATGCAAAAATATATCATCTGACTTTGTGGCTTCACTTCTTAGATTCTGAATCATCTTAGAAACAGTAACAAACTTTTTTTTAATCAACTGAATGTAACCAGAATGAAACAAAGAGTATAATGTTTTTGCATTTGGTACGTCTCCAACATCATATATGCCAAAGTTCATCAGAAGCTGAAAAAATAGAATAAAATGGAGCTATGCAAGTAGAACGGCTCAAAACTTGTCTAAGGCCCCAGAGAATTCATCAGATTCTGATGGGCCAAACAGAGCAGGATCATGACATCCATCCAATTGCCTAGCCTTCATCCTCCATCATACCAGTAAATCAACTTTCTGTCTCTGGAAAGCCTTTAAATTCAAAAAAATGCTTGGCACAATAGATACTATATACAATTCAAAAAAATAGCAACTCACCAAGCAATTCAATGTAGCATTACCAAGGAGAAAGAAAGCATTCATCGAATGCACTGCAATCAATAGCTGCCACACAAGATAAGGTGAAAATACTTCATTAAAACAAAATGACTAAAGGTCTAACAAATGAAAGCAAGAATATATTTTCAACACCATTAAAGTTTAGAGGAAAAAAAAATCAGAAGCATGCATAATCACATCAATGCCATGTGATCCAAATATATTATTTTTCTTTTTGATAAATCAGAATGGGATTTTGGCTAAGAATGTTGACTTTCACTGACCCTCATCAATCAATGTAGCCATTGATCTACCACTACTTATATAGGCCACTACTCAAAATCCACTATCTAAAGAGAACAACCAGTACTTATATAGGCCACTACTCAAAATCCACTATCTAAAGAGAACCATGCAAAAAGCAGCCTATGATGGTTTTTTCTTTCTTTCTTTTTTTTTCTTTTTTCTTTTTTTTTTTTTTTTTTTTTTTTTTGAAGCAACAAGATTTCATTGGAAAAGTGGTGAGATAGCGCACCAAGCTACAACCCAAGAAAAAAAAAAAAAAAAAAAAAACGCCCTACAAAAGTGCGAAACAACCTTTAAGATGACTGGAATCCCATCATTTAATCAATTACTGTGCATGAGGAGCCATGCCACTTGTATTCCCAAAACGATGCCCAACAACAATGACTGGAATCCCATGGTTTTCTGCAGCAACAGAAGCCATATGTCTGTATTTCAAGTTCAAGAATAGACCATCAGTAATCATTATTTAGGAGTTAGGAATTCAATGAGAAGCAGAAACTTTTCAAAACCTTACCAGTGCATTGAGTCAACTTTTCAAAATCTGCCAGTGCGTAAGTTCATAGACATCCAAGAGAATCACCAAAAGAACTGAAAATTAATAGATCAGAATATGAAATACCAAAAAATGCATAATCAGAACTCCAAGTGAATCAATCCTAATGGGTAAAACTTGCATAAGTCTGACATTTCAAAAATAATAATAATAATAATAAATAAATAATCTTTCAATTGATCAGAGACCGGTCAATTCTTCATCTTTCAATTGATTTGATAGGCTCTGCCATAGATGGAAGACGCTAAAAAAAAATCTTATAGATTGAAGCTCCTAATATGTTGATCAATGTCCTACAAAAGATAGTAATGAAAATAATACATTAATTGCCTGGAAAAAGATGGCCGGAGATTGGATGTCATGAAACTCCCAATTAGATTTAGGTCATAATTCATAACAAATAGAGAAGTTTTAAAATTATAGGAACATTACTAACACGAACAAGTTAACTTTCAAAAAAAAAAACTAACACAAACAAGTTTCAAGCTCATGATGTGAATATGGACTTAAGATCATGGAATGAATGCAAACAAATACAAAAGCATTGGCTTCTCAATGAGTTCTCTATATACAATAAAAACTACACTACTGCAACTAAACATTATACATGTTGTAGCGCCAACTATCATATGGGACCAAACAAGTGAAAAACCAAATGAAGTAAACATAAAACAGAGGTTAAGCCCACACTTGTGTGGATTCATGACCATCCACATGCAGTCACACATACCAATATGGAAAATGCATGTGAGATGCCAGCTTACCCTTAGATGAGCCATGTGCAAATTCAAGCTTTTGTTCCTGAAGTTGGGCACAATATATAAAGGAAATGGATGGCTAATACAACTCTTTCTGACATCCATTTGTTTGTATACAGTGGTCCATCAAAGGAGTGAAACACTTAATTTTTAAGCCAGAAGTTCTAAAAATAAAAAGTGTAACCCACTTGATAGAAAGCTTTGATCTCACATCCTTGTGCTGCATTGGTGCATGTGGCTACATTTTGTTGGGCAATGCTCCAGACACTCGTAGGCGTAGGAAACCTCACCCACAACTTTTGCATGAGTCCAAGAATCAGGTTGGATGCAAATCAGGTGAGCTAATCTTATATGAATGAAATACATACATGTATGGCAACATTCTAGATAAGAATGTTTTCTGTCAGTGGAGTCATTGAGGTTCTTTGCTTGGCTTATTCATGGATGACAGTTTGCTAATTCATCCTCAGACATATTTGATTCATCCAAACAATCGTCTTAGCAAGCTTATTGTGAATGACTACTATTCAAAAATTAAACTGAAAAGATGATGCTGATCATATGAACAATGTCCTTCAAACAAAAAATGGCCTACAGTCCACATATAACAAGGAATAGTCATTGATCTAACAAATAAAGTTGTCAAACCATTGTGAATATATACAATGGTCCATCAAAGAAGAGTTACGTGAACTAGATGGCTGATACAGTGATTTCTTCCTACCGTACGATGACCTATGTGTGTTAAACTGGAGGACCTCTAGCATGGTTTCATCCTAAAAGGGTCTTGGTTGAGTCATTTCTTCAAAGGATTTGTGCGCAAATATATATATTGAATACTTTACAAAACTACAAATTACTATCTTCCTTAACAATTCAT
This sequence comes from Magnolia officinalis, assembly GCA_021015155.1. NCBI lineage: Eukaryota > Viridiplantae > Streptophyta > Magnoliopsida > Magnoliales > Magnoliaceae > Magnolia > Magnolia officinalis. The sequence goes on from JAJHSJ010000003.1 coordinate 73,440,432, forward strand.
AGATACAAAGCAGTATGTTTGAGAAGCTTACTGATGAAGATTGTTGAACTATATCCTCTTCCAATATGTAGCCTGCATGGACATTCGAGAATGATTACTGTGTGAACAACTGCAACAAGCTAAAATGAAAGACGTGGCTGCTATTAAGTACATTTACGAAGCCCCGCCGACTACAATCAAGCAATATATCCAATTGCCACCTAAAATGATGCAGAGGTTACCGCTAGAAGCCCCATGCTAGGAAAATGAAAGACGTGGCTGCTATTTTCTGAAGCATTATTATCAAGTCCCAATCACCAGAAATGTACACAGAATGACCTGTATTGAACTCAATGGAAAACCAAAAAAAAATAAAATCCAAAACAGAGTTTAAATATCCATGGCTCCTACCACTAAACTTATGCAGGCTAAGAACCAGCCCATGTTCTGTGACAATCAAAGACTAAAAGTGACATGCTAATGCTTATAGTTTGAATTTCCATAATGCTGCTAAGCATAATGATATCAGATTGATACTTTGGCTAACACCTGAAGACCTTTTGTAAGGAGCAAATATCAGATTACATATATGTCCAAACAGAGGTAGTTAGCTAGCTGCAATCACGAAACTCTCTACGTTTTAGGGGTGATCATATCAGAACAAGAGATGTTGTTTCTCAAGTTGAGAGCTTGTTTGAAATAAGTTTCCTTGAACAATTAAGTTTCAACTGAGATGCCCAAAATGAAGCCCAAACTGAGATGCCCAAACTGAAGCCAATGCAAAATCCTCTGTACTGAACCAACTCGACCCAAATACACATGATTATTCCAAATCCAACCTTTTCCTGAAACAAACCTGATTTCAAGTTGGGTATGCGTTTTCTAACCCGAATGTGAGCCAAGGGCCTTGACACCTGTCTTTTTTTTTTTTTTTTTTGGAAGAATGGGCTACAAAAATTTATTTCTAAAAGAACTAATCATAGCCAATTTTACGGTGTAATGGGAACAGAAGTCACTTACCTCTTGAATCCATCAAGATGAAACTATACAACACCCTTTATCGGCAGACCCATTGATTCCATAACACTACACACCTTTAAATCCAACCATCCATAACCTACTGCTACCAGCGCATTCTGAAATTAAAAAAGAAAATGCACCTTCTCATCAAGCAGACCTGTTAATGAACTATTTTACAACTGAGATTTCCTTTGGATTCTCCACAGCCTCCTTACACATCTGCTCCACTCTCCTTTGATTATCATCCTTCTTATCATCCCTTGAAAACGGGCGCGGATTAGGTACTACCCCCGCCCGTCTGGAGCTCAGGACGGGCTGGACGTGTAGTTCGTTGAGCGGTGGAAAGTGGTTACGTGAAGGCACGAGGCCACGTCAGTAAACGGTGGCGTTAGCTCGCGTTTATACTCCGTCCACAGAGAACCCAACCGTCTCCTATTTCTTTTGTTTTCTACCTTTTTACGTGCGCGGACGTTGAGTAGCGAGACTCGCTACTAAAGTAACGTCGCGAAGTTTTGTGACCCCACAATGATTCGTGTGTTATATCCACACCGTCCATACATTTGGAGAAATCATTTTAGGGTATAATACAAAGAATAAGTCAGATCCAAGGCTAGAGTGGACCCCACCACAAAAAACAGCGGGGAGAGTGATGCCTACCATTGAAACCTTCCGAAGGTCCACTGTGATGTTTGTTTCAAATCCACCATGATATTTATGTTTTCCTTCTTTCATGTCTACTTTAGCACATGAACGAGCTAGATCTGAAATAAACATCATGATGGACCTTCAGAGGGTTTCAACTGTGGGCATCACTCTCTCCACTGTTTTCTATAGTGGGGTCCACTACAACCTTGGATCTGCCTCATTTCTTTTTATCTTGCCCTTAAATGATCTCTTAAAATGTATGGACAATGTGGATACAAAACATACATCATGGTGGACCCACATAAGTCAGTGAAGTCACTTTGGCAGCCAGTCTCCCTACTCCACCTAACTCTATGGGTCACCCTCGTTCATGCATTATATAAACTCTGTACATCCGTTTTATCACATAAATTTAGGGCTTTAACCTAAATATTAAGCATATCCAAATCTCAAGTGGACCACACCACTGACAACAGTGTGAATTGAAGTCTACTATTGAAAAATTCTTAAGAGGCAACATAAGTTTTAGATCAAGCTAATATTCATGTTTTCTCTTCATCCATGTCATTGTGATCTTATGAACCGTTTGGATGACAAATAAACATCACTGGGCCTTAGAAAGGTTTCAACGATGGAAATAAATAATTCCACTATTTCGTGTAGTATGGTCTATTTAAGCTTTTAAATATACTTCAAATTTGGGTTGAACCCCTAAAATGATCTGAAAATTCTGATGGACAGTGTGGATACAAAGAAATCATTGAGTAGCGAGACTCGCTACTAAAGTAACGTCGCGAAGTTTTGTGACCCCACAATGATGCGTGTGTTATATCCACACCGTCCATACATTTGGAGAAATCATTTTAGGGTATGATACAAAGAATAAGTCAGATCGAAGGCTAGAGTGGACCCCACCACAAAAAACAGCGGGGAGAGTAATGCCTACCATTGAAACCTTCCGAAGGTCCACCGTGATGTTTGTTTCAAATCCACCATGATATTTATGTTTTCCTTCTTTCATGTCTACTTTAGCACATGGACGAGCTAGATCTGAAATAAACATCATGATGGACCTTTGGAGGGTTTCAACCGTGGGCATCACTCTCTCTGCTATTTTCTACGGTGGGGTCCACTACAGCCTTGGATCTGCCTCATTCTTTTTATCTTGACCTTAAATGATCTCCCAAAATGTTTGGACAATGTGGATACAAAACATACATCATGGTGGACCCACATAAGTCGGTGAAGTCACTTTGGCAGCCAGTCTTCCTACTCAACCTGTCACTTTGGAAGCGGATTGCTTGCTGAGTAATGTACGCTCACCAACCGTACTGAGTAAACTCTACGGCGTCACCGTTGTTCACGCATTATATAAACTCTCTACATCCGTCTTATCACATAAATTTAGAGCTTTAACCTAAATATTAAGCATATTCAAATCTCAAGTGGACCACACCACTGACAACCGTGAGAATTGAAGTCTACTATTGAAAAATTCTTAAGAGGCAACATAAGTTTTAGATCAAGCTAATATTCGTGTTTTCTCTTCATCCATATCATTGTGATCTTATAAACCGTTTGGATGACAAATAAACATCACTAGGCCCTCAAAAGGTTTCAACAATGGAAATAAATAATTCCACTATTTCGTGTAGTATGGTCTATTTAAGCTTTTAGATATACTTCAAATTTGGGTTGAACCCCTAAAATAATCTGTAAATTCAGATGGACAACGTGAATAAAACACATGAATTCATAGTGCCCCCATCAGAGTTTACTCAATATGATAAGAGCGTACTTAGTTCATAATCTTATTTCTTAATTGTATTTGGGTTTCTTGGAATGCACATTATCTATTTGGTGAGCGGATTGAGCAGCCATACTCGCTACGGCGTAACTAGATCTATGGCCCTACCATGATATATGTTTTGTATCCACACCATGATATATATTTTGTATCCACACCGTCCATCCATTTGGAGAGATCACATTTGGGCATGGTCCAAACAATGAGCTAGATCCAAATCTCGAGTGGACCCCACCATACAAAACAGTGGAGAGAACATCCCTCATCATTAAAAAGTTCTAAGGGCAACAAAAGTTTTTGACATGTTATTTGTGTTGTACTTTCTTTCACGTCTGAGTTAATACATGAACAAGGTGGATCTGAAATAAACATCACGATGGACCTTCGGAAGGTTTCAACGGTAGGCATCACTCTCCCTGCTGTTTTTTGTGATGGGGTCCACTCTAGCGTTGGATCTGACTTACTCTTTGTATCATGCCCTAAAATGATTTCTCCAAATGTATGGACTGTGTGGATGTAACACATGCATCATTGTGGGGCCCACAAAACTTGGCGACATTACTTTAGTAGCGAGTCTCGCTACTCAACCTCCAGGCATGTAAAAAGGTAGAAAATAAAAATACAGGAGACGATTGGGTTATCTGTGGATGGAGTATAAACGCAAGTTAATGCCACCGTTTGCTGACGTGTCCTCATGCCTCATGACATAACTACTTTCCACCGCTCCATGGGCTACACATCCAGCCCGTCCTAAGCTCCAGACAGGCGGTGTTAGTACCTAATTCGCGTCCCTTGAAAACCAAGAAGTTGTTTTCTCAACCTATGTGCTCTTAGAACCCAAATTCAAAGGAGCATTTAATGCTTTCTTGCCAGTCCCGAACATAAAATGTACAGTGGACCACTTTTTGGGAAGAGAACCCTTCTCTCATCATTATCTGAATTGTAAAACCCTTTTCTTTGCTGCCTCGATCACAGTTACAAAGATCTCAACCACAGAGACTTCATTCCCGACAACCATGCCATTGGATAACTTAGCAGGGATGGCAACGGGCAGCACATTACACTCGGAAGCCTGTCCTGCATTCGCAGCAGCATCCATCATGGTGGGCCTTGCCAAGTCATCGCAAAGAAACTGCTGCTGCAAGCTCGACGGCGACCTGTCCTCATTCCTCTGTTTCCTCGAATCACGTAAGGGATTGCGGGCTGAGTAATGCATAAACTCTATGGGATCCACCATGATATATGTATTTGATCCACACTGTCCATCCATTTTAATAGTTAATTTTAATTTCTGATACCAAATATTAGCTATATCCAAAGATCAAGTAGACCACACCAAAGGAAATAGTGTGAATTGAGTGTATACCGTTGAAAATTTCTGGGGGCCACAGAAGTTATGGATCAAGTTGATTTTTTTTTTCCCTTATCCAGGTGATTGTTTTCTTATGAACATGTTGGATGACAAATAAACATCATGATGGGCACTAGAAAGGTTTCAACGGTTGAAATCAGTATTTCCACTGTTTCCTGTGGTATGGTTCACTTGAGGTCTGGATATACTTAAATGTATGGCTCAACATCTACATTTAAATGAAAAAATGGATGGACGGATTGGACAAACAGTATGCATTTGTAGTGGGCCCAACTAAATTTACTTAGTATAATAAAAATATACCTGCAACTCATTACGTAGTCTGATTGCCAAGTTATTCACGTAGAAAGAAATGGTATGTTAAAATATGCAGCAGTTTCTAAAAATCATCATCACAATTATGCTCAGTGGTATGTATTTGGACTCTAAATTATTTTTACCGACCAAATTACAGTGGGGCCCAACAGACCCACATTCTGGATCACTAAAATATGGGCCCCACTTGTATAGAAAGGAAATGATGTGATAAGATTTATATGATCCTTGACCCAACCACACACTTATCAGATTAGGCTCACAGTGGATAGACCATGGTTAAAAAATCTCCTGAAAAAAAAAAACCTTGCAGTCAAGAAAAGGTCTTAGGATTAGATGGTTTGGATTTTTTTAGTTTGGATGGACTGTGGGGGCATTTCCATTCATAGCCATGTCATCATATCAAATTTTTGATTGCTGAAATGTGGGACCCACATTTTCTTCAAACTGACAACCAGGGAATGCCATGCATAACCTCTGGTTTTAGATAATATACTTTGCCACGATACATTGCACTTATTATATGGAAATTCCCATACAATCCCACTGTGCACATTGTTAATGTACTTTGATTACCATATTTGCCATTAATGTTTTTATGTTTATTCTCAATGTTTATTGCTTCATATTTATATATATATATATATATATATATATATATATATATATATATATATATATATATATATATAATTGAATTTATGGGCCCACTTTTATAGTCTACTTGATGATTAATTTAGCTTAATAGTTAGCTCAAATGTTCATCTTGATGGGCTTAATAAAATGATATATTTGATCCTACTTATTCGTATATGATCATAACATTTTGGAACAATTCCCTAATTAAAGCTCTGCTCAGTGCGAATATATAGCTTTTCACCTGTAAGTAATTTACAGGTTATCCAAACAGAAAAACTAACTTACCTGTAAATGACTTACAACTTATGTCCAAACAGGTTACCTATAAGTGATTTTCACCTGTAAGTGACTTACAAGCATCCAAACAGGCATACAAAAGAAAAGACAACATCCATTTCTAGGGAACCTGTAGTTGTTTACCTCTGAAATTGTTCACTGTCTACAAACTTGCTGCTGACACTCGAATTGCCTCCATCGATGAAATTACTGTCAACACCGATGCTTTCCTCTCTTGCGTAGAAGAGAGAAGGAGAAAAAATCAGAAATGGAAAATAAAAATCCTAACCCTAGAATAAAAAAAGAGGGTTATCAGAAATTTAGAAGGAGAGAAAAGGGGGAAAGAAATGGAACGAGAGAGGGAACTTGAAAAGAGAAAAATCGAAAAAATCGAGAGAGAGAGAGAGAGAGAGAGAGAGAGAGAGAGAGAGAGAGAGAGAGAGAGAGAGATGTGGAGGTCGGACTAGGGCGTGGGAGCGATATTTGAGAGAGAAGGAGATAAAAAGGACCCGTGTAAATGAAATATCGAGTGGGATTTTTTTGCGGATTTAACTACGGTTATGTGACTTTTAGCTACGGACTAAACCGTAGCTATATAGCTATGCCTTTAAACCGTAGCTAAAAGCTACGATAGTTTGCATCCTTTACCTGATTTTTTGGTAAATAAATCAAATACCCTCCAAATTAAAGTATTTGTACAAATGATTGACTTTGAAATTTGCCAAATCTAAATCACATGCAAATTCAAGAATTTGACAAATTTATAGGTTTATCAAACTCACATCCTCATTTCCTTACTCCCAAACAGAGCCCAAAGACAACTACCCCTCACCACATAACAACGTACGAAAGAACAAAACCTCTTGCAATGCTTGACATCTACCACATGGCAATATTTATAAATATCAGTCTTCTCTTAAAATCATAATCCAATAAGGCAATAAGACAATAAAAACAAACAATGAAATTTTCAAAATATAATTAACAACTAATCCTATTAAGGTCTTCATTGTATTTGTCAAATGGTACAAAATAAAATGCATGTTTACTTTATATGAATTGGTGAGATCTCATTAAAACTGTTCATTTGGTATTGGCCTAAAAATCACATTGTTTGGACTTTGTACTACTTAACCTTTTAGTTGATGGTCAATTTATTAGATGATTAAGATAGTCCGATCAAAGGAATTTTTTGTAATAGACCAATAGGCTAGTCATGAAATCCGTGCACCCCACCTACCAGATTTGAAATTTCCACCTGTGCAAGACCATACACGTGGGTAGTTAGGACTAGATCCGGATGGTTCATCTGGACTGCCTGATGGTTGGATTATATTAATCGGACAACTGTACGGTCCATCGATTGTTACATCTACTGGTTAAAGCCAAGTCTACACCATTGGCACTCAATATTGGGCCCACTTAATGAACAGTGCTCGCATGCGTTTTCTTGCCACGCATCGAGTCAGGGAAATAAAATTGTAGCATGGAAAAGGAATTTAATGAAAAAGTTGTATATGAAATAGTATTCTTTCTTTCGTGGAGTGGACAGAAACGTAGATCAATTCAAGGGAAGAGATATCAAGTCCGTTGATCAGGTCTTTTACATATGGGACCAGCTGGGCCAATAAGGTATGTAGAGTGTTATGGGTGAATCTGAATTGAGCCGCATCAAGGTCAAACTTAGAGGCATCAATGAGCAAAGCCTCGGACTTATAGCATCCGACCTGAGGTGATTTCAAGGGTTCTTGCAAAATTACAGCACTGACCTGAGACTCGGAAGAAGTTGACACACATCAGTCGAGCAGGATCTCAGAACAGTAGCAATACACCCAAGTCAACCTGCCTCCGAGTCATTTTGTGAGAGTTCTCATGTCAACTCGGTATACAGAAGAGACCGTCACACGCCCGTCCAGCATACCTCCGACCCGATCCTCTTTACTTAATGCGTCAATAATCAGCTCATCCGTGGGCTCGGATCACTGAACAAAATCTGAGTCGCGAGGTTGGCTCGGACGATAGCTTAGTCAGCAATGGCAGTAATGGACAAAATCCAGTACTGCACGACAGGAGTAATGCCTAGCGCACAATCTCTGGGTAACGGCTGACGACCGCACACGCGTAGCTCTCGCGTAGTGGCAATGACCATGCCGAGATTATCGAACACATTCAGCATGACCCTAAGGTATAAATATGAATTATTTCTACATGAACAAGTACGCAATATCTAGTACTCTCACCCTATTCTATACTACTTAGACCTTGTTTCCTAGCTTGACTTTGGCATCGGAGGGTCCCCTGGTCTAGCCAATGTCTCATTTGTCTTCCATTTGTGCAGGACCAGGGTTTGATCTGAGCACACGGAGCTCAGCAAAGGGTGATCCAGATTTTAGCATCAACATTTTGGTGTCATCTGTGGGAAATCAAACAAAAAGACGAGAAAGCTTTACCAGAAATGATGAGAGGAAAGAAGAAAGCGCTCCCAGTAATGACTATGGAACCTGACTCGAGCGGGCAACCTCACTCATCTTCGCTACTACATACTGAGTCGGCTCGGACAGGGCCATCTCAGTGGACCAAAAGCCGAGGAGGTAAATCTTGCAAAGTGAGGTACATATGTTAAGGGACGAGATCAACCGGATGAAAGAACAGAAGGGTCAACAGCCGCCTTTCAATCCAGAAGAGATGGCCACGGTGGTTGAGGAAGAGCCGCCGCATGTGAGTTCTCGTGCCAGAGCATCCCAGAACTTGTCTGCTCAAGCCCCAAATCCTACATGGCATGTAGAGCCGACCTACATATCTGCGACCTCGGCGCTAGCCCCGACTGACCTCCGCCATGAACTGGAGAGGAGAAGAAGGGGCAGAATGCCTGAGGTTGAAGTTCCTCAGGAGACTGTGGCGGAAAATCGGAACCCATGGGAAGCTCAGCTTGACGAGCTCCGGAATCAAATCAAGTCCCTGTGGCGGAACCAGCAGACCTCGGCTTCAACTGCGGTGGAAGCCATGATGGAAGAAACTGAACCTCCCCTCACCAGCGACATTGTGAATGCAGAAATGCCTCCGAGGTTCAGAATGCCCCCCATTGCTCAATATTCGAGGTCCGATGACCCCATAGAGCACGTGGAATCCTATTGCTCGTGGATGCAGATTCAATCCGCCTCTGAAGCGATAATGTGCCGAGCATTCTCGATAACTCTTACTGGGGCCACAAGGAATTGATATCGACAACTCAAGCCGAGGTCGATCAACACCTTCGCCGAGCTCAGCAGGTCGTTCCTGACTTAGTTCATTATCGGCAAGAAGAGTCGGAAGCCATCGACCCACTTGCTTACCCTCAAGCAAAAGAGTGGGGAGTCATTGAAAGACTACATCTCCCATTTCAATGATGAGGCCCTGCAAGTAAATGATTACTCCGACAAGATGGCATTGTCTGCAATGATCAACAGACTCAAGGAAGGGAGATTCCTGTTTTCAATAGGGAAGAACCCACCTTCAACTCTTAATGAACTTATCAGCCGCGCACAAAAGTATATAAATGCTGGGAATTCTTCAGCTCACGCAAGAGAAACCAGACCTCTGAGCCCTCATCTAAAGGGAAGAGACGGAAGGACGAAGTGCCGCAACACGAGGACAAAAAGGAGGTCGGACAATAATGCCTCCCAGGATAGGAGGCTTAGTAGGAGGCCTGAGAGCAAGTTCAGCTCATACACTCCTCTCAGCACGTCTTCAGAGCAGATCTTGCTGGACATCCGAGATCAGAGGTTACTACATTGGCCGAATTGCATGAAGACAAAGGCAGGCCAGCAGGACAAACGCAAATACTGTCGTTTCCATCGCAACCATGACCATAACACTAGCGACTGCGTCGACTTAAAGGAAGAGATCAAGACCCTCATTCGCAAGGGTCATCTGCACCAGTACGTGAAGGAAGAGAGGTAGACCCGGAAGGATGACTAGCCCCACAAAGCTGCGGATGAGTCCACGAAGATCCGAACTATCTATGGTGGCTCATTCGGTGGCGGAGATTCAAATCAGGCTCGTAAAGCCCACTCCAGGAGCCCTGACCCCGAGCACTACGTTTACTTAGCCGAAAGGCCAAGGAAAGAGCTCCAAGTAAGCCCCTGCAGCCTTACGTTTACAGATGACGACGCACGGAGAATCCAGCATCCCCATGATGATGCCCTAGTGATTGCGATGTTGATAGCCAACCATAAGGTCTATCATATCCTGGTCGATACTAGAAGCTCGGCCGATATACTGTACTCAGAGGCGTTCGACAAGATGAGGATAGATAGGTCGCGCCTCCGACTTGTGAAGACTCCGCTACATGGATTTGTCGGAGACAAGGTGATCTCCGAGGGTGTTATTTCCCTCCTAGATACAGTGGGTGAGGGACGAAACCAGGTGACTCTGCTGGTAGACTTCCTTGTGGTAAATGTACCATCAGCGCACAATGCCATCATGGGGCGGCCGTCCCTTAACGCCATGAGGGCGGTCGCGTCCACGCATCATTTGATGATGAAGTTCCCTATCGAGGGAGGGGTTGGATATGTCCGAGAAGATCAGCGTGAGGCACGAAGATGCTATTCGGTAGCAGTGAGAAAGGGCTCCGCAAAGCAGGCCCTCACAATAAATGTACTCGACCCTAGAGAAGACAATCCTGCAGAGGACACCCTCACTGAAGAACTTGTGACTGTCCCGCTCGAGGATGCCGATCCAAGAAGAACAATTCAGCTTGGGTCGTCGCTGAATTCCGAGCAGCGAGCCCAGATGCTGACTTTCCTTCGATAGCACAAGGACGTCTTCGCATGGTCGCACCAAGACATGTCAGACATCTCTCCAGATATCATGCTCCACAAGCTGAAAGTGGACCCAGAGCACAAACCAGTGAAATAGAAGAGGAGAACGTTCGAGCCCGAGAGGTACGCAGCTATAGTCGACGAGGTGTTAAAACTCCTCAGTGTGGGCTTTATTGAGGAAGTCCACTACCCGGACTGAATTGCTAATGTGGTCCTCGTGAAAAAGGCCAATGGAAAGTGGCAGGTTTGTGTAGATTACTCGAATCTTAACAAAGCCTGCCCCAATGACAACTTCCCTCTACCTCGGATCGACCAGTTAGTTGACAGCACGGCCAGGCACGAGCTTCTTACCTTTTTGGATGCATATTCCGGTTACAACCAAATAGCAATGTACCCCCTAGACAGGCAAAAGATGACCTTCGTCATGGACATGGGACTATACTGTTACAGGGTCATGCCCTTCGGCCTGAAGAACACTGAGACAACATATCAAAGGTTGGTGAACTAGATGTTTGCCCAACAGATTGTTCTGACCATGGAGGTCTACGTCGACGACATGCTCGTCAAAAGTGTCCAAGCATCCGACCACATCATAGACCTCGGAGAGACCTTCTCCATCCTCTGAGAGTATCGTATGAATCTGAAACCCGCCAAGTATGCCTTCGATGTGGGCTCATGCAAGTTTCTTGGATTCTAGGTCAGTTAGAGGGGCATTAAGGCAAACCCCAACAAGATTAAGGCCTTACTCGACATGAGCTCGCCTCGGACGATGAAAGAAATTCAGTGCCTCACCGGACGAGTTGTCGTGCTCGCGCGCTTCATATCTAAAACCACTGACAAGTGTCTCCCCTTCTTTTAGCAATTAAAGGGTCAGAAGAAAGCAGAGTGGACCTCGGACTGCAAGCAAGCTTTTTAACAGTTGAAGCAGTACCCGGGGTCACCACCTTTGTTGTCCAAGCTCGAGGAGGGCGAGCCCCTGTTTCTTTACTTAGCGGTTTCCACCTCGGCTATCAACTCAACACTCATTTGAGAAGTGGAAGGCAAGCAGCGCACTATTTACTACACCAGCAAGGCTATGGTCCTGGTCGAGACCAGGTACCCGAGCATGGAGAAAATGGCTCTAAGCCTAGTCGTCTCTGCTCGGAGGCTGCACTCGTACTTTCAGGCACATTCCATCATCGTCGTCATGATTCACCTCTCCGACAAGTGCTCCAAAAGCCAGAAGTATCCAAACGTCTGACCAAGTGGGCGGTGGAACTCAGAGAGTTTGATATTCAATATCGACCAGGGACTACGATTAAGGGCCAAGTCGTGGCTGACTTCATAGTTGAGTTCACGACTCCGAGTTGCGAGATCGGAGACACCGATCTAGAGACCTTGACAAGTTCCGAGGCAACCCCTGTTGCTCCCCCAGCACTTCCTCTTCTCAAGAGCACTAAAACAGAAAGGGAATGTAGGAGATGGACCCTTTTCGTAGATGGGTCATCCAATTCGAAACGAGCTGGAGAAGGGATCGTTTTAATCGCACTCGACTCAACCATCATCTAGTACGCAATCAGGCTTAGTTTCAAGGCATCCAACAACAAGGCAGAGTATGAAGCTATGCTGACCGGACTCAGAGTAGTCGCTAGTCTAGGAGTTCAGCTCCTTGACGTGCGGTGCAATTCTCAGCTCGTCGTGAACCATATATTGACAGAGTATGAGGCTAAGGAGGCGAGGATGATAGCTTACTTGACAGAAGCCCAGAAGCTGACGAGGAAGTTCAAAGATTACATCATCAGCCAGATCATGAGAGCTGAAAACCTTGGGCCGATGCCCTCACATAGCTGGCCTCAGTTACTAAGGGGAAGATCTCGAGGATTGTCCCCGTGTAATTCTTGAATAACCCGAGCATTGACCGAGTCGACCAAGAGATGATCAACCCAGTCCAAGCAACTCTGAGTTGGATGGATCCGATCATCAGGTACCTCACCATTGGCGAAGTCCCTCAAGATAAGTTGGAGGCTCGGTGTCTGAAAATTAGGTCAGCGCAGTATGTGATCATGAATGATACATTATACAAAAAAGGGTACTCTCAGCCATACCTCAGACGTCTCCGATCCGACAAAGCGGATTATGTGATCCGAGAAGTCCACGAAGGAATTTGTGGAAATCATTCCGGGGGCCGCACCTTGGATCAGAAGATACTTCGTCAAGGGTACTTCTGGCCAACGATCCTAGAAGACTCCAAAAGCTTTGTCCAGAGCTACGACAAATGCCAAAGATTTACTGTCGTCCCGAGGCAGCCTGCAGAAGAGCTGACCCCATGAGTGGGTTGTGGCCATTTTTCCAATGGGGAATCGACATCATCCGGCCTCTGCCTCCTGGAAAGGGGCAGACCAAGTTCGTGATTGTGTCAGTCGTCTACTTGGGCTGAGGCCGAGCCGGTGGCGAAGATTACTGAGAAAAAGGTGAGAGACTTTGTGTGGAAGAACATCATCTGTAGGTTCGGGATCCCACGCACCATCATGTTCGATAATAGAAGACAGTTCGACAATGACAGATTTCGAGGCATGTGTCAGGGGCTCTGTATTACCAACGCATACTCGTCGCCTCATCATTTGCAATCCAATGGACAAGTGAAAGCTGTGAACAAAGTTATCAAGCATCACCTCAAGACAAACTGGAGAAAGCTAAAGGCAACTGGGCCGATGAGCTCCCGTTCGTTCTCTGGGCCTACAAGACTACAACTCAGTCATCCACAGGGAAACCCTCTTCTCCTCGTCTTATGGCTCGGATGTTGTCGTCCCAGTCGAGATAGTGCTCCCAACCGCTCGAGTGAGGAGCTATCAAGGAGAGCAGAATGCCGACCAGATCGCGACGAGCCTGGATCTACTTGAAGAGGTGCAAGACGTCGTTAAACTCCGAATCGCCGCTCGGCATCAGCAAGTCGCTCGTTTCTACAACTCCAGAGTTAGGACGAGACAGTTTCAATGAGGAGATTTAGTCCTTCGCTGCGTCTTCTAGAACACTACATAACCTGAAGTAGGGTCCCTTGGGTCGAACTGGGATGGACCCTATCGGGTAGTCGGCTCGGCTAAACTGGGATCCTACCATCTTGAAGACTTGGAGGGGCATCCGTTACCCCATCCCTGGAATGCCAAGTACCTAAAGATCTACTACCCTTGAAGGGGAAAGTTATGTATGGGTTGAATCTATTAGCCACTTCGGCTCTTAATAAAAGATCGTTTGTTTTTCTACTCTTCTACTTGGTCTACTAAACGGTTACCCCCCTATCCGAGTGCGCTATGAAGGGACATTTCTCAGGTGCAGAAATGAAACCCTTCAACAAACCGACCCCTTAAAGAAGGGGTCGGCTCGTCATTCGACAAATGCGACAAGCAACAACATAAAAAGAAAACATCCACACTAAGGCAAAAGATAAACTTTATAAAATTTGAAGTACCCGATTACAATTCCATTACAAGTATAAAAAAAAAAAGAAAAAAAAAAAAAAAAAAAGAGGTTTTAGTTCTCCCAAGAAGTCAGATCAACTGGGGGCTCGGCTTCAGGGGTCTTCTCGGCTTCAGTTGCTGTTGAGGGTCCTCCGCCTCGACTACTTCTGGGGAGCCCTCGGCGTCATCCGTTATCAAGACATTGAGGTCTAGCTCAGGATAAATTCCTTGGACTTTGCCTAAGCATGCTTTATAAGCGGCATTATAGGCAAAGCTATAGACCTTATCCAGCTCGTCAGACCGCTCCTTAGAAGACTTGAACTCTTCCATAGCTACGGCAGCCTGGGAGGCGTCTAAAGCCTCATACTCGGAACGTTGCCTGGCCAGACCTTCAGCGGCCTCGCGCTTGACAGCCTCGAGCTCGATAGCCAGTCGAGCGTTGTCCGCCTTCGAGCTATCCAGTTCGGACTCAGCTAAGTCTGCACGAGACTGCAACTCGTTAATCTCCCCCTGGAGACCCATCTCCCTCAGATGACCCTCTCCCAGCTGGACCTTCAGCTTCTCCACCTCCTCAGCTGAGGCCTTCAGGCGCCCTTCCAGCTCGGCCTTCTCCCCCTCTAGCCTGAGTCATCGTCCTTAGCCTCTCTCGAATGTGGACGAGCATCGGCAGCACCTAAAAGAGCAAAAATCCAGAAGGTTAGATTGACAATCAGAAATTGGCGAGTAAAAGACAAACGAATGAGCCTGAGAAGTGTACTGTGTAACAATACGATGTGAAGTCATTCACCACCGACTTAGGGAGCCGAGTCATGGTGCAGGCAATGGACACCTCTGTTGCATGCTTGGCTGCCCAATCGTTTAACAATGACATATGGTGGCCGGACACGAATAGCTCCTGTCCCTCGGAAGGGACCAGGCTAGCAGTGCGCCCAATGCCCCTAGCGGCCAAGGCCTGAGCCTCGACCTCAGGCATAGCGGAGTCGCCGATCAAAGCCTCGACTCCACCAGTCAAAATTGCGTTCAACTCTGCAGTGGTGAACACGAGGTTGGGGTTGGGATCGCCCGAGACGTGGGAGAAATCTGTTACGGCAGCTTCTCCCATGACCTCCCTCCGAATCCCGGGAGGTGGTGATAAGTGGGCCTCGAAGGCAAGGGCTGGTGCTGGTGCTGGTGCTTGTGTTGGTACTGGTACTGCAACCGCCTCGGCCACAACTGACTCTACTGGGCGGGTTTGGCTGCAGGAGTAGGCACCTTCTTCTTCCGGATCATAATCTTGACCTGAGACTCTAGCGTTGACGCCATGATGACATTGAGAGAAGGGCGCTCCGTCGCTGCCCTCTTCCTCTTCGAACTCGATGCCTCGGCCATTCCTGATCAACAAAAACTCGAGTCAATTCTGTCTACTAAGGGAAATCAGCATAAAATGTGAAGTCGCGAGGCTTACCTATGGCAGCAGGGAAAGGTTTAAATCTGCAGAAACAGGATGAAGTGAAGTTGTCCGGGCTGATGAGGGAAGGCCAGATGCGATCCTCCTCTTTGAGTAGCCGAGCCCTAGTTATCTGAGCTCGGAGGAGAGAGGATAGTTCTAACGAACCTCTCAGGTAATCTACAAGCAAGAAGCAAGAAACAAGGTCAGAATAAAGAACGAGTACAAAAAATAAGAAGACAGTACAAATCTACATAAGGCTACCTGGGGTGGCAAAATTTGTGGGTACTCTGACCCACAGTCGTCCGAGCTCGGATGCTAGGGCCTCCCATTCTCCCAAGGCCCAGAACCATTTCCCCTTCCAATCTTTGTTGGAAGAGGGGAGCTTGGCGATGAGGCTCGGGGTATACTGGGCCATCGCGGAGAAGTAGTACCATCATGGCTTGGCTGAGTCGTGCTTGGCCTGGTACATGGCTAGGAACTCGTCCGGCGACAACTCCTGGCTCTTCAGCTTTCACCGGATGATGAAGGACGACACCAGGATACACCATACATTCTGGACGAGCTGACCCGGAGCCAGCCTCAGCTGCGTCATCAACGCGCGAACAAAGGGATGAAGAGAGAACTGAAGTCCACATTGAAGGGCGCGGATGAAGACCGCCACTTCTCCGTCAGAGGGGTCTCCAGGTGCATCAAGGGCAGAAGGTGCCCTGATGTGCACAGAGTCTGGGATCTGGTACTCTGCGCAGAGTTGAGCCATCTGGGACTCAACTAAAACTGAGCTCCCTGGAACTTCAGCTTCAGATCGGCCTCCCGAGAGCCCAGCCAATGCTCTCCCACAGGATCTCGGGGTACCCTCCTTGACCCTTTGATTTGACCCTTGGACTTTGCACCAGTGCTCTTCTTAGGCTGAGGGTAGAGCGGAACAACTTCAAGAGGACCCTCCGAGCTCCTACTCTCAGAGTCCGTACTCTCTGGCTCGGACCAGTTTTCAACTTCTCGGACCTCGTCCAAGTTGTTCGACATAGTGAAAGTAAAATTGAAGTGAGAGGCAGCGAAAGACTCACAGAGCTCTAGATGATCTTCTCCGGGTAGAATCCTCATTTTCCCGCAAATGATTCTCTGAGCAGACTACGTTCTAGCAAGCAAAATCCCTTTTCCGGTAGCAGCAGGTTTCAAATAGAAGAGCAAAACTCAAATGAACTCAAATGTAGGAGGGTTCGAATGGAAGAGCCTTGAGACTCTTATAGCCCGAGCCAGTCGTCCGTAATCATGACGGACAACTGTCTCCGAAGCTGAACCGGTTCGGATCCGAGCCGCACTGTATACGTGGCGACTCGCAATACGCCTAGCCTAACATCCTTATAGCCATGCGCAGTTAGCATTCAATGTGCCGACGCCTCTTCATCTTTTGAAGTCCACGTGGCGTCACCCGATTCACTCGGCCAAACCATCACAAAGCTTTTGGCCACGTGTACGACACCCAACAACTCGAGCATAGGAAATGGTTGTCACCGTACGGTGCACGAATCTCGAAGAACATCATTGCGACGCTTCGCTTAAGCTTATCATCATGAGGAGAGCGGCAGTTCGCTTCCCCAAGTCTTTACTCTCTAAGTCCGAGCTCGAACTCAAAGAGTAGGGGGCTTCTGTTATGAGTGAATCTGAACCGAGCCGCATTGAGGTTAAACTTGGAGGCACTAATGAGCAAAGCCTCGGACTGATAGCGTCCAACCCGAAGTGATTTCAAGGGCTCTTGCAGAATTACAGCACCGACCTGAGACTTGGAAGAAGTTGTCACACATCAGACGAGCAGGATCTCGGAATGGTAGTAATACACCTGAGCCAACCTGCCTCCGAGTCCTTTTGCAAGAGTTCTCATGTCAACTCGGTATACAGAAGAGACCGTCACACTCCCGTCCAGCGTACCTCCGACCCGATCCTCTTTACTTTGCGTGTCAATAATCGGCTCATCCGTGGGCTCAGATCGCCGAACAAAATATGAGCCGCGAGCTCGGCTCGGACGACAGCCCAATCAGCAATGACAGTAATGGACAAAATCCAATAACGCACGATAGGAGTAATGCCTGGCGCACAATCTCCGGATAATGGCCGATGACCACACATGCGTAGATCTCGCGTAGTGGCAATGACCATGCTAAGATTATCGGACACGTTCAGCATGACCCTAAGGTATAAATATGAATCATTTCTACAGGAATAGGTACACAATATCTAGTACTCTCGCCCTACTCTACAATATTTAGACCTAGTTTCCTAGCCTGACTTTGGCATCGGAGGGTCCTAGCTCTAGCCAGAATCTCCTTTGTCTTCCATTTGTGCAGGATCAGGGTTCGCTCCGAGCACACGGAGCCCTGCCGAGGGTGATCCAGATTTTAGCATCAACATAGAGTACGTGCCTTTAAATTTCTACAAGTGGGGTCCATTGTTTAGTGATGGATTTTGCCGTGAATGTAACATGCACATCCTCCGGATTGAAAGATCGTAGCCACACATCTAGCTTGTAGCTAAGTTGGTCCGGTACCTGCTTTCCCCTGCCATTGCAAGGGATTGGGTCTCCTTGCTATGGCCTCCTACCCGACCGGTAACAAGAATGAGAAAGATCCTAGCCATTAGCCTAGTAATATTTGAATACAAATTGCCACTATCCCCTTCCATTTCTTGGCCACCAATTGAAGAGTAAGGATGCAATGGGCCAGGCTAGGGTCGGAACCTAACCCGGACTTGGCACTAGCCCTAGCCCTTCAGGGCCCGGCCGAGCCCTAAAAGGAAAAGAGTTAAATGATCAAAAGGTCTGTGAATATGGTTCAAGCATAGTTTAAAAATCTGAGAACTTGACCTGAGTCGATGTTCATCAAGGACATGTCAACTCGAAGAATTGACTTGATTAGTTAGTAAAAATTATAAATTAAATTTAGTAGTAATAAACATATATATATATATATATATATATATATATTTGTTATTGGAAGATCCGAGCCGACTGCAATCGGAGAACTATGATCCGCTAGTCAGATCGGAGAGTCCGAGCCCCAGTATAATACGAGGGAGCAAGATAAGTGAAGCTCCCATTCTCAACCGCTTTCTTTCCAGAGGTGGTCGTTGAAGAATACCTAGAGTTATATGATCAACTCCGAGCGGATATCCGTCATAAGGTCGAGAATAAATAATGTCACTCGCGAACGATTAGTAGTTTGGGGCAATGTTTGTCATTTCGGTTTGACCGAACCGAGGCATTCCCGAGAGAGTAAAAAAGTTTCATGCTCTAAGTAAAAAACTGCCGTGTAGGGACGCGTCCCCTTATCTCGCCCGCAGATACGTACGGCGCAACACATATCCGCGGAATCCCATGATCGTGCCGAGATTATCGAATGAGGATCGTGAGGTGAAAAGGTATAATGTCACATCATCTACGACTACAGGTATGCAACACCGAGCATAGTCCCTCTTCTCTCCAACTTAGACCTGATTTCAGTGCCTGACTTAGGCATCGGAGGGTCTCCGGCTTAGTCAGGGTCTCCCTTGCTCACGGTTTTTTGTGCAGGGACCAGGTTCATTACCCGTCCGAGATACGGGAAGGGAAAGGGGGAAGAAGAGGCTGATCGAATTTTGACCTCAACATTTTTGGCGCCGTCTGTGGGAACTCGATACAAAAAGTCAGGTTCCCGTTCTTAAAAGTTATGGCTAGAGGAAAAAAGAAAGCGGTAGTGGTGGAACCGGAGCAGACCCGCTCCTCGTCATCACTCCATGCAGAATCTGCACCGGGCCCTTCCCAGCGTTCTCGCAATCGTTCCAACAAATACCGCGCCTTGCAAGGAGAAGTACAGGCCTTGCGCGATGAGGTGAATGGATGAGACAGGAACGCGAGTCCCAGCAACCACCCGAGCGGAGAAGTCCGGAAGCTGTCGGGCCGGTCATTCAAGCTCATTCAGTGACGAGGCGTGGGACATCTCCGCACCGATCTACCCGAGCACCGGTTTCAGCTCAAAACCCTCCCCCAGCACCAGCGCAAGCCCCTACTAGGAATGTGACGATACGGGCCCCGACGGACGTCCCAGCTGCCTCGGCTCTGGCTCCAACGGACCTTCGTCACACCTTAGAAAGGAGAAGGGAAAGGAGAACGCCCAAACCGGAGAATGCTCGGGAAGTAAGTAGTAGCAGAAAACAGGGACCCCTGGGAGTCACGATTCGCAGAACTAACTAACCAAGTCCAGATGTTACGGAAGAAGCAACAACAGCCGTCGTCAATACCGGCTGCTGTTCAAGCCATGATGGAAGAGACCGAGCCCCCGTTCAACTCAGAAATCATGAATGAGGTGATGCCCCAGAGATTTCGGATTCCTCTGTCATCCAATATTCGGGTCTGGTGACCCATCCGAGCACGTGGAGGCTTATCGTTCGTGGATGCAGATACAGACCGCAACAGATGCGATGATGTGCAAGGATTCTCAATTACTCTGGCGGGATCCGCTCGGAATTGGTATCGACAACTCAAGCCTGGATCCATCAGTTCATTCGAAGAACTGGCTCGGTCATTCCTTACCCAGTTATAAGTGGTAAGAGAAGCCGAAAACCCAATACCCACTTGCTTACCATCAAACAAGGGCCGAAAGAGTCCCTGAAAGACTACATTGCTCGATTCAACGAGGAAGCACTGCAGGTGGAATACTACGACGACAAGATGGCTCTCGCCGCGATGTGTAGCGGCCTGAGAGAAGGAAAATTCGCCTTTTCTATAGGAAAGAATCCGGCTAGACGTTGGCCGAGCTCATTGCTAGAGCACAGAAGTATGTCCACGCTGAGGAGTTTTCGGCTACTCGACAGAATACCCAATAACCGAGTTGAACGAGAAGGGAAAGATGCCAAGGAACGAGAAAACCAAGCCCCGAGGAAGAATTCGGATGATCAGTCTTCTCGTGATCGCCGACCAAGTAGGAAGCGAGAAGGGAGATTCCGTTCTTATACCCTCTCAACACTACCGCCGAACAAATCCTACTGGATATCCGAGGCGAGAAACTTCTCAACTGGCCAGTCCGTATGCGGGCAGACCCAGAACTTCGCGACAAGCGCAAATATTGTCGATTCACTTAGATCATGGTCACAATACCGATGAGTGTGTAGATCTCAAGGACGAGATCGAATCCCTCATTCGAAAGGGGCACCTACGCCGGTACACAAGCAGGAGAAGAATACTCGGAAAGAGGGGCGGACACAAGAACGCCCCAAAAAAACCGCCCGAAGAACCTGCAGAGATCCGCACCATCTTCGGAGGTCCATCAGGGGGGGAGATTCAACAGGGCCCGAAAGGCTCACTCCCGAAGGAGCCCAGAGCGGTACGTCAATCTTACTGAGCGGCCTAACAAAGAGCCACGAGTCAGTCCCTGTAGCCTCACCTTCACAGAAGATGACGCTCGAGGGATCCAGCATCCACATGATGACGCCTTGGTGGTCACTATGACCATAGCCAATCATAAGGTGTATCGGATTCTCGTTGACACAGGAAGTTCAGCCGACGTGATTTACTCCGAGGCCTTCGGAAGAATGGAGATTCCACAGTCTCGTCTCAGACCTGTGAAGACCCCCCTACACGGCTTTTCTGGAGAGAGAATAATCTCTGAGGGAGTCATTTCCCTCTCGGTGACTGCGGGGAGAGGGGCAACATCAAGTCACTCTGATGGTGGACTTCCTCGTTGTCAATGTACCATCAGTACATAATGTGATTATGGCAGGCCCTCCCTCAATGCAATGGAGGTTGTGTCTACTTATCACCTGACGATGAAATTTTCCACCGAGGGCGGAACGGGTTACCTCCGAGGCGATCAGCGCGAGGCTCGGAGATGTTACGCCATTGCGGTTCAAAAGGATCTATAAAGCAAACACTCACTATCAACATGTTGGACCCGCGCGGACCTGTCGAGAAGAATAAGCCAATCGAAGATTTGGAGAAGGTCCCACTTGACGAAACCGATCCTAGCAGACGGTTCAGCTCGGAACATCACTCAGACCTGAGAAACGCTCCGAGCTGCTAACTTCCTGCAACGACACAGGGATGTATTCGCCTGGTCGCACGCGGATATGCCAGGAATCTCTCCAGACGTCCTGGTCTATCGGTTGAACGTGGACCCAGACCACAAACCGGTGAAGCAGAAGAGGAGACCGTTTGATGCCGAGCGATGTGAAGCTATCGCGGATGAAGTCTCGGTCCTGTTGGAAGCCGGTTTCATAGAAGAAGTATATTATCCAGACTGGATTGCTAATGTTGTCTTGGTTAAGAAGGCTAATGGCAAGTGGAGAGTTTGCGTGGATTACTCAGACCTAAATAAAGCATGTCCGAAAGACAGTTTCCCATTGCCCCGGATCGATCAAGTGGTAGACAGCACGGCGGGACACGAGCTGCGTTCCTTCCTGGATGCCTACTTGGATACAACCAGATCGCGATGCATCCACAGATAGGCAGAAAATCGCCTTTGTCACAGACAGGGGGCTTTACTGTTACCGGGTCATGTCATTCGCCTGAAAAAACGCTGGGGCCACATACCAGAGACTGGTCAATCAGATGTTCGCAAGACAGATCGGGCGTACAATGGAAGTTACGTCGATGACATGTTAGTAAAAGTGTCAAGGCATCTGACACTTGGGGGACCTTGGAGAAACCTTCGCAGTCCTCCGGGAATATCAAATGAAGCTGAACCCGACAAAGTGTGCTTTCGGAGTTGGTTCAGGAAGATTCCTTGGATTCCAAGTTAGTTAGAGAGGTATTGAGGCCAATCCCGATGGATTAAAGCACTCCTCAACATGAGTTCCCTCGGACTACCAAGGGAAATACAGTGCCTCACTGGACGGGTAGCAGCGCTCGGACGCTTCATATCCCGAGCCACTGATAAATGCCTCCCTTCTTTCAGCAATTGAAGGGTCACAAGAAGGCCGAGTGGACACCCGAGTGTGAGCAAGCTTTCCAGCAGCTGAAAGAATATCTGGGCTCACCACCTCTGCTATCAAAACTGGAGGAAGGTGAGTCTTTGTTCCTATACCTCGCGGTCTCAGACTCAGCAGTCAGCTCGGCCCTGATCAGGGAGGTGGAGAACAAACAGTATCCCGTTTACTATGTGAGCAAAGCCATGGTACCGGCGGAGACAAGATACCCCACTCTGGAAAAGCTTGCCCTCAGCTTGGTCATTTCAGCTCGGAGGCTGCGTCCGTATTTTCAAGCACATTCGATCATTGTGTTAACCGACTCCCCCCTCAGGCAGATTCTCCAAAAGCCAGAAGTCTCGGGTCGGTTGACCAAATGGGCGATCGAACTTGGAGAATTCGACATTACTTTCCGGCCAAGGACCGCCAAGAAAGGCCAAGCGGTGACCGACATCATCGCAGAATTCACTGTTCTGACTGAAGGGCAGATCAACAAGGAGGGTGAGACGACTCCGTATGACCTCCCGATCAGCTCACAGCGCATTCCGGAAGTCGGATGGGTCCTCTACGTAGATGGATCGTCTAACTCAAAATGAGCTGGGGCAGGGATCGTCTTGATCGCCCCTGATTCTACAATCATCCAGTACGCCATCCGGCTCGACTTTAAAGCCTCCAACAATGAAGGGAGTATGAGGCCTGTTAGCCGGGCTCAGATTGGCTGCCAGCCTCGGGGTCCAATCTATACAAGTCCGATGTGACTCTCAGCTGGTCGTGAATCACATCTCCGCTGATTATGAAGCCAAAGAGAACAGAATGGTGGCTTACTTAGATGAAGCCAGAAAGTTGATTGAGAAATTCTGGAACTGTACGATCCACCAGATCCCGAGGACAAAGAATACGTGGGCGGACGCCTTGGCAAAGTTGGCGTCGGCCGCGGAGGGAATGTTTCGCGGATCATTCCGGTAGAATTCATCGAACATCCCAGCATCGGTCGACAGAGAAAATAGTTAATCCGGTGAATAACACCCGAGCTGGATGGATCCAATCTTCGGCTACCTCGAGTCAGGGAGGTTCCTCGGATAAGCAAGCAAGAAGCTGACGTCTGCGAGTCCGAGCAGCAAGATAGTCATTCTGAATGGAACCCTATATAAGAAGGGGTATTCTCAGCCGTACCTTCGGTGCCTCCGACCCGAGGAAGCAGATTATGTCATCCGGGAGATTCACGAGGGGATCTGCGGAATCATTCTGGTGGTCGAGCCCTGGCTCTAAAGGTGCTCCGGCAAGGATACTTCTGGCCAACCTCAAGGAAGATGCCAGGAAGTATGTCAGAAAATACGACAAATGTCAACGTTTTGCGGCCGTGCCTAGACAACCGGCTGAGGAAATGACTCCCATGAGCGGTCCATGGCCTTTCGCCCAATGGGGAATCGACATCATCGGCCCTCTGCCAACTGGAAAAGGGCAAGTCAAATTTGTCATCGTCGCCGTCGATTACTTCACGAAGTGGGCTGAGGCCGAGGCCGTCGCAAAGATAACCGAGCAGAAGGTTATTGACTTCGTCTGGAGAAACATAATCTGCAGATTTGGAGTTCCGAATACGATTGTTTCAGACAATGGGCGGCAGTTCGACAATGACAATTTCAGACGTATGTGTCGAGGGCTCGGTATCAGAAACGCTTACGCATCTCCTCGGCACGCGCAATCCAATGGCCAAGTGGAGCAGTAACAAGGTCATCAAGCATCCTTAAGAAGAAACTGGAAAAGGCGAAGGGCAACTGGCTTGGAAGAACTTCCATTCGTCCTCTGGGCGTACAGAACTACAGCTCAATCTTCCACGGGGAGAAACCCCATTCTCTCTTTCTTACGGGACGGAGGCAATAGTGCCTGTCGAAATCGGCCTCCCCACGGCTCGAGTGGAAAATTATAGTGAGAATCAAAACGTCGAGCAAATTGCTGCTAATCTGGATCTTCTCGAAGAAATGCGGGAAGTTTCGAAACTCCGCGTCGCTACTCGGCATCAACAAGTAGCCAAATTCTACAATTCTAGAGTGAAGGTCAGACGATTCCGACCAGGAGATCTGGTCCTCTGACGAGTTTTTCAAAACACCGCCGAGCCGGGAACCGGAGCACTCGGACCTAATTGGGAAGGGCCATACCAAGTGGTCCGGTCAGTTAAACCCGGATCTTACCACTTGAAGGATCTCGAAGGCCGTCAACTCCCCCACCCGTGGAATGCTAAACATTTGAAAGTTTATTATCCTTAATGATGCACTCCGAACAGCTGACTGGTTCTGGAGGTCCGTCCGATAAATGTACGCCCCAAGCGACGATTCTTTAAGGCCATGAACAAATTATATCTGATCGGCTCAGTTTGGTCGTCAACAAAAATCAAACAGATTAATTTCTACAAAGGCACCTCTTCCGAACGGAGGAGCAAAAGCCACGAGGCGATCCAACTCCCTGGTAGGGAAGTCGGACCAATTTCTACAAAGACACCTCCTCCTAACGGAGGAGCAAAAGCCACGAGGTGATCCGACTCCCTAGTAAGGAAGTCGGACCAATTTCTACAAAGGCACCTCCTCCTAACGGAGGAGCAAAAGCCACGAGGCGATCCGACTCCCTAGTAAGGAAGTCGGACCAATTTCTACAAAGGCACCTCCTCCTAACGGAGGAGCAAAAGCCACGAGGCGATCCGAATCCCCAGTAAGGAAGTCGGACCAATTTCTATAAAGGCACCCCTCCTAACGGAGGAGCAAAAGCCACGAAGTGATCCGACTCTCTGGTAAGGAAGTCGGACCCATTTCTACAGAGGCTTCCCCTCTTAACTAGGAGGATAAGGCCAATGGGTACCCTAACTCCCCAGTAAGGGAGTCGGCCCCACCTACACGGAATGCTTTACTCGGTTCGACTACATAATCAAGAAAGCGAGTACATCATGCATACTGAAGTGATCTAAAATTAAGTTCCATTATATATTCCAAATGTGATGGACAGGGAAAAAAAAGAGGAAAAAAAGGGGGGAATACAAATAAATGAGCCGGAGTCTTCAAGAGGTCAGAGGAGCTTGGGAACCGGGGGCTTGATCAGGGGCTTGGTCCTGGTTGGCCGCCTCAGCAGCGGTATCTATAGGATCCTCGGGCAGGAGGGGATCGAGGTCCAGGTCCGGGTATAATTTCTGAACCTCGACTAGACACTTGTCATAGCCGCGGTTATAAAATTTGGCGGCCTCGTCATCCCTCTCCTTCGAGGTCTTATACGCCTCTATCGCCTCGGCGACTGCCGCTGCCAAGGAAGCTTCAACCTCGGCTCTTTGAGTCTCCAGAGCCGAAGCAATGGCTCTGCTTTTCTCTTCTGCGGCCTCAACTTTGGTCTTCGCCAGCTCCTCGCTTAGTCGGGCCGTCTCTCCAGCTAGGGTATCGGCGTGAGCTCTGGCACGATCCAGCTCGGTTACCGCTGCATCACGTCGCGCTTCGAGGTCCCAGTTCAGACTTGCTACCTTCAAGCTGATGGCAGAGATTGCTCCGCTCTAACTGAAAGATCGAAGCCCTGTCCCGTAGTACCCCCGCCTCTGCCCTGAGTTTCTCCGTCTCCGATCGGAGAGTTCCCACCTCGCTCCTGAGGGTTTCGACTTCGGCGTCAATTTTTCGACGCTCTCGAACCCTCTCCCAGCATAGGACAATCCTCGGAACGGACTGATCCAAGGCAACAAAGTGAGAGATAATAATATGAAAATACCTACAATTTCTTTAAGGGAAAAGCGAAAATACCTACAATCTCTTCAAGGGAAAAGTCAGAAAGTACCTGGTAGAAGACTCCAGCCAAGTCTTCTAGGAAGCAGTCGTCCGGCTTATCAAGGAGGCGCGAAATGGATTCCTCCGGAATATGTTTCGCCGCCCAGTCCGTCAAGCAAGACATGTGAATCCCGGTTCGAATCTTCCTCCGCTCGTGCCAACTTGAGCCAAGCCGGCAGCCTCCTCGGCTCCTGTTCGACTTCCAGCCGAGGGTTGAGCCTCACCCTCGGCATCACGTGCTGCCTCCCCCTCATTACCCGGATGGGTAATCATGGCATCAGTCATCCGAACGGCTTCCTCTCTCTCAGAAGACGACACAACAGCTATTAATGGAGGATTGGGCCGAGTCTCCTCGGTGAGGGGGGGCGGTGGACGGAGGGGGAGTTACCCCGGCTGCTGTTGGGGCAGCGGTAAGATTACAGTCGCCCAGAGGCGCGACCATGTCGACACCCACCAGGGGCACCGAGGCTGCACCCTGTAGTATTGGAATTGGGGACACAATTGCAGATGCAAATGGTCCCCTAAAGCCGCACCCGGTAGTATTGGAATTGGGGACACTATTGCAGATGCAAATGGTCCCCTAACCGAAGGCGCAGCGGCAGGTACGGCGGTAGGAAATGGAGCTGTATCCCGAACTGAGATGTTCGGGATAGCAGGGGGAAGTGTCGTCCCCCGAGGCGCGACTTCTGAGGCAGAAGGATGAGTTTCTTGAGCAGTCTTCCTCCTCCGAACTATCTTAGCCGGAGGCTCAACTCTCAGCATCTCCTCCGCGGTCATCGCAGCTTTCCTCCTCCAAGAACTAGATGCCTCGGCCATACCTGCGTAAGAGAATAATTAAGTATTATCTTCGACTAATGAAAATACACTGGGTGAAAAGCAAGCGTACTCACTAAGCGAGGTGGGGAGTGGTCTCGTCCTACAGAGCCCTGACCGGTGCAGGCTGGCAGCCGTAACTAAGCTCGACCAGCAGCGACGCTCCTCCAAGTATGTCCTCGCCTTGGCTATCTGGTTCCTTTGGTCCGACGTAACGAAGGGTACGCCCCTCGTAAAAACTGCAAAACCGAAAGATTATTTTCTAAGTATAGCTGATGCGAAGAGCAATGGGTAAAAGAAATTTCGGTTCGACCTGGCGTTGTGAAGCGGGTGATAACCCGAGTCGACAGAGCCCCTATCTCCGCTGCCGGCGCCTCCCACTCGCCCGCGGCCCAAAACCACTTGTTCTTCCAGTCCTTGTTCGAAGACGGAAGACCCAAGACGAGCCCTAACCCTTTGCTACCTCTGGTCGCGAAGTAATACCATGGCTCCCTGCCTTCGTGCTTGACCAAGTACAGGTTCATCAGCTCAGCGGGTGTCAGCTCCGAGTTCCCGACTTGGTGCCAGATAATGTAGGCAGAAACCAGCACCCTCTAAGCATTAGGCGTGAGTTGCCTAGGCGCGAGCCCTAGGTAGGCGGGTCAGGGCTCGGATGAAGGGGTGAAGGGGGTGCATCGGGAGGCGGAGTCCACATTGTAGTCCGCATAAAAAAATGGCTATCTCCCCGATTGCGGGAGCGCCAGTGGCATCAGTGGGCTCGGGGGCCCTGATCCGAACGGAGAGTGGTATATCAAACTCCGTGCGGATCCATTCTATGAGACTCCGTTATCACGGAGCTCCCTGGAACCAACTCCGAAGCCCGCCCACCGGGGCATTTCTGGGACATCGGCGACCGCTGCTCTAGGAGTCCGTGTTGCCCCTTTTTTGCTGGCCTTCTTACTGGCTGACGAGTCCGAGCTCCCGCCACTGTCTGCTTCTGAGGCCGAGGATACAAAGGTACGGCCTCGAAAGAACTCTCAGCGGTTCCCTCCATTATTGGACTCGATTCGGAGTCGTCGTTGTACCCCCTAACAGTCTCCATATCTGAAGACATCTCGAAATAATGGTGTTGAGAATCAAACTCACCCGATAATCACCGGAAATTGCTACAGTAAATGCAAGAACTGGGCCGGGGATCGTCTCTGTCGGAAATCGCTCTCACCGGAAATCGCCCTCTCCAATAAACAACTCGAGCGCAAGTGACTGAATGGAGGTCATGGATGGGTCTTTTATAGACGGTAGAGCTCTGACATTTAATGGCCTGCGGTAATGGCTGCAGCAGAATCATTGAGCGCCGACTCCGAGTCCGATGTGGCTTTATGTCATTGATCCAAGACCTGTCAAAAGCAACGCCATCCGCCTCGATTGTCGCGTCTGGGACAGTCGAAACGGCGCCTGGGCGCAGAAAAGCGTGCTCGACACGACACTCTGAGTACACGTGGCGATCGTTCACAGGATAGTGACGATTCGAAATCCCAACCGTCGCTACGTGTCCGTTCGCGGTTAGCCTACAGTCGCTAAATCCCGAGGACGTGATGTTTCACACGAGAATCATAAATGCGCTAGAGAGTCGAGGCGACTGATCTTCTCACTAATTACTCTCCGAGCTCATGACTGAACTCAGAGAGTGGGGGCTTCATGTTATTGGAAGATCCGAGCCGACTGCAATTGGAGGACTATGATCCGCTAGTCAGATCGAAGAGTCCGAGCCCCAGTATAATACGAGGGAGGCAAGATAGGTGAAGCTCCATTCTCAACCGCTTTCTTTCCAGAGGTGGTCGTTGAAGATACCTGGAGTTATATGATCAACTCCGAGCGGATATCCGTCATAAGTCGAGAATAAATAACTGTCACTCGCGAACGATTAGTAGTTTGGGGCAATTTTGTCATTTCGGTGTTTGACCGAGCCGAGGCATCCCCGAGAGTAAAAGTTCCACGCTCTAAGTAAAAAAACTGCCGTATAGGGACGCATCCCCTTATCTCGCCCGCGGATACGTACGCCGCAATACATGATCTGCGGATTCTGGGCAATATCTTCGTGATTCGCGGAATCCCACTGATCGTGCCGAGATTATCGAATGGGGATCGTGAGGTGAAAAGGTATAAATGTCACATCATTCTACGACTACAGGTATGCAACACGAGCATAGTTCCTCTTCTCTCCAACTTAGACCTGATTCCAGTGCCCTGACTTAGGCATCGGAGGGTCCCCCAGCTTAGCCAGGGTCTCCCTTGCTCACGGTTTTTTGTGCAGGGAACTAGGTTCATTACCCGTCCGAGATACGGGAAAGGGGGAAGAAGGTTGATCGAATTTTGACCTCAACAATATTTATATTTGAAATAGTTATTTCTGGTATAAGAAATATTAAAATGAGACAAAAGGGCAAGCTCCCCTCAGAGGTTGAGGGTTCAATTCTCCTCTCATACTCAACGAGTCTTTAGAAGTCAGGGCCGAGTCACTCTCTAGACCATGTTTCCTAATGAGTCTTCTTGAAATCTTGCTGAGTCGAGTGACTCGGCTGATTTCGAGTTAACTGAAGAGGGGGTTTAGAACTATGGTTCAATCTAATAATTTCTTTGGGTATCCTCCATCCACCACAGGTTGCCTGGAATATATGGTTTGGGTCACCTCCATTTACAATAGGTACTATCATATCAATGGTTTAAGTCATTGAAACATGACCCAGTTGATGACTGAGTGAGGTCATTTTATCATTGGCCAACATGGCTGGGCTCAGATACTGGACTTAGATTTCAAGCAAGGGCGCCCAGACCCTCAAGCCAAGTTTAGGAGCCACCTTCCAGGGTCAGGCTGCCCAGCCCACCACTTATCAAAGGGTCAGGACTTATCCAGTCGAAATGATATTTTTTTCCTTCCTTGGCCACGTATGAAAGTCTCATTTGGCTGCGCGGATGTAAACTCCTGTGGAATCGAGTGGATTTGAAATCAAGACTATAAGGTGGGACTTAAAAATATCACTTTTTGGAGGATTCGGATTCCTCTCAAATCCAAATCCTAGCTACCAAATGGCCAAAAAACAGCAAATCCTTCTGATTCCACCCTACCAGAGAAGCCCCAAAACATGGATTTTTGGTTGGATGGCGAATTCCATCGTATCAACGGTTTGGAATTTGGAACTACGAACTACGGACATATAACTACCCAAGCCTAACAGCAACCAAGTTTCTTCAAGGAAACTTCTATCCTCTTTCTCCTCCCATTCACACCTCTATATAAGCTCATGCACTAAGAAACATAAACATAGAGAAGAAGTGTGTCTAAAGCCATGAATAAAGGAAAGGAAGCTTATAGAGCACATGTTCTACTTCTTCCATACCCAAGTCAAGGCCACATTAACCCCATGTTGCAATTTGCTAAGCGCCTAGTCTCCAAAGGCATCAAGGCCACTCTAGCCACCACCCTCTTCATCTCCAGCTCGGCCCAATTCGACACCAGCTCGGTCAGTGTGGAGCCCATCTCCGATGGGTACAACCAAGGTGGCTCCACTGAAGCGGGTTCCCTTGAGGCCTACCTGGAGGGCGTGGAAACCACTGGTTCCCGAACTTTAGCCGAGCTCATTGAAAGATTAGACCGTTCGGGACACACCGTTGCCTGTCTTGTTTACGACACTTCCCTTCCTTGGGCACTGGACGTCGCTAAGCAGTTTGGCATATGTGGGGCCGCGTTCTTCACTCAATCGTGCACAGTCGATGCTATCTACTATCATGTGTACCTTGGGAAGCTGACTGCCCCGTTGGAAGTTACTACAGTTACATTGCCCGGATTGCCTCCGCTGGAAATTCCCGACATGCCGACTTTTTTCTCGGCATCGGGATTTCATCCATCTTACTTGCCACTTGTTTTGAACCCATTCACTAATGTGGATAAGGCAGATTGGGTCCTCTTGAACACATTTGATTCGCTGGAATCTGAGGTGAGTCTGTTGAATTTCAATTGATAACATAAATATGAGAATAAGTGCATGTTTGGATTTTTTTTCCACATGATTACAATTTGGAATTGCATTGATTCTGCTTCATCAATATTTCAAGGGACTACCCAAACACCCACAGTTTTAGGAGTCTAATGGCAACTTGGAATTTGCCCTTGTGAATTGGAATCCGATTCCAAGGCCAATTTTTGTGTTTGGCAAGGCAAGGGAGTTCAATTCATTATTTTAAGCCATTTGTGATTATTTCTAAAATGCTGGCTTGCAAAATTTCTAGGAATTAATATTCCAATTCCAAGTTGCTAAACAAGATTATCAGAATGAAATTCTTAAGAATCCGGATCCTGGAATTGGATTCTTAAGTTTTGAATTCCAGGCTGCCAAATGAACCCTTTGAAACATTATTACAAGGGCTTGCATTTCTCCCCAATACATGTTCTGTGGGGACATCCAAACGGAGCCTAAGACATTTGGCTAACTCATTTTAGTCAAAAATCATTTCAATTGAATGGTAAATGAGGTTCATGGCCTTGTTACAATTTTGATAACAATCGTAATATGGCTTGAGATTATTATTAGATTTGCTACTTAGATTAACACGTTTAATGGACTTTTCCATGTTTGAAATGCTAACTAGGTGGTGAAGTGGATTGCAAAGATATGGCCTGCAAAGACGATTGGGCCAACAGTGCCATCCATGTTCCTAGACAAGCGGGTGCGAGACGACAAAGATTACAGTATCAATCTTGTGAAACCGGACTCCAGCACATGCATGAAGTGGCTAGATGAAAGGGCAACCAATTCGGTCGTCTACGTTTCGTTCGGCAGTGTCGCCAGGCTAGGAGTGGACCACATGGAGGAACTTGCATGGGGACTTGGAGGAAGTAAAAAGCATTTCTTATGGGTGGTGAGGGGAACAGAGAAGGACAAGCTCCCACCCAATTTCGCAGAATCAACCGCCAAGATGGGGCTGATGGTGACATGGTGTCCACAACTGGAGGTGTTAGCCCACCAGGCTGTTGGGTGCTTTGTGACACATTGTGGGTGGAATTCCACATTGGAGGCCCTGAGCTTGGGCGTGCCAATGGTGTGTGTCCCGCAAAAGACAGACCAACCAACGAATGCCAAGTGTGTGGAAGATGTATGGGGCGTGGGATTGAGGGCTAGGATTGATGAGAAGGGAATTGTGAGAAGGGAAGAGATGGAGTTTTGTATAAGGGAAGTGATGGAAGGAGAGAGAAGTGAGGAGTTCAAGAGAAATGCTAGCAAATGGAGGGAGTTAGCTAAGGAGGCAGTTGATGAAGGTGGGAGCTCAGATAAGAACACTGATGAATTCGTGAGCAGTCTTGTTAAAAAAAACACAAGATTTCCAATTAAGGAAGCACCCAGACCATTGATTTGATGTGCCCCATGTTGGAATAGATGATCCAGCCATCCATCTTCAACTTTTCTTTTATTGTGAATCGTTATAGTATTTTTCTCATTGCTATCCATTTGCAGGGCAGCCATCAAAGGGTTACGATTGTTCCACCAGGGAAAACTTTGGGAGAATCGTCCACCCGAGGTAGGCCATTAAATCAATGGCCTGGATGAGTCCAACTTGGATGGGACTTCATGCACAATGAGAAGCATCCATGTTCATGAACATTGTAGAAAATTTGGTGAAGATAAGAAAGCTTTGGAGACATTTCATGTGTCTTAACTTATTAGCCAAAAGACAGTATATGCGTTAGACAAGATGGGTCTAATGGACCCCTTCTCGTGGAAAAGCAAGACCATACAAAATATTCATGACTCTGCACCTTTCTATGATTTTTCAAACTTCCTCTTCGTGAACTGACCACCTACAGTAAAGGTACCACTACTCATGGTATCGGGTCTTCTTTCGGGCTAACTTGTCGAGTAGGACATCATTACAGCTGCACACAGGCCGAGCTAGCTCAAAAAGCTCACTC
>JAJHSJ010000003.1:73473724-73553913 GCA_021015155.1 Magnolia officinalis
CCCCTTAGATACCTTAAGAGCACCATCAATACCTGTGTACTTGCATCCTTTTGCCTCAAGTACACCAAGAGAAATCAGATTCTACTTCAAATCAGGAAACGTGCCTAACATCAATTAGGGTGCGCTCCACCCCATCAAACATCCTGATGCGTACCGTACCAACAGCCACACATTTACAGGCAATATCATTGCCCATAAATACCTGTCCATCATCACACTCCCTATAGCTGGTGAACCAACTTCGATGAGGAGTCATGTGAAAAGATGCCCCTGTGTCTAGTATCCACTCGTCTTACGATCATCGTATGATAGCTTGATAGTAGACATAGGTAAAACATCACCATCACATCCACTGACGTGGCAGCATTAGCCTCCCTGCATGAAGCCTCAGAATCTTTCCTCTTTGATTTAGGATTTTCACAATCCCTCTTCACATGTCCTTCCTTCCCACGTTTCAGCACTTTACCTTTCCTTTGCCCTTGCCCCTGGATTTATCTAGAACCTGAAGAACTTGTACCTTGTTCAGAATTCTTACCCACTGTAAACAGTGCATCAGAAGATGTCCTCATGTCGCTGTTTACTTGTCTCATAGCCTTCCCTTGAAGAGCTGAGATAACTGTATCGACACTCAGGTTTTGTTCGTGCTGCACACAGTGTCCTTGAATGCCTCAAAGACGCCGGGAGAGAATTCAGCAACCATACATGCCTGTTCTTCATCTTTCATCACTTCCTCCATATCCAGCATTTGCAAACCAATTTATTAAAGTTGCTGATGTGAGCCTCCAGATCTCCACCATCTGCCATCTTGAAGTTATACCACTGCCGCTTCAAGTGTCAAGCGATTTTTAGAAGACTTCTTCGCATAAACATCCTCTAACTTCGCCCATAACTTCGCCGCAGTTTTCTCCCTCATGACGTTATAGAGAACCTCATCCTTGAGATAAACGGATCGATGATAATGCCTTCTTATCAAGAGTATTCCAACACCATCAGTCATAGTGGACTTCTGCTCCTCAAGAGCACCATCTTCGCCTTGCTTGATTAAGGCACTCATCATCTTGATCTTCCATAACTCAAAATTATTTTTCCCTGAATACTTCTCAATATCATACTTAGCGCTTGCCATTATTACTAATCCCTCAGATTCAGATCTGTGCCCCAACCGAACTCAAGCTCTGATACCACTTTTGGGACTTTTGGCCTGCAGAATCACACAGATCTAGATCTAGGATGGTAATCCAATGGCACCAAGCACACAGAGAATACACAGATTTAACGTGGAAAACCCTTGCGGGGAAAAATAACGGCACAAAGCGACAGATCACCACTATGAAAGCATCAATTACAAAGAGAAAAAAGATTTACCCGATTCGAACAACCTCGAATCTCACCCTTGTTACACCCTTTTAAAACCCTAAAACCCTTTAGGAAGCCTTAGCATACATTACCATACCCTAGAAAAGCCCTAGGGATACCTATTTATAGTTAGGAAACTTCCCTTCCGTATCCCAGTTGCGAAAGGACTCAAATACGCAGTTTCGCCCAAAATCGCGGAACAAACTGCATAACCTACGACTAGTCGTAGCGAGTCTTCGACTGGTCGTAGCCCACATTCGACCAGTTGTAGCTGACCCTCGACCAGTCATAGCTACAGTAAAAAACACCAAAAACTCGCTGGGCTTTGAGTCGTGTCAGGGCTCGAACCTGACACGGTCGAGCGCCTCCCACGACCAGTCGAAGTTTCCCACGACCGGTCGAACGACCTCAAAACCCTTTTAGATTTAAGACTTTTCTCAACACTCCTTTCTCCAGACGGCAATAAAAACTGCTTTCAAGTGTAAATTGTTCTTCCATCTTAAAAACTGCAAGATTGAGGTGTAAGAGGAATCGATCTTACAGTTTTCAAGATCGAGGCTCTGTTCATACTTAAACACAGTTTTGTGTTGTCGTCTGGAAAAATAGATGAACTATAGTGACATGATCTTATCACGATGATAAGTATGTAGGTAACTCTTCTATTATTTACGAAGAGTTCGGTAAAAAAATAATATTCTATTTTTCCTAAATGGCAATACAAAACTGCTTTCAAGTGTGAATGATTTTTCACTATTGAAAATTACAAGATCGAAGTGCAGGGGGAGGTCAATTTTATAGTTTTCAAGATCAGAAACTCCATTTAAACTCGAATGTAATTTTGTGTTATCGTCTGGGGAAAAGATATGAACTACAATGACATGATCTTATTATGATGATAAGTACGTAGGAACTCTTCCGTTGTTTACAAAGAAGAATTCGGTCAAAAAATAAACAACATTGTTTCATTTTCTCCAAACGTTAATAAAAATTGCTTTCAAGTGTGAATGGTTCTCCTGTTTGTTTCACTACAAGATTGAGGACAACTTGCACAACCTTATATCTCTCTTAAGAGCTCAAATGATGTAGGGGGGAGTCGATGATGGAATTTTCTTTGGATGGGCCTCCCAGTTTTTGGTTTACGATTTAAAGCTGGTTACTGGATGTAATCGGCAACCGAATAATCGGCAGTATGTCCGGAAAAATTCCATCATCGACTCTCTTTATACCATTTGAGCTCATACGAAAGCTCTTATAAATCTGTAGTGAAACGGACAGTAGAACCATTCATACTCAAAAGCAGTTTTTTGTTGTCGTCTGGCGAAAAGAGGTGAACTACAGTGACCTGATTTTATTATGATAATAAGTATATAAGAAGCTCTCCTGTTATTGCGAAGAGTGCGGTCAAAACAAAAATTTTAATACTCAAACTTCATTATGAAGTAGTTACAATGGCTTGCGACCCTATGGCTCAGTGGTAAGACTCACAAGAGTTTCAACATGAGCTCCGGGCTTGAGTACCCATTGTGGTGTGAGTGTGCGGGAGTGTGAGGTGTGTGATTAAACAAAACTAGTTATAGTGCTAGTTTACTCTTAATAACAAGTTACAAAGCATTTGGGGTAATGTTGCGCTTACGTTAAAACCTTCCTAGGCCGATTAGGATGTTCATTTGCCATCGAACTTGTTCATAAGGTCAAACAAACTTGGACGAAGTTAAAACACAAATATTAGCTTGATCTTGGTGGGCTTGCATTAGCTCAAGGAGAACATATGGGGGAGTTGATACTTGGGGCAACTGAATTTGGTGAGGCCAGCGGTGACGGTCAGGATCCAGTGACAACTGTGCATCGGACCTAATGGCCACCGGGAAGAAGCTGTGGCCAAAGCACCCACATGAATACGCATATACATCTAAAGTACATTGGCAATTTCAAGCTACCGCCTGCTCAAGGTAATTGGAAAATTGCATATGATCTTTTCTTTTTATTTTTTCTGTTAAAATGTGTTCATGAATTTTCATTTACTTAAGATTTTCTTTCCACATAATATTGGCTGGGATGAGAGGTATTCTTGGGAATCTTGATGCTCCTAATGTAAAATGTCAGCACCCTCTTCTATTGTTCATAAGGTGAAATTGTTTATCTTTCCGGTTGTGTTTGGATTGAATTGCATTAATTAATTTGTGAAAATGATCAAATTGTAATTACTTGAGTATTCTCACTATTGGACCCTTTTATTTTATATTCAATGTATGAGTTTGTGTCATTTCTCAATGTCCGTATAAAGAAAATAACTTTCAGGATTTAGATATTCTTTAGGGGCCTTGGATGAGAGTAAATAAAGGTAAATGGGTGAAATTAGAAGTAAATGATACTTGAGACGTGTTTAGATAAGAAAAATTGCATGTAAATGAAATCAAATGGGAGTAAATGTGCATGTAAATGAAAGGATTTAGAAGTAAATGGGGGTGAAATACCTTTTTAAGCTCCCTTGGAAAGTTGCACGTATAAACAAAGATGTCATTATGCATATGTCTGCCATAAATATGTTATGCCAATGATACTCCGAAACAATCCAATGATTGGTTACATAATTAAAATCACCATATAAATGGGCGATTAAAAAATGTTGGTAAGTTGCTTATTTGTGATCTTTACATTCGTGTCCTACCCGAGGTTTGAGATTTCCTAATTTTTTTTTTAAAATATATATTTTAGTAGGCTATTACCATCATTTTTAAATATCACACATGTATACTAAATTTGGATATTAAAGTTGATTTGGGATATCACATATATTCATGTGAATATATTGTAAAAATCAATTGCATTCCAATTCCTCACATTTACTCCCATCCAAATAGAATATTTAGATTTAAAATGCATTTTATTTACTCATTTCTAAGCATAACTTTGTAAGGTCATTTACTCCTTCATTTATCTCAAATTTTACTTTCATTTACCTTCATTTACAAGCTCTCAAAAGGTCCTTAAATGTACTGTATTTTATATGATTTTAAAACGAAAAAACAGTGAATAATAGTGGTTTTGGATTATATAAAATGTGTTTTTTTTTTTTTAAGTGTACGGACGTATCCATAACCTTGAGCCTCCGAATTCACCAAAATCTACTGTTTTTTTTTTTTTTTTCATATCCAAACAAAACTCTATGTGCAGGGGCGTCAAATGTTGAAAATTTTCAGCACAGAGTGGCAACCCATAGCCATCAACTACATACCCATAATAGCAGGTATGGACTGCCAATTTTCTCCCCACTAGCAACCTAATTCGATGTCTGGTGCATACGTCGAATTGGGTCTCCCACGACATTCATTCGAGGATTCTCCATCAAATTCATTTTCGACTTCAAATATTCCACAATAGTTTTTGTCCAATTTCGAAAAATTCAACAGCTATAAACAGTGAAATTTAAAGCTTTTTCACTTTGTAATTGGTGAAACAAAGGGGCTTAAATTGCACCTTTAAATTAAAGTTAGAAATTAAAAAAACCTTTAAGGCAGGCAATCTCCTACCCAAGCAGTCAGTTTTTCTTTGTCTTTCCTTAATGATTCTGTTCTTCTCTATTTGTCTTTACTTTTGTACTCTTAATACCCTCTAAGTGGAGTCACATCCACCGTGAGGAAGGAGTTACCATAGGAAGCAAGCTTGGATCGTGGATCCATCTGTGAATGGATGTACCAAGCATTACGTGTGGAACATACTGTTTGAATTCCTGGCCCATTGAGTTAGGTGGCTCTTGTGTGTGGGACACCGAGGAATGGTCTACGCTTTGACTCACGTGTGGCCCACACGACAACTGAACACCCATATTTGCTATGTATGGAACATACGCAGGGACCCACCTAATGCATGGCCCTCATGATGGAGAGTATGTTTCCTATGGTGTGATTCACCTAAGATTTGGATCTCTGTATTTTCTAGCTCATGCACTGAGATGATCCAACAAATTAAGATACAGACAACATTAATATAAGACACATACATCACTGTTGGCCCCACAGGAATCCACTGAATCCGCGTCCCACATCATGGACACGCATGCGCCTCATGTGGGCCCACTTACTTTTTTAGTCAACTGGATGATAATGTAGAATATCAGTCACAATTAAATGATTAAAACCTACCGACATAGAAAACGTGTGCGCGGATTGGGTAGCTAGAGTGGACGGCCATGTTAGGGCTTTGTCAAGTCCCATTCAATGTATATGTTTTAACCACCAGGATATCCATTTTATCAAATCATTTTATGGCATGAGCCCATAAAGGAAACAATCAAAGGTTTAAGTGGACTACACCATTGGAAGCAGTGAGGATTGAAATCCTACCCTTGAAAACATCTTGGAAGCCAATTGAAGTTTTGGATCAAATTGATATTTATGTTTTCCTTCATTCAGGTTTATGTGACCTTAATAATAAGTTGGATGGCAACTAAACATCACGGTAGGCCTTAGAAAGTTTTCAACTGTGGGAGTTCAATCTCGCTTTAGTGTGGTTCACTTGAGCCTTGGATCTGCCGACATGATCTGTCGAATTAGAAATACGGTGCGGGTAGTATCCAATCCGCGCCCAGAAAACATGAATGATCTCCAGAACATTCATCAGGTGGGACCCACCACTCAATGTTCAGTTTACAGATGTACTTCTGAGTGGGACTTATTTTCAGATTCGCAGTTCTGTGGTACCTGATGATTGGACGGAAAGTAGATGTACCCACGTGTGCCACGTCGGCACGTGTGCTGCGCAGACAACTCTAAATTTCACATGCGAAGTTCCTGCACTGTGATGCTAGGTGGGGCCTACAGTGTGTTTGTGAGAAATCCATACCGTCCATCTCTTGTGGGAGCTCATTTTAGGAAATGCGACAAAAAATGAGTTGGATGGAGGACTGAAGTGTGTCCGAGGAGGGGAAAAAGCCGGGGAAAGAGTTTCCTACCGTTGAAACCTTCCTCCTTGATATTTATATTCCATCCAAACCGTTTATAAGGTCATTCCCGCTCGGATGAATTGAAAAAAATCAAAAATATCTCCTGATATGAACCTTGTGGCCAACGAATGTTTCAAACGGTGGTCACTAATATAAACCGTTTCCCCTGGTACAAATTACTTGAGTTTTGGATACATCTCATTTTTTGGTATTAAATCCTAAAATGACCTCCCAAACGGATGGACGGTGTGGATTTATAAAAAAACATCACCTCATGCCCCACCTAACGTCCCTGTGCAGAAACTCCCTGCTAAAGCCTTTCGCAGGAAATCCGCGTCCCTGGACGCGGATTGCGTACTAACCCCAGCCCATCTCTGTTTATCCAAGCCGTTCATCCCTTTATAGGATCATTCTAAAGCACTAAAAATTAAGACAGATTCAACGCTCAATTGGACCACACCAAATAATAATAATATTTTTTTTTTTTTTTTTTTTGCCACAAATTCAAACCAAATAATAAGCTTGGTCGCATTAAAAGCACAGAGCATTAAATGCCAGTTGTATTAAATGCAAGAGTCAGATCTCCCTCATTTTTATATTCATGCTTTAAAATAATACGAAAAATAAGAACGGGATAAACAGATACATCACGGTGGGCCGGCCGACTGAACTGCCCGTTCGGGGCCAGAGAACGGAGGGGTAGGACGCAATCCGCGTCCCCAATGCATCAGCTTTTGGAACCATTACCCACTTTTTATGGGGCGCCGCGGGGATTCACAGACGTCGGTCGATCCCTAGCTTTGGGTCCACTCCGATGTATTTTCCTTACATCCACACCGTTCATCCGTTTAACAGCTTATTTTATAATACAATCCCAAAATGAAGCAGATCCAAATCTTATGTCGATCATACCACAGGAAAGAGTCATGAATGAATCCCCACCATTAAAAACTTCATGGGCCACCGGACTATAATTTTCCATCCAACTGTTAATAAGGTTACAAATACCTGGATGAAGAGATTACAGAAATATCAGCTTGATCTAAAACTTTTATGGCCTACAATAACTTTTTAATACTCATTTACCACTGTTTACTGTATTATGATCCACCTGAAGTTTGGATCTGCTCCAGTTTTTGGATCCTGCCCTAAAATGAGTTTTCGAAACGGATGGATGGCCTGGATATAAGGCACATAAATCAAGGTGGGTCCCACACCAATGCCGAGCCCCTGAAAAATCAGTGAAACTAAGATGTGGGCCTCGACGACGTTCGAGAACCTACCGATCCTGTCAGATCATCTCGGAGATGCGTCTACAAGCCACTTGTCATTTGTAAAGGAGAGTGATTTGCTACCCTAGCGGACTACGACGCTTGATCCATAAAAATCCAACACGTCACGACCATTGACTCAATCAGATCCACTAGCTTATCCCAAAATCCTATTGGTTTAATCGTTACTATCTCTGATCGGGTAAACACTTGTTTGTCGAAAGATGACTCTTGTTGCTCGAATATGGATGGACACGGGCACGCCCATAGGTATAAGATGGACAACCTGTGTTGGATTTATGCTGAGTACCTCGGATGCATAAGTCAGGTAGAACCGAAGCCCGCTCATCTCATAATTGTTGCTTGGATAGCTTTAAGAAGTTCGTTCAGGTAACACTTAGTCGGCATAACTCCAGGATACTTCTTCTATGATTGGTTGCACGTCTTGTATAACATGCCAATTCAATTTTCTCATAATAGTTGCTCCTACTTTCGAGCACGGCATGTGTGAGCTTAGAAAGTAAGAGACTGAGCAAATCTATAAGTGTGGGAACTGAATTTTAAAAGCAGGTAGCCCAATCTCTTCTTTTTTGAATTTTTCATCTAATGATGAGGGCGAGAATAAAAAAAGGCAACACTTATCATAGGAATCGAAAAAAATATTATAGTGACTGTGTAATACGAGGAAATGCCTATTAATTGGTGAGTGTCGTTCGACTTCTACGCGATTCATTGACGAACACCTGTCACCCAAGCCGATACAGTTTTACTTGGGCCAACCTCGTAATGCCACATTTAAGGGCACATCAGTATAGGCACCTTCGATCCTCGTGCTTTAATGGATGCCATCAACATTAAATGCCCTCAAACTTGAACCTGTATAAATAGAAGCTCCCCCCTCATTGTGCATCTACTCAATTATGTGAGGCCTGAGCTTTGCCGATATGAATCCTTGCATGTAACACCCCGTACATTTCAATCCTCGGGTGTTACCGTGTAACGTAACTTAGCATGAATACAAACCTAGCTTAACGAATATTCACCTGATTTCCAGTCTAAATCCAACCATGATAAAAGCAACTCTCATCCATATATTAAGTTATCCATCCATTGATCGAAAAAACCTATTTTTAGGGCTTGACCTCCTTGATAGATGAGCCTAACCATCTATTGGTAGGCTTTGGTGTTAGATCGTTGAATCCTTCAACCATTGGTCTAAAAATTTGGGTAAATGATACATGACTATACTATAAGAATTAGCCCTTAAATCCAACTTACGTCTTTCAAGATGGATCATCCTACCATAGAATTTCAAGTTGGACCATCACATCATCTAGAGAACCGCATTGAATCTCATGAGGCTTAATTCT
This sequence comes from Magnolia officinalis, assembly GCA_021015155.1. NCBI lineage: Eukaryota > Viridiplantae > Streptophyta > Magnoliopsida > Magnoliales > Magnoliaceae > Magnolia > Magnolia officinalis. Next base: position 73,482,664 of record JAJHSJ010000003.1, read on the forward strand.
AGGAACTTAATTGGGGTAAAACGTCAGATGACGTGTTAGCTTGATTAAATGGTGGAGAGTCGGTTTCAAGACTTAAGCCACTAGATTCACCATTTCTTAGACTTACAACCAATATTTGGGCGATCCATCCCTATAAATCACCTCAATGGACAGATTAAAGCATCCACTGTCAATATCAATATCCAGGGATCACTGATGGTCAGGTTTGGAATCGATCAGACCGTCGGGTGGCTCATTAGCTAGATGAACTGATAATGGGTGTGGACCACATACCACTTAAAATCGATAATAAGTAGCGCTTAATGGCCATACTCGTGTTGATATAGCCACATAAAGTCATGGATCTGCCTCATTCTTTGGACTGAGTCTTAAACTAAGTAAATAAAATAAATGAAGGGCCTGGATCCATCAATCATTACTGTGGGCCCCACATATGCTACGAGAGTGCAAATAGTGGGTGTACACCCGTGCCGCACTAGACCAAGAAGCTCGGTTAAGCGGGTTTGACCCAATGAAAATGGAATGGGAGAAGGGAGCTTTCTCCTGCATGCTGGATGATTAAATAGACAACGTCCATTTTTGAAGGCAGTGGGCCACCAGCGTGGACTGTTTCCTTAATCCAAACCATCCATCGTGCCTGGGAGCCACCTTTGACCAAAACCTTGGTGGTTTCACCCGACAACTCGCGCGGATGTACTCACAAACACTAGTGCAAGACGGCTGTTCGTGCTGCCATTTTTTCGAAAACAAAAAGTTCTGTTTTTCTTCCACGCTGGCAATCCGCGTGAGGTTGAATCCACGCATCTTGGCCGTTGGAACAAGCTCATCCCAACCATCCGTTTCCTCGGGGTTTATGGCTCCCTTAGCAAGATGAAAACCACAACCGGTTTTGGCGCACCAGTTATTTTCCCTCACCTCTTTGCCACATATTGAATCTAGGCCATTCAATCTTGATTTAACGGCCCTGAGAGCATTTAGGGTATAATATATAGATGAGAGTCGAGTAGGCTACAGGTCTCTGCCTCGCATTCTTGCGGCAACTCGGCAAATAGCTGATTCCCTCCTTCGTTCGAACCTACTGAACTAACCCTCCCAGACCTTCGAAAATCCATACCCAGAAGCTCCCTGGAGCTAAACCAGACCTTCCAGTAGTGGTAGTTTGAAGGAAAACCCATCGAGATTTATTCTACCATTGACGCTTGAAGTGTTTTCCTCGTTCAAGTTGCACCGACTCGGTCTGAGTTGGATGCGATTTTGGTTGAGACCGGACCTTGTGAAGGTCTAAAAGAGAGGGAATGTAAAACACCCATACTTTTCAGTACTCGGGTGTTACCATGAGGACCTAATTTAGGATCACAAACCCGATTTAGCAATTTTATAAGGCAACTGTAAACTCATTGGACTTTAGGAGCATCGGTCTAAGTATATCCAGATTAGTCTGGGAATGTTAGAGGACAAACATGATCTGATTGACCACCAGATGAGGCCCACCTAAGCTATACTCAAAGTCAGATGGGTGGCCTATCTTAAAGTTGATCCATAATACTCATTTTAAATGTGTGTGTGTGTGTGTGTGTGTGTATACAAAATGATTTTTTTATAATCATTCGTAATAATATATATGTTACTTAAATTATTCAAATTATGTATCTTATTTATTCTATATTACTTAAACTATATATAAAATAAATCGTATACCAACACATTATTATATAATTGAAGTATATTAATTAACACTTACATTTATAATTTTGACTATATATTTATATTATATCATATATATAAAATATATATCACATAATATTAGTTTTACTATACTATGTATGCATCACAAAAATACATTATAAGTATTAATGATTGTAAATAAATACCTATCAATAACTATCAATATATTATACTAAACAAATATGTATATATATTTCTGTTATATAATTTAAAATGGAAAGTGGCCCTGGGTGGCTCACTAGCTAGATGAACGGTGCTGATCACAGGTGTGGACCATGTTTACCCCAAATCAATGATAACTAACACTTAATGGCCATGATTCAGATGATATGGCCCACCTAAGACTTGGATCTGCCTCATTTGTTAGACTGGGCCCCTAATATGGGCTGACAAATTAGATGAACGGAGTGGATTAGTTGAAATCCTCACGGTGGACCCCACTTCACGTGGTGCATGTGCACAACAAGGCACACTCGCTGTGCACTGGATCGTAGGAGCTAGTCAAGATCAGTTGACCCGCCAGCTGCAAAAGAGGAAAGAAATTCCTTTTTTCTTTTAAAAATTCCTCCTACCGCCGAAAAAACGGACAGATAGAGTCTGTTCTCAATGAGTTGTGGCCCACCATCAGCATCCCATTTGAAGATCTAAACTGTTCACATGTTGGAGGACCCAAAGCCGTATAAACCCTGCCCAATTTCACCCGATGCCTTGCACTCGTGCGACCATAAACACCGGCGCAGTTAGGCCACGCGCAACCACTTCCGAAAACGGACGTGTGTGTTTCTTTCCTTTCCAAAAAATAGAGAGACTCTCCCTCACAGTTGGACAAATCCGTGTGAAGAGCTCTCCATTCATCTTAGCCGTCGTTTGAAAAGCAATTCCGGCCCTAAAAAATAGGGCGTTCCCTAGATAGAAGCTTACTCCGCTGCTGTTATTAAAGCCACATGCTTAAGTGGCGTTAAACGCCATCCATTCAGTGGGCCCCACAGTCATCAGAGGAGAAATCCACACCGTCCAAATGCCACTGATCATAAGCTCAGCTGTCCAATGACAATCTGTCATTGACGTGGAAGTCATCTTCCCCGTCTGTTTGAAGAACCCACCACCTATACGTGGACCCCACTTGTTGATCTAAGGTGTCCATTTAGTGGATGATGAGGACAGGTTAGCATCTGCATCAAAGGATTGCATCAATGCAACCTGATTCAAGACCCAATCAACGTCGGACCGAGCCCCTGTTTCGGTTAGAATCGTAGAACTGCAGTTAATCTGGGGATTAGTAGCTGATGCTTTCGAGCTTTCTTAGGGCCTATAAAGGGCTACATGTTAGAGAAACCCATCCCCAAAAATAGAGAAAGAAAAACGAGAATAGAAAGTGAGAGAGAGCCGTGAGTGTTGTTGCTGCCGCTTGCTGTTGCACCGATTTCGTTGGGCTATCAGGTAAGTCCGCTCAAACCTGGTCTAGAGAAGAGGAGTCAGAAGAAGAAAGTGGAGAAAAAGAGAGCAGGATAAGGGAGAGAAATGTGAGGGGAGTGAGGTGTGGTGCAATCGCACTCGCGTCCGAGTGCAAGTTGCGGCTGCCAGACCATGCTACTCGTTGTGCTAGCTCGACCAGTCTAACACCGAGCTGGGTGCGGTCTTGTCAAAACCCAACACTGCTGGTCCAGTTAGGAGAGAAACGAGAAGGAGAGAGGGAGAGGGAGTATGTAAGGGAGAGAAGAAGGAGGTGCACTGGCGGGTCGAGTTGACTCGCTGACCTGACCCAGTCAAGGTGCTCAACAAGGTCGAGAGCCCTGTTTTGGGCTGGGTTGTTGTTGGGTGTTCTAGCATAAGAAAGGAAGCGAGAAAGGAAGAAGAAAGGAAGAAGAAAAATAGAAAAAATAAGGAAGAAACAGGGAGAGAAGAGAGGAAGAGAGAGAGTTGGCGGCTGAGTCAACTCACTACCGAGTTGAGTACGAATTGGCTCGGTCCAGGGTGATGTTGGACATTCCAGCAACAGAAGAGAGAGAGTGAGTAGGGAAAGGAGAAGAAAAAGAAAAAGAAAAGAGAAGAAGAGGAGAGGAAGGTTAGGTTGCTGTGGCATCCAACCGAGTCAACTCGGTTGAACTGTCGGGCCAACTCGGCAGATCTATTGGTGTGGATCTGAGTTGACCCGGTTTGGGTTGAGTTGGCCAGGCTTGGTGGGGTAGGAAAGAAGAGGAATAAAAGAGGGATAAAGGGGAAAGAGAGAGTGGAAGTGTTGCTTAGGTCGCTACCAATAACTCGACAAGCTTCATTAAGATCATCGTAGTTGGACCGTTAGGGGCCGAATCAAGTTAAAATGGGTTCAACCGCAGCTAGGTGAGACAACTTCATTTAAATTTCATGTCAAATCATGTCTAACTATGTATTATTAAATCTCTATTTAATTGGTAACGACTCAAATCTCATATGCATAGATCCTCTTTACTTGAATGACTCAAGTCTAAGACAGTTTGTGCGGGTGCTGAGTAGAGTTTGTGCATAGTGGAGTGGTGTTCAAGTTGGTGTGTCATCTTGAATTGACCAAAGTGAGGACTCACCCTTGAGCTTCTCACTTAAATTCACTAACCTGGACATAAATGATACTTTAATTCTATGTAGTCAGTAACTCTAAATTATTTAGTTTACTTATATCATTTCATGAATATGATAATATGGTGAATGATTGGCTCATGTAACGTATGAATGTTGTGTCTCTTTAATGTTAGTAACATGAATGATTCGGTTATCACATGTTGTAGAGTTTGCTAATTAACCAAATGTGGTGTTTATGATTATCTTATGGATTGAATATAACATGTTAAAGGTTTACCATCTTGCGGCCCTATTTGACTTATACGGGCTTGATAACACACCTGCCTTATATAGCTTGGACCACACTTTGTCTTATATGGATTGGACCGCATAATTACTCCATACGGCATGGACCGTTAATTTTCCCTTGGTGGCCTTGATGGAACATTGGTACCCTTTATGGTTAGTTGGTTCTCTCTTCATTTTGCGGGGTTCAATCATATGGTGATTTTCGGGTGGAGCGGGTGTTCGCTTAGCGATTTTCTAGCCATTTTGGGATGTTCACATACGATATGATTTCCGGGTGAAGTAGAGTTTTGCATGTTGGATTACTAGCCATCTAGCGATGTTCGGTCGTACTGTGATTTTTGGGTGGAGCGGGTGCTCGCTTAGCGATTTCCTAGCCATATTGCAGTGTTCACGTATGATATGATTTCCGGGTGAAATAGGCGTTTGAAGCTTGGTTTTCTAGTCATTTTATGAAGGTCGTAAGATTGACTGTTTGACTATCTGGATACGTCCCTTTGTATTGCAGGTTTCATTACATTCCCTTAATGCTGAAATTATGTTAACTAGCTTAATTCTGAATGCATGAATATGATTCTTGAACTGCGTTGCTTAAAATGCCCATCATATATTGTGATTTATGTTGGATTATAAATGATAAGTGCGTAATCTTAGAGGGTGCTCCTCACTGCGATAGCCATTGACGCTATCAAACCGTAACAGTTGATGCAGGTGTAGGGCGAGCCGATGCTGTTCACTAGGTGGCTAGAGCAGATTAGATGGTTGATGAGCTAAGCGAAGCTCCTGCGACCCACATTGATCTCCACTACTAGTTGATAGATTCGTGTTTTGCTTACCTGAACTTTGTTATTTGAGATTGTATAAGTCCTGTATGGGCGCTACATTTTGAAATTTCATTATGGTTGAAATGTTCTTATTCAATGCATGGTTTATTCTAGCTTTGTTGCTGTTAGCTCTGATTAATGATAAACGGTTCAAATTTACACTGAATTTTCAAAGTTAACACTCGGGCTTTTGGGAAACGGGTCATATACTCGGGTCCTTAAAACACGGGGCATTACAGGGAAGCAGCAAGGTAGAGGGAAAAAGAAAGGAGGAAGAGCAGAGAGAAGTGGGAGTGGCGACGGAGCTGCAATGCTGCTGCCGCACCAAGATGGTTCGGTTGGAGTGGAGTGCTACTGAGTTTGAGCCATGCGTCGAGCTCAATCACTGCTAGAGGTAGCAAAGGAAAAGAAAGAAGAAGAAGACGGTAGGGAGAAAGGAAACAAGAAAAATGAGAGAGGGAAAGAAAGAAAAATCGAGAGACAGAGAGAAAGTGGGTGGCTGTTGCACCAATCTGACTCGGCTGAGTCGTGTGTGTGAGTCAGGATTTCTCCAAAAGCTGTTGGACGTTCTGGCATTAGAAGAGAGGGATCGAGAGGTGCAACTGCTATTGGTGCATTGAGCTAGGCCGACTCAATGATTGAGTTCGGGTCAAACCAGCAAAGGAAGAGGAAGAAAGGGGGTCTCTCGGGTTGCTGCTACACCGAGTGAAGAAACTCGGGCTAAGTTGCTGCCCGGTAAGGCCTGCTCAAACATTACCTAAGTTCAGACGTTGTTAGACATTCTGATAAAAATAAAAAAAGAAGAGGAAGAGAGAGAGAGAGAGAGAGAGAGAGAGAGAGAGAGAGAGAGAGAGAGAGAGAGAGAGAGAGAGAGAGAGAGAGAGATGAGAGAGAGAGAGAGAGCTAGCAGTCTTAGTGGCTGCCGAGTTGACTTGGCTGAAATGAGTCCAGCCAAGTCAAGTTGGGTGGGGCTGGTCCAGACCCATTGCTGGACATTCCATGCTTCCAGCAAAGAGAAAGGGAAGAGAGAGCAAGAAGAGAAGAAGGGGAAAGAGAAAGAGGAAGAAAAATAAGAGAGAGAGAGAAGAGAGGGAGCATGAGGCTACCCCAACATGTTGGTTAACAAAGAGGCCGGTTTGAGTTGAATCGTTGCTGAGTGGTGCTTGGACCCAAATTGGGTTGGGTGACTTAGTGGGATAGGTAAGAATCATCTCAATATCCTAAGTTCTGAACTTATGATAATTATAAGTATTTAACTCTAAAATTTTTTGAGCATGTAGGAATTCTAGATGTCTCTTAATTAGGACTGAGCCGACCTCTTACGATTCCAATTGAGTAGGATTCAATTCTAAGAAGCACACACCATCTAGCAACGCGAACCAAACCATCAGGTGAGGACTCACCCTTTGAGCTTCCCACTTAAATTCATCAATCTAGTCATAGATGATGCCTTAATTTCTTACAGGTAGTAGCTCCAAAGTTATTTCATAGTTTATCTCATTACATGAATATGACAACCTATTGCACAACTGACTCATGTAGCGTATAATTGATATGTATCTTTAATTTTAACAAGCATGAATAATTTGATTGTCGCATGTTATCTCCATTTATGAAACTCGCTGCATGTTACTACTTGTGATACTTGATGGATTGAATGTAACTCGTTGTGGAGTCACCATCTTTGGTCCCTATTTGACTTATGGGGCCTCGATCGCACATTTATCGTACGTGGCTTGGACCGCATATTTGACTCATGCGCTTGGATCACATATATTACCCTACGTAGCTTGGATGGCTTATTCGTCCTTCGTGGCTTTGATGGAACATTGGCGCCCCTTTGTAGCTTATTGGCCATATTTACATATATTGTTGATTTTCGGGTCATTATGCGGAGTTCGTTATGATTTTCAGGTGGACCTAAAGTTCGCTTATCAATTTTCTAGCCATCTTGCGGAGTTCATGCGATTTTCGAATGACGCCGTAGTTCCCATGTTGATTTTCTCTTCATCTTGTGGTATTCAGTTGTATGGTGATTTCTAGGTGGAGTTGAAATTCGCTTATCGATTTTCTAGCCATCTTATAGTATTCACATACGATATAATTTCTGAGTGAAGTAGAGGTTTGTATGTTGGTTTCTTAGCCATTTTGCGGTGTTCAATCATACTATGATTTCTGGGTGGAGCTGAAGTTCGCTTATCGATTTTCTAGACATCTTATAGAGTTCACGTACGATATGATTTTCGGGTGGTCTAGAGTTTCTATGTTGATTATCCTTTCATCTTGCGGAGTTTAGTTGTATCATGATTTCCAGGTGGAGCTGAAGTTCGCTTATCGATTTTGTAGCCATCTTGCAAAATTCACGTATAATATAATTTCCAGGTGATGTAAATATTTGTATGTTGACTCTCCCTTCATCTTACGGAGTTCACTTGTACCATGCTTTTCGGGTGGAGCTGAAGTTCACTTATCGATTTTCTAGCCATCTTGCGGAGTTCACGTACGAGATGATTTCCGGGAAGTAGAAGTTTAAAGGTTGATTTTCTATTCACCTTGCGGAATTCACTTGTACCATGATTTCCGGGTGGAGCTGAAATTCGCTTATCAATTTTCTAGCCATCTTGCGGAGTTCACGTACAACATGATTTTCAGGTGTAATAGAAAGTTGTATGATTGATTGTCTGACATTCACTTGCATTACAATTGTTATTATAATTTTCTTATAATGAGATTATGTTGATTAACTTAACTTTTGAGTAAATGATTAAGATTATGAATTGCGCTGCTTAATATATCCATTCTTATGACTTGCGATCTATTCTGGATTATGAATGATGAGTGTGTAATCTTAGAGGGCACTCCTCACTGCGATGGCTATTGACGCTATCAAACCGTAACAGTTGATGCAGGTGTAGAGCGAGCCGATGCCGTTTACCGGGTCGCTAGAGCAGATCGGATAGCTGAGGAGCTAGAAGGGGTCCCTATGACCCATGTTGAGCTCCATCATTAGACGATAGATTTCTATCTTTATTTAATGAACTTTGTTATTTGAGATTGTATAAGTCCTGTATGGACGCTACATTTGAATTTTTATTATGGTTGGAATGTTTACTCTAGCTATATTTGCTGCTAACTTTGATTAATGACAAAGTGGTTTAAATTTACACTAAAATTTAAAGGCTAACACTCAGGTTTTTGGAAAACGAGTCATATACTCGGGTTTAAAAAACCGAGGCGTTACACTGCAAGTCTCCATCTTTTCTTCATCTTGTGCATCTCCTCCACGTTAACTCACATCAGTCGGAGATAAAAGTTTCCATTATGCCTGTCATTGCATGTGTCTTCTTCGTTCCCTCTTTCGCTCTCTTCCTTCTCCCTTCTTTCTCCTTTTGTTTTGTTTCTGGATGTCTTTCTCAAAAATCTTCAAGGGGCCTATGTCTCGGGGGTCTTCCACGGGGAGTCTATGAATGATAGCACATACTCCCAGTTAGCTTCGTCTTAGCAGGGACCATTGCCGGCGATGGCACCTCGGGTTGGGGAAGCCCCTTCGCCTTAGGCAGAACCGACTTTCTCATCCTCTTAGGGTATGGCCTTGTTGGCCAGCATTTTTGTTTCCCGACTGCTGTCGGAGGACTTGTAGTCTATTTGGTCGGAGTTCGGGATTTCGAGCTCGGTGGGGTTACAACTTCCTCGAGCGGGGGAGCTCCAGACAATTCTCTCATGGGGGAGGTAGCCTTATATCTCATTTTCTTCTCTTGTGGCATATGGCTAGCTTTCCATTCACTAGTGAGAGAGGTGTTGCACCGCTTAAAGGTTGCTCCAAGATAGCTCAACCCCAATGTATGGAGAATTGTCTTTGAATGCTATGCCTTATGGTAGCAGATTGGCAATTCCAAGCTCTCTATTAATAAGCTCCTCTACCTGTTCTAGGCCAAGAGTAGCCCTGACTCTTGAGGTTAGTATTAATTTTCTTCTTGGCCGGGAAATGGTCAGGCCATTATTACAAATATCTCATCCTCCAATAAGGGCTAGAAGGACAAATGGTTCTTCACATCCGGAGAGTGGGATGCCTTCGTTTGGAGTTGGGAAGACTGCGGACTAGAGTCCTTACCTCCTTCGCCCTCCTAGGTCGGAACCCGAGCTGTAGTGTTACACTTGTTAATTCTGTGTTGTTTGTATTTCGTAGCCATCTAACCTATTTTATTTCTTTCTTCGTAGCCTTTTCCAGATCTCGACCCACCCTTTCAACCTCATTTCTCTGCACCCTATGGAGGCTGAGTTACGAGCGAAGGCTACTGAGCTGGAAGCAGCTAAGGAGGCCCAGGCAGCAACCCGCTCTGAGGTTGAGGTTCTTTGAGAGGCCCTAAGGGTCTCCTTAGAGGATCGTGCAGCTAGCGGGTCCCTCTTAACCACCGAGCAACAGGAGAAGGCCAACATAGTGGCTATGATCACAGAGCCGGAGGCGAGGGCCTTTGAAGCAGAGTCCCGCAGAGCCGAAGCGGGAGCTCGGGTGGTTGAGGTGGAGGCAAGCTTCGTGGAGGCTGATGCCCGATTGGCGGGGGTTGAGGCTACAATCCCTGCGAGAGAGGAGGCCACTATGAAGGCCTTTAAGGCATTTGAGGGGCACCTGGCCGAGTTGGAGGAGACGTTTTACGCCGGCTTCCAGAAATGTCGAGAGGATATCCAATGACATTATCTTGAGCTTGACTTGGGGTATTTGGATGTGGGTGCCGCCAAGGTCCCTAAAGATACTGCCCCTTAGGGCGAGGAGCTCCTGTAGGTGTAGGCTTCATTTATTTTTTGTATTTATATATTTTTCATGGCTATAATGATCCACTTTAATGAAAGAGAATCTTTTCTTAGGTTGTTGTCTCATATGTGTAGTGCATATTTTGTCTGTTAATGCCTGAGCGCTTAGACTTAGTAATCTGATTAGATTTAGTTGATTAAGCGTATGAACCTAGTAGATTAATAGTTGAGCATGTAGACTTAATAAATTAATAGTCGAGCATGACAAACCTTTTTCCTTGCATTCAGGAAGGGAGGTTTTATAGGTAGCGATCAATTGTCGGCTAATAGCTAGCACTTGAGGTAAAGAGAGTCGGTTCAGCTCGTCGATATATCCTTGTAAGATTCCTCGGATTTGTTCTTACTGATAGTAGATTTTTAGGTCCTTGGTGTTCCATGGATGGGGAAAGGGCCGCCCTTTCATATCTTCTAGCCAGTATGTCCCTGGGCGGGCTGCACTAGTGACCCTGTAGGGTTCTTCCTAACTCGACCCTTGGGATCCTCAACTGAGGTCTTTAGTGCTTTGAAAGATTTCTCAGAGTATAAGTCTCATACTCGAAATCTACGCACTTTAGCTCTTTTGTTTGTAGTGTCGAGCAGCCCTGTGCTGGTAGGCGACAACTCTCAGCTATGCCTTTTCCCTTAGTTCTTCAAGTAGATCAAGACTTAGCGTCACCTGCACATCATTCTCCTCTATATCGATAACTCGGTCCGGGTATTCCAATTTTACTGGGACCACAACTTTCGCACCAAAGGCTAGGGAGAATGGAGTTTCCCCGATTGCTGAACGAGCGACATTATTGACCGCCTTTACTTGCTCGCTGACCTAGGGGTGTCGAGGTGAGGCGAAAGCATTACGAATGTCTAGCTTCTCGCATAGTCCTCAGAAATGAGTCTTGCGTAATTACCTGTCATTGTCAGTAACAATGGTGTGGGGGATGCCGAACCTACACATGATATTTTTACAGACGAAATCGGTTGTCTTTTGTTCAGTGATCCTTGTTAGGGGCTCGACCTCTACCCATTTGATGAAGTAGTCGATGACAACAATTGATGAACTTGGTTTGTCCCCTACCCATTGACAAAGGTCCTATAATGTCAACCTCTCATTGTGCAAAGGGCCAGGGGCCACTCATTTTCGTCATTTTCTGAGGTGGCTGTCGCAACACTGTTGCGAATTGTTGACACTTGTTGTACTTCCTTGTGAACAATTTGTGCCTTCAGGGATTATGGGCCAATAATATCCTAGTCGGATACCTTATGTGGCCCTTCCACCTGAATGGTTTTTGCAGATGCCTTTGTGGACCTCCCTCAGTACATATTCGGCTTTATCAGGTTACAAGCATCTTAGATAAGGCAATGAGAATAATTTTTTATATAAGACGTCCCCCAATAGTGCGTATTGAGCGGATTGGTACTTGATCTTCTAAGCTTCTAGCTTGTCCTCGGGTAGCTCTCCCTGTTATAGATAGCGCATGATTGGGTCCTTCCAGCTCGGTGGTCGGTCTATCAGGAGGGCTTCTTTCTGGACGAGCTAGATCAGGGGACGTTGTTTTGGTTATAGTCCTTCCTCCTTTTGGAGCTCCCGCCGAGCACGTCCTTCCCTTCCTTTCTTTTCCTCTTCTTGTCGAGCTACTCCTGCCTTGAGTAGCCCTACGTGCGCTAAATAATTTGTCTGCATAGGAATATTTTTGAGCTGGTTGAGAATGTAAGCAAGAGTTGTCGGGGAGTTCTTCCTAATTGAAAAAAGGAACTTTTCCTGTTTGAGACCGACCATCATGGCTATGAGGTCGACCTGGTCAGAATAGTCATCCACCTGGATAGCCTCAGCATTGAACCTTATAATATAATTTTTCAAGAGTTCGTCCTCTCTTTGTGTTATTTGAGAAGGTAAGTTGAAGGTTTTCTTATGTCCATTCATGACAAATGCCTTGCTGAGCTGAACGAACGAGGTAATGGATTTTGGCTTTAAGTGCCTATACCATTTTCGAGCAGCTCCAATGAGTGTTAGGGAGAACGCTCTGCACATCACAGGTCTCGAAGTACTATGGATTTCCATCAAGGCCCTGAAAGATTCCAGATATTCTGACGGATCCTCTGATCCTGAATAGGGAGTTATCTGGGGCATCTGGAACCTGAATGGTAGTTGGGCCTGCGTGATGTCATCCGTTAATGGTGGTTCTGTCTGCTCGAGTAGGCCATCGACGGAAGCTGGGGCCTTTGCTTAGCAGGCTTGTATCCCTGAATTGATCTTGGATTTCCTTCAATTCTACCCCCCCCCACCCCACGGGACCTCATTATTTGTCGTGACCTTCAAGGCTTTTTTTCAAGCGTGCCTACTTTTCTCTAGTGTATGCCACAAGTTTGACTCAACGAGCTTGGTGGATCTCGAGGTTTTTGTTGGGATACACATACTTCTCGCTGGTCAAGCCTTCGTGGCGTGTGGCTCGAGGTGCGCAGGAGTTGGCCAAGATAGCTTGCTTGCTGCTTTCAACTCCACGTGTTGATCAGTGGAGGTACGTGTTGACTTTCTAACTATCCATGATGCAGTCAATGTTGCGGTTAGAGCTCCTACTGGTTTTCGAGGGAGACGAGTCGGCTTCCCTGGTTTCTAGATCTTTGTGTGATTACTGGTGATAGTGGCTAAGACCGAGGGAACCGATTGCAAGGCCTGAGGATTTTTAGCTGCTCCTCCTGCACAGTGTTCACAACCCCAAGTGTAGGGTCGCGATGTAGTAATAATCTCGGTAAGACCGAGGTCGAATCCGTAGGGACTAATCTCGTACGTTTCTGAAAGTAACTAGAAGTAGAACTAGAAGAAGATCTAAAACTAAATTTGAATATTTGGGAAAAGTAATTGTGAAGGATGTAATTGAAATTTGTGAATTTAAAGGTGGGAACTAGGGTGCCAAGGATCCACTTGTAGCTATTAAGATGCTACCTTACTTGATTTAAGAGAACCAACTGGAATCAGAGTCCTATCTTATCCAGTTGGAGAAGGAGATGGTCAAATCTTTTAACTTCTCATTGATGTAGCTTCAATGGATGAGAATTGTGGAGATTTGGAAGGGATTCCATCACCCAACCATGCCCAGGAGACTATGACAAACAATAGGATTTGCCAATCCCATAATCTCAAATATAAAAAAAGATATTCAAAGTTATAGTAGTGCCTATTGTAATTTGAGTGACAACAAACCATTAAAAACTGAAAATATTCCTTCAAATCAACTAGAAATCAATGGAGTTCAACATAAACATGAATTAAAGCAAAATAAACATCTCAATCATGCTACAAGCTTCACCTCTTAGCCCTAGCTAAGAGATTTACCCAATTATAGACATGATTAAACTAAGAACTCTTAAGAAAAGTATAAAACAACTAAGGAAAAGAAGAAAAACTCTTAGTGGTGGCTCTTCACCCTTTGGCTCCACTCCTTAAACCCTAGATGATACTTAGGAACGTCCAGAGACTCCTATTTATAGTTGTAAAGCTCCACCTTACACATAAACTTGAAATTCCGCAATCCGATCGCGAAACCGCCTCAATTTACGCAGCCGCGTTACGCATCGGTCGAATCGAAGTTGAGTTTGAAGTCGAGTCCGAATTTGGAAAGGATTCTATTTCAGCAGTTGCCCAATTTCGGACGGAGCTGGGTTTCGTCGGACCGAACTTAAGTTGTCAGTCAGACCGAATTAATTTTCAGTCAAACCGAATTAACTCCCAAAATTCATCATTCTTCGCTGGAACTTTTTGTGTACTTTCGGTCTCATCGAGTCCTCCTTTCGGTCGGATTGAATTGTTTGTTGGACGAATCGAATTAGCTTTTGAATTCCATCTTTGGCTGCTGGATTGTTTTGTATGATTTTAGTCAGACAGAACCTGGGTTCAGTTGGACCGAACCTGTCTGTTTTCTGCTCCAGATTCTGCGATCTTTCGAGTCATTTCTTTAGCTTTTGTACATGGTTTCCTTGGATCTTTGGCATATGAACTCTTCATTCTTGGTTTCCTAAGATCTCTTCTTTGCCTTGGTGACTCTTAAGCATCAAATCCATGCTTATAGAATTCTTTTCAATCCAAGCTCTCAGATTCACCTTGCAACACAAACATGTATAAAATATACCATTAAGCCTCATCATGTTCATAAAACCAAGATTTAAATAGGGGAGAATATGTAATATTTGACATTTAACACACAGGCTCAACCGCAGCCAACGCCATTTCCTTCTTCTTGGCCATTGAGGTAGGAGAGGGGAAGAATGTCGTGTTTTGGTTGAGATCGAGAGAACTTTAATGGCTTTGTTGTCATTCCACATATGATGCCAAAATGTTGTTGCTAGAATCTGGGTGGGCAGGGGCCACGCCTTATGGGCTTGTGAGTACTTGCACCTGGAGTATATGAAGGACAATGGGGGTGCCAGTTATGGTCAGGGACCCTCCGATGCCTAAGTCAGGTGAATGAACTTATAGTAGAAATGAAACTTAAGTTAGGGCTTTATTTGCTTACCTTGCCCAATGGCTGTGGGTGTATTTATAGGATGCTTAAGTAACTTCTGAATTAGCGTATCCTGGTCGAATACGCTCGACTTGCTGAATATGCAGAAGGGTCTATATTTGAATGAGGATCTATTTGTGAAAGTATCATCGAGCCCCCCATCGGTCAGCAAGATCTTTTGCTAGGATCTTGCAAAATCTTTCCTTTCTCTGTACAAGGCAGGATTCTCTCTGGATATCCCGCTTCTTAGGTCGGGGTTAATCTGTTTGGCTTGGCAGGTGAGTCCTGTTATTAAGCTCTGCTGTGAGGGTCGAATATTGCATATTAGACCCCATTTATTGCCTGGATTTACGAGCATAATACTGTTTAACGTTCGAGTTTAACTGTGTTTGTGATACAGGGTATATTTGAGAGCTTGGACTACAAAAAGGTACTAAACACATGGAATTAACGTTCTGATGATGCCAAGGTAAGGGACGTACTCCAAGGGACCAAGATCGACGAAATTACATGTCAGAGATTTGAGAAAATCGGGAAACTGAAGCTCAAGTGGCCCGAAAATCATCCAGAATGCAAGATCACAGGGTTCCCACCATCCGTTCGGCTCGAAATTTATACATGGTCTGAGGGACTAAATTAACCATACATATCAAATTTCAGCCATTGGATCATTGTAGAAGTGGCTCAACGGATAGATCAGACCATAAACCGTCGATTTTGGGCCACCTGATATCTGGAACTGCCTCAAATTTGGAGTCAACGCCTTAAATGGGGAGACTAAATGAATGAGTGAATTGGATTGCTCATAAACATCACAGAGGACCCCACCTTGCATGAGGTGGGCACCGTGTACAAGTGTTCTCATATGCATTGCACCTTAAGACCGGTCAAACAGACCTTGGACCCGTCTCTTCTTCAAAAACAGCAACTTCCTTCTCTGTTGCTCCGAACGGACGAACAGGGGCGCCGGTTGGAAGTCGGTGGGCCACAAGCAGGTCCCACATGGACAATCCGATCCGCCCATCATGAAGATGGGGCGAGCAGGTCAAATCTCATGATTTAAAAGCAACCATGGATGAGAACAAGACCACAGCGACGTGTAGTCTTAGCGACGTCGGTTGAAGGCGCGGCCCACCCAAGACTCGGATCCAGTTTGAATTTTGGCTCATGGCCTAACTCGACCCCATTAATCAGAGGAACGAGTCTGATCTCCCGAAAGACCAGCATAAGTGGGCCCCACCGACTGCCAGAGCTTTCTGCGGAACCTCTGTCACGCGGTCCGAAAAAACTGGATGTTCCAGATTTTCTTTGCCCTCATCAATGATCGGATGGTCAATCAGAACCGTCCATTGTGAAGTCTGCTCATAAACGTCCCAAGGACGGTGGTTCGAGGGAAACTAAGCAAGGAAAGTGATGATTGGTAACGGTTCTCTTGGCTTCGTAAAAAAGTTTTCGCACGGGGTGCGTAAAAATCTTCCTTCCGACTTCCAGCCCCACAACAAAATAAAAAAGAAAAAAAAAGAGAAGAAAATCTCATTCACAGACCGGAGAAAGAGAAGGATAGGAGACAGAGAAGGATAGGAGAGAAGGAAGAAGTTTTTATTTTTTTTGCTTTTCTTCTCAAATTCCTGATGAGATCTAGCCCAAACATGGTTGGCTAAACCCCTTAGCTAGGGCTAAGAGGTGAAGCTTGTAGCGAGATGGGAGGATTCTGCGGCTTGGATTATGCCCGTTGAACTCGTTTTGATCGGTTTGATTTTAAGGAAGATTTTAGTTTTTAATGATTTAGTGTGACTGATATTACATTAGATCTGTGATGGCTTGAGTTTTCCTTTCCTTCTTCTGATTATGGGGTTAGGAAGCCCTGTTGTTCACCATCGTCTCCTAGCATGGTTGGATGACGGAATCCTTCCTAACATTCATACGTCTTTTGATTGGTTGTAGATTGGTTTGAGTTCTGTTGTTTACCTTGTCTCATAGGCATGGATTTGTGATGGAATCATATCTATTCTTATACCTTTCATCTATTTTGAAACTAATCAAAAGGAAGTTCACATTGATTTTCTGGTTATATCTTCCAACTGGATGAAGATGGACTACTCGAAGTCCAGTTGAGCTCATGAATCGACCATAGATCTCCCTGATCTTACAAGTGGATCCTCTGAATCCCTAGTTCCCTTCTCTGAATTCTTAAATTTAGTTAATATTTCATTCACCATTATTCTTCAAATCACAATTGGTTTAGATTTCACCTTAGCTTATTTCTAGATCTGGTTAGTTTCAGATAACGTACAGGTTTCAGTCCTTGTGGATTCGACCTCGGTCTTACCGAGTTTATTACTACATCACAACCCTATACTTGGGGAGTGAACAAGTTTTTGGCGCCGTTGCCGGGGATTGACGGCTACGTTTTCCTGAAGATAACTGGTTTTATGATTAGTTTGAGATTAGGACCTTTTTGATTCTTAGGTTTTATTTTTAGAATTTCCTAATTCAGGTTTTCTTAAATTTTTAGAATTTTATATTTAAAGTAACTTCTTTCTATTTTTAGATGATTTCCCTTTTTAGAAACTACCCAACTTTCTTATTTTAAGGATTCTGAGATAGGTTTCTAAATTGGTAATTTCTCTTTCCTTGTTATTTCCGATTAGGATTCCTTTTTATCAAGTTTCTAATTCTAACTATTTTAGAATCTAATTTTGTTTCCTATTTATTTTTAGAACTTTCTATTTAAAGACTTTCTGTTTAGAAACTAACTTTCCTGTTTGTAGGCCTTTCAGAAATTTCTAATTCGGTAAGATCTTTCTAAATTCCTACTTTTAGAATTTCTGTTACTAACTTACTTCTAGTTTAAAACTTTCCTCTGTTGTTTTAGAAATTTTATACTCTCTTAGAATTTCTCTTTCTAAATTAGAAACTAGTTTATTGCTATTTCTCTTCTTAGGATTTTCTAATTTTAGGTTAGAATTTCTCTCTTTCTATTTTAGAACCTTTCTATTTCTAGGCTTTCATTTATTTTAGAAATTCTTTCCTTTTTAGAAACTCACATTACTTTTTATTTTAGGATTAGGATTTCTAATTTAAAACTTTCTAAACTCTAGGTTTAGAACTTTTCCTCTTTTGTTTTTAGAAACTAGGTTAGTTATTTTCCTTTTAGAGACTCTTTCTAATTTTAGGTTTAGGAAATTTTCCTTTTCTAGAAACTAACTTTGTTTCCACCTTAGAATTTTCTAACTTTAGAATTTCTATTTAGGAACTAATCTCTTTTTGGTTTCTTTTTGCAGGTTCTTAATTTAGGGACTCCCATTTGGTAACTTCCTTCCAACCCTCTCTTTCTTTTTAGAATTTTATTTTCCTTCTTAGGATTAGGTTTAAAATTTGATTGAGGGCTGTGAGTGTTTCATGCCCAAGTGGGTTCGTGACAACACTCGACGTCTCTTGACTGAAGGAGGATTAGTTGAGGGGTTAACTATCCATCGCAGGACTAGACACCGCTCGAATTCCCCTGAGTTAATTGAGGATATGGCTGGAAATCAACCTCGTCTACCCCAACCTAGGGTGAAGATGTCCAGGATGAGAATGAGGTGCATCAAGCACCCCCGCCTCGTACCTTACGAGATTACTTACAACCGGCGGGGTGAGTACGCCTCATGCATGGTTTTTCAGGAGAATGCAGGACATATGGATATCAAGCCAGGGGTGATCCAACTCCTTCCTAAATTTCATGGGCTTGAGTCAGAGAATCCATATCTACATCTGAAAGAATTCGATGAGATCATGACTACCCTATACTTTCCTAACGTGTCTGATGACACGGTTAGGTTAAAACTCTTTCCCTTCTTTGAAAGAGAAAGCCAAGACGTGGTTACATTCATTACGTCCTCAATCTATTGGCAGATGGAATGACATGACAAGGAAGTTCATTAAAAAGTTTTTTCCATATCATAAGACGAACACCCTTAGGAAGTCGATCATGAACTTCGCCCAAAGGGAAGATGAAACATTCTTCCATGTTGGGAGCGGTTCAAAGATCTTGTCAGTTCATGCCCACAACATGGTTTTGAAACGTGGCGCATCACGAATTTTTCTATGATGGACTGACATCTCCCATGCGCCAATAGTTGAGACAATGTGTAATGGGGAGTTTATGAATAAAGGTGTCGATGAGGTGTGGGACTACTTTGATAAACTTGCTGAGAACACACAAACATGAGACATCTCCCCTAGACCGAGTACTACGCCTAGGCCGACTCATTCCAAAGAAAAAGGTGGAATGTACCTCCTGAAAGAGGATGATGATATTAACGCCAAGGTAGCCAATCTCACTCGAAAACTCGAGGCCATGGAATTAAAGAAGGATAAGGCCAAAGAAATTGTTTGTAGTATTTGTGGTTGCAACATTCATACTACTGAGAATTGCCCAACTATATCTGCCTTTCAAGAGGTATTGAATGAGCAATCCAATGCTGTAAGCAATTACCAAAGACTTTTAGTGGGCTCACCTCTAACACATACAATCCTGGCTGGAGAAACCATCCAAACTTCAGTTGGAGGAATGGACAAACCGCTACACCTCAAGGTTTCCTAAATCAAAATCCAACTCAAGAGAAACCTCATGAGGATTCGGTTTTGAAACATTTTCAAAAGCAAGAGCTTTTCAATCAGGGTATGCTACAGGCCTTTCAAGACCTTACAAAAGCAATACAAGACTTAAGGCTGAAAATGCGATTGGGAACAAGGGGAGCTTCCCAGCTCAACCTCTTCCAATCCTAAATCGCAATATAAAATTAGCGACCCAAGCTCTTCAAATCAGATGGAGCAAGCAAATCCATCACCACTCTTAGGAGTGGAAAAATCATTGACAAAACCATTCCGGTTAGGGCTGAAAAGTCTAAGGACCCGGAAGTGGATAAAGAAGATGGATCTAGCCATGACCCACCAGAGTTAGAACTGGAACCTCAAGGAAAGCCGGTGCTCCATTTCCCAACGGTTGGTTGCACCAAAACCTCTCTCTAACTCTCAGGATATTCTAGAGGTGTTGAAACAAGTGAAGGTCAACATTCCTCTACTTGATGCCATGAAACAAATACCTTCCTATGCCAAATTCTTGAAAGACTTATGTACGACCAAAAGACGACAAAATATTCAAAAGAAAATCTTCCTGACTGAGAAAGTGAGTGCCATCCTAAAGCAAGATGTGCCGCAAAAATTCAAAGACCCCGGTAGCCCAACCATATCATGTGTAATTGGGGACTATCGAATTGATCACGCACTTCTTGACTTAGGAGCGAGCGTTAATCTTATTCCCTACTCGGTATACAAACAGTTGGATTTAGGTGAATTAAAACCCACCTTAACCACACTACAACTTGCTGATCGCTCTGTTCGTGTACCAAGAGGAATAATTGAGGATGTGTTGGTCCAGGTTGATCGATTTTACTACCCAGTAGATTTCATCATCCTGGATACCGAACCCATCAACAATACAAGTACTCAGATTCCCGTCATTCTTGGTCGCCCATTCCTTGCCACTTCAAACGCAATTATCAATTGCAAGAATGGTGTCATGAGTATGTCTTTCGGGAATATGACATTAGAAATGAATATCTTTTTCAACACTGGCAGACGGGTAGAGGAAGATGACGATATCCACGATATTAACATGATCGATACTTTCGTGGAAGATAGGACACACCCCTTACCTTATCCTCTGATCCTCTAGAGACATGCCTGGCCCACTCCCATGAGTTTGATGATGACATAATTAGGGAGACGTGTGCCATGCTTGATGCGGTACCGGTACTTGAAGTTAACCGGTGGAGGCCTCAATTTGAAAAGTTACCCCACACTGATGAAGTGCCTCTACCGTCTAACCTCAAGCCACCGAAACTTGACCTAAAACCTTTGCCCTCTGATTTAAAATATGCATACTTAGGTCAAGATGAGACATACCCAGTGGTGATTTCTGCCCACCTTGAGAAAGAACAAGAGAGTATGCTTATATCGATTCTCTTGGAGCATAAGGGAGCCCTTGGATGGACAATCGCAGACCTCAAGGGAATCGACCCCTCGATTTGTACTCACCGCATATATCTTGAGGATAATGCGAAGACAGCTCGGCAACCACAACGTAGACTAAATCCAAACATGAAGGAAGTGGTTAAGCCGAGGTTCTTAAACTATTGGATGTGGGTATCATATACCCTATATCCGATAGTCAATGGGTGAGTCCAACTCAGGTGGTTCCTAAGAAGTCCGGGATCACCATCGTAGCCAATGCCAATAATGAACTCGTGTCGACTAGAGTCACTACTGGTTGGAGGATGTGCATTGACTACAGGAAATTAAATACCGTCACGAGGAAAGACCACTTTCCTTTGCCCTTCATTGATCAGATCTTGGAAAGGTTAGCTGGTCATTCCTATTACTGTTTCCTTGACGGGTATTCGAGCTACAATCAGATAGAGATCGCCCCTGAAGATCAAGAAAAGACTACGTTTACATGTCCCTACGGCACCTTTGCTTACCGAAGGATGCCGTTTGGACTATGTAATGCTCCTGCCACCTCCAGCGATGTATGATGAGCATATTTTCTGACATGGTGGGGCAATACTTAGAGGTCTTCATGGACGATTTCTCTGTCTTCGGTCCATCTTCAGCGAGTGCTTTGGAAAGTCTTAAATTGTGCTGAAAAGATGTGAAGAAAAGAACTTGGTACTTAATTGGGAGAAGTGCCATTTCATGGTTCAGAAGGGAATTATCCTTGGACACATTATTTCATCCAAAGGAATCGAGGTGGATAAGGTAAAGATCGATCTTATCTCTAACCTACCTCCACCCAAGAACATAAGGGACGTGCGATCCTTCTTAGGACATGCCGGGTTTTACAGAAGATTCATAAAGGACTTTAGTCTCATCTCTCGTTCTCTATGTAATCTACTTCAAAAGGATGCACCATACGAGTGGACTGAACCATGTCAGGAAGCTTTCACACTAGCTCAAGGGTATATTGACTAGTGCACCCATCATACAGCCACCTGACTGGAGCATTCCTTTTGAACTTATGTACGACGCGTCTGATTATGCTCTTGGGGCAGTTCTAGGCCAGAGAAAAGATAAGAAACCTTGCGTTATTCATTACGCAAGTAAGACTCTAAATCCTGCCCAAGTGAACTACTCGACTACTCGACTACGGAAAAGGAACTCTTAGCCGTAGTGTTCGCTTGGACAAATTTAGGTCCTACTTGATTGGATCCAAGATCATTATTTACACTGATCACGCAGCGCTTAAGTATCTTCTGTCTAAGAATGATGCTAAGCCCCGCCTGATAAGATGGATCCTCCTACTCCAGGAATTTGACCTAGAAATAAAAGATAAAAAGGGTAGAGAACATAGTGGCTGACCATCTTTCTCGCCTTAATCCCTCTGATTCCTTTGAGACGACACAGATTAATGACATGTTCCCTAACGAACAATTGTTCAGAGTCTCCCATTCGCCTTGGTTCGCTGATATCGCTAATTATCTTGCCACAGGTTCCATACCGACACATTGGACTGCGCAAGATAAGAAGAATTTTTCACCGAGGTGCGCAAATTCTTTGGGATGATCCATACTTGTTTAAATATTGCCCAGACCAAATCTTAGGAGATGTGTGCCAGACAATGAGCATCAGAGTGTCATCTCCTTCTGTCACTCACAGGCCTGTGGTGGTCACTTTTCTGCAAAAAAGACCACGGCCAAAATTCTGCAGTGTGGCTTCTATTGGCCCACTATGTTCAGGGATACTCATGAGTTTTGCAAAGCTTGTGAGCGTTGTCAGAAATTGGGAGCATTGTCTCGTCGAAATATGATGCCCTTGAATCCCATTCTTATCATAGAGGCATTTGATTGCTGGGGCATCGATTTCATGGGGCCATTCCCCCAATCTTTTAGGAATTTATATATTTTGCTTGTCGTAGACTATGTCACTAAATGGGTCGAAGCGATTCCGTGTCGAACTAATGACCATCGCACGGTCATTAAATTCCTGAAAGAAAACATCCTTTCCCGATTCGGAATGCCTCGAGCCATTATTAGTGATGGGGGCTCACACTTTTGTAATAGACCATTTGAGAATTTAATGAAGAAATACGGTATCTCTCATAAGGTGAGCACCCCGTACCACCCACAGACAAGTGGCAAGTTGAGATTTTCAATAGGGAGATTAAACACATTTTGGAGAAAACGGTTAACCCTGATCGTAAGGATTGGTCAATTCGATTGACCGATGCCTTATGGGCATACCGTACTGCTTTTAAAACCCCTATTGGAATGTCTCCCTTTAGACTCGTCTATGGGAAGGCTTGCCACTTGCCTGTGGAGTTGGAACATAGAGCTTACTGGGCGATCAAAAATTTAAATTTCAATCTGAACAACGCTGGCTCGCTACGCAAACTTCAATTAAATGAACTTGAAGAAATCCGGAATGACGCGTACGAGAACTCGAGAATTTATAAGGACAGGATGAAGGCGTTTCATGACCAACACATTCTACAAAAGAAAATCATTCACGCTAGGTCAGAAAATCCTTTTGTATAATTCTCGATTACATCTCTTTCCCGGTAAGCTTCGATCTCGTTGGATCGGCCCTTACATTGTCGTTACTGCATATCCTCATGGGGCTGTCGAGATAAGAGACCCCGACAATGGCAAGGAGTTTAAAGTAAATGGACATCGCTTAAAGCCATTTGTCGAGAAATTTGATTCAGAGGACATGTCCATGCCTCTGACTGATCCTGTTTACTAGGAATGATCTCCTAGTCTGATGGAGGTATAGGTAGGTTATTGCTTTCATAGGATTAGGGTAGTTGCTTTGGTCTGGCTGAAGACATTAAACTTAGCGCTCCTGGGAGGCAACCCAGCTTTTCCATTTATTTCATTTTCCTAGTTAGATTAGTTCATGTTTGTGGGTAACATTACTGAAACCCTCACGAGACTACAACTCGTCCACTAGGGGCACCTAGGGGTTTAAAGGTTTGGGTGTTAATTGGCATACGCTAATGCAATCGAGAGCACCTGCGAAAGTGGTATAAGTAGGAGTTTATTTTTGTTATTTGTGTTTTACTTTCGATTGGTTTCACTCTTGTGCTGACCCGCTCTCATGTTGAGATCTCTACGGAAAAGTCTCTCTCGACTCGTTTCCCAGGTACTATCTTCCCATCACTTCTCATTTACTTTCGTTGTCCCAAGTGCATTGCATACTCATATCTTTTACATTGAGGACAATGTAGATTTTAGGTTGGGGGTGGGAGATTAGGTTTGGTTTCCTAATCAGTGTTTTCTTGGTCTTGAACAGAAATCGTGAAAATTTTTAAAATTTTCTGAAATTTCTTGTGAATTCGAGGTGATTTTGACGGCCATCTAGGGCACTTAGAATTTCAAGATTTGTGGAGTTGGTAACTTATGACTCTTGGATCCAGTATTTGTTAGATTTCACAATAAGTTCAAACTGTTAATCTAGGATTAGAAGTTTAAACATTGATTGAGTCATGATTCCACAAGACACATCCTGCTTGTACATTAAGGTTTCAGTTCAATATTGAAGGATTGACTTGGTGATCAGTAAGCATGAAAGGAATCACCTGGGGAATTTGTCCATCATGTTCAATAAGAAGAATGAAAGAAAATGAGAAAACCCAGCTACAAGATAGCTGCCTGCGGAAAGGGTTGGGCGAATGGACTTCATCATGGGTTTGCTCCCCATAGGTGTAGAGTCGATTCCCCATGGTTGTCTTTGAAAAAAAATTTGTAGAAAATACAAGATTTCTAGGCGATTGATCTTCACCATAGGTTTGCTCCCTATAGGTGAGGATTTGATTCCTTTCATTAGCATAATTTTGATGGAGAAATCGAGGGATGGAATGTTGATCTATGAGGCAGGTTTTGGTTTAGGTTTGGATTGTTATGGTTTCTTATTTATTACCAATGATATCATGAAAGAAAGAAGTAGATCTTAATGTTGATAAGCTGAGATCACACTATACACTCATGGAACTCAATGTGTAGAATTATTCTAGTAATGGATTAATATTTGAACTTGATTATGAAGTCTACCATGCGCTTACCTCCAGGAGAAATTTTATGCCCAACATTCAGGAATCTTAAATTTCTCATATCTGAATCGTTCTTCAAAAATATCACTCGGTTTCGTAGAAATTGTCCTGTAATTCTCAACTTATTTTTCGCATACTTTTGCTCGGGACTAACAAAATGCTGATTGGGGGTTATGTTGAGGGTCGAATATTGCATATTAGACCCCATTTATTGCCTGGATTTACGAGCATAATACTGTTTAATGTTCGAGTTTAACTGTGTTTGTGATACAGGGTATATTTGAGAGCTTGGACTACAAAAAGGTGCCAAACACATGGAATTAACGTTCTGATGATGCTAAGGTAAGGGACGGACTCCAAGGGACCAAGATCGATGAAATTACATGTCAGAGATTCGAGAAAATCGGGAAACTGAAGCTCAAGTGACCCGAAAATCATCCAGAATGCAATATCACAGGGTTCCCACCATCCGTTCGGCTCGAAACTTTATACATGGTCTGAGGGACATAAATTAACCGTACATATCAAATTTCAGCCATTGGATCATTGTAGAAGTGGCTCAACGGATAGATCAGACCATAAACCGTCGATTTTGGGCCCACCTGATATCTGGAACTGCCTCAAATTTGGAGTCAACGCCTTAAATGGGGAGACTAAATGAATGAGTGAATTGGATTGCTCATAAACATCACAGAGGACCCCACCTTGCATGAGGTGGGCACCGTGTACAAGTGTTCTCATATGCATTGCACCTTAAGACCGGTCAAACAGACCTGGACCCGTCTCTTCTTCAAAAACAGCAACTTCCTTCTCTGTTGCTGCCGAACAGACGAACAGGGGCGCTGGTTGGAAGTCGGTGGGCCACAAGCAGGTCCCACATGGACAATCCGATCCGCCCATCATGAAGATGGGGTCGAGCAGGTCAAAATCTCATGATTTAAAAGCAACCATGGATGAGAACAAGACCACAGCGACGTGTAGTCTTAGCGACGTCGGTTGAAGGCGCGGCCCCCCAAGACTCGGATCCAGTTTGAATTTTAGCTCATGGCCTAACTCGACCCCATTAATCAGAGGAACGAGTCTGATCTCCCGAAAGACTAGCATAAGTGGGCCCCCCGACTGCCAGAGCTTTCCGCGGAACCTCTGTCACGCGGTCCGGAAACCGGAAGTTCCGAATTTTCTTTGCCCTCATCAATGATCGGATGCCGATCAGAACCGTCCATTGTGAAGTCTGCTCATAAACGTCCCAAGGGACGGTGGTTCGAGGGAAACTAAGCAAGGAATGATGATTGGTAGCGATGTTCTCTCTTGGCTGCGTAAAAAAAAGTTACGCACGGGGTGCGTAAAAATCTTCCCTCCGACTCCAGCAACAGATATAAAAAGAAAAAGAGAAAGAGAAGAAATCTCATTCACAGACCGAGAAAGAGAAGATAGGAGAGAGAGAAGGACAGAGAGAGGAAGAAGTTTTTGTTTTTTTTGCTTTTCTTCTCAAATTCCTGATGAGATCTAGCCCAACATGGTTGGCTAAACCCCTTAGCTAGGGCTAAGAGGTGAAGCTTGTAGCGAGATGGGAGGATTCTGCGGCTTGGATTATGCCCGTTGAACTCGTTTTGATCGGTTTGATTTTAAGGAAGATTTTAGTTTTAATGATTTAGTGTGACTGATATTACATTAGATCTGTGATGGCTTGAGTTTTCCTTTTCCTTCTTCTGATTATGGGTTAGGAAGCCCTGTTGTTCACCATCGTCTCCTAGGCATGGTTGGATGACGAAATCCTTCCTAACATTCATACGTCTTTTGATTGGTTGTAGATTGGTTTAAGTTCTGTTGTTTACCTTGTCTCATACGCATGGATTTGTGATGGAATCATATCTAATTCTTATACCTTTCATCTATTTTGAAGACTAGATCAAAAGGAAGTTCACATTGATTTTCAGGTTATATCTTCCAACTGGATGAAGATGGGACTCGAAGTCCAGTTGAGCTCATGAATCGACCATAGATCTCCCTGATCTTTACAAGTGGATCCTCTGAATCCCTAGTTTCCCTCTCTCTGAATTCTTTAAATTTAGATTAATATTTCACCATTATTCTTCAAATCACAATTGGTTTAGATTTCATCTTAGCCTATTTCTAGATCTGGTTAGTTTTAGATAACGTACAGGTTTCAGTCGCTGTGGATTCGACCTCGGTCTTACCGAGTTTATTACTACATCACAACCCTATACTTGGGGAGCGAACATCTGCCCTTAAGTAGTTCAACTCAGTGTCAGTCCTTCGAGGTCGGCTCTTCTTGTAATTGATGACTCGATATTTTTAAGGAGTTCGTCCAGGTAACTCTTAGTCGGTGCAACTCTAAGATACTCTTTCTGTGATTGGTTGGACTTCTTGTATAACATGTCAGTTCAGTTTATCCATAACAATGGCCATTGAAAAATATTCAATTTTAATTGTATCAACAATTGGATAGTCTCGGATCATCCCCTATTTCTATACTAGGATCAGTTTACCCATAACATGCATTAAGCGGATCTTAAAATCTGAACTAATCTCATCACTAGGAGAGGAAGTTCTAAGATTTTTAGGCAATCTTGCTAGTCTCATTGCCTTAAAGCATTAGATGCTTCTTCTTCTTCTTCTTTTTTAATTCTCAAGGTGTTTTTTTGGAGTTATAAGGTTATAAATATTTTCCTGGTTTAGTTGAATTGGAATCCATTGTAGAGTTGATTCTGAATTCTCAATCAAATGTGATTTTTTTCTTTGATAACTAAGATTTAAATAAATAAATAAAACTCAAATGGAAAAAAGTTTGGAATCTGCCAGCCCCAACTCATAGAGATCTCATGGCAACTAGTAGCCAAATCGGTGAAACTGTCCAAATTATGATAGATGGACAATAAACTAAGAATTATGCAGACAACCATTTAATGGCCTGTTAAAGCAAATGTTATCCAATGATCTAACTACTTCAAACTGGTGTTCACTAGCCAAAGGTTAGGATTCTACAACCACTCTGATTCTTGGATGATGATCAATCTAATCGGGACAGTTTGATTTAAGGCGTGCCAATGACCACAAGTCGAGCTTTAATATAGACATCGACCTATTCTGGGGGCACAGATTCAGGGTCAGTTTAGGGCTAGGGCCCTTTGATACAAGCTAAAAGAATTATTGTTCCAGGAGCACCCATTTGACAATGAACTGCATATTGTTGAAGATAGAATCTTGTTGTCAAGAAACAACTCCTGAAAGACTCAAGTGATATCACGTAAGAAACAACTTATGAAAGACGAAATTGAGATCTCATGAGGCCTAGTTGAAAAGAAGCTCAACGATGAGATTGTGACTTAAGTACACTGACTTGATGCTCAGCAGGACCCACCTATAGACCTACGCTGTGTTGTGTCGAGGAGTAAGCTTAGGGCTAGATCATGCTTTAATGATCTAGCTACAAATACTCATCATTGGGTGGCAAATGGGACCCACTTAAAGATCCGCTCTAGAGAACACTTCGGATTAAAGGCCATAACATGATAAAGACGTGCAAAGTTTGATCTGATGAGCATTCCAGGAAGAAACTTCTCTCATGAGCATTTTATCGAACAGTATGTGTGCATCATTAATCTAACAACATTTTACATACATATCAATCAAAGAGGTCCCGACATACAGATCAAACATGAGTTATCAAGTATGTTAAAGAAAAAAGTCACAAAGGTGAGGAACTCAATCTAGCAAATGTAAATGTGTCTATGAAATCAACTAATCTAGATCAAGAACTGATAGAACAAACTATCATAAAACTAAAAAGAAAAAACTAAAGGAAAAATATACTCCAAAAAATCCCCATGGAAGAAGCATCAACTAATAATTCTAGATCTATACCATTTTATAACTAAAAAAATAAGAAAAAATATACTCCCAAAAATCCACATCAGGAAAATGCTACAGATCTCAAACTCTAAATGCTATAAAAGAAAGAACATTTCTTGCCAACCCAAATCAGCATCTACAGCTTCACATAGACAAAATCATGCCAAGAATAAAAAAAAAAACACTGATTAGAAAAATGGAAAGAGAGGGGTTTTGAAGAAGATCGCCTCTCTTGCTCAGTCGTACCCCGAATCTAAGCTTTGGTGACCTTCTCGTTGACGTTGAAGCTTCGAGTTGCGAACTTGACCCCAATCGTCTACCTGAACTCATTCCTGGTGAACCTCGAGAGCGGATTTGACTTCCTAACTCCTGAATCACCGATTACAACAACAAAAAGGCAGGAAAGGTGGCGGAATTACAAAAATACCTTGGCAGAGCTTCCACGGACCTCCGGAAAGATGACATTGTTGAGGTCATTGATGCCATTACAGAACTCGATGGCCACAATTCTTCACCCTAGCGGCTGCAAGCAGATTAGCACAAGGCCTAGAACAATGACCACTGTGACCATTGTTGGAGTAGCAGCTTGGCCCTGATCTGCAGCAGTTGGCGCATTCACCACTTGTGCTAGAGGCTCCACACCTGTTACACAGAACAAGAGGGAGATCAAGAGAGGGATGGAGAGTGAGAGGGAGATCGAGAGAGAGGGTTGAGATCGGGAGAGGGAGATCGAAAGAGATGGAGATCGAGGGAGAGGGAGATCGAGAGAGAGGGAGGGAGAGTGAGAGGGAGATCGAGAGAGAGGGTTGAGATCGGAAGGGAGAGGGAGATTGAGAGAGGGAGACGGAGATGGAGACGCGATGGAGATGCGAACTGAGGCATTGTAGGGCTTTTGGCGTAAGGAAATGTTTAAAACCCATCGGTAGTTTGTGGCAGATAGAGCAACGTGCCTCTTGGGCCTTGTGGGGTCCACTCAGAGTTTTTTAATCGAATCCATTTCGTCCATCTGTTTTAAAATAAAATAATAAAACAAAATAATAAGAAATAAGAAAATCAAACACTCAATTGGGACACACCAACAAAACAGTAGAAAGAACAACGCATAACACAATGACTCTGGTACGATTACCGTGTCAAATCAGAAACGGCTTAGAGCCGTTTTTGAACCAAATTCTCAATCGTACTAGATTGACGATTTTGGTTTAGTGTGGATAGTTTAATTGGTATAACTTGTATTCTGCGTATCTCTGAGTAGTTCATAAGTGCTGGTGTATCATGCTCTCCCAGATATCTACGTTAAAAACTAAAAATAAAAAACTTGAGATAATAGAAAATTTGTATGGGATTTTTACAACAAAATTATTCAAAGAATCCAATGACAGATATTCCCTGCTAATTCTATTTAAGAAGACAAACTACATTATTGCTTACAACACATTCTAAAATCAAATGTCTTGGGGCCACATGGCATGTATCTCACATATACAGCACCCAACAAAAGCGCCCCATATTAATATTGGATGATATAAAAGTACCACCAATTAATCCATAAAAATTAATGTACACCATTTAAAATATCCCAATTCAAATGTAGTTCACTTGATTATCTATTGATTAGATGTTTTGTTGGTGCTCTTACTATGGTGTGGTGCATACGTGTAATGGGTTGGATATTACATTACGCGAGTGTTAGGGGATGCGTGGAAGAAATCCTGAGTTAGAATCAAACAATAATAAATCAAATAAACCAAACACAAAAAACATAAGGTTTACGTGGAAAAACTTTCGCAGAAAAAAACCACGATATAAAATGACAACAAATTAACTATGATAATCAATGTCACAAGAGATGGAAGAGGTTATCGATCCGAAAATACAACTCGAAAACCATACAAAAAACTCTAGTTTTGATCTCCTTTTGCTCACCGGAAGTCCTAAGTATGTTTCCAACACTCAAATCTTTGATTACAAACCTTTAAATATGATTAAAACTGAATTAGGAAATAAAATCTGTAATTCTGCAAAACTGCGCAAGTCGGCTGATGAGAGCCTTAATCATATCGAGTGCTATGTATGACCCATCGATGGGATCGAAGCGCTCTTCGATCAGATCAATTTAGATCCAAAACTGTCCAGTGAACCAAATGAAAAAATAAAATAAAATTTTCTCAATAGGATTGAGTGGTCTGTTGATGCGCCATCCCACGGATCTAGTTATGGACAAATTTCAAAACATGCTGGAGAGGTCTTGAGTTTTGCTGCATTTAAAAGAAAAAAGTAAATTAATAAGGATATTTTTGTAATTTCTTCCTGAGCACCTCCGTGTAATTTTTAATCATGGAGGCATTATTTGGTAAAACAACTGTCCAAGAAAATTTACAGTGAAGTCCCACCAGATATTTCAAGCAAAGTGCGTGACCCCGCGTGAAGGAATAGAAAAGGGAAGGAGTATTTGATTCCCACGTGGAATGTAAACATGAATACATGCATATGGCAGCCATATGCGCATACACGTATGCACGTGTATCAATCCAAACCATCCAAATCGTGCGGTCCAGTTAGAAGACCACGCCTCAAAATTATGTCTGTTGGATGATCCTAACCTTTGATTAATGGATATCTGGCTGCTTAATCTGGAACGTTGACTTGTTTCCATTTAAACCATCCATCCGATATCTTCCAATTAGACCGTTAGTATCCCTATTGCAGTGGGATATAGGGATTGGGACTGTTGTTACTATCTTTAGTGGGGACCAGATTTGGGCGGTTTGGATTGAGGTATCCCTATTCAAGGTTTACGTTGCATGCTTATGGATCATCATGCTTTGCCAGAGTAGCACCGACTCACGTTCCCAAAATAAGATTGGTAGACCTAATCTAGGCCCGCGTGCATCTTTCGTGGGCTGGTCTTGGACCAAAGCTTCCGGTCAGCAGATCACTGCATGATTTATTTTAGGTATTGACAGCCCTAGGTATCATGTGAGCCAGTTGGGTTGGAAATATATTATTTTAGGTAATCCTGGATCATGCATGATTATGTTGATTGCTTCAATGCCATTTTCATCACTTCACAAGGTTTATTTAATGAGAAATGACCAAGTGGGCAAGTGCATTGGAAGCTTCCCATGCATCTAGTTGTATTTGAGCTTATTGGCATCCACATGACCCATTGGGACTGTCCATCAGGTCCAGTCTACTTTTCGTAGGCTGCCTGAGAAAAAATAAAATAAAAATACTAATCGGATCGCCTATATATACGGTCCCGTCAGCGGTGCACAGAAAATTGATGGACAAGATCATAATCAGAAGATAGGTCTAATCATGAATGTTTAGGATAATCAAGATTATAATTAGAAGATAGGTCTAATCATGAATGTTTAGGACCATTTGGTTGCTTGATTTTTGTACATTAGCAGAAAAAGAGTTAGACTGGACATAATAGATAGGTGATGTGAATGCCATTGAGTCCAATTACAACTTTGCATGGAAAAGTTTCCATAAACAGCCTACTCGATCATTTCTCTATAATATTAGTGTAAATATTAAATATGTTTTAAGTAATCTTTGTTTAATTAGATTGGAATATATTCTAAGTAATATTCATTTAGAGCTATACACGAGTTGAGTTAGCTTGGTCATCTCGCTCGACTTGACCCTAAAAAGCTCTACTCACCTTGGCTCGAAATTGGATTAGGATTGAGTCGAGCTGGTTTTTGGAATTCGAAAAAATTTTGAGCCGAGTTCGAGCTTGCCCGATCTCGACTTGACTCGGATCGAAGACTCGGATCAAATCAATTCAGTGACTTGGTTATGTTGATATTGGACTTGGTTATTTTGATATTGATGCTGCTCGCCGAGTGTTTGATGAAATGACTCAATGAAGTGTCGTTTTGGGTGTGTACATTCTTTGTGGGATTAGCTGGTGGCGAGGAAGGAATTGATATGGAATAAATTACTAAAAAAACTTTACATTACAAGACTGCCCTCATATGTTGATTTTGATGTTGCTCGCCGAGTGTTTGATGAATTATTTGTAAAGTGCTGTTAATATTTTGCATTTTGCGAGAAATTGAATATGCACTCTATACATTTAAGAAAATATTACACACGTTTGAAACAAGCCTGAGCTGCTGACTCAACCAAGCCAAGTCGAGTTCGAGCTGGGGTTAGCTACTGGCCGAGCCGAGCCGAGCTGTGCCAAGCTCGACTTGGTTAGACTCACGTACAGCTCTATCTTCACTTGAACCACGATAAATGAGAAAATCTTTCCATCTCTAGCAGAGTGCAATGGATGATATGCAGGCACTTAGAAATTGCAGATGTGGAATACAACTAATTGAAATTAAATTGTTCAATTAAGGTCCCAGATTATATGTACCATGAACCAAAAGTTATTTTTATTTGGCTATCCCTATTGGGTTGGTGGACATTTATTGGACGGTTAAAAATGAAAATTATCCAGTGGATCTCTTTCAAGAAACAGGTGTCCACAAATCTAGCCCGCTTACATCTTCTGTGGGCTGGGCTGAGACTCAAATGGATGGCGTTGGTTAATAAAGCCCAGGGCCGGGTTGGTCCCCAAAAACAGGTGTGAAGCTGGCACACATGCAGGTGGGCTTGTCCTGAGAGCCCAACGGGTACGGCTTGTTGAGTCGTACAGTCCTGCAAGAATTTATTTCTTAATCACATTTTATTGCTTTATATCATTGCATTGGTACTTCGGCTGCTGTGGATTTTCTTAAGGCCTGTTTGGATACAATCCCACAGGTTGTTTTCTTTTATAAGCTACTTTTAAAATAAAAGTTAGTTTAGTAAGTAAAAATAACTTATTAGCTTAAATTTACTTTTGAGAAAAAAATATTCTTGCATTTTTTAACCTTTAACCTTAATTTTTTTTTTTCTCTTTCAGTGTCCTCTTTCTCATCTCACCATGTGATGGAGGGTCCATATCAAAGGTGATCCCACAAGATGAACCGTCCCCATCAAAGATGGGGCCCACATAATGGACAGTCCACATCAAATTTATAATTAACTTGGACGGCCCATTGGTTGGAAAAACAATGGACAGTTCTGATTTCCACATGTGTGCCACATTGGTGTGTGATGGAGGCTGAGCTTTAGATCATGTGAAATTAGCTAATCTTTTTTTTTTTAAAAATTTTTTTTTTTTTTTTTTTTTTTAATTTTTTATAATTATTCTGTAGCTCCTACATAAGGGTGTGCTTTGTTACACCTAATTTCATGAAATTTCACGTGTTAATCATTCTTCTTTCACATAAAATCAGCTAATCTTTCTCATTTCACGTGTTAAATCATCCTTTCTTATTTTATGAGTACTTAAGTTTGGTTGTTTAAAAACAATTTTATTTGGTTAATCAATATGTAAAGGAAATGCTAAAGGCCCCAACATTTTTAAATGACACATGGAAAGGGTTTAATAAGCCGTGCCATTCATCTATTCATACCTTTGGGGCAAGCCATGATGACAATATCATTCTAATTGGATGAGTCTAACCCTTAAAATCTGGGCCATCTTTTATGATCATCTACTTTTTTCACAAGCCATAGATAAGATGGTTAGCACCATCAAATATGTATGGAGGTTGATGTGAGATTAACTAATATAAATCTTCTTCTATTAGCTCCTATAAAGGTTGTGCTTTGTTGCACCCAATTTTATAAAATTTCACCTTAAAAATCATTTCCCCCCCTAAATATGTGAGTACACATGTATGGTTGTCCAAAAATAATTTTACTTCTATTGATCAATTATGTAAAATTATATACTTTCATTAGAAATAGAATAATGATTTTGAGAAATGGTTTTCTCCCAGAAGTGGTGTAACTAAGGCCTTTATTTTTTGTTTTGTGATAATGAATATGATCCATGCATCCATTTCTTGGCAATTGTTTAAGGTCTATGAACGTGTGACACGCTCGATTGGATTTTTACATGCATGTGAATACAGTGAGTTCCTACATGAATGTCTAGTTCCACCTAAGTTCACGAAATTAAATCTATAAAATTCTGTTTTTTCTGCTTTGTGAGTAGGTTGTTTAAAAATAGGTGGTACTCGATCCCATGTTAGTTTTGCACCACTTAGAAAGATGGTGATGATTCTTCCCTTGACAATAATGTACAACTATTCGGATCATTCAAATTGTGGGTACCATTGTGGATGGAGCATGCATCTAAAATCATATCGTTCAAGCCATTGTAACCATTAAATTAATGGCTATTAAATAGGTGGTTAAAAGTGTTAGAATTATACAGATTAATGTAATTTCTGTATAATATGGAAACCGAAAAATCACGATGATCAAAACGAAGGACAGGCTGAAGCACGTCTGAAAACGCTGTCCTTAAAGCGTTATTTGCCCCTACTCAAGTGAATTCAGTAAGCTGATAGGTTACAGGCAAATTGCTTCTAGGATACGACGAGCCTGGTGTGGGTCTGCGTTCAGTAAACACGAAGGCCCACCTATTAGAATTCAATTACACAATTTCTGGCAGTATTACAATATAGAGGAAAATCCCAAAAGAAAGAAAAAGAAAGAGAAAAAGTTTCTTTGGATTAAGACCACTGCACTAGTCAGTACTTCAGTCACTGGTTCAATTGAACCGTTCTAGACCACACCGTTGGTCTGTTCTTTTAGTAAAGGTTTTACCCTTACTGTCTTGTTGGAACTATTGGAGTATAGGAGAGGAGTAATGGGCTGTCTCAATTCGTATGTGTCTGCTGTAGTGGGTTTTGAGATAGATTGGAAACCTATCCAGGCCCTCCTTTTATAGGCTATGGTGGCTGGGGATTATGGTCCAGGGAAATAAATCCCATGACCGTTTTCTAGCTGTTGGAGAAAACTAGCCGTTTTATGGCCGTTTTCTGGCTGTTGTGCATGGGCCATAAAGCTGCTGCATGCTGACTGTTGTGAGATAGCAGTTAGCCATTTTCTAGCTGTTGGGCCAGTCATGCAGCAGTTACAGCTGGACCCTTCACTAATGGCACAACTGTTACAGATCTGTTGCAACAACTCTATTTTCCAGCTCTCTATATAATTAGAGGGACTCTCATTCAGTCCTTTAGATTTTCGTCCAGCCAACCATCTGCCTTAGCCACTAATCGCACACGTCTCGCTCCGGTTCGCGAAGGGAGAGACCCTCTGCGACACGTGCGAAGTGCAAAGTGCGCCACTAGCGCCTCTACAACCACATTACCTCACATGCCCACGCCCTCGCATCGAGCCCGTGCCCGTGCCCGAGACCGAGACCGAGACCGAGACCGAGACCGAGACCAAGCCCGAGCGCGAGCACACGCGCGGGTGTTCCAGTGCGTCCATAGTCCACGGACTAGGTAGGTAAATATTATAATACTCCACTATTATCATTTAAACCTCAAATTTTTCTGTTCCCTTTCCCATGTGGGACTATTCCCAAAAACCCACAAAACGGTATTTTTCAAAACTTTTCATAATATATATATATATAATATATATATATATATATATATATATAATATTTTATTTAAAATATATTTAAAAATCAATATTTTTGCAACAAAAAGCAAAACAGTGGGTGGTCCAAATTCTAAGGGAAAACGTTATTGTCTTAGAGTAATTTCTTGCCCTAGTTCACTCAGCGATTTAGCGGGTCCACGTTGCCATGCCATAATTTTAAAAGTCAGATCTCGGGTCTCAACTCAGCTATAAAAGTCGGTAACTCAGGTCACAACTCGGCTGTATAAGTCAGCAACTCAGGTCTCTACGAGGCTACGCTGTAGCTGTAGGTTGGGTTGTGTTATATCATATTCCTGACCATTTCGAGAAAAGTCAATAGAGATGTCATATGTGGCGTTACACTGGAGAGATAGAGGTGTAGAAAAATATTTTATGAAATACTCCAAGCGTTTTTTAGAATCATAATTGGTATCAATTTAATACTACACGTCATTAGATGACCAACAACATACTGCGGCCAAGAAAATAAAAGCTTGGTGTGCAGTTGAAGAGAAAGAAGTGACTGAAAAGAACAAAGGTTAGCCGAGAGAAGATGAACAGTAAAAAAGAAAAATGTAACAAGAAAAAGATTTAGATGGTGACTCTTCGATTGCTATAATTGTCCAATAAAAAAGAAAAATGTTTGAAGAATAACTACGAAAAAAGTATATAAATAGCAGGAAGATTAACAGATCACAGACACACAATTAAATCAAACAAACACATCAAAAAAATCAAATTTATCTTATTTTAGTAGCTCTATATCAAGAGTAGTGATAATCTTTATTTGTAATCTAATTCTATGCTCATATGCTGGACTAATCCTTATCAAATACTAGTTATTTCAAAAGAAGCATTCTTGTAGTCGCTCTTTCGTGACTGATTGTAAGTATTTCCTTTTGTTTGATTACATTAGTATACTAAAAAAGTCATTTCTTGTGAAAATCAAGACACAACTCATCTTTAGAGGAAGAGTCCTCTCCTTTGACTATTGTTTGATCATTAAAAATATTCTGTGAGTGGTTGACTAGGCGACCGATCTCATATTCTGGTAATATATTATCAAGTTAGATGTATCTGCCTATTTCGACGCCTAGGGTGAAGTTGATTGGTTTAAATTGAGCTACTATATCGATTCTGACACACTCGCACATACCATACGTGACAAAAAACAAACCGAGTGCCAATTTTTGGCATGTCCGGTGGGACTCTAATTATAAGTATACTTACCAATGTAGTAATTTTACGGAATCAACAGCCGAAGAGGTGGTTGTAAGCTTTGCAGCTATTAATGTTATTGCAGCTAATAAACCTCCTGCCTAGGAGGAAGAGTTGCAAGTGCAACAAGTACTCGAGTAAGTGAACATACCACCAAATCTGGTGCTTGTTTGACCAAATCCAGATAGAGCATCGACATCTCGAGTTGAACCCCTTCAAATTATGTCAACCGGGATGGTTGATATGTAAAGGGGCATTCAACACATTGTGAAATTATTACGTATTCAGGCTAAATAGTCACGAGCTCAGAATAAAACCTTTAATAGATGGATGGTTAACCACACTGAGAGTATGAACCAGTTGATGGCTATGTTTGCTGAAAGGGCACCTGTCGTGCCTTAGCAATATGTTGACGCTAGTTCAGTTAGAAATTTGACACTAGTATTTCCAGTACAATTAGTACCATAGGCATCTCCTCCACGACGAAATACACATCCTACCCCTGCTCTATTTCAAAACGTGCAAACTTCACCACCACCTATGGATTTCATGCAGCATGAACATGAGAACTGTAATTTTGTCCTTGAAGCAAGGAATTAAGGGATACTCAGGGATAACTATTGCCCAAAAACTAACCTTATAATGAGGAGTAGTACCTGGCTGGTCTAGAGCCACCTCTAATCGTTGAGCTACAATATTGGGACTGTAATCAAATTGTACAGCTAATCCAAGAGGTAGTATGCCAAGTTCTCGGCCGAATTACTATTCAAGTGTATCACAAACCTCATCCTGATTGGGTAGACCGACAATATCCATTGCCGAGGAATTATCTTCATGATTTTATACTATTTACAGATGATACTAGTCAATCAACCATAAAATATATGGGTCGTTTTACTATACAGTGTGAGGAATTGACCAACAACGATTATTATAAATTACAATTATTCAGTCATTCACTCGCTGTGGTAGCTTTTACTTGGGATTATAATCTATTACCAAATTCCATATAAGCCTGATAGAAAATGGAAGAGAAGTTTTATGCTCAGTTCTTTTATAAGGACATGAAAATTTTCATTGCTGATCTTAGACGATTCCGGCAGTTGTTCGAAGAATAGATCAAAAATTAAATTGCTCAATTTAAAAGAGAAAAAAGTCGATGCAAGGTAGTCACGACCGAGACAAAATTCATTCAATTGGCCCACAATGATCTTGATTTTAAACTTCAAAAGAAGTTATCAGAACAAAATTTACAAATTTTTATAATCTAAATAAAAATATATCTTTATATGAGGTTTCAAGAGGCGATACGGCAGAAGAATTCGTCAGTAAGAACATATTATTATGATCCTAACTATGCTATCACAGTGATCGAAGTAGTGACCAAATAACCATTTGTCAGTTTGAAATTGGTTAAAACAGAGGCAACTATGTCATCCACTCAAAAAGTTTAAAGGACGTATACCTTTGATATTACTCGGGCTAACGAAATCTTTGATATTATGTTGGCCAAGAAATTTATCAAAGTTTCCATCAATCATAAGATACCGACAACCGAAGAATTAAAAGATATTAGTTATTGTAAATGACACAGAACTCGATCTCATTCCATTAACAAGTGTGTTGTTTTTAGGAATATTATCCAAAACAATATTGACCCATGATTGCTAAAGTTTTTCAAAAAAAGATAAAGATGCGATGTTGATCAATATTGACCTATTCCCATTTAATATGAAAATTAACACAACTATAGTTAATTAATCCTTAGAGGTTGGTTTTGCCACGACAAAAAATTGACATTGGATCTCAAAAGGACTAGGCTGGGAAAAGAGATGATGGTAAGAGAACTAGGAAGTCTATGCATATATTCAAGAAGACCAAAGCATATCCAAAGGTGACAGACTCCACTTGCCAAAGGCCGTACTTGTGTAGAATGTGTAAGGCCGATTCGACAAAATAGGTGATCTTATTCACTGAACTGCCGAATAGAACCATCGATCATTCAAAATATTGCGAAAGGTAACTATTTTTATCAATAAAGGTTGAGTCCTGGATAAAGGATGGTTAAACCTCGACCTACTTGAGAGAGAGTTTGAAAAAGGTTGAGTCATCTAATGTTTCTAGTTATACCAGAAGGGATGACATATACTCAAAAACTACGTTGGTAAAAGCAGCAAACAACTAAACAAAGACAATTAGCCATTGTAAGAGGTGAACCTCAAATAAAGGCCATGCGAATGTAGTCAAGGCTGACAATTCCAAGGCCAGAAGAAGAACAAATAGTGGTAAATATGGCTAAACTGTATGTGGGAGCTGAGTCAGCCGAGATTGGGCAAAATTCTGAAAAGGAAGGCATGGACATTGAAGGATCAACTAAATACTTCAACGATGAATGTTTTTTCAGATAATTTTTTGATTGAGGAATTGTTTACAAAAGCAACGTCATTAGGACAAACTTTATCCAAACTTAATGAGGATATTGGGTCAGAAACAACAAATGAGACTAACAAGCAAACAAATTCGGAGACACCTAAGGAGCAATGTTCGAATTTGGTATTACGGTTTGGGTCCTTTCCACCAATTGTATTAGATTGCGATATAATACTTACTCTACCATTGAATTTTCAAGCTAAACCGTCGCAACCAAACAAGATGGAAGGAGATGTGAAGGAGCTTGGTCCTCCCATGATCATATAACACAGTTCATTTGATTTAAAAGAGGACACAAAAAATGTGTCATCCGTTTTGGTTGAACCAAGGCCACCTTTTGAAAAGATGGTAATTGAAAGGACGATTTATATCATGACCCAATATTTGAAGCCATCGTATATTTCTATACACTTGGAGGGTTGCGCAGTCACTATGGTCTTGGTCGATAGTGGTGCAGCTGTAAATATCCTTCGATGAGGATAATGGCCAACTTGGAAAGACTCAAGATGATTTGATATCGACTGATATCAGGATTAGTAATTTTGTTAGAGGGGTGACATAAGCGCATGGTGTTTGCCTGTCAAATTAATGGTGGAAACCAAGGTGTTGGCCGCCTGCTTTGTGGTCGACACTTCATTAAATTACAATATTTTACTAGAGAGATACTGGATTAATTCTTTTTCGTGTATTCCGTTATCGCTACACCAATTTATGATTTTTTGGAATTAAGACGAAGTAAAATTAGTTTTGACCGACAAGAAACCATTCTTAGGAATGTCCAATGCAGATGAAGCTTATTTCTAT
Organism: Magnolia officinalis; assembly: GCA_021015155.1. Taxonomy (NCBI): domain Eukaryota; kingdom Viridiplantae; phylum Streptophyta; class Magnoliopsida; order Magnoliales; family Magnoliaceae; genus Magnolia; species Magnolia officinalis. The sequence continues at coordinate 73,523,250 of JAJHSJ010000003.1, forward strand.
GAAAATGAAATCGGGCCAATACGATTTACAGGATGAGATAAAAATGGTAAACCAACTAGATAAACGTTAGAATTAACCCAGATAACATCATATATGATATTGCCACCATGATATGACTGCATGATGAGTTTTCAAAGGGTATAATTCTCTTTCGTGCAACTACGAGTTGTACCATATAAGAAATTTTATGATGACTTAAACATCGGTTAAGGTCGAATTCATGGCCATATTAAGGTAGCTCGATGAGAGTTTGCAGAGATATGATAACGGATACTTTATTGATATGACTAAAATAGCATTGCCAACCAATTAAATAGCTGAAGATGGTATTGATATGAAGGATTTAAAGCAAGCTCTAAGAAAATTGGATGATTCTCAAGCTTAGGTCCAAGATCCTTTAGTTGAAGTAAATTTGGGAACAGATCAACATCCTAAACTTACTTTCATCAGCGGACTATTGGACTCACAGATCCAAGTCAAACTTACTAAGTTACTCAAAGAGCTCACTTATTGCTTTGCATTAGATAATCATGAGTTACCTAGACTAGACCGAAGCTTAGTTAAATATAAGTTACCTATAAAAGACAACTATTGATTGCAAAAACATTTGCCTAGGCTAATGATGACCAAAGTTATCCAAAAAATAAAGGTGGAGATTGAATGACTTTTGAAAGCAGGGTTCATCAAACCCATCAAATATGCTGATTGGATTTCAAACATAGTACCGTTTATTAAGAGAAACGGTAAACTCATAATCTATATTGATTTCAGAAATATAAATCGAGCCACACCAAAAAAATGAGTATCTCATGCCTATGGTCGATTAACTGACCAATTGAGCTGCATGACATTAAATGATTTCTTTTATAGATGACCATTCAATATATAACCAAATAAACATTGTCATTAAGGATGTCTCAAAGATAACTTTTAGACGTCATGAACATATGAAAAATTTTTGTTGGACCGTAATGCTGTTTAGACTTAAGAATGTAAGAGCTACTTATCAAAGAGATATGAATGCCATTTTCCAGACATGATTAGCTGTTTTATGAAAATTTACATGAATGATGTAGTAGTTAAATTGGCTGATCCAGCTGAGCACTTCACTCACTTATGAAGATCATTTGAAAGAATAAGGATTCATAAGCTGAAAATGAACTCTCCTAAATGTGCTTTTAGTATATTGGATGGAAAATTTTTTAAATTTATGGTACATAAATGAGGGATCGAAATTGATCGGCACAAGGCTCGAGCAATAATAAAAGATCGGTTACCGAGAAACAAAACTGAGCTCCAAATGTTTCCTGTCAAAGTCAATTTCATGCGTCGATTCATTTCTATTTGTATAGGAAGAACTAACATATTTTCTCTACTACTAAAGCTGAAACAATGAGATAAGTTCAGATGGGAAGCAGAATGTTAGTTGACTTTTAAAAAACTTAAAGATTATTTCACAAATCCACCAGTGTTAATGTTATCAATCAAAGTTCGACCGCTCAAGTTGTATGTTGCGATTCTTCATAATTGGTTGGCGCTTTATCAGCACAAGATAATAATGATCAAAAGGAATAAACAATTTATTATCTTAGCTGAACATTTTTAAATACTGAAAGGTAGTATACTATTAAAAAAATATGTCATCATTGTACTTTTGGCGACAAAATCACGTCATAATTTATTGGTCGAGTCAGTCAATGTAATTTTGATGACTAATTTAGTTAAATATATGTCAAATCAGCTGATTCTAAATGGCCAAATTGACAAATAGGTTCTAGCATTGTCTAAGTTTGATCTAACATATGTGCCACAAAGGGCAGTAAAAGGGCTTACCATAGCTAATTTCTTTGCTGATCACCTTTCGGACATTGAAAATCAACTTCATTCTGTAGTATTGGACATATATATGATATACTAATCACCCTGAAAACTGATATTTGATGGTTCAAAGACCAACAAAGGATCAGGAGAAGGGATCATCCTGATTAACCAATGTATAAGAAAAATAGGAATTTGCATTACAACTCAAGTTCGATTGCACTAATAATCAAACTGAATATGAGGCCTAGATAATTGGCTTATAAATGTTAGTAGAATTAGGAGATAAGAATATATTGGTAATGGGTGATTCACAATTAGTAATAAACTAATTGGCTGGATTATTCAAGTGCACTAGTATTACTTTGCAACTGTATTATGTTCTTGTGACTCAGTTGTTGAACAAATTTGATGAAGTCGAGTTAATACATATAACTTGAGAAAATAACATTGATGCCAATGAGATGACACAATTGACAGTAGAACTTCAAATTGTTTAGGGTCAAGGTAACAAAATAATAAATTTTCAGAAGAAGTCACTGCTTTCGGTTTTCTAAAGGTGACTTCTTTTAATTTTCCAAAGGGAATCGACTGAGGAAATTTGTCAGGTTTAGACCGAGAGAAGAGGAATAGTCTAAGAGAGAAAATTATAACAAGAGAATGATCTAAATGTCGACTTTGTGATTGACATGATCATTTAATAAAGAAGAAAAACATTCGAAGAATAACTATGGAAGAAGTCTATAAATTTCATGAAGATTTACGAAACACAGACACACAATCAAATCCAAAAAACAAATCAAATAAATTAAATTTATCTTATTTTAGTAGCTCTATTTTAGGAGTATGGTAATCTTTAGTTGTAATAAAAGTTTACGCTTATACGTTGGACTTGATCTTTATCCAATAGAAATAGTTATTTCAAAGGAAGTATTCTTTTAATCTCTCTTTTGTGACCAATTATAAGTGTTTTCTTTTGTTTGATTGCACCGGCATATTGAAAAATCTTTTCTTGTGGGAGGTAAGGCACAACACATATTTGGAGGAAGAACTCTAACCTCATACTATCTATCTCCCCATCATTACAAATATTCTATGAGTAGCTCAGTAGGTGACCGATCTCCTCAAATTTTGATAATATATGTTGGGGATTTGCACAGTGGAATCACATAGATCTAGATCTAGGATAACAATTTGATAGTAACAAGCAAACACAGAAGAACATAAAGATTTAACGTGGAAAACCCTTGCAGGAAAAAACTACGGCACAAAGCGACAAAAATCCATTATGAAAAGAAATTACAAGAGAGAGGACTTACCCGATTCGAGCAATCTCGAATCTCACCCTTGCTACACCCTTTGATAACCTTACAACCCTTTAGAAAGCTTTAGAATACCCTTGAATATATACCTCCCAATCCCGCATACACCCCTTTATATAAGTTTAGAAAGAGGTAGACTTGGAATAGGAAACAAAAATCGCAAAATCTGCGTTTTTGCAGAAAATCTACATAACATCTTCGATATCATCGAAGGTCCATCGATGTCATCGAAGATGGACTAAAACTGTCCAGCGACCAGGGGTGAAAATTCTGTGAATTATTGATGGCATCGAGCAACCGTTGATGTCATCAACGACTGGCTTCGATGTCATCGAAACCCTGTCGATATCATCGATAAACCACTAGACAAATTTAAGACATCTGTCTATAACAATCTCCACCATGTCTTCAATCTTCATCCATGTAGCTTCTTGTCCCCTTCTCTTATTTCTGCATTGCATCATAGCTCCAATCAATGCTTCTTGTGCACACTCCGTCCTTCTTTTACGCCATGGCCAAGCCCAGAGAAGTTGCACGAAACTTGAACTTTTCTGTAGGAACGACCTCGGTGAGCATGTTTGTTGGATTCACGCTGGTGTGAATCTTTTCCAATGTGACGCCTCATTCCTCCAGCACCTGTCGGATAAAGTGGTGACGAACATCAATGTGTTTAGTACGTGAGTGATAAATAAAATTTTTAGCCAAATTGATAGCGCTCTCGCTATCACAGTTAACCGGCACGGCCTCCTGCTGAAGTCCCAACTGATTTATCATGCCTCTGAGCCAAACACCTTCTTTAAACGCTTCTGTCACTACCATATATTCTGCTTCGGTCGTAGAAAGAACAACCGAAGCTTCAACATCCAACTGAGTGCTCCACCCGATAGTGCAAACGAGTATCTTGAAGTAGACTTCCTAGAATGTATACTGCCTGCGTAGTCAGAATCCATATACCCTACCAACTTTATCCCCGTTTTCTCAAAAGTTAAGACGTAGTCTTTTGTACTTCGAATGTATCGAAGTAGCCATTTCACCGCTTCCCAATGTTGCTTGCTAAGGTTTGACATGTATCTGCTCACAACACCGATTGCCTGTGAAATATCTGGTCTTGTACAGACCATGACATACATTAAACTGCCAACTGCATTCGAATAGGGCACATGAGACATAACCTGTTTTTCCTCATTTGATTTAGAACATCGTTCTGAGGAAAGCTTGAAGTGAACTGCGTGGGGAACGCTCACCGGCTTTGTCTGATCCATCCCATACTTGATCAATACCTTTTCAAGGTATTCTACTTGTGATAACCAAAGCTTGCTCCTCTTCCTGTCTCTATGAATATCTATGCCAAGAACTCTCTTTGCAGCCCCCAAATCTTTCATCTCAAATGTCCCTGATAACTGAGTCTTCAGTACATTGATTTTAGACATATCATGACAAACGATCAACATATCATCATCATATAATACTAGGATGATGAATTTTTCATCACTCAGTGTCTTGTAATAGACAAAGTGATCGTATTCACTCCGAGTAAATTTCTGACTCACCATGAAAGAATCAAATTTTTTATACCACTGCCTATGCGATCGTTTCAAGCCATACAACGACCTCGTTAATTTGCAAACCTTTTCTCTGCCCCTTTAACTTCGTACCCCTCTGGTTTCTTCATGTAGATCTGCTCTTCCAATTTTTCGTGCAGAAATGCAGTCTTCACATCCATCTGTTCCAGCTTGAGATCGTATTGGGCAACCAATGCTAACACGAATCTGATAGATACTTGCTTTACCACCAGCGCGAATATTTCTGTGAAGTCGATTCCTTCTCTCTGAGCATAACCCTTCGCTACCAACTTTTCTTTGTATCTATCCTGTTTCCTTTTGAATAACTACTTGCATCTGATCATTTTTGGCCCACAAGAAGCTCCACCAACTCCCATGTGTGATTTTTGTGCAACGAGTCCATCTCATCGTCCATAGCCGCCTTCCACTTTTCTACATCAGGCTCATCAAGAGCCTCCTGAATAGTAGATGGGTCCCCCTCATCTGTAATGAGGGCATATGCAATATTAGAGTCGTCCCTGTATCTTGTCGATAACCTGCGATCACGCGGTGGGTTCCTTCTCACAGGTGGCTGTTCCACCTGATCTTGTACCTCTGTTTTCGCATCTGTCTCTGCCTGAGTATCATCTGTGTCAATCTGGACGTCTACGGTCACCATTTCTGGTTCCTCTTGCTCCCTTTGATCACTCTTACGAAATAGAGAGCTTTCATCGAATCTGACGTCTCGGCTAGTGATGACTTTGTGTGTGACCTTGTCGAATAACATGTAACCTTTCACACTAATGCCATAGCCAACAAAGATATACTTTTTGGCTGTATGGTCTAGCTTAATTATCTCTCTCAATTGACGGTACATGAGAGTAAGCCTCATAACCAAATATGCGTAGGACTGAGTAGTCGATTTTCTGACCACTCTATACTTCCTCTGGGATTTTACATTCAATTGTTGTTGAAGGAGATCAGTTCACCAAATAACAAGCTGTGTTAACGGCCTTTGTCCATAGGTCCCTGCCCAATGCAACATTACTTAACATGCATCTGGCCCTCTCCAGGAGAGTCCGATTCATTCGCTCAGCCACACCGTTTTGCTCTGGCGTGTGGCTCACTGTGTTGTGTCTGATGATCTTTTCATAATTGCAATACTCATTAAACTCAGTGGAAGTAAATTCTCCACTATTGTCAGTCCTTAAAACCTTTATTTTTCACCCCGACTGTTTTTCCACCATTGCCTTCCATTGTTTGAATAAGGTGAAAACTTCGAATTTACGTTTCATGAAGTAAACCCAAACTTTCCTGAAGTAGTCGTCAATGAATGAAACAAACCATGATGACCCTCCAATGGAAACTTCTGGCGATGACCCCCATACATCAGAGTGCACATAATCAAGCACTCCCTTACAAACATGTTTTCCAGATTTAAAAGACAATCTAGATTGTTTACCATATATACAATGCTCGCATATATCTAAATCAGAATTTTTAAAAGCTAGAATCAAACATCGATCAGAAAGTACCTTCATGCCTCGCTCGCTCATGTGGCCTAGACGAGTATGCCACATACGTAGAGACGTGAAGTCTGCAATAGCTGCTGCCGCTCCACCTGCTGAAGTGTTCCCAATCAACCTGTAAAGGTTTCCGTGCCTCTACGCTCTCATAACCATGAGTGCCCCTTTTGAAACTTTAAGGACACCATAATATTGGTGAACTTGCACACTATAGCCTCGAGTGCACCAAGAGAAATCAGACTTTTCTCCATATCAGGAACGTGCCTGACGTCAGTCAAGGTACGCTCCATCCCATCAAACATCCTGATGCTCACCGTGCCAATAGCCATAACATTACAGGCATTTTCATTGCCCATAAAAACCTGTCTGCCATTACATTCCTTGTAGCTGGTAAACCAACTCTGATGAGGAGTCATGTGATAAGATGTTCCTGTGTCAAGTATCCACTCGTCTTTATGATTGTTATGTAAGTGACCAATCATGTAAACAGACAGAACATCACCACCACTTGATTCTTCATCGAATGTGACCACATTGGCCTCCTTGAAAGAAGCTGCTGAATTTTCTTTCTTCATTTTAGGATTTCTACAATCCTTCTTCATGTGTCCAGACAACCCACAATTCCATCACTTTAATTTTCCTTTGCCCTTGTCCTTGGATTTGGATCTAGGTCTTGAGGACCCTGTACCTCGCTCAGAATTTCTGCCCCTCGTAATCAGTGCATCGGAAGATGCCCCCATATCCCCGTTTAGCTTTCTCATAACCTTCCCTTGAATGGTTGAGATAACGGTGTCAACACTTAGGGTTTTATTTACGGTGCACATCGTGTCCCTGAAAGACTCATATGATGCAGGAAGAGAATTCAACAATATACATGCCTGTTCCTCATCTTTGACCACTTCCTCCATATCCAACAATTTGCACATCAATTTATTAAAGTTGCTGATATGGGCTTCTAGATCTCCACCCTCTGTCATCTTGAAGGTATAACACTGTAGCTTCAAGTGTAGGCGATTTTCAGAGGACTTCTTTGCATAAATGTTCTCTAACTTCGCCCACAAACTAGCCGCAGTTTTCTCCCTCAAAACATTATAGAGAACCTCATCCGTGAGACATAAACGGATAGAGGCTAAAGAATTACTATCAAGGTTTTTCCATTCATCATCTTTCATGGTAGATTTTCGCTCCTCAAGAGCCTTAATCTCGCATTGATTGGTTAACAGACTAATCATCTTAACCTTCCATAACTCAAAATTATTTTTGCCTGAGTACTTCTCAATATCAAACTTGCCGTTTCCCATTATTACTAATCATGCAGATTCAGATCTGTGCCCCAACGATTGCTCTGATACCACTTGTTGGGGATTTGCACTGTGGAATCACACAGATCTAGATCTAGGATAACAATTCAATAGTAATAAGCAAACAAAGAAGAATATAAAGATTTAATGTGGAAAACCCTTGCGGGAAAAAACCACGGCACAAAGCGACAGAAATCCACTATGAAAAGAAATTACAAGAGAGAGGACTTACCTGATTCGAGCAACCTCGAATCTCACCCTTACTACACCCTTTTATAACCCTAGAACCCTTTAGAAAGCTTTAGAATACCCTTGAATACCTCTCAATCCCGCATACACCCCTTTATATAAGTTTAGAAAGAAGTAGACTCGGAATAGAAAACAAAAATCGCAAAATTCGTGTTTCCACAGAAAATTTACGTAACATCTTCGATATCATTGAAGGTCCATCGATGTCATCGAAGAAGGACCAAAACTGTCCAACGACTAGGGGTGAAAATTCTGTGAATTATCGATGGCATCGAGCAATCGTCGATGTCATCGAAATCCTGCACCAGACAGATTTAAGACATCTGTCTATAACAATATATTGTCAAGTTAGACATATTGCTTATTTCAATGCTTGAGTAGCACGCCTAGGGGTGCACATCGAACCGGTAGAACCGTGAAACCGGACTTTAACGACCAAATGATCCGATTTAGTACGGTTCTAGAGTGCACCGGTTCCAGTTTCAAGAATCAAAGAACCGATTACAACGGTTCGGTTCTCGGTTTGGGGGTATATAGAACCGAACTGAACCATGAACCAATCCCTAGAACCGAACCGTGGATCCGAACCGGGGAACCGAGTAGTGGAACCAAACCTAGAACTAAACTTGGAACCAAATCAGGAACCCTTTGATTGTTTCCATATTTAACTCATGATTTATAGTTTAGAATGCACTATTTGATTGTTTCCATAAATGTATTTTTGCACACCTTATACAATATCTAAACCATTCATCAAATGGATCACAACACGAATGGACATGGGCTAGATTATAAAATAAAACATGCAATTGGGCTGAATTATAAAAAGCCCAGAACCGTGGAACCGATCCGGAACCGAACTGGTTTTAACGGTCCGGTTCCAGTTCGGTTATACGGTGCTAACGGTCCGGTTCCGGTTCCGAATATCCTAGATCCATTAGGAACGGTTTGGTTCCGGTTTCACCCCAAAATTGGATGGAACCGACTCGTGTGCATCCCTAAGCATGCCTACACACCATAGGTAACAAAAAACAAACGATTGCCAACAAATTGTTCTGTAAACTTAGATTTGCAAAAGGCTTTGGACCTTGACCTAGCTGACTCGACGACTTGAACCAAGTCTTTCAGTTAGCAGAGAGGAGGGACTTGATACCATGACCTTTAAAGAAAACATTTACAATGTATGTACAAAGGGAGTAATAGCAAATTCGAATTCAAATAATAATAATAAAAAAAAAAATCGATTCATAACATCTCTTAGTTTTCCTATTCGAATGCATCCAAAACGACTCACTTTATAGATGATCCCTTTAAAAGAGGAGGATTCTAGCAAATCCGACTCACTTTAAAGATGATCTCTCTGGAAGAGGGGGATTCTTGCAAATCCTTTCAGTTACTTCGTTCTCTATTTATGCTCACAAGAATTTTGAGGAAAAGAATTTTCTTTCCAACGAGGTGAAAAAATATGTCAATGGGACGGTTCTACATATTTGTAATAAAGGTCTCAAGTCCAACCCACTAGACCACCACTTACCATCAACCCAGCTGATAACTTCCAACCTAATAAGTGCATGCACCATCCAATCCGTTTGATAGGTCAGACCCACCTTAAGGACAACCTTACACAAAATTCAGCCATATTCCCATATCGAGTGGACCACATTTGTAAATTTTTATTTATCAATTGTCAGACATTGTTTAGTATGTTGTGTCCCAGCTGATCAGTATATATATTTTTTTTTCGTTAGGTGATCCTCCCGGTGGGGCCAACCTACCAAAAGTGCACTTAACGGCTTGAAAGTTAGTTGCTGGGTAGAGCTTAAATTGTGGTGCAGCCACTTGAACTTGACCTCTCCTTTTTTAAATATAGTTATTTAATTATTAAATATCAAGTCCGGGCAAGTAAAGACTCAGTCCGAGTCCTCTGAGTGGCCCAGCTGGATATGGACTCCAAGTTTCTTGTTTTTGAGCAATGTACCATACTTTTATGCCACGTGTATTTTTAAGAGAGCCCACTAATTTTTAAAATGGTGCAAAACTAACGTAATAGATTAGGCCAGACCCGACAGAAAGTAATGGGCACTTCACATGGTTTTGGATATTCATCGATGAATCACCACTGAAATTATTGGCATACATATGTTGTATTGATACTGCATGTGATGGCGATTGACTGATGGTGAAATGGACGCCTTTAAATGTGGGCCCGTTCGGATCCTTTTCGCATTCAAACGAGAGCATGTGCCACTGGAAAGCAGCCCACGTGATCTTGAATGCAGCCCACTGTACATTTTAATGGGACGTGGAGTAGCGAGAATGGCTACTGAAGTGACGTCACCAAGTTTTGTGGGTCCCACCATGATGTATGTTTTGTATCCACACCGTCCATCCATTTGGAGAGACCATTTCAGGGCATGATCCAAAGAATGAGTCGGGTCCAAATCTCTGGTTAACTTATGAACAAGTTGGATCTCAAATAAACATCACGGTGGACCGTAGGAAGATTTCAACGGTGGGCGTCACGATCTACTGTTTTCTATGGTGGGTCCACTATAGTTTTGGATCTGCCTCATTCTTTAAATAATTTCCTAAAATGATCTCTCCAAATGTATGGACGGTGTGGATATAATACATACATCGTGGTATAAATAATTTTTTAAAATGATCTCTCCAAATGTATGGACGGTGTGGATATAACACGTACATCTTGGTGGGACCACAACACTTGGTGACGTCTCGCTATTCAGCCTGTCAGTAGCTAATCCGCGTCCTGCTGATTGTGCATGGAGAGTTGGTGCGTACATAAATGTCCCAACATCCAACACTGGACGGTGGAAACCATTCCATGCATTTCAAAATGGACTTACGAATATTCAAATCTTAAAATGCTTATAGATTCCAACCAACAGTGGTTTGTTGGACGTTGAAATCATGCTCAGAGAGAGATTTAGGCCATTCTTGTGAAGAAAGATTGGCATAGGAGTTGCTGAGTATTTGTGTGAGATACAGACCGTTCATCAGGTGTGGCCTTTGATCATCCCTAGAAAGAAACTCAGACTGGTCATTACGATTGAGGGAGCCCCTTTGTGGATGGCTTTTGCAGAAGCCTCGGTCAAACAAATAGAGCGAGCGAAGGTTGCTTTTCTCACTAATTGATTGGATCTGGTTCATTCATTGTCCCATTCATAAATCAATCTGGTTTGCTCATCAAGTAGGCCATGCACATGCATGAAAATGATGGATTATTAGAAAGAAAAAATGGGAGTATACAAGTGTGGCCTTCTTGATGAGTGGCCGGACTGCCCTAATTTTTTGGGCCAGGGCACATTTTTGGTGGCCTCACCTGATGAACGCCTCGGACTTGCACACGTGCTATGAATTGCACTTCAGCCTTTTCTCACGTGACTTGTTTTGGCATTTCTTATTAGAAATGATACGCTAAGAGTCTGTTTGCATACTACCAAATAACTATATTTTTTTTAAAAAAATTTAAGTTAACAAGTGACTTTTCTTAAATAAGTTATCTTGGTTATTAAACTTAAATAAATAACTTTTTTAAAAAAGTAATTTATTTTTATAAGTTATTTTTTTTCATTGCTTTTCAACTTTCAAAAGTAATTTGTTTTTAATTTGTTTTCTTCATTTTCACCTGTGGCACGACAACTTTGAAAATTATTTAATGGAATACACTTTCTGTGACCATAAACCCCTTTTAAGTTCATGAGATCGGAAATTCATCCTAAGTAAATGATCTAGTGGGCCCCACATGATGATGGCCCATACCGAGGTGGCCCGACATGATGGTCGATCCACATCAAAGGTCCACTCCTAATGATGAATGGCCACATCGCAAGCCCCACATGATGGGCAACCCACATTGAAGTGGGGCCCACATGATGGGCAACCCACATCAAAGGTGGGCTCCACATAATGGGCAATTAATAATGGTGGGCTGCACATAATGGATGATCCACAACAAGGTGGGCCTCACATGATGGACAGTCCCCGCATGATGGCGCATGATGGATGGCCCACATTGGAGGTGGGTCCACATCAAAGGTGGGCTCTACATGATGGACTGGATATTGAAAATGGACCCCACATGATGGACAATAACATCGATGGTGTGCCCCACATGATAGGTGACTAACATCAAAGGTGGGCTTTACCTAATGAACTATGCACATTAGAGGTCAACCCATAATGATGAATGATCCACAACCAAAGTGGGCCCTACATGATGGATGGCCCACATCAACGGTTGAGCCCACACAATGAACGATCCACATCAAAGGTTGGCCCCACATGATGGACAGTGGATATTAAGGGACTAAAAACAAACTTTCAGAATAATAACTTATGATATTGGCAACCAAATATCATTTTTTACTTTTTGGATGATAAATATGTTATTTACCAAACATGTTCATCCACTGATTAAGTAGAAACTAAAATAAACTACTCATGGCATAAGTATCTTATCAAAAGAAACTTATAATCCAAACACCCCCAGGGATCTTGACCAAGAACACCAGCTCGAGAATTCACCAGCCTGTTTTTATCAAAAAGATGTACGTGGCATGTTACTGTATTAAGTTGTAGAAGTAACAAGAGGTTTGCTACCCTGCGCATGTGCACTAAAGCACGCATGCCAATATAGCATAGGTGGTGCAAGATCCGAACTTTTCATTAGGTGGGTCACACTATTACGATCTTAGGGCCAAAAAATCATTGTTTCACACCTGAGTGGGCTACAGGTTATCAAACAAATGGATGGCTCGGAAACAAAAATCATTTGTCCCTTTTCTGGTCCACTTGAGGAGTGAAACGACCCACTTCTTTAGCCAGAAGGTACAATCAATGGAGCCCACGATGGAAATCTTGGATTCTGTACACGTGTCCATGTGTACTTAGCTGACCTTATATATATAACATGTTGGCTCTATGTTCATTGCATTATTTATAATGGCTAATTAGCTGGAGGGAAAGATATGGTTACACACGAGTGTATATTACATGCAAAGAGAAAGAAACGGGTGCTGAATGGTTTTCACGGTAGCTATCTATCCTTGCCCTTTCCCGTGTTGTAATCCATTTCAACTCTAATGTGCCTTATTATTATTATTATTATTAATTTTTAGCTGATGTCCTAACATGAGTCAACCTAAGAAATGAATAGAGGAAACGTAATGCATCTATCATGGAAGACTTCAGATAGCGTTTATCAGATGGCCCCCTTACTAATATGCTTAGTGTGTGGTCTGTACTCAAAGAAAAGGTGAGTGGATGCAAACTACTTGTAAAAAGGATTTGCATGGGTAAGAATGACCTTCGGACCACAAAAGAAAAAAAAAATCAAAACCTTAACATCTTTTCTGATTATCATGGCGTGGTTAAAATTGTTAAACACTTGTTGTAAGTAAAAGCTTAGCTGTTTTGTGGCTTTTTGTAAGTGAAATTTAAGTTGCATGTTGCATAGTAACAATATTCTTAACTCCTAATATACATCTTAATTAACTTTATATACAATGCTTTCCTCTCTTTTTATTTTTTTCACACGTACTCATAAACCCCACACACGGCCACCCACTCAAACCACAATGGGTGCTCAAACCTATAATCTTATGTTGAAACTCTTGTGAGTCTACCACTGAGCGATAGGGCACTAAGCCCTATGGCTCGGTGCTAGACTCGCAAGAGTTATTTAAAATGTCTTCCCATGTCCTCTCAATGTTCAAAGTTATTTATCCTAAAAAAAATTATATCAAATGCTTATTGTATTATATAAATATAAACTTAAATTGCGGATGTGAAGTCATGTTCTGACAATCCAGACCGTATATTTGAGGGTCTCATCATCGATACCCAAATAGACTGTCATGTTAACATATTTCAACTCTACTGTAATTTAACTTTCTTCATTGTGCATGCGTCTATTTAATAATTATTTTACAAGTAATGCTAAAAAGTTTAAGATATTTCAATCTTGAAAATTTTAAGATAGCCACTTTATATACTACGTATCTCATCAAATTAACGGTTTGGATTAGAAACGTTGATCCCAAATCAACAACTATAGTCTAGACAAATCCCTTGACACTAGGCCCGGTATATCTAATGGAAATACATGTATTGTAGTTGTAGATACCCACCCAAATCAATGATGTTATAGATCATATGGAATTGCAAGGACCGTGCAGTGCATTGGATATGGAGATCTCAAGGACTATAGGGCGTACCTAGTTGGGACGCCATTGCTGCTGTAAGTTGTTGGAGTCTTCCTCTCCTTACACCCTTTAGAGAAGCTGTGATGAAGCTGTAACTTTTGTTAGTGGTGTTGGATTGGGGACCTAGCCTAGTTTTATAGTTGCAGAGGGCAGACGAGTTTGAAACCCATCAAAACTCCTCTCCCTATGGCTCTACACGAATTTGACAATCCTAGGTCCTTTAAAACATTGTGTGTGTGTATATCATAATTGTAGTACTCCACCCCTTACACAAAATTTTGAATGTATCATAACTTAGTGGGGCCCACTGGTATACCCGATCACATTATCCAACCCTTAGGACAATCCAGACCGCTGATCAATAAGGCCCACCTTATAGACTTCTTACAAATGATACCACTCTTGACTCACTGGCCAACTTCTTGATAAAACAACACTCCAAGCCCAAGTCCACCATCCAACCCCTTGGCAAATTTAGAGATCACAAACCCCTGGCCAGAAAAATAGGACTCCTAGGTTTGCTACTAGAATTTACTATCCCAACACTTGATAAAATTGCACCAACCTATTTAAGGGACCATTGAAACTCCTTCCAACAAGATCAGTAGGCCAAGAATCCCTTCCGTAAGAAGATCAACGTGTTGGATCTCCCGATCATTGATTGTTTAAATAAAAAATACACGAGTTGAAAAAATAGAAGGAAAAACATTAGTGCTACCTCAAAATGGAGAAACTAAGACCATCAGCCCGGCGCTGGCCGACATCCACTTAGCACTGCAACTTTCCGTTATCATGAGATCTTAATTCCCCCATATGGATCTTGTGTAATAGATTGATGCCATGTGTCAGTCGGCTTATGGATGACCAAAGGTTTCTAAGCCTATAAATTTACCCCTGGCCATCGACTAATGGGGAAAGGGACAATGGGCAGACAATAACAAAAGATTATTAGAAGGAGAGACAGTGATAATTGAAAAGGTCTTTTAGATTTGTAAGTGTTTCTTGTACACAACAGATGATAGAAGAAAACGATAATGAAATGATCAGATCTATCGGGTTCAAGGTTTGACTTGAATAGTCAATTTCTCAAGACAGATTTGTTATCCTTTTTCTGGAAGTTTTAGCAAGTGCAAACGAAGGAAATTTGCAAATTGTCTTCAGGATACAATAATCTCTCAATCAGATTTTCAACACGAAAATTTGCACATTTAAATGTTGAACAGATCTCTAGTTTTGACACCGATATGCTTTAAGACGTTCAGAAAAAACTCAGCAAGAGATCAGATCGAGAATAATTGCACAAAAGATGATATGATCTTAGGGATTAAGAGTATCTCCTTTTGAATTATAGTATCCAGGATTTATATCAATTGAAAGGTTATGGATTTCTTCCTGAAGAGGTGTTAAAGTGCCTCTTTAAGAAATCCATACTCATTCATAGCAAATAATTGCCTTCCATGAAAGGATATGACCCTTTGTCCTATGGCACTTATTTCTGTACCCATTCAGATAGAAGCAAATATCAAACAGGAAAAACTGTATTCATATAAGCGACACATGACATAGGTGTCACATGTATAATCATGTCACAATTACTCTCAATCAACAAAAAAAAGTAATAAAACATCAAGGTGCCATGCCCAAAAAGTTTGAATCGAGTGCTAAAAAGACTAAGGCTCTCTTAGCTCCTTGCAACAATGCGCACGCGTGAAGTACGCCTAATAAAGTACCAAAAAGTGCCCAAGCAGCCCTATAGCCCACGCCGCACGCGTGGACAATGCTTTTCACCGTCCTTGAGGAGATTTGAACCTTGGTTGCATAAGCAAAAACCTCTTCTCTTACCGACTGGCTATACACACTATTTATGGAAAGTTTAAATAATTAATATATTTATTTACTTTCTAAAAATAACTTTTATTTTTTAAATTTATTTTTATTCTAAAAGACACAACAATCCCCTACAATTTCAAAAATAAAATCAGATTCTAGAACGAATAGCATATCAGTATAAATAGGTGCATAAGTAAAAGTATCTTTTAGATTTGAACATTTACTTTAGTGTATACGTTTCAAAGTTATGTCAAGTACTTAATGACCCATTAATCTTGAACTAAGGACCTTATATGACTCACCGGACACATAACACACATCTATTTATATATAACTGAAGATCTAAAAGTTCACACATTTCTGGCCTTGTGCGTATCCTTATTTCATGAGTATTATAGAGATGATCCTAATCTCTTCAAAAGCGGCCTCACTTCTCTACTCATATAGGTAGATCTATCAAAGATAATTCTACTTAATCTCAGCAAAGTCTGCTTATAGATCTATTAAGAGTTAGTACTCAACTTCTTAAGATATGCAGAAACCAAACACTAGACTTTTAGGAATGAGACTCAAATTTTCTTTTTCTAGTGTATGTTTCAGTCACATACTTGACTTGTTTGTCCCTTTGAACATAGTTTATATTTCAAAACATAGATAGGGTTGCCATCAAGAGTTAAAGTTATATCTTTATGGATCTTAATGTCATTTCTTTAGTGGTTTTCCTTATTTGATCTCTTGATAAACCTTTTGTCAATGGATCTTCTAAGTTCAGGATGGATTTAACATATTCCACTATGATTACTCCATCTCTGAGCAATCATTTAACAAAGTTATGCCTTAAACCTATATTTCTAAACTTACCATTATAAGTCTTACTCATAGCACGACAAAGAGTAGCCTGACTATCACAAAAGATAGATATGACAGGAGTAGGTTTTGGCCAATACGAGATTTCTAACAGTAGGTATCTTAGTCATTCACCTTCTTTATAAGCATTGCCAAGTGCAATAAACTCACTTTCCATTGTAGAGTGAGATATGCACGTTTGTTTCTTAGATGCCCATGATATTGCTCCTCCTCCAAGAGTGAATATCCAACCACTTGTAGATTTAGATTCTGTGTTATCTGCATTCCAGCTTGCATCGTTGTACCCTTTAAGTATAGCGGGATATGATTTATAATGCAGTCCATAGTCTATAGTTCCTCTTACATACTTTAAAACTCTTGAAATCGCATTCCAGTGTACTTGTCCTGGATTACTGGTATACCTGCTTAGCATTCCTACTGTGAATGCTATATCAGGTCTAGTGCAATTCATTGCATACATTAAACTCCCAATAACACTTGCATATTCTTGTTGTGCTTTACATCTACCAGTATTTTAACCAATTTAATACTTGGATCAAATGGGGTTGAATTCGGTTTACCATCATAATAATTAAACTTCTTTAATATTTTTTCTAGGTAATGAGATTGTGTTAAGGTTATTCCATCATTAAGATTATAAATCTTAATACTTAATATTACATCGGCTTTACTCGTATCCTTCATATCAAAGTTGGTACTTAGAAACTTTTTTGTTTTTATCACACAGTCCTCATTTGGTCTAAATATTAGCATATCATCTACATATAGGTAGATAATGATTTGACCTTTAATATATATGCACTTATCTGCTTGGTTTACTCTAAAACCATTAGATTGTACTACTTGATCAAACTACTCATGCCATTGCTTAGGAGCTTGCTTGAGCCCATAAAGAGATCTGACCAGTTTACACACTTTCTTCTTTTGCCCAGGTTGAATAAACCCTTCAGGTTGTTTCATATAGACTTCCTCATCTAGATCACCATTTAATAATGCCGTTTTGACATCCATTCGATGAATTAGCAAGTGGTGAATTACTGCAAGAGCAATTAAAGTCATAATGGTAGATATATGAGCAATAAGAGCATATGTATCGAAAAAATTGATACTTTCCTTTTGTCTAAATCCTTTGGCTACCAATCGAGCTTTAAACTTATTTATGGTTCAATCAAGATTGAAGTTTCTTTTAAAAATTCCCTTACATCTTATACGCTTTGAACCTGGTGGAAGATCAGCCAAACACCAAGTGTTATTTGAGACTATAGAATTCATTTTATCGTCTATGACTTCCCTCCAAAACTATGCATCAGGAGATGAGAGAGCTTCACTAAGTGTTGATGGATCACTTTCAATACTTAGCGGTAGAGTAATCTCCTTTCGTATTTCATTTATATCCCCTTCTATAAGGAACATATAAAAATCTGGGCCAAAAAATGTTTCTTTTCTTGCCCTTTATGATCTTCTTGGTTCATTTCATTCTGAATGAGTGTTAGATTTATCATGAAAGCTATTAGGTTCTTCATTTATTGGTTCTATTATATTTTCATTAACTTGCCTTTTTATATGATTATTTATATAGTTTTTGTATACTGTATTTTTAAAAAATATAGCATTCCTAGACTCTATAATCATGTTTTTGTCAGCAAAAGTAGATTGTTCCAAAACCAAAAATCTATATACGGGACTATTAATCTCATAACCCACAAAGGCACACCTGATTCCTCTAGGACTTAATTTTACTCTCTCAGAATCAATAATTCTGACTTCTACTATACTTCCCCATACTTTGCAGTAATGAAGATATGGTTTCTTATTTTTTCACAATTTATATGAGGAGATGTCCAATTTTTTATGTGGGATAACATTTAAAATACGGTTTGCTGTTAATAATGTTTTCCCCTACAAATTCAGTGGTAATTTAAAATTTAATATCATACAATTGATCATCTCAACTAATGTCCTATTTTTGCGTTCTGCTAGATCACTTTGTTGAGGTGTGTAAAGTGCCGTAAATTCATAGATTATACCGTTTGATTCACAGAATTCATTGAATTCATTAGAAGAGTACTCACCCCATCTATCACTTTTAAGGGCTTTAATCTTTATATTCAACCGATTTTCCACTTCAGCCTTATAAAGCTTAAACTTTTCAAAGGTTTCATCTTTAAATTTTATCAAGTATACATAGGAAAATCTAGTGAAGTCATTGATAAATGTGATAAAATACATTTTTCCTCCATGAGTTAAGGTATTATTTAAATCGCAGATATCGGAATGAATTAACTTCAAGGGTTGTGATTTTCTCATGCTAGTCCCAAATGATTTTCTGGTTATTTTAGAATGGGCACACAAATCACATTTTCCTTCTTGTTGAATTTCATATTTTGGTATAAGTCATAGGATCATCATTCTTTTCATTGAATGATAGTTAACATGACCTAGTCTAGCATGCCATAAAGATATAGAATCCACTATATAAATGGAAACATCATTATTATTATTAATATTCAGTTTAATCATACCATTACATGAATATCCTTTGCCTACAAATATACCATTCTTGGTGATAACCAACTTATCAAACTCAATCATTATTTTAAATCCTCTCTTATTGAGAAGATCGCCTGACACTAGATTTTTAGACATGTTAGGTACATGTAATACATTTGTTAGTGTCAGTCTTTTGCCTGATGTAAACTGAAGCTCGACTATTCCTTTTCCAACAACGTTCGCATGAACGTTATTACCCATCTTTACTTCTTGTCCAGTTGTAATATCTTCATAGGTCTTGAAGATGTTTCGGTCCTTCGATATGTGAATGGTTGCACCAGTATCTAGCCACCATCCACCATCGGATATTACTATGTTAGCTTCAGTAGTCATTGCTATAAGTTGGTCTTCTGTCATGTTAGCCTGAGCTTTTAGTTGTTTCTTCCTGTGTCGACATTCCTTTATGTAGTATCCAGGCTTATTGCAGAAGTGATACTTGCCATTTTTCTTTTCCTTTTTCTTAAACTCTGTATCTTTCTTTGGGGGAATAGATTTGGAGTTCTGAAATTTTGGCTTGTCATACTATATTTGCTTTAGAATGATTTTCGAACCACTTTCTTTCTTGTCTCGGTTTCTGGACTCTTCTTCTATACAAAGATGTCGTTGAAGCCCTTCAAGATTGTACTTCCTCTCATCATGTTTCAGTTTCTTTTTATAATCAAACTATGATGAGGGTAATTTTGCAATTACTACACCGACCAAAAATTCTTCAGGAAGATCTATACCACCAATCTTCAATTCATCAACCAAGTTCTATAGTTCGGTTACTTGAAAGAATTGGCTGGTCATTTTTAAACTTGAAGTGGACATAATTGTCGATCAGAAATTTCTGAATACTGATCTCTTCAGTTTTATATTTTTGATCCAATTTTATCCACAGATCTCTAGCAGAGGATATTTTATAGTACGAATTATAGATAGAATTAGAGAAGGCGTTTAGGATATGACCTTTGCATAGAAAATCATCCTCCTTCCTTTTCTTCCGTTCTTCCTTCACTTGATCTGAGTCGTCTTCTTTTGGCTCGGGTAGAGAAGACATATCATCATCTAGAATGTAAGATAACTTGAGAACAGTCAGAAAGAAAAGCATCTTCTGCTGCCATCTTGAGAAGAATTGACCGTCGAAACGATCCAGTCGTACAAAGTCTTGGTTCATAACTTGAATAAAATGAATTGCCTCCATTGTGAATAAAATCTATCTTGAATGTTAGATTTGTAAGTGTTTCTTGTACACAATAGAGGATAGAAAGAAACGATAATGAAACGATCAGATCTATCGGGTTCAAGGCTCGACTTGAATAGTCAATTTCTCAAGACAGATTTGCTGTCCTTTTTTTTGGAAGTTTCAGCAAGTGCAAACGAAGGAAATCTGTAAATTGTCTTCAGGATACAATAAACTCTCAATCAGATTTTCAACATGAAAATTTGCACATTTAAGTGTTGAACAGATCTCTAGTTTTGACACCGATATTCTTTAAGACGTTCAGAAAAAACTCAGCAAGAGATCAGATCGAGAATAATTGCACAGAAGATGATATGATCTTAGGGATTAAGAGTATCTCCTTTTGAATTATAGTATCCAGGATTTATATCAATTGAAAGGTTATGGATTTCTTCCTGAAGAGGTGTTAAAGTGCCTCTTCAAGAAATCCATACTCATTCACAGCAAATAATTGCCTTCCATGAAAGGACATGACCCTTTGTCCTATGACACTTATTTCTGTACCCATTCAGACAGAAGCAAATATCCAACAGGAAAAACTGTATTCATATAAGCGACACATGACATAGGTGTCACATGTATAATCATGTCACAATTACTCTCAATCAACAAAAAAAAAAGTAATAAAACATCAAGGTGCCATGACCCAAAAAGTTTGAATCGAGTGCTAAAAAGACTAAGGCTCTCTTAGCTCCTTGCGATGATGTGCACGCGCGAAGTGCTAAGTGCGCCTAATAAAACGTCAAAAAGAGCCCAAGCAGCCCTAAAAGCCCACGCCCCGCGCGCTGTGCTTTGCACCGTCCTTGAGGAGATTTGAACCCTGGTTGCATAAGCAAAAACTCATTCTCTTACCGACTGGCTATACACACTATTTATGAAAAGTTTAAATAATTAATATATTTATTTACTTTCTAAAAATAACTTTTATTTTTGAAATTTATTTTTATTCTAAAAAACATAACAAGGTCAGGCCGAGAAAATTATCTAATAGCTACAAAAGTCCTCCCCTTAGCCTAGGCTTTGCCCATATTAAAAGAAAAAAGAAAAAGAAAAAAAAAAGAAAATAAAAAGAAAGAAATTCCATCCCCTAGGAAGTCCCCTAATAACCATTTTACCTATGCCTAAGCTCTATCATGTTTGAAGCTAACAAAGCCAACTCTTCGAGAAGCTCCAATCAAGTCACGAGTAGGGTTAGATTTAGGGACATCAAACCAACTCTTTTTCAACAAAGAAGAGTGTTTGACTTCCCCTTTTCTTACTCACATCTCAATCAAGCTTAACATACGAATTCCACACACCCCTTCATAGCACATTTCATTTCCTATTTTTACTTTATTCTATTTTGCCCACCCAGGACCACTTGGTCTTTTGAAGTAAGGCTAAGATTTCTGTATGTTTCTTTTGCCCATTCGGCTCTCTTGTGGGGTTATGTGAAGCATGACCATATGACTAACTCTCTTTGTAGATACAAGATTTTTCTGAAATTATGCGTCCTTTAAAGTAGAGACCGCAAGTAAGTGCAGACGAGAGAGGATGTCTAACCCCTTCCTCATAACCAAGACCTAGTGCGGACGAGAGAGGGTATCTAACCCCTTCCTCCCTCATAACCAAGACTCATACTCAAGACGCATGCAATACACATGTGTCATTTTGGATGGGGAATCATTCTAAATCCCAAGGCAATCCCATTACACTTGTTGATTGTGGACGCATAACAGTCTAATTGACTAGTGATTGACTCTGGTCTTTCAATCAACTTGGAAACGTTATTGCACAAATAAGGAAACCAAATAGGCCCAGGCAAACCATATACATCCAGCTACTGGCACTCCACATAATACCAATCATACTCTAACACATCAGACCAGTGAAAGCGATTTCCCTCCGCATCACATCAGTAACGCACATGCACTGGGGGAAGGGTGTGTTGGACGTAGGCCAGTGGGGCCCACTGGTGAGCAATCACTAGTGGGTGGGTCCCACGAGTTTTGGCTTATTCCGACCTTTTTTCTCTTCTGTTATATTTCAAATTCAACTTTGAATTTGATTTATGATAGGAGATAGGGATAAGACTGGATGATGTGGCCTTATCCCAATCCTACCCAGACTCTCATTCCTCTAATAGATCTTTTTGAAATACCCGATGTATCTCAGGAAAGTGGGAATTCTGCTTTACAAGACGATGATACTCCTATAGTTCATCAGGACAGTGGGAGGACATCTCAATAGGCTCCTGAGTTACGTCGAAGCGAAAGAGGATTGATTCCCCGAATATACTTCGATATTGAGGGGCAAACATTCTCTTGCGTTGCAGTTGATGATGATGAACCTGATTCGTATCATGATGCATTATTATCTTCTAACTCGGCCGATTGGGTGAATGTTATGGATGAAGAGATCGCTTCTATGGAGAAGAATAAAGTCTGGGAACTTGTTGATTTACCTTCTAATCGCAAAGCGATAGGTAACAAATGGGTAGTAAAGATCAAAGAAAGGCAGATGGTACAGTGGACAAGTATAAAGCACGATTAGTTGCTAAAGGTTTTACACAACAAGAAGGCGTTGATTACGAGGAGACCTTTTCACCCGTTGCAAAGTTCTCCTCAATCCGTATGATCTTGTCCATTGTCGCAAGTTTAGACTTAGAGTTATATCAGATGGATGTAAAGACTGTATTCTTAAATGGTGACTTGGATGAAGAAATATACATGCAACCGCCCATAGGTTATGTGGACAAAAAGCATCCAAAGAAAGTCTGCAAATTGTTGGAATCTATCTATGAGCTGAAGCAATCTTTAAGACAATGGTACATGAGATTCCACTTGGCCATCACCACTTTTGGATTCATGATGAGTGAAGAAGATCATTGTGTATACATGAAACGGTCTGGAAGATCTTTTCTGATACTATCTCTATATGTAGACGATATCCTGTTAGCTGGTAATGACATGCAATTGTTAACATTGACTAAAGATTGGCTATTCTCGAACTTTGAGATGAAAGACCTCGGTGAAGTCAACTTTATCCTTGGGGTAAAAATCATCAGGGATCGCCCTAAGAAATTTTTAGGCTTGTCTCAAGCAACCTATATACAAAAGATCTTAAAGCGGTTCAGGATGGAAAATTCAAAAGCTGTTGAAACCCCTATGGATAAAGCTACCAAGTTAGACAGGAAATCGTGTTCCCAGACTGAAGCCGAGAAATTGGCTATGTCCTCAGTACCTTATGCAAGCGCAGTAGGGAGCTTAATGTATGTTATGCTTTGCACCAGACCGGATATTAGCTATGCAGTTGGCATAGTCAGCTGTTATCAGAGTAACCCGGGACAGTCTCATTGGCAAGCCGTCAAACATATATTCCGCTATCTCAGAGGAACAAAAGACCTGATGTTGAGTTATGAAGGCACAAGCCTTGAGCTCAAAGGATATTCTGATGCTGCTTGGGGTAATGACGCCGACGAGGGAAAGTCTACTTTAGGGTTTGTATTCTTACTCGGAGGAGGAGCTATCTCATGGTCGAGTAAGAAACAGACATCCACAGCTCTTTCATTTATGGAGGCCGAGTACATTGTATGTTGTGCTGTAGTTCAGGAGTGTGTATGGGTTCGCAGATTTCTATTGAGTCTGCAAATTGTACCGAGTGTTCGTCAGCCTATATCGCTGAAGATAGACAATACTTCTGCTATTGACTTGGCAAAGGATCCTAAACACCACCAGAAATCTAAGCACATTGAGATCAAGTATCATTACGTCCGTGATCAAGTGAGAGATAAAAAGGTCACCCTCAGCTACATTCCTACTAAGGAGATGATGGCTGATCCCATGACAAAACCTATAGCTAGAGATTTATTTCAGGTTCACGTCAGGCAGATGGGATTGAGGAAAACTTGATTGATGTACTTGTTTTGTAGTACCTTTGATCTTTCATTAATGAATAATACATTCCATTTATTCAGTATTGAACACTAATATAAACTAGGTAAGAAGATCATCAGCATTTACCTTAAGGTCATGTAGGATTTATATTTTTATCGGCAGGCCGGTCACCCATTCGCACGGATTGACCAACCTTGAATGTACAAGAGAGGTACATTTGGGGCTATGTTTATACATTGAGGTATAAACTTCCCTTTATTATGAATGATAAAAGATGAGGACATGAGTGAGTCGTATCCGCCTACAATCTTATAAAGATTGTAGATGAGACTGATAAAGTCGAATAACATAATCGCACCATTCCTTTACATGCGATCAATATTATGGCCTGAAATTAAAGCCAGGTTATGAGGTTATGAGATGAGTCGTACCTTATGTAGAATAACCTGCGTATTGTAGATCCGACATACACCTAGTATTATTTACTTTACGAAGTGGATTGTAGCCACGTGCTGGGACCTATTACCTACAGATTGCTTTGCTTCGATCTAATTATTGCAACGTGCGAGTAGCCAGTCCCGTAGGTGACTCTATGTGTCCTTAGCTACCCTCCTCTTGTGTATATGAGGATGAGATTGAGTGTCGCTACTTTAGTGTACAATGACGAAAGGTCCTTGATTGGCCAGACTCAGTTAAGCTAGGAAAGCGGCTTGATTAATTCCAAATTACACATCTGCGTGGGGAAGATCCCGTGACAGCTACACCAAGTTTCTAGAACTATTAATACGCACTTGAAGACTTATCCGCCGGCAATATCGAGTTGTTTTTATTAGACTTTTTTACAAACAATATTTTTCTTAAGAAGCATATATATAAGTATTGCTTTGAATTGGTTTTAGTCGAAGTTTGTGAAAAATCAAGTTTTCAGAATAACTCGATAAGTTGGATAAGTGAGTATGTTGGCCGAGTACTCCAGATCGGGAGTTAACTCCATCCGGTGTGGTCATGCGGACTAGGACAGGCATTACAAAGCTGGGTTATTGAGTACTAGTTAGGTGGTCACTTAGTACTTAAGCACCTGTGAGAAGATTATGGTGATCTAGCTGGTCCCACGCCTCTGATTCTTTTGATTACGATGTTTTGGTATTTAATTGTTATAAGGCAAGTTAGTTGGATAAATTTTTGTGCCTATCCCACAATGTGATTGAGTGGGAGATGTTGGACGTAGGCCAGTGGGGCCCACTGGTGAGCAATCACTAGTGGGTGGGTCCCACGAGTTTTGGCTTCTTCCGGCCTTTTTCCTCTTCCGTTATATTTCAAATTCAACTTTAAATTTGATTTATGATAGGAGATATGGATAAGACCGGATGATGTGGCCTTATCCCAATCCCACCCAAACTCTCCTTCCTCTATTATAAAAAGGAGCGCGCTTCTCTCTTGAAACGCATCGAATTATACGAAACACCGAGAGTATACAGAGAGAAATAGAGTGCGTTATAGTCTGTCCATCTTGGCTTGTCCTTGGGACGATCTGATTCATAGATCGCAATCCGGGGCCACCATATACCGTAGAATTAGAGGTGTGAATAGTTTCATCTGCTCCAGTAGTAGATAGACGGGCCGTTGAAACACCGTTCTTCTACTTTATCAGGGTCTCAATCGTCGTGTAGACCGTCAGATCTTGAGGGCTCACTTTCCGCATTTCCTTTCAGGGTGTTCTCAGTAACAAAACTCATTTGAGTAAACATCCTAAATCCTAACAATTAGTATAGGATACGGATTTTCATTTGAGTAACTAATGTACAGCCGAATGCTCAACTGCGCCCAGTTCATATGGTACTCGTGCAAACTTTTTTGAGAACCCATCACATGTGATTTGACTCCAAAATCTGAACGGTCCACATGAAGCATCACCTCATGAAACACACAGAACTCAATTTTTACTTTGATCCAAAACTCTAGTGGGCCATGAAAAATAAAAATATTTTCCTCCCTTGATTTGCATTTCTCTTTACTATGGCCTACCAGAATTTTAGATCAGGGTGAAAATTTGTCCCTTAAGGTTTCATGGGATTCCGCATCACATGAACCGTTCGTATTAGAAACCCCATAACACATTTGCATAGGTCTGTGTAGATATATATATATATATATATGGGGGTTGCATAGGTCTGTGTAGATATATATATATATGGGGGGGGGGGGGGGGGGGGGGGGGGGCGGCACGTCGGGCAGCCAGTTCCTCCAGCAGGAGAGTAGATGGTGAGACCAGATACGACAAAGTTATGATGTGGTGAAGTTTAATTGGAACAAGTGTCGCTGTTAGAGATGAGATCACGGCAAGCATATTTAAAAGTGGCTTGGTTGCACATGACTGACATCACATAGGACCCATGCAAAGCATCTTGGGGAAGTAGCTTGGTTGTACTCAGACCGACATCACATAGGGCTGGCCCAATAAAACCTCGCCACATTAATGCCTTACTTTGTTTTGTGAGATCTGTCCACATCCCTCCAACAGGGGCACTCAACCATGAACATTGGATGCCTAAGAACTATGCTGCTCCAATCACATAGACCACACCATATATAAAGATTATCTTTTATAAATTTTTTCTTTAAAAAAAAAAAAAAAAAAAAAAAAAAAAAAAAAAAAAAAAAAAACCTCCAAATACATATTATATATGGACTGCCTAATGGTTGGATTAGCCTAATTTTTGGAGTATTCATTTTTTCGTGGTGGGATAACCATTCTCAATGGGTGGATAACACACACTCGTGAAAATGGTTTCATATGTCTAGAAACAGTTGCCTATGAGAAAGGGGGTAAAATACTTTCAGTCGCACGAAGATAACGGTGCTAATAATTAAAGGGCCAAAATACAACAAGTTTGTAAAACAGGGGTGGGGTATGTATAAAAACTGAAAACAGCGGGGAGGTTTTTATAATTGTTATGAACCAGAAGGGTGGATGTCTACAATTCTCCACTTTATTTCGATGCTTAGGGCCCCCTTATTAGGCCGGGGACACCTGTACGTTGAATATGTCGTTTGACGGTTTGACCGTCTATTTATTTCGATGGTGTCGGATCCACTCGATGAATGGACGGGCCGGATTTCCGTGGCAGGTAATTGCGATGGTGTGACCCGTTTTTTGAACGGCTTGAGTGTGAATCTGGATTGCTCGTGACCCATGCATGCAATTTCTCAGTGCATGAGTATGATATATTACGTTCTGCCAGAGTATATATAAAAGAAGGATAACATGTGTTTGGTATTAGTGCGCGAGCATGGCCACACATACCTGTTGATGCAAAAATACCGAGAAAAAAACAAAAACAGAAGTTTTTATGGTGGGCGTTAAATCACCGCTGTTTCCTGCAGTATTGTCCACCATATGGTGGGAAAAGGTACAATGCGCTCGAGCTGATTTTAACGCCCCATGAGGTCGAGCTGTGTGGGCCCCACTGTGATGCGTTTCAAACATCTACCCCATCAGTCAGATGCACCATTCCATCGTGAGCCTAGGTCTCAAAAATCAAGTCAATCTGTGACTTGTGTGGGCCACACCACATTCAAGTGGGGAGGGGCCATGCACCATTAAAACATTCATAACCATTTTTGAGGGCCCACCGAGATGTATTTTGCAAATCTAGCCCATCCATTATGTTTGTCCCACTTGAATGAGGGTTTAGACCAAGTTTCAGCCGCATGCATGCAAACTCAGGTGCGCCCCACCAAGTGCTTTTATATGTTTTAACGGGTGTCTTCATGTAATTTTAGATGGTATGGCCCACCTGAGTTCCTTATATGGATGATTTTTGGGATATCCCATAATTTAAAGGGTATTCATCAAATGCACAGTGTTGATCGATGGTCGAAACACATCACGGTGGGGCCCACGTAGCTCGACCTCACACGGGAGCTTATTGTCAACTCGAGCACATTGTACCTTTTCCCACACACACACACACACACACACACATATATATATATATATATATATATATATATATATATATATATAAATGGTGTTGACTTGTTGGGGCCACACCACATACAGAAGTGGAGAGGGCCGTGCACCATTAAAATATTTATAACCATTTTTTAGGGCCCACCGAGATGTGGTTTGCAAATCCAGCCCATCCGTTATGTGTGTCCCACTTGAATGAGGGTTCAGAGCAAGTTTCAGGCGCATGCAAAATTCAGGTGAGCCCCACCAAGTGCTTTTATTTGTTTTAACAGTGTCTTCACAAAATTTTAGATGGTATGGCCCACATGAGTTCCGTATACGGCTGATTTTTGGGATATCCCATAATTTAAAGGGTACCCATCAAATGCACGGTGTTGATGATCGAAACGCATCACGGTGGGACCCACATAGCTCGACCTCACGGGGCTTATTGTGAGGTCCAGCGCATAGTACCTTTTCCATATATATATATATATATATATATATATATATATATATATATATATATATATATATATATATATATATATATATGAGCCCCACCGTGATGTGTGTGGAACATTAATAGGTGCATTTGATGGGTCCCTTTAGGTCATGGGATATCCTAAAAATCAGCCAAACTAACGTTGGCCATGCCATTTAAAATTATGTTAAGACATGCCTAAAATATATAAAAGCACTCGGTGGTGCTTGCCTGAGTTTTGGATTCGGTTGAAACTAGGTGTGATCCCTCATCTAAGTGGGACACACACAATGGAAGGGCTAGATTTGTGAACCACATCTCAATAAGCCCAATAAATGATTATGGATGTTTTAATGGGAAGATAACCGATCTCATCTTCTATATGTGGCATAACCAAGTTATGGATTGAATTGATTTCTAATCCTATGGCCCACCATGGAATGGTGCATCTAGTTGATGGGGTAGGTGTTCGACACACATCATGGTGGGGCCCACACAGCTCATCCTCATGGGAAGTCCACACAGTTCTATAGGTGAGGTTGAGCTATGTGGGCCCCACCGTGATGTGTGTCAAACATCTACCCCATTGGTAAGATGCAACATTTTATGGTGGTTCATGGGCTTAAAATCAAGTCAATCGATGAATTAGGTGGGCAACATCACATACAACAATTGAGAAGGGTCACCCTCCCATTAAAACATTCATAATCATTTATTAGGCCCGCTGAGATTTGGTTCACAAATCTAGCCCATCCATTATGTGTGTCCCACTTATATGAGGGGTCACACCAAGTTTCAGCCACATCCAAAACTCAGGTGGGCCCACCAAGTGCTTTTATTTGTTTTAGATACGTCTTCACATGGTTTTAGATGGTATACCACACCTGAGTTTGTATACGACTGATTTTTGGGATGTCCTGTAACCTAAAGGGGCGCCCATCAAATGTACAGTGTTGATGTTCGACATACATCATGATGGGGCCCTCACAGCTCGACCTATATATATAGTAATGGTATCCTACGAACTATCCTGTAGAATACCTTGGTACGGTCCAATTCCCACCGCAAGAGACCCTTGTACGGGCGCGGATTGGCTAGCTGCTGCTAAATTTGTGACCCCCACAATGATATATGTTTGTATCCACGCCGTCCTCCATCCATATGGAGAGATCATTTTAGGGGTGAAATCCATAAGTGACATCCAAAGCTCCAGTGGACCCCACTACAGTAAACGGTGGCGAGAGAGTGACGTTGTCGTTAAAAACTTCTAAAGGCTATAAAAAGTTTTCGATCAAGATTATATTTATATTTTCCCTTCTTTAAAAATGGATGAACGGAGTGGATGAAACACATACATCATGGTGGGGCCCATAGAGCACCGACTACCAGCCACGCCAATCTGCACGGGAAATTAGATTGGGTATTGAGTTACTCAATACCTCCTATCGTACTGAGTAAACAAAGTTTGGCTACGTTGAATGTATGCAGTCTATCTAGACCGTCCATACGTTTTTCCATCTAATTTAAGGGGTTGAGCCCAAAATTTATGCATATCCAAAGATCAAGTGGATCATAGCACTGGAAACAGTGGGGATAATAATTTCCACCGTTGAAACCTTTCTAAACCCCCACAGTGATGTTTATTTTTCATCCAACCTGTTAATAAGATCATACAAACATGGATGAAGGGAAAAACCTACTATAAGCTTGATCCAAAACTCCCGTGGCCCTCCAAGTATTTTTCAACGATAGACATTCAATTCAACTGTTTCCTATGGTGTGGTCCATTTGAACATTGGATATACCTCATTTTTTGGTTCAAGTATTAAAATTTTGTTAAAATGTATGAATGGAGTGGATAAAATAAATAAACCATAGTGAACTTAAGAGAGTTTACTCA